>CM070603.1:16803318-17530469 GCA_036346395.1 Hsuehochloa calcarea
TCATTTCTTGTTCCAAATGGCTCGCAATATTTCACCCAATGTTTCTAGAATGCAAAGCTAATTAAGGTGTGTAAAGATCAATGTACGACGAGTAAAACAGAATAACCTCGAGCGCGGCCGACCCGCCGCACCAGGCGCCGGGCCGCTGGCGATGTGGTCGGCTTCGCCGCGTTCGTGGTTCTGGATCTCGGGAGAGATGGAGTAGAGGCCGGTCGATGAGGCCGCCGCCAAGCCGTAACCGCCCATGCTTCTTGCCTTGTCCCACCTCATGACGATCTCTCCATCAAAGTCCTCGGTGCTCTGATCATGGTCCGCCCATGGATCGACCTTGCCGCCGACGCGTACTCACCGATGCGCGCGTGGACGCCGTTCGTGGTACGCTCGGGCGGTCCTCCAGTTGAAGGAGACGCTTGACGCCGCCTTGCCCTTGTGGGCCATACACCATGCCCGAAGTCCGAGCAAGGTCGCCACTATGTGACGCCGATCGCGAAAGACAAAGAAGATAATTAGAAATCGTGCACTGAGCGCCACAATAGATAAATGAATTCGTACCCATGCTTGTTTGTATGCGAGAGGTCGCGTCGCTTTGATGGTGTGGCCGGACCTTGCATCATCAAACGACGCCCGCATCACTGCGCATCCGAGATACTCCTCCGTGAACCACTTGTCCACGATCATCGCCAAAGACTCGGATACGATTGGCACCACCAGTGGAATCATCTACACGCCATCAAGTATTTGACATATAAGAAGATCAAATTAAACGACTTAATCTCAAAACGAATCAATATTAATGTTCTTCATCTACCTCAAGGTATCGTCCCGGTCGGCCATGTTTCTTGGCGCCTTTTGGTGACCTTCTCTCCAAGCTTCGACCCGTGGTAGGTTACGATGGTTCGGATGCGCACTCGTGATGCATGTCGGTGATGAGTTTTTACGTGCTTTGGTAGCCACCGTCCGCCTCGCCTCAAATCCTCATCGATCTCAAATAGGTCTCGCATACAAACGCGATGTATCCATTCATTATTTCAAGAAAAGTCCAATGAATGCGATGTATTGAGCAATGTTGTGCGAGGGAGACTTACCCAAAACTCCGCCTTCACCCAAGCCGCCTTGTTGGGGTACTCCAGATGACGGCCGACGGCGAGTGGTCAAACGAGTAGGCCGGCCCGCTTTCCTGCCAGACGTGACAATGCGGGTAGTGTTGCTCGCATGTAAGACCCAGATGCCATTGGCGAGCGCGCTACCCACCGACACAACCACCCGCCTCGCACAAGTGATTAAGAAAAATTATTAGTTTCTCTTTTTTCAACATATCATATGAAGTAGTGGTGACAACATCTAAAGTTACTTACTTTTGTTCTTCGGGCTAATCATCGACGCTGGTGAGGATGCAGACTCGAGGGAGGCTCGCGACCTCGCAAGTAGACACTCAAGAGGAAGAGGAGGAAGCGAACCTGCGTTCACCGCCTCGCCGCCGCCCCGTGGCGCCTCCTCCTCCTCTGCCGCCAACCGCCTCGCCCAACTCGGCCCACGGGCGCCACCTCCTCCTCCCGTCGCCGAACCGCCTCGTCCAACTCGCCCACGGCGCCACCTCCTCCTCCAAAGACTCTCACGCGGGCGTGGGAGACGGCCTCCTCGCGGCCGGCGGTCCTCTTCCTCCTCCTCCCGTCCGACCCTCCGCCTCCTCCTCCGCAAAGCGTGGTCTCGTAAAGCGAGGACACGGCCCACGACGGCCGCCTCGCCATCTTTGTTCACTCACCGCAATTAAAAAGAATAAGCAAGACGTAATTAGAAATAGATGCAAAATGAACAAAACATAATTACAAAAACATAGTAATACATGTATTAGAAATAGATGCAAAATGAACAAAACATAATTACAAAAACATAGTATTACATGTATTAGAAATAATCTTCATGATTGGGATTAGTGGATCATAGGTCTCGCCATCACTATCAACATTGTCCAAATCATCAACACTATCCAAGGAGGAATGTTGTCTTCATTGTCATTGCCTAAACGTAATCGCCAAGCATTTGTAAGTCCTTCACATTTCGCACCTCGCTCCAGGCCCTCGCCATCAACCCTTTCATTGTCTACTTCCATTCCTATCGCTTCGCTAAGTCTATCCAAACCTCCTTGTAGCCCTCTTCTTGAAAGAACTCTCCATCATATGTGTTTGGGTTGAAGTTGTAATCTTCATCGCTTGGGATGTAGTTTACCGGTGGCGATACCTTGTGCACAATAGCCCAACCCTTAAGATGCTCTTTGTCTTGGCACGCAGATGGCGATAATAAACCTCGACGGCCCGTTGAGCCACAATGTAGACATCTTTCCTCGATAGACGGAATCTCGCACAACTCGACTAGCCCAAGCTTAGGGTTCGCCTCTACTCTGTGATGAAACCAAAGGGCATTTGAATATGACAGATTAAGAGGTTTGGAACCATAAAATGCAAGTTCGAGATTTCTTCAATTCTTCCATAATAGTCGAGGCCATCGCTGTCGCGTAAAAACTCCATTGCTTGTGGTTTTTCGACAATGACCGTCAGAGTTTGTCGTGAAAACGATATCCATTCACGCCATAACCGGTAAATGACTTGACCCTAACGACACGTACCGCTTGCAACCTCGTCTCAACTCGCCACTTATAGACGACGGCTTGGGCCTGCAAGCACAAGCAGTGATAGATCGTTATATTATTCGAACGCACGATCAACTTGGAATGTCGAACTAAGTACGAGCTAAATTGACAAGACTTTCGCTTGAACCAAGAAATGAAATCGGGCTCCTCGGTCCCGCACTCGTGAAAGAAGGGTATCGCCTCAAGCGGGTAGGATCCTTGATTCATGCCAGATTGACGAAGAAATTCCCGCACTAACGAGAAACAAGGGGTTGGACGAAGAAACAAGGAGGATTTGGCAGATTGAAACAAGTTCGCTGAAAACTTACCCAATGAACTACGCACTCGACAAGGTTGGTCAACACATATAGCATGATATCGCGCCACTCTTCATTTTTCAATTGCTTAGTGGTCGATGCACTTGCGCCTCGAAAGGTTCTTGAAAAGGCCGAGGTTCGATTCATTTTCGCCAAAGATTGTAACGAGGGGGTGGATTATAAACGCTAGGAAGGTTCTCGGTGTAGTATTTCTCGTGAAGTTTGACACCTCCTCCGCATGTATGCCTCGCAATGGAAGCCTCAATTTTGGCTTTATTTCTATATTTTTGCGAAGAGTCTTCAGACATCTCTCGATTGATAGCACCAACAGATCGCACGGCCCCCATATGTGCCTCATAGGGAGGTGCACAATCAAATGTCGTGATCGCCAAGAAAAAGCCGTGGAAAGATCTTTTCCAACTTACAGAGCAACACGGTGCCACTTTTTCCAAGTCATCAATGACGGTCCGAGATAGCTCCTTGGCACAAAGTCAGGAAGAAATAGCTCAACTCGCCAAAGACTTGCCGGACATGCTCAGGACATAGCTCGAACCATCGCCAAGAAGCCGCCAATCCATATGTGGTAGTCATGACTCTTCATCCCGCTGATTCGCAGAGTGCCTAAGTTCACTCCCCTCTTCGATTCACAGATACCCTAAGATCAAAGATCATAAGCCTCGACGCTGGTCTCACCACCTCCTCTCTCATACGATGGGCTTCACCATGGTGGACCCACCGGTGTAGTCCCACAGAATCCATTCTTCAAAAGATGTTTACCCATGTCCACCTTGTTTACCCTTCTCCTGCTTCCACATTTGCCGCAGGACACAAAACTAGACAATGTCCTTTAGCAAACCTTGCCAAATGCATTGCTCAAGAAAGCATCGGTCTTGTTCATCCATTCCGTGGTGTAATCACTCCGACTTCTCCTACCTGTACATCCAATGACTGGCCATCCATCCTCTAACATATCGTGGAGTAATATAAGAATCAAATGCATCTACACGATCTTTCTCCTATCTAATAGGTGAAGATAGGTCTCATCTCACTCGGGGATGCGTAGATGAGGTTAGTTTCATGTTTCTCTTATCCGAGAGCAAGAAGCATTTTCTTCGCTCTCCAAATACACGCCCCGGCAGGAGATTGTGTATCCGAGAACAACAGGAGATGTCACAAACTCACACGGATCGGAGTAGACCACTAAACTAACCCCATCTACGCATCCCTGCCGTCTAAAAACGGGATAATTCAAACAGACATTTATAGATATGCAAAGATCTGCATATTTTCAATCAGATCTCTTTCGAACGGAGACGCTTAACTAGGTTACGCCTAACCGTGAGAATAAATCGGGCATAGAGTAGTTGATAAGACATACGCACTAATTCTTAATGACACTTAATCTTCAAGTTAGTGTCGCACAAAAAGAGTAACATAGATTTATTATGAAACATTGTGTATGGGGATCACAACCTTCGTAAACGACTAAGGTATAGATACAAACATTAAATGCACTCTCAAGGTGAAATTTTACATGCTCAAAATATTATAGATGCAATTAAATGTTAGGACTATATTGTCCGCCGTGTACATGTTTTAAATCGATGTTCTTTTTCTCGATCCTCTCTTGTCATGGTGAATTATTTGATTATATGTGACAACAGAACACATTGTAAGCCACCGGGTTTTCCCGATACGCCCGTATAAAGATGCTACCATAAGTACTATAGTAAAGATTCAAATAAGCCAAATGCAATTGTTTGCAAATGATACTATATAAGTACTATATGAAAAGGGCAAATAGTATTCATGCATAATTGGTCTTCTGTAATATCTTACTAGTGCTATTTATTTTCTTGTGTAAGGAACAACACGGTTTTCACGGTTTTGACAATACTATTTATTATACCCTATGGCAATCAAGGGCAAGTCAAAGAAATAGCGAATTTATTGCATATGATGAGATCATATGGAATTTATTAAGTTCCATTTCGTGTTTGAATGTCAGTAAATAAGTGGAATGCTTTCGATCTGCTCGCATTGTTGCTTGGCCTATGTATTCTATAGTCATCTCATTAGCATCAGTGTTATGCTTGTGCTCTAGAATTTTGCCGCTGTGAATTCAAAGAGTTTACTTTATAAATTAGAATCCTTGATGGTGTATTTCATTTGTATGTTTTAAAAGGGTCATGATTCAGCTTGGGCCTCGTGATTACTCCACCTTTTGGCACTTGGTGGTTCTGTTAGTAATCTATCCATTTGCTAAGCATCTGCATTGCACTTCCTGAGTGAACTAACCGGCCCTAATATTCACAACAAAATTAATTCATCGCTTAAGATTGTAATGTGCCACTATCTCAGATCTCGCTGCAAAAATTCTTTCATTGTATTCCACTATCCCAATCATGCTATCCTATTAATACATTCCAACAGATTTATGAAAGTCGCTTTACATCTAACATCGCTTTCCAAAGGATTGCATATACCTGACATTTGAGTGGAGATTTAATTCAACAGATGTTGTCCTAACTTACCATGAGTAAGTTTATGCTAACCTACCAGATGGAGTAGTTGCTTCGCTTTTCCAGTTACATGCCTTGTGAGTTTGGAACTGTTTCAAGATGGCAACAAATCTACATTGAACTGCTTTAAATTTCAAATAGTTGCTCGCTTTGCTACTGACTAATATATATGATGCATCTTTCATATTAGAAATTCTTATTATCACATATTTTGTAATTCGTGTTTACTTGGTTCTACGAAACAATTGGAAGCAAGCCTAAACATTCATCAAAGTTTTTATATGTTGCAAGAGTTACTTTGAGTCGCTGTAAACGTATGATGACATCGTAAGCTTGGTGTATCTAGAATATCTCCTTTTGCCTTTCTATGCTAATCTCATTCCTTCATTTTTCAGATAGATGTGCACACAAACTTGCTATCTTTATTGGAAAAACATCCGAGTCCTAGCCCTTGAAGGACCAACTTACACCATATCGGAATACTGAATTGCGTGATCTCAAAATGTTCATTCAAAAGTCCGCTAAGGTATTGTGGTCAAGTTACCATGCGTCTGTCATGATTATTAAAATTTGCTCTACATTTTCATAAGACAATGACTTCTTTAAACGTGTTGTAGGAATCGAGTCACCATACCGCTGAATGCATCGAAGCATTCCACTTATTAAAATGGAGGTTAGCTAGATTAGAAATGAAGTCTTAATTAACTAGTCTTATATTTCCCATCATGCCTTAGTTTCTAATCATCATTTGATAACTAATAGTGGGAGACATACATCATTAGATCATGAATGGTTAATGGTTTCTTTCTTAAATTTTAATAAGGAGCTTGACAAAATATACCCTAGCAAACAACATTCTTAAGTAAAGCTACCATCACTGGAGAATAGTTTAGTGTTTATTCTAAGTAAAGCTTTGCCTTCCTGTATCAGTGCTACACAATGAATTTGATTGATACCTCAAAGCATCCAACCAGAGGACAATTACAAACTAAGTATGCAAAACAAAATGACAAAAATGTCAAATATCATCTACCATTGTGAACATTATACCGTATAGTAGCAACTTGTGTGTGTCATCGAAGCATTTTGTTTTCCTGCTTTACAGAAGGCTTTGCTTATTCTCTACTAGAGAGCTTTTCAACTTTGGGTGTCAATGCCATCCAAATATTCCCAATATTGTCGATAATTAATTGTTAGGCAAATAAATATATTCTATGTCGTCAAAACGAAAAGTGTTGTGCTCATTTGATAATAGAAATTCGAGGATGACTCAAAACAAGAATATCTACCCATTTGCCAATGCAACAAAAACTAATTCGTAAAGACACCACAGCTTGTTCAATGGTCACAGAGAGTGGTCTTCTCATATCAATCATCAATGATTGGTGTTCAATGGAGATGGAATCTTGTGCGTAAAACTACGTGTCTCCCTTACCCCGACATGATACAAAATACACCTATACGACGATCATCATTAAAAGATACTAAAGCTTGAAGATTTGCTCCGATCTATCGACCACTAAATGAATGAGAACTTCTTCACACAATCACACATATATAATGAGCTAATGCATGTAAAAGTTTTCCAAGTCCGTACATGTCAATGCCGTGGTTGATGCTTCAATTCGGAGGCACAAAAGCAGCTTAAATTTTCTCAGAAATTCATACGTAGTTTTCGTGAGTACGTGTTAAATTTTCGTGAGGAAGGTTATACTTCCTCTCTCATATATCAGAGAACTATTTTGATGAATCGACATATCAAAACTATGCATCGGTTGTTACCTACTGACGGCGCGGAGGAGGAGGACAACAGCCATCTACGGGGAGGACGATCGGCGGATGAGGCGCTGGCTGGCGTGGCGCGCGCTGGATTGGCATGGCGCGCGGCGCTGGCGGGCGCGGCGGGTCGAGCGGGCGGCGGCGGCGTGAGCCGGGCCGTGGCTGGTGTGGCAGGTGTGGGTGCGGGCTGGGCCGCCTGGGTTAAACCCTATTTGCCGAGTGCCCCGATCCGCACTCGGCAAAGAGGCCTTTGCCGAGTGCCCCGATCCGCACTCGGCAAATAGGGTTTTTTTTAAACCCCTATAAAATTATTTGCGGGTGTCATTTTTTGACACTCGGCAAAGATGCTCCTTCGCCTTAAGTGTCATTTTCGACACTCTAAGAAACCATATTTTTTTCCACTTTGACCTCCAAACTTTTTCTGCAGTCCCCATACAATACTGTACTCCATGTTCCAATGTGGCACATTTCTGACTTGTTCTATATTTCTTTAATTTATTTCAATTAATTGAATTTTCTTGGATAATTCAAATTATAATCGCTAGTCATTCAATAATGAAAAAATGAATGGAAAAATGATATTCATGTTATTTAGTATAATGTCAGTAGTAACAGAATGTAGACCACCAATTTCGAGCATCTTGTTCACTTAAACATGACCACGAACTTGCGGTCGAGTTGTTTTTAAATTGTATAAAAAGCAAACGAAGTCCGAAAATCATGAAACTTGGGAAGATATCATGATATCATATGTGGAGGCTGTGATAAAAATTTGAGAAGGTTTTGCGCAAGTTGTCACGTAGGATGCTTGCAAACCGAAGAATCTTCGAAGAAGTTGTCACGTATTCTTCTGTTTTTCTATGGTTTGCAAGCATCGTGACGTGATAAAGGTGCTCAAAAATTTTTCAAATTTTTTCCACGGATATGATACGATACGGTGACAACTCGACAAGTTTCATGATTTTCGAATTCGCTCGCATTTTATACAATTAAAAACCACTCCCACGCAAGTTGGCGGCTGCCTCGCGAGCACGTTGATCGAAATTTCGAGACAGTTCCTGGATTTAGCCTAAATTTACACTAAGAAACAACGATAACATTTTTTGAACGAATGTAATCCATCATTCGATGCACCTGCAGCTCAAACTTACATTTTCTGGAAAAATTCAACAAAACAAAATAAACTATAGAAATATGCCAAAAGGCAATGAAAATGTCCCAAATTTAAACATGTTGTTTGTGGTAGTGTACTAAAGCTTCAAAAAAATTGGTGGCAAAACCAAAAAAATTAGTTTGTCGAGTGCCAAGTTTTGGCACTCGGCAAAATACATTCTTTGCCGAAAGTGCCAACGGGGCACTCGGCAAGAGAGGCCGCCGATGCCGTTAGGCCTCCACCAATCTTTGCCGAGTGTCTACCTTTGCCGAGTGCCTGGCACTTGGCAAAGACAGTCTTTGCCGAGTGCAGGGATTTGCCGAGTGCCAGGCACTCGGCAAAGGCCTCTTTGCCGAGTGCCATATTTTGCCGAGCGCGCGCCAAGCAGTAGTCTTTGCCGAGTGCCCGAAATTTGGCACTCGGCATAGATTTTTGCACTCGACAAATCACGTGTTTCCCGTGGTGATTCGGAATACTACTCCGACGGCCTAATCAAATTAGGAATATCAAACGTTAGGGCTATCATCTAGTTTGAACTGATTGGACTCTATTTCTTTAACTAGCATCATGGACATCCCATATACGACATATACGAAATCAACAAAATTAATAATTAAAACATAAAATTAAAATTTCGAAAAATAAATTTAGTTTTTAATGTTTTTAACGTGAAAATATAGCCATTACAAATCACTGTAGTACAAATTATACATTTATATATGTCAATTGGATAGGGAAAAACATGACAGCTGCGTTTTGAATTTTCGTTTCTTGTATAGCTTACATAATCATGTTTCCTCTTTGCTACTATTGTAATATTATGGTAATGAGGACATTTACCTAACACTACCACAAAACGGGTATTTCCTCACGGTTTAAAACCGTCAGCAAAATACCAAAAACCGTCAGGTTTAATTTTCCCGACAGTTAACCGTCAGGAAAATACCCTCACGTCTAGGTGGTCGGGGATGTCCAATTTGTCTGACGGTTAACCGTCAGGAAAATACCCTCACGTTTGTTGACGGTTTTTCCATATTTTGCTGACGGTTTTTTGGAACCGTCAAGAAAATGAATTTTGCTGACGGGTAATAACCGTCAAGAAAATTAAACTTGACGGTTTTTAGAACCGTGGATAAAATGAATTTTGCTGACGAGTAAGAACCGTCAGCAAAATTAAACTTGACGGTTTGTGGAACCGTCAAGAAAATGAATTTTGCTGACAGGTAGGAACCGTCAGCAAAATTAAACTAGACGGTTTTTTGACCGTCCATGAAATGAAATTCTCAATTGATCGCATTTTCATACATCCATGCATCATAAATCCACAATACACATCCATGCATGATATATAATCCACAATACACATCCATACATCATCGTAATACACATCCATACCTCCATACACAAATAAGAAGTTCAAGCTTATCATTTCAAGCCCAATACCATCCATAAGGTTCACTTGCAGAATGCAACATCGTAATCCACACAAAAGACATCTCAAAGTCCAGTACTACCACAATACACCTAAAGGACTAATGTCACATACAAGTAATGTAAGTCCATCTAAAAGTGCAGTAATACCATGTTCAACTATTCAAAAGAGCTAGCAAGTCATCAAAGATCATGTAGACAAATTAGTTGTATCTGTTACTACGATGTTGTTGGTAATCAATTGATGCATTATCATACTTTCCACTAGCCTTGTTAGCCTCGGCTTCTTTGAAGACATCAAAGCGTCGTAATGCCTCGAAATAGCAAAGCTAACATTTTTCCTCCACAAGAATCTGTAGCATAACAATGTATTTGGATATCAGAAACCAAGATGTCATAGTTCAGATGAGAGTATACTTCGACAAAGCAAACAAATTAGAATAAGAATGCGATACAACTTAGATCTTGATACAGTAGATGGAGCTTCGTGGCACCGAAACAAGCAAACTTACTTTCGACAAAGATACCTAAATGTTCCTTGAGTTATATGCAAAGTGCGCTTAAAACAAGTAGCAGATGGAACTCAATGAGAGAAATTGATGTTTACCTCTCTAATAGCTCGTAAGGATCCTTCACTAGTTTAAGTTTCCCATCAATCCAAAGTGAATATCGCACATTAGGAAAAGCCGATGAAGTAATAGTTTTGGAACCTATTCAAGGATAAGAACATAAGGACCATTATCTTGGTTAAAAAAACAATTTGTCAATGCCGATTCACATTAAGTGTGGCATCCTCTCGCTTTTTACAAAACAATGAAAAATGGTTTTCAAGTAAAAAATATCGATAAATGGGATGATGGGGAATAGGATCTAGAGTCACATTTTTCACATATTCACTTAATGAAAAAAATAATGAAAAATATTTTGATCTTCGAAGCATCAGCTACAGCATCGATTATAATATGCATTATGCAATAAAGATTCAAAAGACATGCATAGACCTTATATCCCATTTACACTCATCTACCTTACAGTGCAGGGAACTTTAGCAATCAACCTATCTAGATCAAAATGTATGCCACACGTACATTCCCCCGTGATCTTTACCAAGAAAAGCTTATGTCTTCGCCCCCGACACGGATACCTTCACAAAAGCCGGGGGCAACCCTCAGCCCAAGTCTGAATTTTCTGCTTCTTATCCAGCTGGAGTTGTCAGTGAAGATAAGCTCCCCTATTGTCCCAACACCTTCTTTAAGAGTCACCTGAAGGTCACTAGTCAAAAGAGGTCACTTCCCTTCACGCTATATTGCAAAACCAACATGAGGAATTGAAGGATACAAATTCATTTTTCAAAATGTCATCGTTTGAAGTGAAAAAATCCAAGGAAACCAAAATTTATTTATTGCTAGTGGTCAAGACTACAGACCATGAACTGCAGATACTGGTATTGGCGGAATACAACACCACTGTAATTCACTATGTTTGTAGTGACTGCAATTGTCTATATAGTAAAGGGAAAGAAAGGTAGTCACATACAGAAACAACAAATGCAAACAAGACAAATCAACAAAATGTGCATACTAATACAATTGGTAAAACGATAAGTACATTGTTGGTTTCAACTTCATATTGTATGTCATTTTCTTCTATGTGACAATACTGCAAATAAATGCTAGAATTATCATCAAAAGAAGGTTAAACTTTTGCATTTTTGTTCCAAGGAAATGGAATTACAAGTGATTTTAGATAAAAGAGAATCATTGTAATTTATGGATTCAATATTCCCAGGCATTTGCTTAGATGTCAGGCAATTCATAGAGAAAATAATGATACGCATATGATGTCTAAGGTATTTCCCCCATCTTTCTTTCTCAAATTCCTACTCGTGCTGATATTGCATCAAGCTCAAGGTGTGATCATTTTCTAACAGTAGGAGAATAAAATGCATGACTCGCCAAAATGACAGAAAAACTTAATTTTAGAACTGGAGTGTAAACCATCTATCCCCAAAAAAAAATATACATATATGTTGGCAAGAACAAGGCATTAGTCTAGACATACCACGTACTTCTCTAGGGATGAAAGGTCACATGTGCTGCTGTTGATGAAGACATATAGCGATGGTGGTTCGTCGGATTTCCATCGATCTATATCCACAGTAGCCAACTAGTTATGAATAACCTTTTCAGGGATGTTTATACAAGACTTTGCTATGATGGAAACGAAATTTCTGCTCAGATAATAGTATCCTAATGAATAATTACCCATAATATGTATGTAACACCCTGGCTATTCGGAAGCCAGGATGTCACACAAATCTAACAAAGATACTAATAGTACACAACATTACCAGGTTAATCAGGCTCAATCATCAATATCCCATAAGGAACGACGATAAACGATTAACAGTTTCATAGGAAGGAATGTAAAACAGTCATAAACGACGTCGAAGAAGCATTACCAAAATTGGATTATTACAACTGAAATTTATCAAATAGTTGACATGGTGAAAGATAACATTAGTTATTATGGTTTGATAAAGGTGTTGTGCAGCGTGCTGGACTACCCCACAAAAGGTCTTGCCTTCTTCCTCATTTACCTAAATAAAACAAACAAAGCAAGGATGAGCCAAAGACTCAGCAAGTACATTTAATGAATAACCGAAACATCAAGAGAACAAGGTAATCACAATCCACTTGTAAACACTTCTCTGAACATTTATGAAAATGCATGGAATGGAATAATGCAATGAAGGAATGGACTGCTCACAACTTATACCGGTATAGTGAGTGACACACCCGTCGGTGTTCACTTAAGCCCGTACTTAACAAAGTACGGGGACCTCAAATACCGTATGAAGAACGTTTCATACGGGTGTCCAACATTGCCCACATTGGAATGGTGGGTCTTACGTGCCCATTCTGGAATTGATGGGACTTAATCAAATTTCCACTCCCGTGGACGGAAACGAAGCATGCATGAATGGAATGAATCATGTATCACAAGAAACATAAATATTGAAATCTATCCACATCATGAGCACAACGCAAGAACAATCATATATTCGACACATCATCATGCATTCCTTTGAAAACAACACAAATTAACAAACAGTACTTGCCTTTCGCGTTGCGACGTGTTAGTAGGCAACGAAGGTGTTCCCACATGCGATGCTTCGTCGCCTACACAAATATGTTCCCGAAATAAGATCAACAATATTACATTGCTACCGGTGTTCTACAATATCTTCTAACTACCCAATATACCGCACAGACTCGACTTGAAAACAAACTATTGAGCCAGATTTCAGCCCTTCTGATCAGCGGTACGAGAAAAATCGTAATTAAATATCCGTAACTCATAATTAATTGAAACCAGTGCTCAAATAATCTTAACGCACCAGGCTACAAAACTCTAGTTGGTGGAATCCTTTGATTCGGCCAAAACAGTGGCCTAAACAACAGTTGAAAACACTAACAGATATCTGCCCAGATTTCAGAACAGTGGTAAAGAAAATGATATCACTTTTATTCTACTGATCCAATGGAGGTGATCTTTATCAACTTAGAAAGATAATTTAAAGGGTTACAATAACCTATTTGGGTGGGAGTTCTGAATCTGACTGTAACTAGATCAAAACCGAGGAGCAACCGACAGTCTCCAAAATCTCTGACAGACAGAGTAGTGTGCGGTTAAAAATTCATATCTCCTAAACCACAGGGTGGAATCTCGTGATATCGGTGCCAAAAGAAAGCTAAGGAAACCAGAAACATAACTCTAGGAGACGCAAACTCGAGATTCGGCCTCTAAGTAATTCATAATGGCCCGACAAGAAAATATGCCAAACACGTTAGCTGTCCTAGACAGTCGCGGTAAAACTACTATATCTCCTAAATCGTAACTCCAAATCAGATGATCTCAGTGCCTAAAGAAAGCTAAGATCAAGGGATACAACTTTATAAGAGGTGGGAAGATCAGAAAACGTACGGAACTTACCCAAATCGGACGAACAAATCTGGCGCACGACGAGGAGGAGGGTGGTGGCGGTTGGAGGGGAGGAGGAGGTGGCGGCTTGGGAGGGGTGGGAGAGAGGGGATAGGCTAGGGTTTGGGATGAGGAAACCCCCCTTGGCTGGCCCTCTCATAGGCCCTCTCGGGCTGCGCCCAGTGCCCAGTTGTCGGAAGATCATTTGAAAACCCCGCGATTCAGAAATTTCAGTTCTTGTTTGCATTTTCCCTCCCCAGCTGCTTTTCTAATTACCCGATCCGAATTCGGGGTATTACAATTTAAGTTTCCTCACAACAACAAGAACGAGCTGGATGTTGGCATCGATGAACTCATCAGAAGAGCCCTTCAATTCAGAGGAAAGCAAGATCATAATCATCACAGAAATGTGGTATTGAAAACTAAGCTCACACAGAACAAACAAAAAAAGAAAAGATTATTCATTCTGCCAGTTAGAATGAAATGGATGCGGCAACATTATATATACAGACCTAGTGTTGAATCTGAGACAAGTTATATGTATGTATAATGTACGGGGCGCATTGATCTACAGAAATCCATGTGGTATTCATTGCAGAAGTAGGCATTTCCCTAGCATGCAAGAGTGATAGCAATTTAGAGCAGGAAATTAACACACCTTGCAAGAAGAGATGCTGCTCGGCAGGGACCTTAATGTCACAGAAGCCATGGAAAAAACATATGGTGATGAGATGAGAGAAATAATGCGGCGGGTGTTAGAGGCGAGGAATAATGAGAGCTCAAGGAACTCGATCTCGGCGGGTCTTGCCGTCGTCGATGGCGAGGCGAGGGCGTCGCGGCGTCGGAGATGAGCACCTCGAGGAGCGCGGCTTGTACACCGGAGACCCGGCCTGAGCACCCTACGTCTTTGACCTCCGCTGGGAGCGGAGTGGAGATGCGAGGAGGAGGAGGACGACGAGACGAGAGGCGAGGAGGAGCGGCCGATCTCGTGGAGGCGTCTTGGGGACGGCAGCGTGGAGGCACGCCGGGGTTCTGGCGTGGAGGCGCGCCGGCGGGGCGAACACCAGCGTGGAGACGCGCGGGGGGAGGGGGCGAATATGGCGTGGAGGCGGCGGGGGTGAGGCGGTGGCGGAAGCGAAGGGAGGGACGCAGGGGGGTGGGGTAATTGGGGATCGGGGCGCGCGGGGGGGGGGTGCGATAATTGGGGATCGGAACAGCGCGGGGGCAGGGTTGGATTTCGGCGTGGAAGCGCGGCAATATTTTTTTTTGCCCGCGTGGGACGAAAGTAATTAACCTGATGGTTCTAACCGTTCGGTTAATATATTTTGCTGACGGTTATAATAGAACCGTCAGGTTAATATATTTTGCTGACGGTTATAATAGAACCGTCAGTATAATTCAAATTTTTCTGAGGGGATACTATCCCCGTCACCGAAATAATATACCTTGACGGTGCGGGCGTCAAGAAAATTTGTAAATCACAAGTTTTGTCTTTTCTATTAGTGTAAACTCAAAGAGTCCTAGTAGATTACTCTGTCCCTTCCTTGTCTTTAGGGTGCGTTTGGTTGGCGAAATTCTTCAAGAATTACCAGAAATCCTTTAGTAATCCTATAAGATTACCTTGTTGGGTAAAACAACGAGTAATCTGAATCATGAATCTAAGATTACCTTGGAGAACAGATTAACATCAATTCTAGGAATCTATTTCCTATAGAAAAGGGTGTCTCTCATATCTTAGATTACGAAGGGAAAAGAATCTTTGTTATTATATTTTTTATCACATGCTTTTGATTCATCAAAGTCAAATTTTGAACTTTCAAAATTCAAAATCCAATGTATGGAATTTAAAAAATATTTTTTTTCCAAAATATGAATTATGAAACCAAAATATCAAAATTTGATCCCTAAATTTTGGAATCTTAACTTCAGACTAATTAAATTCAAAATTCAAATTTTCATGGTTGGATTTCGAAAATCATTTTTTTTTATTTCGAATTCTAGATTTCATATATTCAAATTTCAAGAATTTAAACTTCAGAACTCAAAATTTAAAATTTTAAAATCCAAAATTTGAACTTTTGAATAATAAAAAATGAATTTCAAATGTTGGAATTTTAAATTGTGAGATTTTAAATAGTAAATTCAAAATTTATATATGTTAACCTTCATGGTTTGAAATTTCAAATCCTATAATTTAACTTTGTGGACTTGGTTGTTCGAGTTATGAAATATTTGAACTATGATAAAGACTAATATGTAGTTTCCTTCAAATCAACCAAATATTGAATCTTAGATTCTTTGGTAATGTGTTTACCAGTGACTAGATTGAGGGAAATATTAGATTATAGGAGAATATGAGATTATACATACCAAATGCACCCTTAAAGAAAATGCATCCTTCCCAACCCTATATAAATGGGGGGAGACTGCATATTATACACGCATTAATATCATTCAAGTGCATATGCATCATTAGTTGATCTCTTTGGCACTTGATAAACTTCAAGTAAGTGCTATGATTTGCTACTCTTGGTGCTTGACAGCACCTAAATGGTTTGGAGGAAGTTTGTGCGGTGATCTCTTCAAGAAGAGTGTGAAGAGTCCCGGCAACGGTTGTGTTTGGTTTGATGATCACTATCTCCGGAGTGCATGAAGAGCAATCCTAGTGGAATCAAGATGTTTAAGGCTTAATTTGTGGAGACGGCCCAATTCGTTTGGACTTACCTCAACGTAGACTAGTGAAGACCGGTAAGTCTTCGATACCACGGGAAAAACTTCAATTGTATTCATTGTGGTTTTCTCTTGTCTTTATTATTTCTGTATTTACTTTTTTAGCAATTTATTTGTGTAGAATTTCTTAGCTATAATTGTATTTATTATTGACATAGCTTCGAGGTTGTTATAGTAAAAGCATAGAATATATCCTTCGAATTGTGCTAGAATTCTTTATCTAAGCTATTTGTTAAAATTGATAATTAGAGTATAAGTTTTTAGAAACCTCCTATCCACCCCTCTCTAGTCGGTCATCCTTAATCCTACAAAAATGTCATCCCAATCGGCGACGCGTGGATGCCTACGTGATAAACCCAAACCCCAAACCCCATATCAACACCCGTGGACTTAGTCCACCATGCACCGACCCACTGCCATATGGTCCCACCTCGCCGCCTCGCTCAGACACGGTTCGTCGTGGACCGCAAACCTTTTTCATGGATTCGGTCCATAGACCATGGGCCCACTTGTTAGCTTGTGTTCTTTTTCCAAAAATCCCAAAAAATAAAGATTCCATAATATTCTGTTGGACCCACCTGCCAGCCATAGTAACCTCCCTCCTCTTTCTTTTTCCTGATTTTCTCTCCGATCCAATCTTCCAAAAGCTCGTTCTCCTTCATCCGAAGTTCAATTCAATCTGTTCAAGTTTCTAAATTCATCTAAAATCAAGCTATTTCTTCCGGTGTTGGTTTTGTTAATTTTTATTTTATTTGAATTTATTTTCAATTTTTTTGTGCTTCATTCATGTTCTCTCTCATTTAGACAACGATTTCCAAGGAGTGGGAGCAAGATTTGAAGATCAGAGTGTGGTAATTGAGCAAGGCCAAGACAATTCATAGTCCTTTGATTTATTGAACCTATATTTTGCAAAAAGTATCTTATTTGCATATCAAATTGCATGCTACTTTTATATTCATTGTTTTTGGGAGTAGCTAATCACCTACTTGTCATTATGTCACCTTGGTTATATTGAATGTCATGTATTCATTGTCACCAGTAGGATGGTTATTATTAGTTAAATATAAATGTACTACCAACATGGGTTAACATATAATGCTTAGTTATACGACTGGCTCATCTTCACATGATCAATGATGTTAATTTGACTTAATGAGATATGAAATTTGTGGTGTAATGCCACTGTTGTAAAAGTTGTGTGTCATGGCAGGGATTGTTATTGGTTTTTGTTAAACAAAATGGTTTCATGCTCAAACGGGTGATTGTTGTAATACCCCGGAATTGAATCGGGTAATTAGAAAATAGCCGGGATGAGAAAAGACAATTAAATGAGTAGAAATTCCTGAAAAGAGAAGGGATTTTTCGTAAATCCTCGACAACCTGGGCCTGGGCCGCAGCCCAGGAGGGGCCCATATGGTGGCCGGCCAAAAAGGGGGGTTCCCCCCCCAAACCCTAAACTCCCCACTCTCCCTCCTCCTCCCCACTTTGAGCCGCCGCCTCTCCCCACCTCTCCCTGCTATGCGCCGCCTCTTAGAAAGTTGTAGATCTCGGTTTTAGCTTTCTTTGGGCACCGAGATCACCTGATTTGGACCAACGGTTTAGGAGTTATGGAAGTTTTACCGCGACTGACCAGGAGAGCTGACGAGTTGTAGCAGATTGCATTGTCTGGTTATTATGAATTTTTATAAGACGAATTAGAAAAGCCACCCAAAATACATATTGTATAGGAGTCAGAAATCTTTCCAAGCTGATAAGGAACATAATTTTTAGAGTTGTCAATCAAAAGTTATGAATTTTTTACCGTCGCTGTTTTTCTAACTGTCAGATTGCAGAGACAGAAAACTTAGAAAAACTTTACCTGAATATAAGAATTAGTAGGAGACCGAATCAGGAGACTTGTCCAACTAGACTATTGTATCTGGTTTTGTCATGATTCCATAGAGTCCAAGATCACCCCATTCCGAGTTGTGTAGCAAACGTTATGGTGGTTTTAGTACTCTATCCAGAAAACCCGACGTGAAGTTGATGTTTTTTTAATTGGCCTGGTAGGGGTATTACTTCGCCGATTCAGCAAAGCTCACCAACTAGACTTAGTTGGATAATTTAATTATATTTCCAGAAAATCTGAGAACATCTTATTTGGACCCCTGTACTAATAGATATGGATTTTTGAAGTTGACTGTCCACCGAGGGGACAGATCGACGTTTAGGAGTTTAGGGTCGGGATCGAGTTAGGAGTTTTGCAAGTCCATGGTTGTTGTTATATAGGTTGTTTTGATCCGCTGCTATGTCTTAGCATGTGTTATAACTGTTATTCAGGTGGTGGACCGGTGCAGGGAGCAGCTCATTCTGTACATCCCTCGTTCTCTCGTGGTTAAGGCAAGTACAGTAGTGGTAAATTGTGTGTGATCATTTATTTATGTGTACTATGCTATGAGTATATTATGTTAATCATGGATGCTCGAATGTTATGGACAATAATGCCCGTAAATGCTAGAAGTATGCGTAAGTTTCATGTATGCATGATGATTTAAAGAATTGACCATGTGCATCATGATATCGTATTGGAGGCATGGTCACGTGGTGACCAAGCATTAATTGAGGTCTCCATCATGAATATGATGGGCTTTTGGGTCCCCATACTTGTGGAGTATGGGCTAAGGTCCCTGTGCTAGAAGGCATAGGCATGGGTGTGCATCGACAGATGCACACTCCGCAATACCGGTATATGCAAAAGAGAGAAAGAAAAGTGCATTTGAACAGTTTGCATCGCATAAGCATGAGACATATTTCTTATTGGGTTACGTAGATGGATGTTGTTAATTACAGTTGCGTTGGCTATTGTCTTGCTATTTGTACTTTGCTGAGTCTTGGACTCACTCTTGCTGATGTTGTGTTTTTAGGTATCTCGTTTGCGGACGGTATGCATAGGAGGGAGTAGGGTTACTTTGGTTGCACTCACTACCACATATTCTTGAAAAGATAATTATCATTTAGACCGTACCTTTATAACAAGCAAACTGCTTAAGGATTAACTTTGGCTATACTTGAATGCATTGGTTTATTTGTAATAACGAGAGTGGTAAATTTTAATTATGCTTGCTTATGTTTAGCTGAGTAGATTATTTATGAATGCTTCGATGAACTTTGGATGTTGAAATAGTGATAATTTTATAAGCATCTATTGGAATCTCCGGTAAACTTGGTTATACAAAGGAGGTTCTGCCGAATTTTTTTGTAGTGTCTTGGATTTGTATTTGTGATATTGTTATTTTAGTAGCATTCCAGGCTCATGTTGGGCTGGGGTGTTACAATTGTGCAGTAAATGGGGTGATGTTTGCACATTTGGGATGAGGTAGTCTCGCCTAGGTGAATACTAAGGACTTAACTTTGTGAGTTATTGAACTGGGTCATATCATACAACCACATGTCCAGTATGGGATGTACCGGTCAAGTTAATTTGCAATGTCTTAACTTTGAAACCGCCAAGTGGTGGTGTGGGTTAGGGATGGATGTAGACTTTCATGATGCAAGAGGGGGTCCCCATCTGGGTGCGATGTCATTCGGTGTTGAAACCTTAGTGGGCAGGATTGGGTTGAGATGTAGCATTGTAAAGGCCATGTTATGATTTACTCTGATCGAGTGATCGCATTTTGTGGGTAAAGTTGTACAACCTCTGTAGAGTGTAAACCTGTTCGAACAGTCATATCCCCGGTTATGAACAATGCTTGGTGATTTCACACGAGGTAGAGAGTTTTTATAAAACTTTTGGATGGTAGAATGGTTGAAAGATGAATGGGTATGTTCACTTCGTGGAATGGTTGGGAAGTGAATGAAAGGTTCACTACAGCAAAAATAGCCACTAGAGACGGTTTTAGCTAATGTAGCCACGGTTATACCCATCCCTACAACTGCTAGAGACGGTTTTAGCCTTCGTCTCATAGGCGTTGCCATTGCTCCCGCCTCAAAAAAAAAAGAGACGGTTTTGATAACCTTGTCTACATCCAGAGATAGTCATAGACACGGCCAAAACTGCCGCTACACTAAGAACTCGACTTCCAAATCAAATTGCTAGACATGTAAAAGACCGTGTCTAATTTGAATTACAACCGTCTCTAGTTTGGAATACAATCGATGAGATCAAACATGTAGAGGCGGCTAACACCCTAGTAGATACGGTTTTCCCATCTTTAAGTCCTAATCGTAGCAAGTCTAGGGACGGTTTATGTTTGCGTAGACACGGTTACACCCTTCCTACTCAAAGAGATCAAGTTAATAGTTTTACTCTTAGAGATGGTTTATATTTATTTACACACAGTTACACCCGCCTCTACTCGATAAGGTCATGTTTAGACAGTATATATAAACCATCTCTAGCACTTTTTATATTTAGATTCCGTGCTATTTTATTCATGCAAAAATCAACCTCACACCCATCGCATGAATATGCAATGCCGAAATGTAGTCCATCCCACAACATGAACATGACTTATAGCACTATGTCATATCTATTAAACGAAAAGCGTAGTTAAGACTGGCCACAAGATAATGTTCATTATATCTAATAAAATAATAGCATAGTAAGTAATAAAAACAAAATAGCATATTAAGTAATAAAAACAAAATAGCATAGTAAGTAAAAAAAACAAAATTACATATATGGTAGCAAACCTGGCGAACAATTATTATTGGGTTGTATGGCTTGCTTGCCCAACAATATCATAGTAAGTAATGAAATGAAAATTACAAATACGGTAGCAAATCTTTAACCCTTTTTTTGGATTCTCCTAAAGGATTGATTGAATACTAGAGAAATTCTCTTGCAAAAAAGAATGGCAGTGGAGCAATTAGCTTGTGTGCTTTGTCAACAATAAGTAATTGAGGCCGCCAAAGATCTATTCTTTGCATGCGCTTTAGTCAAATCTTGGTAGGTCTCTTGGAACATGCATGCCCTTGAGGCTACAAACAATTTTAGATAATACTATTCACATCAAGCAACAAGTTACAATCAAAGTACTAAATGGGGATTATTATTCTAGTATTTTGGTCTATATGAACAACAAGCACAAGATCCTCACTGAAGTTATATTTTGCCATCAGAACCTTAACACAACTAGAGTTCGTGGGTTGCATGTCTAGAGTTTGTGGGTTGCATGTCTCCATTATGCTAGTGCCCATGATAACTAGATGTTGAAAGCAAGCCAATCCTAATATAGTATGAGATACATCTGAAATTTGGTATGAATTAAAAAAATAAAGATTGGACTTACCCAGGTATTGATCCTGCAAATTATCTAGATATATTGCATGTCTCCCCAAACTACTAGTAGATCAAAATAACCTCCCTTTGATCAGCTAACCTGAGGTGCCCAAATCCACGGAAGCTATGTGTTGTTAACTTAGAATATGAAGCAATATGACCAAAGATAGAATAAGATGCCACTAGTGTACACAGAACAATGATCAAATACTTGGTGTGCACTAACAGAACAAGTATCAAACACTTGGTGAGCACTAACAATCTTGACATCTGAAGAGCAAATTAGAAAGCTGTATAAGGGGAGGTCTTAACCAGGAGGTGAAGGAGAAGAATTATTTAATGTGTGCATGTCCTCTATACCTTGTGTGTCCTCTTCTTCTGCCTTCTGTGCCACCCAAGCTTCTGAAACAGTGACTGAACAACACACAACCTGGACCCTCGATGGTGGAATTTCTGCAGCTATGGATTATCAGGAGGTGTAGGAGGATATGATCTCAACATTGGATGAAGCTAACGAGATAGAGGGGTGGGAAGGGTGGGGATCAAAGGAGGAAGATGGGGAAGAAGACAGCGAACAGTAAGAGTATCGTATGAGTTATGCTTCTTTGGGATATGGAATTCAATATGTTTGAAATTTGAGAGAAAGGCTTCCAGATCCTAACTGCCCCCAAAATTGTACTTCAATAATCCACCAACTGGAGAGAAATATTTTTAGAATGGTAACTCGTTTTTGGTCGGAACGACTCAATTAGCGCCAAAATTTTTGTTTCGACTTGAGTCGATGGGCGCCAAGAGAAATCGTATAGAGACAGGTGTTAGATTTCGCGTCTCTCAACTGTCTCTACCATGATTACTAGCTAGCAAATTTGAGCATTTGAAATCCCACACCATATATTCTGTCTGTTGTTGTAGTGGTAGAGACAGTTTTTTGATCTGTCTCTTGTACTCTCATCTGTATACATTGTTAACACTTGCTTTCACAATTTAAGCTGGGAACTAGGTGGCGTTGCCTAGAGACAGTTTGTTGTGTCATCTCATTCAAACCGTGTCTACCAACTTATTTTGCTGTAGTGGTTCACTGGTTGTTTCAAAGTGATTGTTTACTTTATTTATTATATCTTTTCAAATATGCTTTAAAATCTATTTACTGCATTAATCGTCAACACTTGCTTTCTGCAAAAGAACCATATTATTATTACTTGTTCAAGCTTTGTATGAATATTAATTGCATATTGTTCTCTACGACTTGTTGAGTACATTATGTACTCATAGCTTTATACATTGTTGCTCAGTTGAAGAAGGACAAGTTAATCAAGATTTGACGATGAGGGTACTTTGAAGATTTTGCAAACTAGGATGCGCTCTCCACTCGAATGCCTGTGGGCATGTCGAATGGCCACCACAAATTATTTATTTTTTTTCTACAAGAGTTTCATTTGTTTCTTAAACCCTGTGTGGCAAGTTAAGTCAACTTTGACCATAAGGTCCAGTTGTTACTATTTAATAATAATTTGTTACCTTCTTAGTTATTTCGTTGAATGGATGGTACTTCATCGATGTTGTCACTAATCATGGGACTAGTTCAAAATACACAGAGGGTTTCGATGTGATAATTTGGATCCCGACAGGGAGGATGTCTGCCCTCTCAATGAAATAAGCAATATGAGACTAAACTAAACAACCATGCCTCATGGGCCTTATTGGGCCTCAAACTCGAATGGTCTAGTTTAGGTAAAGTGTACACATGGTTGGGCCTAATGGGCCGATATTATAACATCCCCCTGGACACTTTGCTAACACCATGCCCATACCTCGTTAAAAACTCTTTCCAAAAAAACCCAGTGGGAAAAAATCAGTAGGGAGAAAATAGTACATAGCTCGTGTAATTTGCATTCCACATGTTGCCTCATTAAAAATATTTAATTGAGAAAACACAATGGGACATAACTCAATAATGGTAAAAAATAGTACAACATTAATCCTTTCGGATTTGATTGTGACTTTCACAATATCATTGTATTGATCCCTAATATCAAACCGATCAAGTGGTATGTCTTTGCATAAAACTTTAGCAAAGTTTGAGCGACTAAGTTGCTCCCCCAGTGAAAACGAGAGCCATAGGGTATTAAGCATGAATCTTTCATACCTTACTTGTACTAAGACTGAGTCTAAAGCATGAGAATCCATATTATATATTCTCTCCCTTGAAGACAAGCATTGAAGTTGTAACACCCTGTCTATTCGGAAGACAAGATGTCACCTAACAAGACAATCTACTATTCATTTCATAAGATTAACAACGCATTCAATGCTAAAGAAACGAATAACCATGATAACAATCTATGGCTTAATCACTGTTCATCTATAACTTCAAACGAGAATTTACCAAAGCGGTAATAATGAACCTTCAAATGACAATTATTACAGTCCATTACATGATAAATAAAACTGAAGATATGTAAATAGAACTTTAACGAATGATTATTTTATTCATGTGCAAGGAACGTGCTGGACTACACCCTCCCGCTAGCAACTGTTTCACTGGAATTCACCTAAAAATAAATAAAAGCAAGAGTGAGTCGAAACTCAGCAAGCACAACATATACATTCACATAGAACACTGAATTGAAACAAGCTACCAAGTAAATCATTTACTTCATGAATTTAAGAAAGCATGATATGAATGAATGAATGCATTGAAGGAGAATGGACTTTCCACATGTTTATACCGGTATAACTAGTGACACACCCGTCGGTGTTCACTTAAGCCCGCTCTTAACCAAGAGCGGGGATCCAAGTCCGTATGAAGAACGTTTCATACGGAATGTCCGAAACTGCCTACATTGGAATGGTAGGTCTTACATGCCCATATTGGAATTAATGGGACTTAAACAAGTTTCCACTCCCGTGGACATCAACGGAATTATGTATGCATGAAATGAAAATCATAACTTGGCATTCAACTCAATGTATCATCGAATAAGGTATTGGACTCTACCACATCATACTCAAATCACATGAATATTCATAATTTACCAAGTTAACATGAAATCAATGAATTCACACGAATTAAACATTTGCACTTGCCTTCCGTGTGGTGACGTGTTGTGAAACAACGAAGGTGTCCTTCCACCCACCGTCTCACCGCCTACACAAGTATTACCACGTATTACGGATAATCGAATATGGCACAGCTACAAGTGTACTACGATGCTCTCTAATCAACCTACTCATCCCAAGGGTTCAATTTGACATCTACACCAAAAGTCCAGATTATCGTTCTACGGGCAGTTGCACAAGAAAATTCGCCATTAATTATCTGTAACTCTAAACGACCTGAAACCAGTGCTCACTGATTCTTAACTGATCAGGCTACAAAAACTTAGTTGGCGGAATCTTCTGATTCGGCCAAAACAGAGGGGTAATTAACTGCTAAACCTAACCCATCTACAACAGTCCAGAAAACAGATCAGCAGTAAATAAAATAGTGTAACTTTTAGCCTACTGATCCAAATGGAATGATCTTTATCAACTTGGAAAGATAATTTCAAGATCGACAATAACTTAGTTGGGGAAGTCTTCTGATTCGGCCTCTATTTTGAACAAAAACGAGGGACAAAACTACTGACCACAGATTTCAGACAGATTGGACAGTTCGCATTCAAAAATTCATATCTCTCAAACTACTGGTCGGATTTTGCTCATCTTGGTGCCAAAAGAAAGCTAACGAAACCAGGAACAAATCTCTAGAAGGGCAAAACCCCAAATTCGGCCTCTAAAGTACTGAAACAAGCCGCGCAACATTCTGATCCATTCTGTAAATTCTGGAACTCTAAACCGACGTGACTCAAATGATCTCTACCGCAACAAAACTTGATCAAACAAATAACCGGGGTGCTCGTTACCCTTGAAGACCCGTAGCACGACGAAGAACCACTCCCCGCTGGTCTCCCTTCTTCTTCCTTGGCCGGCCACACCACAGCGAACCACCGGCGAAGAAACGACCGCCGGAGGACAGATCGGAGGAGAAGCGCCTGGGATCTTGGAGACCAACTCGGGAGCACCAATGGCGGCGATCGGGGGGAGGCGGCGCCCAAACCAGGGAGGAGGCGCCGGCCTATGGAGGGTGGAGGGGAGGGTGGCGGCTAGGTGGGAGGAGGTGGCCTATTAGGGTTGGGAAGTGGTGCCCCCTTTATATGGCGGCCTCCTAGTGGGCGGCCGCCCCTCCTTGGCCCAAAGTTAGCGTCAAACTCTGAAAATCCCCCTGCGGACTGTAAAATTCTGAAAAAAAACTAAGTCTTTCTCTCTCTCCGACTTCCCTCTTTTACCGAATGCGATTCCGGAGAAATTTGAATCTCGTATTCGAATAAATTCCAAACTATACGAACTAGCGGAATTTATGAGGTATTACAGAAGTCTTCTCATTCCTTTGCCATATGGACATTCTATTGAATAGATGTAAGCAAGGACCTTGTGAATATATCCACCGATAATCACAATATTTTTACGCCAAATTTATATCTCATTGTCTTTACAGCATCGAGTATGTAATTTAGAGCAACATTCTCTCTCATATTTTACCCTTTCACATTACCATATTTTACCCTTTCACATTACCACATATTGATCTTGTGCAATACAAGTATTCATTTCCTCATAGAGGAACATAGGGGATATAGTTGTAGTACTACATGACCACCAATGTCATCAATTCCTTCAAATAACTTTAGAGGATACAACCGACGTTTACTACCATACCTTTTGGTATCTAGATATGCAATGTATTACCGGTAAAACAATCACGAATACATGAATCAAACTTGAACATAATTCGTAAAACATACTAGTGCCCTTATGTGACATCCATGCACATATGGTTTTATCCCTTTTCTTGGCGTTTTAATATCAATTTCTGAAATAAATGCTAGTATCACTATAATCGAGATTATGCAAGAGGAGACATGGGCTTTTTAGACAGGGCCAGGCCTTCTCTGGAGAGGATAACAACCTAACTCATGTGTTCTTATATTGAATGTGTTTACAGAATGAAACAAGCTACTGATACTAAGGCTAATGGCTTATGAATTGATCACTAGATCGTCTTCTCTCTCTCCTATCCATCAGTGTTGCCCTTTATATAACTTCTAAAGGGGTGACAGTTGTTATGTGCCAGGAGGCGCGTTGACGGTTTGCCAATTGCGCATGTTGGTGGAGGTTACTGTCAGAGAGACACTCTCCTACACGTTCGCCACGCGGTTACGCCAGAGACAGAGAGAACTACGTGCAATTATGTCAGAGACAGACAAAGCATGTATTAACTACCACGCTTGAATGAGCACAGTGTATAGAGTCGCTAGTCGATCAGGTCCACATGTTTGTGGGTTCTATCGACTATAGGATGGTCGTATTTGACCTGGTCTTAACAAAACTTACGAGTGCAAGATGGTCGTAGCAGATATTACAACCATAAGATGGTCATAGTAGATCTTACGACCATAAAGTGGTCGGGACAGACCTTACGACCATGAAGTGGTTGTAATCTTCCTTTGTCATTATAGACTAATGACAAGTGGTACCTTTGATGGTTGTTAAGGATATCATTATATGCAATAAGATAAATAATTCAATTAATTGAGGATTATTAAATCCTCGTCATCTAGCCCCCTAACTTCAAGTGAAAATGACTTACTTGGAAAGAGATCGTAGGATAATGGCCGGAAGGAAAGCTTTTTCGACTAGTATTTCTTTTGACCAGAAGTTGACTTGGTCAAGGAAGGTATTTTTACTTGAGTTGTAAAAATAAAATCCTTTTACTGAGGGGGGGGAGAATGTGAACCGTCTCTTACAATTCTGTCTATTTGGAGCAGTTCCAGAAGAGATTGTAACTGTTGGGTTCCCCCATGTTCTTACTTCAACCTGTAGTTATAAATAGCCACCTGGGGTAAACTTAGGGTTTTTTTACTTTCCCCAACCGCTTCAATGCTTTTTTGAGCTCTTGCTTTCTCCGTTGCCAACCAAAAATATGCAAGATTTTTCAAAACTTCACCAAATCCAAACCAAATTTCTTCAGAAGAAATGGTCGGAACTGTTTTGAGATGGGAGAAATCAGGTATGGGTGTGGAAAATGTGAGTGCTCTATTGCTGCTGAAAAGTTCCCCTCCAGATCTTTGGTGAAGTGGTCGAACGCTGAAGGTCGACATTGACTGTCGAAGGAGAAGAACATGATCCCAGCTTTTTCAAGCATACAATGAGTGTGGCCTTGGTTAACTTCGCATCCGTTCTTGGTGGTAGTACTCGAACACTTTGGGTGGAATTGGTGAAATTGGTTCCCAATTCCATTACAATGATAAGTGTGTTATTGTACCTTTGCGAGGCATATCTCGGGATTCTTCCAGATTTGTACCTCTTCAAGTACTACTACGGGATGAGCAAGCTACGTGGGATCGCAGGCAGATTCGCCATCCAACTACGATGGGAAGTTGAGGGAGTTCATTCCTATGTTCACCCGATCATCTTGACCGGATGGAGGAAGAAGTGGTTCTCTCGGGCGTAACCAAGCATGTCCGACTTTTCTTTGCGAACAAGGATGCGAGAAGGGAAAATAGTGCGACACGACTCAAGTGGTGGTTGTTGGCTTGCCGTTTACATTCAAGTCATTAAGGACTTGAGGAAGGAGGGCTAACCGGTGGTATGTGGTTAAAGAGTTCACCACATGCTATATTAGTCCGCTAAAGAAATGAGCACGTCACATATGGAGGTACTGAGGGTCGATGATTCGACCGGGGACTATGGAGAAGGTAAAGTTATAATCAATTTAGCTCTTTCATATTGTGATTTGAGCAGATTTATTTATTATGTCCTTCTATTTGTAGATCTGTCATAGAAGGAGATTGACACTCGGTCAAACTTATCTATGAAAAGATGCCTCCAAATCTGAGAGGAGGCCCTCGGATCTTGGCGGTCGTCTTGAGGAGAAACTAAGGCGCCTAAAGGTAATCAATATTCTTATTGATTCCATCTTTAGTGACTAGTAGTCGTAGTTTCGACAACTTAGTAATCCTAGTTTTGTGACCTTTTGTAGCAAGTTGGCGTAATTGATACCCAAGATGGTACGTATATCAAATTGGGGTCTACTTAGGATGGCTCAGAGGAAGACCAAATTCCTTTGAGTAAATGGTGTCGCCTTGTGTAGGCAGTAGACAAGAAGAATAAGGATGGGAGTTCAAGCTCCACCCATCCTCTGACCTCACCAACCAGTTGTTCCTGAGCAATTTTGACTGCAGGGGAGAAAGGAAAGGTGGTTGTGAACCTTAAACGGAAGGTCCGAAAGGCCAAGGTAACTTTTTATTACAACACGAAAATATTCTCAGTTTCCCCTTCTCCTGCCCTTGTCAAACGAATAGAAAAGGAAAATTGCAAGAGTTTTACTTCTTTTGTGAAGACCATTGCTGCTCCAGCAGAGCCTGTGGTCGAAAGAAGTTCAAGCCCTAAGTGGTCCAAGCCAGTTCTGACCACAATGACAGGAAGGTTGTGAAGGAAGCTCCCCCACAACCTCAAGAAGCACGACTAGTTGAGATCGTGCAATCCTTGGTCATCTCGACCAGTAAGGCTGAAAGCCATTCAGAGGCTGACAGCTCAGAGATGGTGAGATTGGCTGAAGAGGAGAAGAAAAAGGAGAAAAATAGTAAGCCTTCTTTAGGCAAAATGTCTTTTGGTTTCATGATTGTATCCATGAACCTTAGGTATGTAAACTTGGGAACAAGTAATAGTACTTATTCTTTTATTTTGCGACTTGATATTCCAACTCTTTCTTCTTTTGCTATTTAGCCCTGCTTCTCTAGCCCCCAAGGATATCTCTAAGGAGAAATTCGCTATTGCCGTATCTACGACCATTGGGATACTAGTTGCTCCAGCGGTTGTAGAGACGAAAGTAGAGGTGGTCAAGGCTTCGATCAACGTTCCTGAGTTGGTAGGAGAGGAGGCTACCACTATCAAGCCAACTGTGTCCACTAAGGTGGTTCTTCCATCAGTGGTCGTGGAGGTGGAGGCGAAGTGTAATACTCCGGAAATGGATCGGTAGAAAGAAAGAGGTCGGAGAGAGCGAAAGAAATTGTTTTCAGCGGAAAATTCCATTCGTCGGGGGGGTTTACGTTAATATCAGGCAACCTGGGCCGCAGTTCGCGACCCAGGAGGCCCATTAGTGGGCCGGCCAGCCCATCTAGGGGCCGGCCAAGGGGAACACCCTTTTCCCCAAACCCTATTCCCTCCCCCTTTTCCCCCCAAGCCGCCTCTCCTCCCCCTTGTGCCGCCCCCTCTCTTCCTCCCCTCCTCCTAGGCGCCTCCCTCTCCATTGGTGGCTGCCATTGGAGATCCCCGGAGCTGCACCCCCCGTCTTCCAAGTGTTCCTCTTCGGTTCTTCCTCCGCCGGGCGATTTCATTCCAATCGGGTTCGTGGAGTTGGAGCTGGCCAAAGAAGGAGAGGAGAAGACTTTGGGAAGTTGTTCTTCATCGTTCTTCGGGTCTACAAGGGTAACGAGAGACCTCATCGCTGTTTGATTGCGTTAGAGTTGTCGATTCCATGTTTTTGATAGTATTGCGTAATCTCTGTTAGTAGATCGGTTCTGTACAGTATGTTGCAACTCGGTTTTGGGTGTCTTAGAGGCAGAATTTGATGATTTCGCCTTCTAGAGTTTTGTTCCTTATTTCATTAGCTTTCTTTTGGCACCTGGATCACGAATTTTCACCCAGTAGATTAAAAGTTATGGCTGTTTTACTACGCGCTGGTCTGTCTGTCAGAACTGATGGGTATAGTCGGTTGCACCTAGGTTTTGATCTAGTTAGAGTCAGAATCAGGTCGGCCACCCAACTAGGTTTTTGAAGATAATTTCACCATGTTTCCAGGCTGATAAAAATCACTTTATTTGGTTCAGTGGTTTAAAAGTTATAGCATTTTCTTTAGGGCTGTTCAGATTTCTGGGCAGACTGCAGTTGTAGTTTTTCAATGGATGGTTAGACCTCTGTAATGGCCGAATTAGAGTTTACCATCAACTAGAATTTTGTAGCCTGTTAAGTTAAGAAAATTTGAGCACTGGTTTCAGGTCATTTGGACTTACGGTTTTTTATTGGTGAATTTTCTAGTAAATCTGCCAGATTGGGGTTAATTGAAATGATTGGGTAGATTGATCAAATTGAACTTTTATTTGGTTAGTTTGGTTAGAGATTGAGGGAGGACACGTGTAGCATTTTCATACTCGCTTGTCCTCATTTCCATTATTTTATATTGTAGGCGGTGAAGCGGTGAGTGGTGGGGTAACTCAATTACCTCCCAACCCGTTCAATACAAGCGAGCAAGTAAATTGTATTCAATGTTTGATGTCATGTATGATGTGTGAATGAATGTTTACATTTGTTCGTAATTGTAGATGAATGCCATGTGTTCTTTTCATTTATGATTACTATTCAATATTGACATGTGATGATCATGACATGCATTCATTATTTTGGTAAGACCCATCAATTCCAGTATGGGCATTTGAAATCCCATCAATTCCAAGATGGGTACGTGAGTCCACCATTCCAATGTGGGCCACGTTACGTGAGTCCACCATTCCAATGTGGGCCACGTTGGACAGTCGTATGAAACGTTCTTCATACGAATACTTTAAGTGAACACCGACGGGTGCTTCACTCGCTATACCGGTATATGCTGCATTATGTCCATTTCCTTCAATGCACCATTCCACTTCATCCATTCATAAATTCGTTTCCATTAGTTGTTCAAATTATGTTTGTGTTATATATTGCGCAATGTATGCTTGTTTGTTACATACAGTTGCTTGCTGAGTCTTTGGCTCATTCTTGCTTTATTGTCTTATTTAGGTAAATGACAAGGAGGAATGATCTTGTGGAGGGTAGTTCATCACGATGCACTCACTATATTATATCAAACAACTTGAGGACTTTTAATGTCTTTATTTATGATTTGAATTGCTTTGTAATAAGCCAGCATGGCCGTGTTTACCATATCTTGCTGAAATGTTTACTTCCATTTCGTTGATTAAGACTTGAGGGTGAATGCTTGTTTTCATATATTCATAATAATCGCTTCCTTTTGTTATGCTATTTGATGTTATTCATTTGAAGAGTAGTGATTGTAGGTGACATCTTGACTTCCTTATAGTCAGGGTGTTACAGTTGGTATCAGAGCGGGCTTCAGGTCCGTGGTTATAATATTAAAATGACACACTGTGCACAATAGGAAGGGTTGGGTAAACCATTGTTTTTCCGCAATTGCTTGGTTATGCCCAATTATTTTGTTTATCAGTTCGTTGAGCTAAGTATTTGATTTTCGTTCTGTTGTGTTGTTCTTAGATGGCAAGAGGTAGAGGCCGTGGTCGTGGTCGTCCACCGACCCGTAGTGGTGGTCGAGGCCGCGGTCCGGCAGCTACATCGTCTTCGTCTGAAGGGTTGGTGGCCGCATCGAGGAGATTGCCTCACCGCGCCTCGGTTCTTGAGCCACCGCCGCAACCGCCGATCTCATTCGCACTTATTAAGGGAGAATCAACAACTCCGCCAACAATTGCAGCGGCCATTCCTGCGCCGCCGCACGGTGGCGGAACTCGTTCTTCTTCTTTCCACCCGAGGCTAGGATGAGCCTCCGTGAGTGGATGTCGCCGTCTCGACACTTTTGACGGAGCCGTACACCGTTCAGCCGCGGATGGTTGAGGTACATGGAGCGCCGCTTGGAGCCTTAGAGTCGCATCCGCGCGAAGGCGCGATTTGTGGCCTTTCACCAAGGGCCAGCCGACATCTCGTGGGAAGGGGTCCCGCCTTCCGTGACTCAGTAGCAGGTCTTGTTACTTGGGAGGTTTTTGTGGAGAGGTTCAGACACGCTTTATCCTCGACTCCTTCATCGAGAAGATGGAGCAATCCTCCCGACCTATGTGCAAGGAAAAATGCTCAGATTCGAGTATGAGGCCGGATTTAACAACTGTGCGCTTTGTCCCACCGTGGCAAGTGATGATAAAGAGAAGGCTAAGAGGTTCGTGCGGGGCCTCATCCGAGTATCGCTGATTCTAGGAGCAACAGGTCTACGTGACTTTAGCTCGATGGTTGAGCAGGCTAGAGGGATGGAGTTGGAAAGAGCTCCTTCGTCGTAAGGGCATGTTGCTGGTGGTTCTGTTGCTGTTATCGTGGATCGGCGGTGGCGAAGCGGAGTTTCGGTGGAGGTGGTGGGTCTTTTCAGCGACCCGCTGCTAAGAGGTTTCACAAGAACCAACCGCCCCGTCCTGTTCAGCAGTGGCAGTCTTCTTCTTCGGCGCCACGTTCTTCATCTTTCGCCCACAAAGTGCGTCTGCTCCAGTCGGGGCATGAAGTGTTTCGGTGTGGTGATCGGGCATCGAGCTTCGAATGTTCCTTCAAGGAACATGCCAAAGAATGTGGTCGAGAGGGCCACAAGTCCTCAGTGTGCAAGCAAAATCCAGCTAGTATCATCAAATGGGAAGCCGTCCCAGCAGCTTCTTCCTCCAGCTTCCACAGAGGTTCGGCCAGACTGACGGCGGTTCGGCACCACAAGCATTCTCCAAAGATGGGGTCCACTGCAGCTTTCACTCCGGCGCCTCCGCAGGTTCTATTGAATCCCGCACCATCTGGCCCTCCGTCGTTTGTTCCTCCAGCGGCCGTTTCCAGCTTTCCGACGCAGAGTGTTGGTGCGTCTTCTGCACCGGTGCATCAGGGGGTTTACGCCATGCCCACCCCTGAGACCTTGGGACGTCCTGATGTGGTGACAGGTACTTTACTTGTTGATTCGCATGATGCCTTTGTCTTTGTTTGATTCGGGGCTACTTACTCGCTCGTGTCTTTGGAGTTTGTTAGAAAAGTGGGTTTGAGTTTTCACTTATTTACGAGTCGGTGGTAGTCGGCTCCCAGAGGACTTATTTCTAGCTCTACCGTCTGTCCGGTTGTTCTATTACGATAGATGATGAGGTTTTCACTGCGAATCTTATGGTTATTCAATTGGCCCATTCGATGTTATCACGGTATGGGTGGTTATTCCAATACCGTGCCAAGATTTGTTGTTTCGGAAGACGGTGACCTTGCTAGCTCCTTCCGTGAAGAAGCGGTATTCCAGGCGCGCACCGCCTCGATTCAAGATTTGTATCGCTAATCTATTCCTAGCCGTCGTGCATCGACCATCGGATTACTTTGCTCCCTCAATGAAAAGACCGATTCTTTGCGGCGTATTGAGGAGATTCCAGCCAGAAAGAGTTTTCCGATGTCTTTCCTATAGAACTTCCGAATGCCTCCGGTGAGGAAAGTGGAGTTCGGATTGATCTTGTTCCGAACTCTGACGTTGTCCAAGTCTCCTTACCGCTTGGCTCGGCCATTTCGTGAAGAATTGAAGAAACAATTGGACGACTCTGTCCAAAGGTATGATTCAATGAGCGTTTCGCCTTGGGAGCGCTGTTCTCTTTATTAAGAAGAAAGATGGCGGTGGCGATGTGCATAGATTATCGGGCGCTTAATCGAGCGACGGTGAAGAACAAATATCCTTTGCCTCGCATTGATGACCTTTTCGACCGCTTGAAAGGAGCTAAGATATTTTCTAAGATTGATCTCGATCGGGTTATAATCGATTCGAGTTCGTGAGCGTGATATTGAGAAAACGGCTTTCTACGAGGTATGGTCATTATGAGTATAAAGTTATGTCTTTTGGACTAACGAATGCTCCTGCAGATTTTCATGGAAGCCATGAGCAGTTATGTCGCATCAATACCTTGATGATTTCGTTGTGGTATTCATAGATGATATCTTGATTTATTCCAAGTCGAGGAGGATCACACCCACCATTTGCGGTTGGTACTTGAAACTTTAAGAGAAAATCAATTCTATGCCAAGTCAAGAAATGTGAGTTCGGATTTACGAAGTTGGATTTTTGGGTCACGTTATTAATCGAAGGGTATTTCATTGATCCTAGTAAGATTTCGACAAGTGGTTGAGTGGAAGAGACCAACCAATGTTAAAGAAGTAAGGAGTTTTCGGGTTTAGTGGCTATTACCGGCGGTTTGTGGAGGGTTTTTCAACCATTGCTAAACCGATGTCCCGATTGACACGTAAAGGTGTTAGATTCCATGGTCCGATGCTTGTGAGCGCAGCTTTTGCTCTTTGAAAGATAGATTAGTGATCGCTCCTATTCTTACTCTTCCGAGCACAGGAAGAGATTCACTATCTATTCGGATCGCCCATAGTTGGACTTGGTTGTGTACTCATGCAGGATGGTAAAGTGATTGCCTATGCATCGAGACAGCTGAAGAAACATGAACAGAATTATCCCACCCATGATCTAGAGCTTGCTGCAGTTGATTCATGCTTTGAAGATCTGGCGTCATTATTTGTATGGCGAATCTTGTGATGTGTTCACGGACCACAAGAGCTGGAAATACATCTTTACCAGAAGGACTTGAACTTGAGACAGAGGAGATGGCTAGAGTTGATCAAGGACTATGATCTTACTATTCAGCACCATCCCGGCAAGGCTAATGTGGTAGCCGATGCCTTGAGTCGCAAGGCGACACCTCCTATCCTCAGTTGTCTTATTGCTGATTTTGAGCGTATGGATATTTCTTTACGCTGCGGGTACCGCATGCATCGAGACTTCGATTGATTTTAGAGTCACCCTTCCGGATCGGTGCGTAGTAGCACAACAAAGAAGATCGATGTTCCAACGAGTGAGGAAGCGCTATACCGAGGGCAAGCGTGGTCACCGGTGTGGACAACTTTGATTCTTTGCGATTTAAAGGGCGCCTTTGTGTGCCACAGAGTCTCGAGTTAAATCGAGATTTTGAAAGAGGCCCATCGTATTTTTATACCGTACATCTGGTGAGACCAAGATGTACAAAGATTTAAAGAAAAGTTTCGTGAAACGGATGAAAATTGATATCGCAAGATGTGGCTTCTTGTGGAGTGTGCCCGTGGTCAAGGTCGAGCACAAGCGACCAGCAGGATCAATTGCAACCCTTGGAGGTACCGGTTTGGCCATGGGACGATATATCTATGGATTTTGTGGTTGGTTTACCTCGCACGCAATGAGGAAAGGATGCTATTTGGGTAATTGTGGACCGGTTCAAGAAGTCGCACATTTCATTCCTATTCGTACCACCAATTCGACAAGCGATTTGGCTCCTCTTTATGTACGAAATTGTGCGTTTGCACGGAGTGCCAAAGACCATTGTTTCGACCGAGACGCCAAGTTCGTTTCCAAATTCGGGAAAGCTTGCAGAGTGCATTGGGTACACAACTCCGTCTTAGCACGACCTTTCATCCCAGACGGATGGGATATCGAGCGCACCATTCGGACTTTAGAAGACATGCTCGGTGTTGTGTTTTATCTCGAAAGGTAATTGGGAAGAGCATTTAGCCTTGGCGAGTTTGCTTATAACAACATTATCATTCCAAGATTCGAGCCGCACCATACGAGGTTCTCTATGGGCGTAAGTGCAGTCCCGTTGTCTAGCCGGGATGAGGTTGAGAGCTGGCAGCGATCTTGGGCCCCGACCGGGTTCAGCAGACGGTGGCTAGAGTGGCGAGGTTAGGCGAATTTGTTGGTCGCCCAGAGCCGGCGTAAGAGCTACGCTGATGTCGGCGAGATTTGGAATTGAGGTGGGAATGAAGTTCTCATGAGAGTATCGCCATCTAAAGGCGAGTGCGTTTGGCACCAAAGGAAAGCTTAGTCCAAGGTATGTTGGACCCTTCCCAATCGTGGCACGAATTGGGAAGCTAGCTTATCGCTTGGACCTTCCCGATTCTATGAGTGGGGTTCAGCGTGTTCCATGTTTCGATGCTTAGAAAGTTTCTGAGAGACCCAGATCATGTCATTCCTTTGGAGCCTTTGATGGTCAGGCAAGACCTTACCTTTGAGTCCCGGCCAGTGAAGATATTGGAAGAATCAGAACGGGTTCTGAGAAATAAGACCCTGAAGTATGTCAAAGTTCTTTGGTCGCATCAGTCTGAGAGAGAGGCCACTTGGGAGTTGGAGTCCCGCATGAGAGAGCAATACCCCGACCTGTTCGTTTAAGGTAAATTGTTTAAGTTGTAATTTCGAGTATTTATTTCTTTCCGTTGGATCGTTGATTAGATTCGAGGTCGAATCCTGTTAAGGGGGGTAGACTGTAATACTCCGGAAATGGATCGGTAGAAAGAAAGAGGTCGGAGAGAGCGAAAGAAATTGTTTTCAGCGGAAAATTCCATTCGTCGGGGGGGTTTACGTTAATATCAGCAACTTTGGGCCGCATTCGCACACCAGAGGCCCATTAGTGGGCCGCCAGCCCATCTAGGGGCCGCCAAGGGGAACACCCTTTCCCCCAAACCCTATTCCTCCCCTTTTCCCCCAAGCCGCCTCTCCTCCCCTTGTGCCGCCCCTCTCTTCCTCCCTCCTCCTAGGCGCCTCCTCTCCATTGGTGGCTGCCATTGGAGATCCCGAGCTGCACCCCGCCTTCCAAGTGTTCCTCTTCGGTTCTTCCTCCGCCGGGCGATTTCATTCCAATCGGGTTCGTGGAGTTGGAGCTGGCCAAAGAAGGAGAGGAGAAGACTTTGGGAAGTTGTTCTTCATCGTTCTTCGGGTCTACAAGGGTAACGAGAGACCTCATCGCTGTTTGATTGCGTTAGAGTTGTCGATTCCATGTTTTTGATAGTATTGCGTAATCTCTGTTAGTAGATCGGTTCTGTACAGTATGTTGCAACTCGGTTTTGGGTGTCTTAGAGGCAGAATTTGATGATTTCGCCTTCTAGAGTTTTGTTCCTTATTTCATTAGCTTTCTTTTGGCACCTGGATCACGAATTTTCACCCAGTAGATTAAAAGTTATGGCTGTTTTACTACGCGCTGGTCTGTCTGTCAGAACTGATGGGTATAGTCGGTTGCACCTAGGTTTTGATCTAGTTAGAGTCAGAATCAGGTCGGCCACCCAACTAGGTTTTTGAAGATAATTTCACCATGTTTCCAGGCTGATAAAAATCACTTTATTTGGTTCAGTGGTTTAAAAGTTATAGCATTTTCTTTAGGGCTGTTCAGATTTCTGGGCAGACTGCAGTTGTAGTTTTTCAATGGATGGTTAGACCTCTGTAATGGCCGAATTAGAGTTTACCATCAACTAGAATTTTGTAGCCTGTTAAGTTAAGAAAATTTGAGCACTGGTTTCAGGTCATTTGGACTTACGGTTTTTTATTGGTGAATTTTCTAGTAAATCTGCCAGATTGGGGTTAATTGAAATGATTGGGTAGATTGATCAAATTGAACTTTTATTTGGTTAGTTTGGTTAGAGATTGAGGGAGGACACGTGTAGCATTTTCATACTCGCTTGTCCTCATTTCCATTATTTTATATTGTAGGCGGTGAAGCGGTGAGTGGTGGGGTAACTCAATTACCTCCCAACCCGTTGCAGCGCGGCAGACAAGTAAATTGTATTCAATGTTTGATGTCATGTATGATGTGTGAATGAATGTTTACATTTGTTCGTAATTGTAGATGAATGCCATGTGTTCTTTTCATTTATGATTACTATTCAATATTGACATGTGATGATCATGACATGCATTCATTATTTTGGTAAGACCCATCAATTCCAGTATGGGCATTTGAAATCCCATCAATTCCAAGATGGGTACGTGAGTCCACCATTCCAATGTGGGCCACGTTACGTGAGTCCACCATTCCAATGTGGGCCACGTTGGACGATCGTATGAAACGCTCTTCATACGAATACTTTAAGTGAACACCGACGGGTGCTTCACTCGCTATACCGGTATATGCTGCATTATGTCCATTTCCTTCAATGCACCATTCCACTTCATCCATTCATAAATTCGTTTCCATTAGTTGTTCAAATTATGTTTGTGTTATATATTGCGCAATGTATGCTTGTTTGTTACATACTGATTGCTTCGAGTCTTTGGCTCATTCTTGCTTTATTGTCTTATTTAGGTAAATGACAAGGAGGAATGATCTTGTGGAGGGTAGTTCATCACGATGCACTCACTATATTATATCAAACAACTTGAGGACTTTTAATGTCTTTATTTATGATTTGAATTGCTTTGTAATAAGCCAGCATGGCCGTGTTTACCATATCTTGCTGAAATGTTTACTTCCATTTCGTTGATTAAGACTTGAGGGTGAATGCTTGTTTTCATATATTCATAATAATCGCTTCCTTTTGTTATGCTATTTGATGTTATTCATTTGAAGAGTAGTGATTGTAGGTGACATCTTGACTTCCTTATAGTCAGGGTGTTACACGAAGACGGTGAAGGATCAGACTACTCTGATGATCGAGTCAGCTCTTAAGGACATTAATGTCCATACAAGGGAATTGACTCTACGATCACCAGCAGTAGTTGATCAAGTGTGGCGGAAGGCTCCAGCCGAGGTCACCGCGATGGAAAATAGGTTGCTAAAGTTGTTCCTTTGGAGCCTCAAGGTACGAACTCCCATTCCTCGGAAGAATAAGAAAAATAAGAGTTAACCTATTTTTTCCAGAATTTTTTGGTGTCCTAGAGCTGGGGACTTCATCATGGAGATCACACGACCAAGTTCCACATCCCAAGGACAATCTGATCTGAGGGCATATCTTTGATGACAAGCATCTAAAAAAGATATGGTGGGAGAAGGTCAAGGGAGTCAACAAGCTTGAAGACCCCGATATAGTGTACTCACACTTTACTCAATCAGCGATCGATGTAAGTATTTGATACCAAATGCACGAGTATTTGGGTTTTTTATTTCTAATGTTCCTCATTTTTTCCTTCTTTTTCGGAAAGCACTTGAACAAGTTGGAATAGTTGGTGAATTCATCAGGCGTCGAATTGAGGAAGTAGAAGGAGGTACTCTACAAGTAGGCAAATAGATGGTAAGTTACTTTTATGAGTAGATTTCGAACACTCGTTTAGTACTTAAAACATTTTGGCCTTCGCAGGTTTAAAAGCGATGCTAAGCCTTTAGCAGATGCACTCGACACGAGAAAGTCGAGTCGCAAAAGTTAAGGGTAAAAAGAAGACATGCTCAAAACCTTCAAGAGGCAAATTCTACAACTTATGAGCCGCAGAATGTTATCAAAAGTAAGTCTTTCTTTATATTTGTTATTTCAATAACTTTCTTTCTTTTTCTTATTTCTAACTTCTTTTTACACGAAAAGAAGTCGATGTGGGCAAGCTTCAATCCGAGCTCGGATCAAAAAGCTTGGTGATCAAGGAGCTCACCCGCATCGCAAAAGAAAAAGACAAGAGCATCAAGACATGGGAGTGGTGCACAAGGGATGTTGTCTCTCATGAAAATGAAGTAAAAAGCTTGATGACCGCTTGGCGGTAGAAATTTTACCTATGACTAGTATAAGATACTAGTCTAAAGTATTGTTTTATTAACTGATCTTTACTCTTTTGCAGAGCAAATGACAGAAATAAAACGACTCTAGGAGTTACTGGCCTGCAGTCAGGAGGAGATGAAGGTGACCAAAATCAACCTTCAAGATAATGTCTCTTTCATGAACAACGTGTCGGATGAAGACACCTAGTCGTGTTGGCAAGAGGTCGAAACCTCCAGAGTTGATAACCATCGAATACCAACCAGCCGAGTCAATGAGGCAAATGTTCAAAAACAGAGTAAGTGTTTCCTTGGCAAAACTTAAATCACATGACCGCAGCCTTTGCCTTCTTCCAATCGAGGTTGATTTCGATCGTCTCCGGCGTAAGCCCAAAGACTAATCAAGAGGCTCAACAAGTCGGTAAAGAGGTCGCAGGAGATGCAACTTGGATCTCCTTCCGAGTAGTTTGTAATAGCTTGTTCTTGTAAAACATGTTTGATTTTGTGCATGTATAAAGCTTCATTTCCTATGAATTGTCTTTCCGAGTAGTTAATCACTCAGAAGACAAAGTAAAAAAATGATAATTAAAAGTTAAGAGTACGAATTAAAGTCATGATTATAACTTTATCCTAGCCCTAGATTGTTTGCTTAGTGAAAGTAATTGTAATAAGGAAACAGAGGAAATGAACTTAGTTTGTAATAGGAAACATGCTCGCTAAAAAATTCAACCATGTTTTGTCGAACTTAGTTTCCATGTGTTGGAAGAAAGAGTTAGGAACCGGTCTATGCTTGGAAGTTCCTTCTAGTAGGCAAGGCCACGTATAGAAAGGAAAAACTTCGACTAAGTGATGTTACCGTCCTCCAACCAGTGTAAGGAAAACTAAGTGTTTAAAAGTGATCAAAATAATTATGAAAGCTTTGCTTGTTAGGCAACTATTTTACACAATAAATAATGAAGAAATCATAAATTTTATTGAAAGTATGAGAATTTACACATAGAAATTTTGTAACTGATCGATGTTCCATGAATTAGAGAGAACCCTACCATTCTCCATTATCAGTCGTACCGAGCCTGGTCGCATGACTTCGACTGTTGTGTAAGGACTTTCCCACTTGGGGGAGTTTATTCTGATTAGATAGGGTTTGAATCTTTTCCAAAACCAAGTCACCTACAGGAAGGTCATGCGAGGTTGGACCTCATAAAGTAATATTTGCCTAGGGCTTGATGGTAGACTGCAAAACATATTAGAGCTTGGTTCCTCTTTTCATCAAGTTGATTGATATTGTCAACTTGAAGTTGTTCTTGGTCAAGGTCATTGAAATTTTTGACCCTTGTAGACCTGATAGTTAGTTCTGGTGGAAGCATGGCTTTAGCACAAAAAAAGAAGGAAAAAGGGTGTTTTGCATGTAGCCCGACTAACTGTCGTATGAATTGTCTATAATACTGAGGGTAATTCTTTTACTCAAGTCCCGAGCGCTTCACAAGCTGGTCAAAAAATCGAGTTTTAATTCCCTACATAATGTGGTTGTTTTTCTCTTTTGACTGTCTATTACTTTGTAGATGGGAAACATAGTTATTGCATAGTTTGGTACCTAATTCTTCGCAAATTTTTTAAAATTATGCTCTCAAAACTTGAGTACCATTATCAATTATGATCCAACTTGGAACACCGAATCAAGTGCTCATACTTTTCGTCATGAATTTCTTAACCGCTTCCGTTGTGATCCCAGAAACAAGTTTGGCTTCGTTCCATTTTGTGAACATATCAAAAGTCACAAAAAGGAATTCAAAGCCCCTTGGTGCCTTTAGAAACGGTCTTAGGATATCTAAACCCCTAGTCACAAATGGCGAAGAATTATTTGTAATGCCTAAGCTGATGGGTGTATTTCAATGCTATGAAACTAGCATTGCACACACTTTTTAACAAGCTCTTTGGCATCATGGAAGCTTGTTGGTCAGTAAAAGTCTTTTTGACCAGTGTTCTGTAGGAAGCATGAGTTCCACAGATACCTCCTTGTATTTCTATAAGGAGTTCTAATTTGTGTTTCTACAATATGCATCACATGAGTACCCCTTGAGTATCTCTTTTATAGAGGACCCCTTCGACCAAAGTATACATTTTGGCTTTGCGGGATAAACGATCATCCTTGATATCATCATCGTGTATGTTACCCTTCTAAAGATATTCATAGATGGGATTCATCCAAGTATCTTCGTATTCTAGAGAGGCGTTCTCACTCAGAGTAGCTTCTGGTTTTTCAACCAGAGACGACTTTTGGAGCTATTCAAAGAAGAATCCTTGTGGGATGGGTTATCAGGAAGAAGCTACTCGAGCTAATTGGTTGGCAAAAAGTATTATCCTTTCGATGGATATATTGTACCTCTAGACTGAAAAAATGCTTTTCAAGCTTTTTGACTTCCGATAAGTAATTACCCATGGTCGATTTATAGCATTGGTACTCTTTTCCGACTTGATTCACGAATAAATGAGAATCACCTTTCATGATTAATCGACAAATCCTGAGTGCTTTCGCTGCTCGAATGCCAGCCAGTAAACCCTGATTCTCTGTCATGTTGTTAGTAGTAGGAAAGTTTAACTGGATTGTATATTTAAGGTTTCTCCAGTAGGAGATACCAAGATCACCCCAGCCCTAGAGCCACTAAGCGTTATTAACCCATTAAAGTACATTATCCATCGGTCATGGGATTCATACGGTTCCTCGAATCGTTCAGATTAGTCCATTTAGTGACAAAGTCGATTGTCTAACTTTCAAAAGATGGCACTATCCAGGGCAAAGCTTCATTGATGTCACATACAGATGGTAACTGATTTTGGTCATGTATAACAAATTATATCTTCAAAAGAAACATAAATCCCTATTCTGGAGGACCTCTCCTAAGGAAAACTAAGACGACATAGTTAACTTGTGTGTCTGCAAATAATGTCTTAGTTTTCTCTAAGACATAAGGAGAGTATATAGAAGCTTTTAGACCTAAGGGTAATGCTCCTTAGTCCCATGTAAAAATCTACTTACATAATAGACTAGCCATTGATTATTTTCATGTTCAATGGCATGTATCTTGCACTTCATCGCTTATGGCATAGCAGCTAAATGCAACAAGAGTGGTTCATCTGGTTTCAGAGAAACCAAGACTAGAGCACTCGTGAGGTATTTTTTGACATCTTTGAAGGTTTTATTTGCCTTCTCAGACCACTCGAAGCCTTCATACTTCCTACGAAGTTTAAAGAAAGGAAGGTATTTTTCTCCCAAACTACGATGAAACGACTTAAAGTCGCCATGCATCCTATGAGTTTTTGGACTTTTTCTTTGTGGTCGGGGGGTGCATTTGTTCAATAGCCATAATCTTTTCATGATTCGCTTTGATTCCTCTAGCAGGGACAAGGAATCTAAGTAACTTCCTGAAGAGACTACAAACACACACTTCTCATATTGAGTTTCAATTGGTGTTTTATAATGTTGTCGAAAGTTTCTCGCAAGTCCGACTGCAAGTCCGAGACATGATTGAAACATTGTATGTTTTTACGATCAAATCAACACAAGCCTCCGTGTTTCTACCTAGTTGAGGAGAAAGGTCTTTACATTAAGCGTTGGAAGGTAGCACTGAATTTTCTTGACCAAATGGTATTTTGACATAGCAAAAAATTCCAATTGGACTAATAAATGCAGTTTTTTCTTCGTTATCTAAACATATACTAATCTGATGGTAACCAGAATATGCATCTAGGAACTCAACATCCCACAACCAGTAGTAGAATCATCTAATTGACCAATACAAAGAAGGGAAAGCCATCCTTTAGACAAGCTTTTATTTAAGTCAGTGAAATCTACATACATTCTCCACTTACCATTTGATTTCCTAACCACTATAGGATTAGCCAACCACTCTAGGCGGTCAACCTCTTTTATAAAACCTGCTTTAAGTAGCTTGTCAAGCTCCAACCAAATAGCTTCTCGTCGATTTTGTGCAAATCACCGTAATTTTTGTTTTACAGGTTTTTTATCAGGCTGTAAAGCTAGCCTATTCTCTATTTATTGATGTCTCTATTCTCTATTTATTGATGTCTCGTGGATGTCTGTGGAATGAGCAGCCCGTGTCCCCCCTTGTATATGGAGATATGTCTACCTTCTTAATAGAATAAGTAATATAGGACTAAAGTAAACTTAATAGATCTCACTCTCCATTAGGTCTAATTTAGATAAAGTGTTCCTGTAATGGGCCGATATTATAACAGCAACATCCTACATTATACGAAAAAAACTGAAATGCAAACCAGATATATCCCCGTAAACTACCAGCACCAGCCATAATCCACTCCCGTCCTTCCTGTCTGATATTTGTCAACGAGATCATGATCTGTCCTTTGCTTGCCGCCGGAAACCAGAGTATTCCTTTCTTTCCACAGCCGCAGGAAATTAGAAAACTAACAACACCGTGGAGTTGAAACCTTTTCCTCTGCTGACGATTCAGGGACCACGAGCAGGGGGAGACCCATAGGGGCAAGCCGGGGCGGGGGCTGACGCCTGCCTACAAAACGGCTTAACGGTGTATTCCTGCACCTGGCCTCTGTTTTAGATGAAATTTTGCAGATTAATAACATAGTGAGGGCATTTAGAGCTCTTATGCAAATCTTTTTAGACATGAAGCTTTGCTTTTACTAATCATGAGCAGAGTTACAATCTGGAAGTAGACAATTAGCAAGAAAATATTGTGCTTGGTTAAGCCCGTTGTTTACTCTGATTAGCTTACTTAGTACATAAGTGAGCAGCTAAGTTTGCCTTCCTATGAACAAAGCAAATCCATGATGTTGTCAATCTTACACTTGGCTTCATGCAAATCTTTCACTAGACCATAAACACTTGGCTTCATTGACTCTTCCATTTAGGCTATGTTTGGTACAGCTTCTACTCCCAGCTTCTCAATCGATTCTCGTGGAGCCGTACCAAACACCCTGATTATCAAAATCACTAGATCCTGGCCCTGTTTGGCACAGCTATGGCTTTTTTGAAAAGCGCTTCCGTCGTCTCCGTAGGCTTTTCCCATTGCGGTGAATGGTCAGGTTTTTCGATTTGATGTTTGGCTGTCTAGCTTTTAGGTAGGCTGGCTGCAGCTTCCGATATGTAAAATGTCTAAAATGCCCATGAGGACAGTAATGCCTTGTTTGATATCATTTAACTGAATTAACAACATTAAACGACAATTGACAATATTTAACGACATTTAAGAACATTTAACGGTATTTAACAATAAAATCCTTTAGAAAGCATGTCAAAATAATCTGGACTAGAAGATCAGTCCCTTGTACAATGTTTAAATTGGCAAGTACTACATACAAAATGCTGCATATATCTTCCATCTATCCTATCGTTATGCTACCAAAGCCATTGCAATAGCGTCACGGAGGTCGTTCATGTCAACATCATCCATAACAGCTGTATCATCATGTGCGCTGAGGTTAGTGGACATGTCCCCGTCTACATAATCCACATTCCTATCTGCACGAGCAAAATCATTATCAATCAAAGCACTATCTCGAATAAAATTATGCAAAGCCATTGTTGCAATGATAATTTTCTTTTGCTTGTACTCATTGTAACTTGGAATTTTCAGTACAATACGCCACTTCATCTTCCAAATACCAAACGTACGCTCAATGACATTTCGAAGGAAAGAGTGATGAAAATTGAACACCTTTTTCAGTCCAACCGGTGTACCACTGTTCCGGAATTCAGGTACATGATACCTTTGGTTCTTGTATGTAACTAGATAACCTTTGCGGTATCCTGGAAGTCTTGCAGACCAGCCGGCCGCTACTATTGCCTCCTGCTCATGCACGTCTGTGCTCCCCGGTAGTGGAAACAATGAAGGCAAAAAAAGCTGCTAAAATTCATTCAATTAGTGAATAACTACAATAGTAACTCATATGTATCTCTTAGATATTTTAGTACCACATCGACAATTCAACGACAGAAAAGAGTTACAGTCTTACAGATACCAAACTAGATTGTATCAGCGGTTCAACCCAAAACACCACATGCTTGCCACACGATTAGATTGAAACTCATACATTTCCTTTGATTATCAGCAATTGCTAATAAGTAGAAATTTCACTCTGGGTTCTATTTTGCTGCCAAATAGCCTAGAACGTGAGTTCCGTCGCCAAAGTAATTTTAGTAAAACAGAGAGGCTTGCTAAACTATTAGGTCCCAATTGCATTTTGGCCCCATGGATTCTGTTCAGAAATTAGGCTACAGGGTAGGGTAGCATCCGATGATGAGCAAAGCAGATTCACAGAGGTGATAATTGGGCTAACCAATTGGTCTGGATAGGGGCGACTTTAAAAAAACTCTCATTCAACCCATTTTGCATTTCATCAACATCCCCTTCCACTAAAATTGGCATGACATCCAAGGGGACTAATTTTCTCACCTATCAGCAAGAGGCAATGTCATATTGAACATCCACACCGGAATTGCCCAAACGTATCTATAAGCACATCATAAAGCTCTCTTAGGAAGATCTCTGCAACTAATAAGCACCATAATTGCTAGCGGATGCTCGCACCCCATTCTTCAAGCATGTATACCATTACGCTTTCACTTTTCAAGGGAACTGATTTAGCTTCCAGCACTACCAACAGCCAAAACTGAACTAGGACACCAAAATTGTGCAACTATCTTCGCTTCCAAAGCACAACCATCACCTCACTGCATGCCTCCGTCAACATCCTGCATCACATTCGTTCGGGCAATGAAAAATTTGAACTCAGATACCAAAATCGTGCAACGATCTTAACTCCCTCAAAACTATCGCCTCATTTGAATCACATTTGACACCACAGAATTGAGCTTGCGAGAGTGGAAGACACTACGAGGATCGAGCAACATTTGAGTTACCAGCCTTGACGAGGGCGTGCTCGCGCGCGTATTCCTCGTTGCCGCCGCCGCCCCCATCCGGCACGCGCAGCGCGGTGAGGTCGGCCTCGATCTGCGCGTGGTCGAGGTGGCCCCGCCCCGACGCGTCGAAGAAGCCGAACATGCCACAGATCCACGCCTCCCGCTCCGCCTCTGTCTCGTGCAGCGCCAGCAGCACGTGCTCCATCGTCGCCGGCCCTGGCTTCCACACCGGACCGCACTCTCCCCCTCCCCTCGCTGCCGCCGCCGCCTGGGACGTGGTGGTAGCCGGGGAGATGGAGCGCTCGACGAGCTGGGGACGTGGTGGTAGCGGATGAGCTTAGTGCAGAGGTAGACGTCGGGGGCCTCGCCGCGGGAGGTGGAGCGCTCGAGGCGAGCGTTGGCGAGGTTGGGGCGCGCGTTGGGGGCCTCGGGCTTGGTGACGGCGGCGGTGGCGAGGTGGGCATGGTGGGGCGTGGGGAGGGTGTGGGGGAAGGAGGGGAGCAGCGTGGCCATGGTGAGGCTGGCTGAGCGGCAGCGTCACGGCCTTGCGGTCGCGGAGCGGAACGGCGTCGGGGGAAGCGGGGTGGGGAGGGGAACGAGCAGACTTAAATACTGGGTATGAAGTGGGTAATTTTTTCAAAGTTTAGGGTATTTTTGGGATGCTGGGGGTGGGAAGCGGTGGAAAGCACCTCAACACCTGGGCTTTCGCCACTTTCCACAGATTGATGTATTGATGGGCTTTGACGAAAGCCAAGAAAAATACAGCTGTTTGTTTCGACTTCCGGCTTTTCTCACCCAAAAGCCAAAGCAGAAGCTGTGCCAAACAGGACCTTTGCTTCTCGCGAGAAGCTGTCTCGAAAATAAACTAGCAACGAGAATCAGCCTCCTAGCAGATTCTCGTGAGAATCCAACCTTTAGAAACGAAAATACCCTTTGATGTTGAAGGTTTTTACCCGCAAATACCATTGAGTTACACAAATACAATTGAATTATTACACCCAAGAGTGACATAGTCTATTTGTCTCTAATCCTCCCTCATATGGTTTTTGGAGTCAACCTACCAGCCAAACGGTTTTAACAGATAGCTCCAGATTCTCAGAGAAGTGGATTATCAGATAATCAAAAGCAAAATCTGAAAAATAAGAATCTGGAGTTGTACCAAACAGGGCCTTAGTAGCTGCAATTAGACCTCATTGTCAATATAATTCAACCCTGAATAATTCTGCTCTAATTTAAGATACATACATGCCAAGACAAACTAAGCTGAAGAAGACATGTCAAACGGCCAAACCAAATGGGTTTCCACTTCGTAGAGAGCATCTCTGAAACATGCTTGCTACCCATCTGCATTTCTGTACAGCTAATTTTTTCCCCTTGAGAGTATCGTATAGTATAGTGTTGATTCCTTTCATTTAAACATATGGTAGGGTTCTTGATAATCATGCATATCCAGATCAGAGATAATCATGCATATCCAGATCAGAATAACTGAAAAGAATTATAGCAGGAGCCTCAGTTTTGCTAACAATATAATGATTAATTGAACACATACAAACACAAAGTACAATGAATAAGACTAATTCCAATATTCGATTGACAATCAACATTGAACAACTGTCATGGATCCCAAAACAATCTTGTACACAGCAGTGCACAAAACCATGACTTGCAAAATCTATTCTAGCTATAATCTCTAGAAAGAACGAAATAAGTGCACCTTTCAGAATTCTGCCTCAAGTTGCTTTGATGTAGTGAATGCGATCGAACTTGTTGGTTGTGCATGTATTCAACTCTTGTTTCTGTTTTCTCGTCTTAATGAATCAGCAGGTTTTTCATATCAGGTTCTATCTAGGTAATCTCCAACTATTCATATACTGAAAGCGATAATTATTGATTGATTTCAACTTTTCAACATATAATTTATCAACAACCAATCAAACATAGACTAACAAATATCAATACATGACCCGTCCTCTCCCTTGCTAAAGGAAATCATGCAAATATTGATATTCTCTGGTCCAATTAGTTTTTCAGCAAACTATCCTTCAGTATATGTAATGCTTCATTATACTACTATTGATATATTTAATAAATTTCTCACGTGCTTACACTTAGCAATTCTCAGCAAAACATTCTACGAATCCTAATGAGCTTCTTACAAATCACAGAAGCACTAAGTAGCAAATAAAATTCTACTTTAGCATAGAAACTATAAGATACTGTTACTGTTATATATCTCTAATGTACCAAAACTAAGTAGCAAAACTATTCTCCAAATATGCATGACCCTCCGGCTAATGAAAGCAGGACAACAAGTTTTTCGTAAGCATTATGTAGCAAAAACCTACGAGTTAGATAGAGTTAATTTAACTCAGCCAAATTAAAACATCTATGTCACAACGCCTAACCTCTAAAGACGGACTTAGGTACGAACACCTTTGACTTAGATATGGGATTTAACTCAGCAAAAACAGCCTTATTCTCTTAACCCAGGATTAAGCTAACCAAATAAAAAGGTGGGATAAGCTATCACACAGGTGTTAACCAAGGTAACCTATTTTTATGTACTGTTATTCTGTTAGCACAATTAACCCAGCAAGAAAGCTAAATAGATTTGTTGACAAATGGTGAAATGGAAAATCTGTACTAACATAAACTAGCTGGATTAAAAATTAATTAACCCAGTAATCCTAACTCTGAGCCAAACAGGGCCTACAGACTGACAAATTTATACACAGTAGCTTACTATGTAAACAGAAATAAGTTAGGCTCTAGATCCAAACGACAAAATGAAATTAATTTCAGTTTATTTCTTTCAGACCCAAACAAAAAGGCAGCTTCAATGAGCAAGCCAGCAAATAAACACATAACTAGGCCAAACACTATCAGTTTATATTTTCTTCTAAACACTGGCCTGAATATGAACAAAGCTCAAAATGAAGTTAATTCCACTATGAGAGCTTTCAAATAAGAAATTGAAGTGAGAATTGGTAAAACAAATTAAATATCTTTAGCATATTATTGGAACAACTAAATACTTCTGCAATCTGGTAATTGAAAAGGCACTACTAGATTTTTTTTTTTTCTCTTTATCCTATCAAACAATGGGAACTGTGTGTGTTAATAGCATGATTACACCAACCCAATTGAACTAAAACATAAAACTAACTTGAATTAAGATAACAATAGTGTAAGTGTGTAAACAAACATAAAAAAATAACTGACATTTCTTAAATTCTGATAAGTGTCCTAATCATTATACTAAATGTCAAGAAAATATGGCATAAAAACCATCTTGGACACCGCAACAAGTTATTTGGGTTTGTCCATTGTTGCCACAAAAATATATTCATTTCAACCTTCTAATATTTCAGGTGAGGCATAACATCATTTAACTTGGATCTTTCCTGACAAGAACAAAGTCACCAAACTGTCTGTTGATTCTAGCAATAGGAAATGCGTTAACAAGTTAAATTTTAGTACGACCATTGCAAAATCATGATGCACTTCGGAACCTGACGTGCAAAGAAAAGTTTACACAGATGATTTCGTAAGTTTCACTCTAAGGTTCCAAGGAAAATAAAACTTACTTCCATTCTTATGGTTTTACAATTTGTTACAACTTACAATACAAGGAAGCGGACATCTATCATTTTTATGATATGGATACAATATTGAGGTTTATTGAAGTCACCAGGGAGGGGTGGAACCCTGCCTCGTCGAAGGTGACCTTGATCCCAAGCTTGGGTCTCTTGAAAATCTTGTCTTCGGAGTGCTTGCAGATGGGGTTGACCCTCTGTAGCTCGCACGGAGTGACTCATCAATGGTGCGTGAGGACTTTGCGATGGCATTCCTCACAAACTTCTGTGCTGCAGGCGAGAGGGTCCTGGGGCTTGCACTGCCTCCCCTCACAGGCGATGGTAGCGGTGGCTTGTGGAACATTTTAGTCCGCTCCTTTATCTTCCTTGCAGCATCCCTTGACAGCAGGTGTGCCTTCACATCCCGAGCAGGTGGAGGTGGGATCTTGAAATGCGCCGTCTCACTGCCCCCAGAACCGCCTGGTGTCTCCTCTGGGTCCAATCTCAGTGGTGTTCCGTCAATCTCACCCCACGTCATGAATGGTGACTCATCCACACCAGGAGCTGGCGATGGAGTCCTCACAAAATTATACCCATTATCTGCCTTCTTCCCTGACTCAATGTAGAATGGGTTTGGAGTTTTCCTCAGATCCTCCAAATCATACTTCTTTGCTTTGTCAGGATCATGATACGCCATCCCCCCAGGAGTGGAGCCTGCAACTAGCGCGTACAGTATGGCAGCTGCCTCCTCCTCCTTGGGCCTTCCGTCATTAGCCACAGCCTTCCCATGGAACCTGGTGTTTGACCTGTCAATCTCCTTGGTCATCCCCCTCAGCCGCTCGGCACGCTCCTCATCCGTGAGTGGCGCCTCCCCTCGATCGGCCGGGTAGTACATGAGCAGGTTCTTGGCCGTGAACTTGGCACCCTCCAAGGTACTCGGTGGCTGCCCAGATGTGCCATACCCATCAGTTATCCTGTCGCGCTTGGCGTCCTCCAACAAGGGGGTATTCGCCGCCTCGGCGGGCTCCAGCAGGTGGGCGTAGCGCTCGCGGCGGCGGTGGTTGACCTTCTCGAGGATGCGCGAGAATGACTCGTTGTCCTCGCTGGTGAAGCGGCGGAAGAAGTCGTCGAGGGAGAGCGCGGCCGCGACGTCGTCGTCCTCCTCCTCGGGGGCGCCTGCGATGGAGGGGGCGACGGAGGGGGTGGAGAGGAAGGAGGGGGAGCGGAGCGCGGTGGAGGTGGCAGGCGTCGGGGTGGGGACGGTCCCCTGGCGCTGGAGGCGGCGGCGGCGGTCGAGGATCTTGAGCTGGGCGTCCCGGAGGAGGAGCGGGTCGCGGGAGCGCAAGGCCTGGAGCCAGTCGAGGCGGTCGCGGAGGCGGGGGAGGTCGGGGAAGAAGTCGCGCTCGATGATGCGCTCGATGGCGGCGACGTAGGTGTCCTCGTCGAGCACCTCCGGTCGGCGGCGCTTGGAGGAGGAGGAGGTGGCGGTGGCGAGGGCGGAGGCGGTGGAGGGGGTTGGGGAGGCAGGGCGAGGGGTGGAGGGGCGGGGACGGCGAGAGGTGGCGAGGGAGTAGCCGGGGAGTGGAGCATCGCGGCGGCGGCGGAATTAGGTTAGGGATTCGGGGATTGGGGTTGGGGATCGGAGATAGGAAGAAGGCGAGTTGTGTTTTGCGTTTGAGATTGGTTGGGTTGGTGTTGGCCGGTTGGGGGTGTCTTTCCGACGCAGGCAATATCGATGCATGAAACCGAGTGGAATTACCAAAACCGACCGAATCGCAATCCTTTTTTTTTCACCTTAGAAAAAGAAAACTGAGAAAGAAAAAAAGATCTGTGTAATGCTTGACTGCTCAAAAGAAAAAAAAAACGTTTCTTCTAAGCTGAAAAATTAGTAAAAGTACTTCTCTATTCTAACAGTATTTGCTCTGTGTGCGAAGCAGGATTTTTCTGAAACTGAAAACACCTTTTTGTTTGTTTGTTTTTCCCCCGAAAACTGTAAGCACCATTTTGCTTGTTTGCTTGTAGTGCTGGTATTTGATTATAGCATCTTGAACTCTTTGAAAAGCTGGAATATTTATGTTGGATTGGTTAAGCTATTTTTGCCAGGGTTTATATGTTATAGAGACAACAGTGACATATTGTGAAGATCCGAAGTTACTCAATGACATATAACGAATTACCCCTTAAATAATGTAGAGACGTGCTTGGACCTTTCTTCAGGGTGCTGGTGGTACGTTGTTGCTGGCATCTTAGGGAGCAGTTGAATCGATTGGTTTTCGATCGCATTATGCTTTCTTTCGGAGGTATAAGAATGTGGGTTCGAATGCCGCTTTTATGAAATCGATTAGTTCTGGTGCCTTGATCCTTTCAAGCTTGTTGTGCTGCTGACTCCTCGTTGTGTCTCTCTTTCTTGCATAGTTTTGCCATTTGATTTGCTTTGACATGCTTCTCCACCACGTGCGCTTGATTTGCTTTGGCATGCTTATCTCCACGCACGCTCCCACTTGTGTCTTCTCCCGTGCGTGCGTCCCACTCACACGTCCCAACAAAACTCTACATTTTGTCATGCGGCCGCGCGATCGCTAAGATTTAATCCTTCCCATCCGCGACTTGTGGTGGTACATCATCCATCCCTCCCTGCTACCTCTTCCTCTGTCCGTACCGCACGAGCCTCGGATAACCTTCAGCCACCCTTCGTGCTCGAGGTCGGAGTGGTTAGCCATGTGTTTTGATCTGAGTAATAGACTACTGTCGCTTGTCGATGAACTGTATACGTTTTTCTTCTTCTTCTTCTTTTGAATTTTAGGCCAAGAGCTCTACTTTCTTCATTTAATCGTATACATCTCTTTTCTTTTGTTTTGTTTTCTGAATTTTAGACCAAGAGCGCATTCACTGCTAGAATGTGTTGTAGTATCGAGAGTCGAGACTATACAGTGGATACAGAGTGACATTTGTCTCAAAAGAATAAGAGATGCGGGAGTCAAATGTGTCTTGTATATTGAGAGTGAGTTGTAAGAGAATAAGAGGGGAGATGGAACCCCCTTACAAGCGCCCATGATGATATAGAGGGGAGGAGGCAAGTCCTTATCTTGCCCCTTAGCTACATGTCTAAAGGAGTAGCATTTTGGTACATTCCTCCCAAGTACAATATAAAGATTAATCTATACATATACTCATATTCCTAAGGGCTTACTAGGTATCAGCCCTAGGGGTTAGGACACCAAGGAGATAAACGCCAACACCGAGCTGAAGCTCGAATGCTAGCGAGCGAGAGCGCAACGAGTGCACCTAGGCAACTGACCTTTGGTCTGTTCTCTTTTTTCCCTATTTTTTTATAATACGCAAACGGATTTTATGTCATCCCTCCCTGATCTATAGCCGCAAGAATCCCTGTGTTTTCCTTCGATTCGTACATGTGTCGTTCCCTACCTGTCAGCCTCCACGATGCATTATTGCTGCCTCCGTGTGGTTGTTCTAGCCAGTTGGGCCGCACCTGGTTGGGCTTGCGTGGGGTGGTGCCTTCGCTCCTACTGGGCTTTCGTCAGCCCATGCGCTGTGTCACCTACATGTTGTCGAGTGCGTCACCTCGGCTGCATCGTCTCTTCTTTGTTGTGGCTAGCCACGGCGTCATCCACGAGTGTGTCACGTCGTCCAGCTTCATGTCCGCCACGCCCTGCTTCAGACTCCTCCGCTGACTCGGCGCCCACTCCTCCGAGAGTGTGCAGCTCCAGCACGGGAGCACCCCGTCTTGTTCTCATCTGTCGCGCTGCCCTCACCACACGCCCTAGCACCCCCCTCCCTGTTCCCCTCGCGGAGGGCTCCGCCCTCGTCACCCGCCTCCTCCCCTTCGCCTGCGCCGCCCACCTTCGCCAGGGCCGCCCCCGCCGCCCACCTCCTCCCCGTCGCCCACCCCAGTCCCACCGCCCACCTCCAGCTGTCGCCGCAAGATCATCCCTCCAGGATGCCCGAGCGCTCTCCCTTCCTCACTCCCGCTCTCGGCGCCGTCGTCAACGTCGCCGTCGCCGCTCCATCTGCCCTCCAGATGATTTTCCCCCGCCTCCCTTCTTCTCCTCGTCCCCAGCCCTTGCAGCGCCATGAAATGGAACCCGGCCTCCCCGCCACTCTTCTCCCTCCCTTCCGCTCCTCTTCACATGGCCATCGCCCCCTGGTCAAGCATCGCCACCACTCCACCTGGTCCCTCCCGGTCCATTTCCCATTGCCATCCTTCCCCCTCTTCTCCCCCTCCCCATCTCGCCTCCCATCCTTTCTTACCTCTCCTCAATTCCTTTGCCCACTTCGACGACATTGATCTAGGAGAAGGGGCTCCATTGGTTGATGATTGAGGTGGCTTGCTCTCTGTCATCTTTTGACCCATGTTTTAGATCGGTAACGTCATTTATTGCGGTCTCTTGCTCTTCCCTTCGTCTCCACCAACGTCATTTTTGGCATAGCAAAAAGACCTTTCAAGTGTACTCAATTCGTCCATTGGCTGCTTACGAGGAGGTAGAACCACCTTCCTCCTCTTCAACCTTCACAACCACAACGAGGCACAAGTGGCGCTGGCCGCCCATCCCTGAGGCGCAAGTCATCGAACAACATCTGTCAATCAGGTTCCATTTTAGTATGATTTTCATTGTGTTATTGGCATATTGTGAAGATATTTATATGTGAGATTTCATTCATAGCGTATTGTAAATGTGTCTTTTGGACATAGTTCTCAAACTGTCTTTTCACTTGTGTGTAGGGTTGGTATTGTGTTCTTTGGAAGTCAGTCATCAGGAAGACATAATGTCGTATGGGGAATCTATGATGGTATGAAAGCTCATAATCCACAAAGTGTTTTGCAAGGATTTGTTGGTAAGCACATTTCCAATTCCTTGATGTTGTTTGGAGTTAGAACTTTGGAAACAAAAGTGTGCTATTTCTATTGGTCTGGTCACTGGGTTCAAAATTTCAGGATCGTCAAGCATTAGCCTAGTTTTCAGGATCATAGCATGTGGTTGGGTAAATCGAGTGCCGCAGGTTGCCGTAATAGATACAGTGGTTGGTGATATCATTCCGAATCCACAAGTTATCCCGCACAACTTACAGTTCGTGAAGATCAAGCCAAAACTACAAGGGCACGGTTACCCCTATAGCCGTACCTGCATTAGTTGGTATCAGAGCAGCCAGGTTGACACAGTAGATTGTGTGTATCCAGCAAACTTCTTTCATAGATTGGGATGCCAATTCTTTGACTGGTGTTGGGTCAGGCCATAATTAGAAATGGTTGGTGAGATATGATTCATGTCACATATGGTTCAGTCAATGGATGGTATGATACTCATTACATGGAGTTGTATCCTAGTTTTCAATCGAGTATGTACTTATCTGTTAGTGTCATCGAGTATGTTATTGTTTAGAGTAAATTGCACTTTGTACCAGGTAAGTTTACACGAGTTTCACTTTGCACCAGGTTTAAAGCAAAAGTTACAGCCGAAAACACCAGGTTTTATTACACCTCGTAGCTTCTAACGATATATTGCAAGTGGGCCTCACATTGATGTGAAAAGGGTTAAATTAGATCCCAAATGGTCCACATGTCATCCCTTTCTTATCCCTCTCTCTCACGCTAATCTCTCTTGGTTGGGAGACTAGTGGCAGCACTGCACATGCGTAGGATCATGTCAGCAACCTTCGATTTTTTTAATGTTTTTTTACAAAACTAGGTAGTCGTCCAAAACAATTACAAAACTAGGTCCCCGCCGCACCGAGACGCCCCTTTGGGCAACCCACGCCGGATCCCGCCGCCCTGGGCGTCCTACCAGTCGGATCTTGCTGCACGTAGCCCCATCGTCGCCGCCAGATCCTTACGTTCCTATTGGATCATGCCGTCCCACCGTCGGATCCCGCCACCCTGCCGGCGGATCCCGACACCCCACTACCCCAGGCAGCTTGTGCCCTGACGATACGTAGGACCCCACCTCTGACCGCGCCAAGAAGCTTCGCAAGGCGGAGTAGCCGCCACGGAGGTGCTCGGCGCCACCCTCCAGTGCGTTAGGCTACGGCCGACGAGGTCGCCTTTCCTCCATGTGCGGCTCGCCGAGGCGGAGGCAGAGGCCATTGCGCCGTGAGTCTGCGTCGAGCGGCTCAAGCGAGAGGCTCCCGAGTGCGACAAGCTCCTCTCTGTGCTTCTAGCGGCTACGTGCCCAGTCGATAGGGGTGGATAACGAGCTGGCTCGGCTCGGCTCGTTAAGAAAACGAGCTCGGCTCGGCTCGTTAAGCTAACGAGCAAAATACCAGGCTCGGCTCGGCTCATTAAAAAACTCGAACTCGACTCATTAGGCTCGCTAGGCTCGTTATCAATAAAAATACATGCAGACCATCTATGTTAATCAACGATCATGCTACCACCACCATGCACCATCTCTGTTATGCAAGTAACCCGCTTATAGCATGTGAAAATGCTTGATTCATTCTGAAGCCTCTAACAGAATGCTTGATTCATTCTGAAGCCATTAAACATATGCAACTCTGTATTACAGGCAAAGCTACCATTCATTTTGAAGCCACTAACAGGACGGGCGGGTGGTGGTCTGAGGGGGCGGATGAAACAAGGAAGGACCTGGAAGGCCAAACGCATGAGCCCCGAGCTACCGAGCATTAGGGATGAGGGACTTAGGGAGTTAGGGTTGCGCTGAGCCCAGTGGCCAGTGGACTGGGCTAGGAACTGGCCAGTGGGCTGCCTGGTGGTCAACCGAGATGGCTTGGAACTCTAGACGTCTGGTGAGTGAACAAGCTAAACGAGTTAACGGGCAACTCGCGAGCCAGCTCGGCTCGGCTCGGCTCGTTAAGAAAACGAGCTAAATTGTCAGCTCAGCTTGGCTCGTTAAAGGGCTGAGTCTTTTGGCAGGGAATTGTGAACCATTTGAGCAAAAGATCGATAGATAGAAATCAACTGCCAACGGTGTTTCATGAAGTAGATCCAAGTGTATCGAGTACCCATCGCCCGCGGGCATGCTCGTTACCCGCGAGCAATGCATACATCAAGTTCATCATAATTCACACATCAATGGTACATCACACATTCAACAACTAATAAAGTTCATTACAATTCACATATCATGTTCGACAATACAACTAATCAAGTTCAACAAATAAAATACAAATACAAATTGATATAGTTTCTTACACATGTGGGTAGATTACGGGTAATCGGGCGAAGCGGGTACGGGTGGAGCTTACCCATGCCCATGCCCGTTTACCCGATGGACAAGGAATTGTGCCCGTTTTCATACCCGTGGGAAAAGAAAGACGCTCATACCCGTCTTCATTAGGGTATTCGCCCGCGGAAACGCGGGTAATCGGGTACAATTGTCATCCTTATTCCCACCTCAATTCACTATGCTCATGTTCTTCGTGTGTTGAGATACTTGAGGGGGACTGCGTCCAGACGTTTGTTCTATGCCAGTTCGAGTCAGCTCTAGCTCCACGTTTACTCTGACTCCACTTGGGCGAGTGATCCTGCTGATTGCCGATCTATCACTGGCTACTGTATCTCTCTTGGTACTTTGCTCATTGCCTAGAAGTCCAAGAAGCAGACTGCGGTGTTACGCTCTAGTGCAGAGGCTGAGCTTCCGGCTCTTGTTGCTACCACCCAGAGATTATTTGGCTTCGATGGCTCTTAATTGATTTAGGTGTCCATTGTGACAATTCTACACCTCTCTTTTGTGACAATACAAGTGCCATTCAGATTGCTAGTGATCCAGTCAAGCATGAGCTGACAAAGCACATTGGTGTTGATGCATCCTTCACACGATTTCATTGTTAGCGGTCGATCATCGCCTTTAAGTATGTTCCCTCAAAGGATCAAGTCGCAAATTTCTTCACTAAAGCGCAGACTCGAGAACATCACCGACTTCATCTACTCAAACTCAGTGCATCAGATCCTCCTGATCCACCTTGAGTTTGAAGGAGAGTGTTAAGATTGTTGGTTGTATGCTCTCTCTCTCTTAGCCCATGTGGTCTATGTAGCTCACGAGGTCCATGTACTCTTTTCTATATATACTCTTCCATTAATGAATAAGATGCAGAGTTGTGAATAGCAAAAATCTAGTCATATTTTTCTAACAGTGGCTTTGCGAAAAGATTGTTTTATATGACAAACATTATCAGCTTTATTTTGACGGATATGTCGTTCTGAGATGTAAATCTTATATACAGGAATTCAAGTTTGTAAATTGACAGTAGCTTTTCCTCTCTTTTTTTCGTAGCGTCTTGTGGCCTTCTCCGAGAATGGATTGATGATTAGATGGTGGTCTCTAGGTACCGCCTGGTGGGAGAGGCTCAGCAGAAGCCTACTCCTATCCAATGCACAAAGCTTATCTATGTTCCTCCATGGGAAGGATTTTCACCCAATTCAGCTCGTCTAAGTATAATTTCTAGCATCTTAGGACATGATAAACATCAAAATTCGGAGGTATATTTTCTATTATTTTCTTCACTGATTATGTTATATTGTTTACCATTGGCGGAGCTATACTGTTAAGCATGTCTATTTCATGGTTATTAAGGCGGTAAGGCGAGGCGAGGCGACCCACCGCCCTCACACCTTTTAAGCGGTAAGGCGCGAGGCGAGGCGACGCCTTACACATCCTAAGACGTTAAGCGGTATACCTCTTAAGTTCACATTTTGTATAAATCCACACCCTCTATTTCCTTTTGTGAATGAGGCAGGCCACAGAAACCACAGAAGATCCTAGATCTATAACATAAAAGAAAAAAAAGGATCAAGCAGGCCTTGGCGTTGGGCTGGCCCAACACATTCTCTACCCTAATCCACTTCCCCACTCAGTATTTATTTCTCCACGCCTCCCCCTCCCTTCTCCCCCTCCCGGCGGCGCCTCCCGCTCCGAGCAGCGCCTCCCCCACCCTCCCTTCTCCCCCTCCCGGCAGCGCCTCCCCCTCCCTCCCTTCTCCCCCTCCCGGCGACGCCTCCCGCTCCCGGCAGCGCCTCCCCCTCCCTCCCTTCTCCCAGTCCCGGCGGCGCCTCCCCTGCTCCCCCGCCGCTCCGCTGCTCCCCCGACGCGCCGCCGTGCCTCCCCTGCTCCCCCTCCTGTCCGGCTCCGGCTCCTCGGCGGGCGACAGCGAGGCGACGAGCGATGGCAAGGCGGGGCGACGCCTTGACTCCTCACAGCGCCTTACCGCTTAGGCGACGCTTCGCCTAAGCGTCGCCTTAATAACCATGGTCTATTTTGTAATTTTCAGTCTCGCCAGTGCAGGTATGGCTATACAGTTGACCACACATACCATTCTCTGTAATTTCACGTATGCACTGCTTATAATAGCTGGGGGCAGGATTTTGTGTAATGTATTGACTAAGCTCAATGGACTTGCAAAGAAATGCATGTAAATTATTAAAGTTGTCAACAAATGAAGTTCATTTAGCCCTTAGAACTACCTGAATCCCAATTGATCCGTCATTACAAAGAATAGTGCTTTGATGCTGTTCCTATTAGCAAGTCAGATAGCTGTAATTGTAGTTCAGTCATCTTGATAACAAGTAGGAGTGGGATTGTTTCAAAATATTATTTGAAATAGTTGTGAAAATAAAATGCATTACTGGGTATTTAAGCCAGTCTTTTCTGAATCTCCTGGTTTTAGGCTGAACTCCAGCATAGTAGAAATGTAGGTGTTAAGAGTAAAAAATCTTATCTGGCCAAGCAAATGTGAGGAAACAGTTGGAAACTGATGCCAGATCTAAGATGGTTCTTAACACTAATCTGAACCATGGTGTTGAATTTCATGTCTGTGCCAATCGCCATGATCTGAACTCTGAACTTTTTTGACAGAATTCCATTTGGTTGTAACTTGGATGATATACAGTCTAACTGCATCCCCTTGAAAAAGATTTGTTTCCCCTTGTCTTCCTGTTTTGAGTGGTCTGGTTCTGGCCAAAAGTAGGTTCTGCTACTCTAGGATCTAGTCTGAAATGTACCAACCAGCGTTCTGAAAACCAGAACTGGCCCTAAAATCGGAACCAGGCCGGATCAGGGTTTCGCCCAGTTACTGGACAAAAAACCATCCCTTTTTTAGGTGCAATTTGAATTTGAAATATCTAATGAATGGAAGTTGGGAATTCTCTATGGAAGTAGTGTAAAAAAGGGGTTTAGGGGTGTGAACTGCCCTTCTTGAACCGGTTGTTGCTGGTTTCTGGAACCCTGGTACCAGCGAAGTTTTATTACAATTTTTTACTTCTTAAATACTGGCCATGAAATTCTAGTATAAGAGTAACTAGAAAATTGAACCTGTGTAAAGTGTTATTTAGGCATGAGTACTTGCTGTTGGGAAAAATGAATCTACTGGAGAGAATCTGGCAATACTGTTTATTCACATTCTTACAAGTTGCTTATTTTCACTCTGAGAACTGATTGGAAAGTGGATGGTGGGAAGTCTTAAGGATAAAGTTTGTTTCCTCTTTCCAAGGATTCAAAAACTGGAAACGTCAAAAATAGGGGATAATACCCTCCGGTACTGGTCTCCGGCTTTAAACCGGCCAAATTTCACTAAACAAAACTTAAACTCAAAATTTGTATTAGGCCGTTTTTCGGCCAGTTACAGCCCGTTTGATGGTTACCACCTGGAATTACTGTTCACCAATTTAAATTCAAAACCTTTTTCAGACCAATTTTTTTTTTACCGGTCTTGGCCAGTATGGCCGGTTACCGCCGTTTTTTTTATCCTTGCCCCTTGCCCCTTTCCCATTTCATGTTTTCTCCTTTTCTATCTGGTGTTTGATTTGAAAGTATTTAAGTATCATCGTCAATTCTTTTATTATTTATAATATGCTGTAAACACATAATACTGACAATATTTCATTTAAACTTGGTAATTATCACTCTCTTCTGTTTTCATGATGTTGATAGTTGAAGGTACAATTCCATGTAGTTCTCCATTGTCCTTGGGAAATCATATACATCTTGTAATTGCGTTATGAAAAAAAAAAAATGGTCCTTGGCTTTGCAGAATGCAGACTAAGATGATAGAACTAGAGGAGGCTGATAATTTGAAGCTGTTGCTACACAATCTTGACCTTTCTTACCGCCTACATTGGGTTGGTGGAAAGACCATTAGACTGACAAGGCATGGCCAGGAGTTGGGTGCATTTCAGATGTGATTAATGATTATGGCTTATTGATGCTTTATGAATTTTGTTGAGTGGCTTTGGAGTTGTTATAGACAGCTGCACTGAAGTATGATCAAAGTGGCTCAAAAGTTTGGCCAGAACCATCATGCAGATCATGTAAGCCACTTCACTGTTCTGTCAATTATTAAAGCTTTTCTTGCGCATCTAAACAATGCATTATACAGGTTCCTAATGCACTATAGATAAAAACTCAATGCAGCACCACTTTCTGGTTACAGGATTATTGTTTACATGAGGGTTTCTGGAAGGGGCTGTTCTGTTTCACCATCAGGCTCCAAATGCAGCGAGCGTGCTTTCTTGTCGGCAGTGATTTGCATGCTGCCATGATATATGTCTTCAATGGCAGATCAGATATATTTTGGAGTTAGCGCCAACCTAAGGTAGAGTTGTGAATTACATTCTTTTATTTCAGAAGTCTTAAGTGCTATTTGGTTGGTACGACCGTGTTAAACTTCTGGTCTTTTTTCCTGCACTGAGCTTTCATTGATTCCAAGTTTATACTTATACTTGCTGTTAAGAGCAACATTTAAAATGCTATTATTGAGAGCTTGAAACTTTTCAAAAAATAATGTGAAAGCCCTGGTCCTGAAAAGGTCCGATCAAATTTAAGTATTAGTATTGTCTGTCATTTGTCTGTTAGTACCACGGTCATGTATATGTGTCTTGCGTATAATACAATTAACAATTTGTATTTCATGTTTTACTTGATTTTAAGGCAGATTATAACTAGTAACAAGCAATCGCTACAGACAACTAAGTCTTTGCCAAGTGCTTGTATTTTTTTAATAGACCGTTCATAATGGTAATTGTTCTACAGTATAGTTCGTGGATCCTATCGCAGTGAAAACTTTTCCGGTTGAATTTTTTTTCGGAGGGCACCGGTAACCGGAAATTTCGGCCGATTTTTTTAATAAAAAAACTCAAATTTTCAGATTTTAAATTTAAAAAACCAAATTTGAATAAAATTCAAGCTGATTCGAATTTTTTTGAACAAAATTCATCAAAACCGAAAATTTCGGAGCAACCTTGAATTTTACCGGTTGCTGGCGGTAACCGGCGAGATTTCGCCGAAATTTTTTTCACTGCTATCAGGATCTTGTCAACTATCAGGTGAAAGTTTCAAGAGTTGAAGGACATCGGATTCCGGGAGTCACTTGTTTCTGGAGTTCCAGGCGCACAACTTTCTTCAATCTGCTGCTCTGTTATCAGTATTATTACAGGCACTACCTTAAGAGATCCACGTGCTTGCGAAGGTAAGTTAAGGTAATCTTGAGATGATCGGTAGCAAGGGAACATTTCACCAAAGCAGTTGCACCGTGGTTAATAACGGAGTGGTTAAATTATGATTCATCTTCTATAGAAATGATTTATGAACGCTTGCCCTCTATCTGTGCCTTTGTAAGAATGTGCTTGACAATAATGTATCACTGAGCTGGGCGTAGACTGTAAAAGAATGGCTGACAAGAACGTTGTATAGGAGGGAGCTGCTACAGTTGGTGGGGAACTTGCTTTAGGAAAAAACGTATTAGTAGCTTATATGCCATGGGAAGGTTACAATTTTGAAGACGCAGTACTAATTAGCGAACGTTTGGTATATGAGGATATTTATACTTCTTTTCACATCCGAAAATATGAAATTCAGACGGATACGACAAGCCAAGGCTCCGCTGAAAAAATTACTAAAGAAATACCACATCTAGAAGAACATTTACTCCGCAATTTGGACAGAAATGGAGTGGGGAACTGTAAAAGAATGTGCCTATGTAAGAACAACGTTTGAGCTTGTGCCATAAGCCAAATAAGATATGGGATAAGCCTAGGGTTGTTCCATGTTTGTATACAACTGTTGCTACTGTTAAAAGAGGGTATTTTTGGTATTGTACTCTAGTCTAGGGTTTAGTATGTTCCTTGAGTGCTTGTACTATATATTAGCCTTTTGGGCTATTGCAATAGATTCAACTATTCATTTGCACTTCTCTTCATCTAACATGGTATTAGAGCTTAGATCCATAGCTTAGCCTTCTTCCTCTTCTGTTGTTGCTAGTTGTTGCCTTAGGAGGAGCAATCTCCATTCCTAAGGGTGGCCACCTCTTAGTTGTAGCTTAGTGTCGGCCTTGAGCTCTCCTCGCTAGGGTCTATCAAGACCAGTGGTCGCTGGCCAGATTCGTCGTTGCCTAGCCCTCTTGTGCGGATTTGCTTCTCTCCACTGTCGCGCCATCGCTTCCTGTGTTGCTGCCCTAGGCCCTTTCTCTCTAGTTGCATCGCCGTCGCCACCTTGGGCCTCTCTTTGCCAAGTCTCTGCCGTCGTTGCCTCTCCTGCCTCAGGTCGCAGCAGACTGCAGATCTAGTGGAGGTCACCGTTTTTCCTGAGCTCGCCATTGTCATATCCAGTATCCTCGAGCCTGTCCTCTTCGCCGCCAGTCAACTTCTCGCGTCGTCGGCCTTGCATCAAGCTTACTGAGCCGTGATCTAACGCCGCTGGTTCCGGATCTAAGCTCCCTCGTCACCGGCCTTGAGTCGTCCTCAAGCCATCTTCTTTGTTAGATCCAGCGGAAGAGCACTCCTGCGACCTCCCTCCATGGCGGCAGAGTGCTCATCCGGTGCCGTCAGCATTGCATGGACCCATCGTCGTTGGTAGTCATCCTCAACTCCAGCCTGACCTCTAGGCCGTCACCGCCACCCAAGGTCGATGCCGTTGTTGGAGGCCGTTGTGCCGTCACCCACTGATCTGGTCGTCTTCATCGCTGCCAACTCGCAACAGTCGTCTGCAAGCCATCTTCTTCGCTAGATCCGGCGGAGGAGCACTCGTGCGACCTCCCTCTTCACATGGTGGCAGAGTGATCATCCGGTGCCGCCGGCATTGCACAGACCCGTCATCGCCAGTCGTCATCCTCAACTCCAGCCCAACCTCTAGGCCGTCGCCACGCCGTTGTTGGAGGCCACTGTGCTGTCACCCACTGGTCCGATGCGCCCTTTCCTTGACATCTTCTCCGGGCCGCAAGGCTTCCCTGGCCGTTGCCGCCACTGGCTTCTCTGGCCATAGCATGCCACCACGAGCTTCTATCCCTGTAGCATTCTTCCACCGCCATGGCTTGGTGCATTTGATTGCTGCTGCTAGGGTTGCTCCGTGTGCCTTTTGGTGGTACTGTTGCTTGTAGCCTTCTTGCGACTTGACATGCATCGTTACCATCTTGCTACACATATTTGCATTTGTCGCGACTCTTGACCAATGACCTTTGTCGTCATCATCATGACTCTTTCTTCGCCCTGCTTCGTAGTGGGTGTGATTTTATCTCTTCTTTGGCTTGATCTAATAGCTCTCTCTGTATTTGTGCTATCTCCATCATCTTCGTCGTGTTGTCGCGGTCGACTTTGCTTCTGCTTGCCTCTACTTTCTTAGCCCCTGCACTTTGTGCTTTATGGGCTACCGCACAACCTTACATGGGAGATCATTTGATACTCGACACAACTTTCCAAAAGTTGCATGCTGCGGTGACATTATTACGACTCGGACTTTGGATTTTTCTATCGTAGTGTCATCCCTTTCAAGTACAATGCTATTGTATACGCCTTACATTTGAGGGGGTTGTTAAAATGTATTTCTGGTATTGTACTCTAGTCTAGGGTTTAGTATGTCCCTGGTGTCCTTGTACTATATATTAGGGGTACAACTAGCGCTCAAACGTATGATGGGAAACTTCCCATCATACGCTCCGATGTAACATTGATGAGCAACTTATGCAACAATTGTAATAAACGTATGCAATAAAATATAGAAAAACATTGGAAAAATACCGAGAAAAATTGAAAAAAAACGTATGATGGGAAACTTCCCATCATACGCTTCGATGTAACATTGATGAGCAACTTGTGCAACAATTGTGATAAACGTATGCAACAAATGTAGAAAAACATTGGAAAAATATTGAGAAAAATTGAAAAAAATATCATCTACTAACCGAAAAGAAGAATGAAAACCATAAGTACATGACTTAGCTAGGTGCTAAAACAAGATCAAAAATCTCAAACAAAAAATTTACAACCTTACGACACTGCAATATTTGAAAACAGTAGTGGTAACATTTTAATATTGCTCGTGCAACAATGGAATTAAAATGTTCGTAACAAAATTGAGGATCGCAGGCTTTACTACAACAAAAAAGATCAACATGCGCAACATAATTTGGAAGAGTTGATGCAACATTTAAGAAGAAATATTGCAACAAAAAAAATTACGACAAAATAAAACTTCTTTTGCGACAAAATATTGTTGTTGCAACAAACGAAAAAGACAGGTGCAACAAAATAATAATTGGTTACAACAACTGTTTTACATAAGCACGTAAGTCTGCAACATTTAAGTAACATTTGCAACAACTTGATTTAACTATTACAACAACTCACACAAGCATAGACAGCGAGATGACAATCGACCAAACCACCGTCTCGTCACCTCCACGACATAGTTGTCGCCATCATCGTTGTTGGCCCTTGGATGAGGGGCAACGCTGGTACAGGTAGTGATGCGAACATCCTTAGCTATGTTGTTTCATATAATATTTTTAATTCATTGAATACCTCAGAACAACATGAGCTTACTAAGAGAGTTGAAAAACAAGATAAGCTTATCCAACAGATTCGAAGATTCAATAATGAACGAAGATGAAGGATATGAGGCTGTTCTTGAAGAAAGGCCATCACAATGGAGGAGAAGCTCGTGGGAGACAAGCAAGGGGAGAGAAGCCCAAGAATCCAAGTCAAATTCGAAACTTCCACAAGCCCAACCAAATTCAAATTCGGAATCAACTCGAATTCAATTCGGATTCGAATCACCTCAAATTCGGATTCGAATCAGCAGGACAGTCCGAGTAAAAAGGCCACAACTTTCTCATACGAAGTCGGATTTGAGTGTTTTTGGGCTTGTTGGAAAGCTAACTTCAAGCCCGATCCAACGTATCCTCCCTCACTCCGAAATTCATCATGTATCAAAAGATATGACCGAAACAAAATGACGGTTGTAAAATTAGAGTTTCCTTTTTGTTTTAGATTGAGTCGGAATTGGAGTAGGAGTTTAATTCAATTAGAATAGGAGTAGGGCCTCTTGGCCACCATGAGGAGAAGTAGGGGCACTATATATAGAGGTAGACCCCATTGTAACCTCGCACCACGTTTAATATATTTTCAAAGCTTTTGCTTGATTCTCTGTTGTGCTTATAGCCAAAACAGAGGGAGTTGGGCGTTGAGAACAAGGGGTCGTTCTTGCTTTTCCATTGGGAATTGAGGGTTCGACGATATTCGCTTGTGGTCACGAGGATCCAATCAAGTGTGTGTTTGGGCGAATTTTCATAGAGTTGCAAGTCAGTGCATTGGCGGGGATCACCGGTGGTTCGTCGGGGTACACAAGTTATCAAGAGGTTCTACGTCGAGAAGATCGGGCACCCGCATCGTAGCCTCGAGCTCTGCTGACTCGGAGGATTTTTATCCAGATTATCTAATTTTTTTCCTATACACAAAAAGCCATACAAAAAAATCGGTAGTAGTATTTAATTTGTTATTCTAGTGAGTTTTGTTAAGTTTTTGTCCATTAGAATCAAGTTTAGTTTGTTGATCTTGAATTCTTTTATGTTGCTTTTTATTTGAGCCTAGTTTAATTTTTTTAGTCGTGTCTATAAAAAACAAAAAGAAGTGAGACATCAATTTATCCTTTGTGAACCTTTCAATCTTTTGCGAATACTTTGAACCTATTTAAGACTAGCTAAATCGTTGCTTAGGGCTGCATATTAATATTTGTGTTCTTGCAATTGTTCAAAGATCAAAAGGTGGGAAAATTTTTTTTGCTCATTTTTGGTAGAACAAGAATTTTGGCAATAGTTCAAAAAAAAAGGAAGGAAAAAAGAGAAGAGAAAAAAAAAGGAAGAGAAAAAGAAAAGAGAAAAGAGAAAAGGAAAAAGAAAACGCATAGCCGAACCATAAACTTGAGCGAAAATCCCCACTCATTCTTGATTCAATTGTTAGAATATCAATATTTTGTGCAATCTTGTGCCCTAGTTTCATTATTTGCAACTAGCTAGCGTCTTTCTATAACTTGTGCAATACGAGCTATTTTGTTCTTCACTTATATCTTACATAGCTCATTCCTGATTGCACTAAGTTCCAATATCTTTGCGTGTGAGTTGCTTTGATTTTCACTTATATCTTTGTGATCGGCAACTAGGCATTGAATTCTAGTTTGGATATTTACTTAGCCTTACAATACCTAGAATTTTCAAATTAAGTAGGTATCCATACCAAGCTCCACAAAACACCCGTTGTCGTGCTTTGACTTGCTCTTGAAATTCGCTCACACATCACCTTGTGGTTCCTGCTGCCCTGAAGTGTAAGTATTGTTGATCTTAATTCCTTTCGGAACGATAAAGAAATTTCACCTTGTTAGGATTGTGAGTTGAGTGACCTCTACATATACACATACACCTACATACATATTCTTTGGTTTGCTGCTAACAATGGCAGATCGCGAGTATACGTATTTTCCCTTCTATGGTAGTAATGATCCAGAGGAGTATCTTGAGTGGGTACAAGACATGGAGTTCGAGCTTGAATCCCATAAGTTCGAATCAGAAGCCAAGGAAGTGAGAGTTGCCACTTTGTTTTTTTACGGACTATGCCTCTAGTTGGTGGCAACAACTAGGTGAAAAAAGATTCATTACATCTTGGTTCTGTTTAAAAAGCATCATGAGAAGAGAATTTATTCCATCCTATTATGAGCGGGAACTACTACGACACGTGGAGAGCATTAAACAAGGATGCAAAGTTGTCAAAGATTACTATATTGAGTTGAACCATGCAATGCGCCGTGCTAATATCACTAGTGCATATCAAGAAAAGGCATATTTCAAAGCAGGCTTGAATTATCAGATCGTTGCTACACTTCAAGATGAATATTTTCGTAGTCTGCAAGATCTTGTGAAATTTGCTATGAATGTAGAAAAGAGACTTAAACACATTCAAGCACATCAATTAAATCTGCGTCGGCTCTTTAGTTCTAATTCATCCACTGGTGTGTCACTTGAGAAGAAGATTGAGCATGAGAATTTTTCTTCGACCGAGGTGATGAGTAGTGCTGCCCCGTCACAACCCGCAGCACGTGAGGAGGTCGTGGTTGGTGGTAGTTGTGCCCTTGCTGGCCCACGGTCTTATAAGGATGAGATGTATCAAAACCCATGTGAGAATGAGAGCCACATAGCCAAATTGAGTGAGAGTGATAAAAAGAGCGTGCTGTGTGAGTCCACCATATGCGAGGTTGAGAGTATCCCAATTGAGAGTGTGAGAGATACACCAAAAGAAAAGGGAGAGATAGATGATAGGACAAGTAAGATTATTTTTGAACCTAACAACTTACCTTCTATTTCTAGTGTTGTATCACACATTGTGCAGGTAGACCAAGCAAATAAGGAGTTGGACATTCAAGAGCCCTCACCATTGGAAGAGAGAGATGAAGATATAACTATGGTTGGAGAGGGAACACATGATACCCTGTCGTTACATGATGACATTACGATACCCGCGGCACCTACATCAATTGAGGAGGACGACAAAGGTAACACTATTGGTACTAAATCGATATATCATCAAGACAAAGTGCGTAAAACTGAGAATTCCATTATTCCTTTGATGATTCCAAGTTCTAAATTTGATATGCTTAATTTGCATAATATGGAATTAATTTCTCATACAGAAGTTATTACTAGAATATCCCTTAATGATTCTTTGTGTCATATCATATTCGATAAACCAAAAGAGGTAGTTAGTGTTATTAAGAAAGTTCTTGAAATTTCACATTTAAAATCACTAGTAAATAGCTACGTACACACATATAAATTCAATTTGATCGGAGATTTTGGTGTAGACAACAACATGTTTCAAGTTTATCGAATATGCATTACTATTGATAATCTTGTTAATTTAAAATTACTTGTTTTGCGCAAACCATCTATTGAGCAATGTCACGGTCTCTTTAAGATGGGTTTAAATACAAGTGTCTATTGTTTAGAATGCAACATGATGCTTACTTGTTTATCTCTTAAATGTATAACTAATCAGAGTAGCGCAGTTGAATCAGGGAATGATATCAATTTGTTTTCACCAACTTTAGTTGACTTTGATATTGGGAAGGTTAAATTTTATCATACGAGTCAGTTGGGCAATTTGAAATATGATTTTGAGCTATCGATTGTGCAAAACAACAAGAAGAACACAATAATTGATTCATACATATACCATGCATATACGTTGTTTTCTTCGTCTAGCATATTTTCAGGCTATCAAAAGCCGAGGACGGCTTTTTTTGAAGAAAGGGAGGATGATGCGAACATCCTTAGCTATGTTGTTTCATATAATGTTTTCAATTCATTGAATACCTCAGAACAACATGAGCTTACTAACAGAGTTGAAAAACAAGAGAAGTTTATCCAACAGATTCGAAGATTCAATAATGAACGAAGATGAAGGATATGAGGCTGTTCTTGAAGAAAGGCCATCACAATGGAGGAGAAGCTCGTGGGAGACAAGCAAGGGGATAGAAGCCCAAGAATCCAAGTCAAATTCGAAACTTCCACAAGCCCAACCAAATTCAAATTCGAATCAACTCGAATTCAATTCGATTTGAATCACCTTAAATTCGGATTCGAATCAGCAGGACAGTCCGGAGTAAAAAGGCCATAACTTTCTCATACAAAGTCGGATTTGAGTGTTTTTGGGCTTGTTGGAAAGCTAACTTCAAGCCCGATCCAACGTATCCTCCCTCACTCCGAAATTCATCCTGTATCAAAAGATATGACCGGAACAATATGACGGTTGTAAAATTAGAGTTTCCTTTTTGTTTTAGATTGAGTCGGAATTGGAGTAGGAGTTTAATTCCGAATTAGAATAGGAGTAGGGCCTCTTGGCCAGCCATGAGGAGAAGTAGGGGCACTATATATAGAGGGGTAGACCCCCATTGTAACCTCAGACCACGTTTAATATATTTTCAAAGCTTTTGGTTGATTCTCCTGTTGTGCTTATAGCCAAAACAGAGGGAGTTGGGCGTTGAGAACAAGGGGTCGTTCTTGCTTTTCCGCTGGGAATTGAGGGTTCGATGATCTTCGCTTGTGGTCAGCGAGGATCCAATCAAGTGTGTGTTTGGGCGAATTTTTCATAGAGTTGCAAGTCCGTGCATTGGCGCGGGGGATCAGCTGATGGTTCGTCAGGGTACACAAGTTATCAAGAGGTTCTACGTCGAGAAGATCGGGCACCCCGCATCAGGTAGCCTCTAGTAGCGTTGGAGTGCGGACAATAAAACCACGCCCAGTCGACGCCAGCGGATCGCCGTTGGCCTCGATGGTGCTCGTGGAGGCCATGCCCGGTGGCGGGACTCAGCTCACCCCAATGTTCTCGGGAGGCCACGGCGGCGACCCTTGCTTCCCAACGACAACGAAGCTCGGCCGTGCGTGAAGAGAGAGGGAGGAAGGAGCTCATGTGCTAGCGCGTGGGAGAGAGACACTTAGCCATAGCTTGCCAGAGAGCTCGACGGGGGTGGCTTGGCCGAAGTAAGCAGAGAGAGACCCATGGGTGGAGAGCGAGGAATGATAGGATGACTCTCTAGTTGGAAAAAAACACAGAGAAAGAGATGAAAAAGCTCAACATGATAAGACCTAACTAGTGGTGAAGATGTGGTAAGAGATTGCGGGACAACTTGATATAGTAGGGAGCGTACAATGGGATGAATGAGATCAAACTATCAATTCCCATATATTAGCCCCTTGGGATTTGCTGTAGATCCAACTATTCATTTGGACTCATCCTCCTCGTCCAACAACTACTTCGTGGAAGCAAATCTACGTAAAGTTGCCATTTCTAGGAGTTTAGGACATGATCAACGTTTACCAATTGCATCTTGGTATATTCTAAAAAAATGCATCTTGGTAAACACGTCATCTCATACCCTTCCTAATTTAAATGGTGGCACTCCTCTCTCTCTCTCTCTCTCTCTCTCTCTCCTGTCACCGGAGTTGAATGCTGTCGCTGTTGTGCTTCACGCCGCCGCCATTGGGCACACCGTCGCTGGCGGATTCATCAGCTGTGTGGTATTGGAACCCGGGCGGCTGGCGGATCAGCGGTTAGAGTCATCGTCAGTTGGTTTCTGGTAAAGTTTCGCTCCCTTCCAAATTACTGGCCGGTCTACCACCATTGTCGTAAATACCAAAATATTTATTTCCAAAGAAAATTATTCCCATCTATGTCCACGCACAGATTTACCTCGTCCAGCAAAAAAAACAAAAAACAAAAAAAAACAAAATCGAATTAAAGCACTAATCCTCTTCGCCAAGCTCCCACGTTATTTTTGAAAATGCTTACTCTACTTAGACTCGTTGTGTCGGGATCCGGATTTGCATCTAGATCCTCTGTATACATTGAACTAGTCCCATGATCAGTAACTAGCTCACTCAGTACAACATCGATGAATATTACATCCATACAAACAAATAAAAATGATATTAAATAAGTGTAAATGGGCCAGATGATTGAAGTCTTACATCATGGGTTGGAAAGACCAAATATAGATAAAGTCTTGCAGCGTAAATGATAAATAACACCCATGCGCAATCAACTGGGGTAAGTGATCTAGTACTTGGTGTTATCCTGGACTCCCGATGGGTAGAGGTAGCTGTTCACCGATTGATATCTTCGGGCATTGAATCAACGTATATAAGCAACCATGAGTATAAAAGTACTCAACAAGTCCTTATGCCATATGTATGTATATAGATGCTTGGTTTACCAAAGGAGTCTTATGGTTATTTTAGCACAAAGAAAGTTTTGTTTGCTAATACCATACTATAGTTATTTTTCAAACTTAGGATCTAGCCATTTTTAACTTAAAAGCCAAAGCGTCTTTGTAAGCAAGTTTTATCATAATGCAAGGTTCCACCCACATATTGCTACTCATGAGGTTTTATCCACGTATCTCCAGATACCAGGTTCCATCTACCCAACGGTAGATATCAGGTTCCACCCACCTAACTCTAGATCATAAGGTTCCATCCACCTAACTCTATATCTTAGTTTCCATCCACCCAACTCTACATACGAGGTTATATCATTGCTACAATCATTTTTAAGTTAACATATTTGCATCCCATATTTTATCAAAACTAACCAAGTTTAGCTTTCTGTATTATGCATGTGATCGAGGGCATGACTATTCGAATATATTATCCACTCTGTAGAGATTGTACAACTTTACCTACAAGATATGATCAACTTTTAATGTTTGGTCGACACACTCCGTAAGTGTGCGACTAAGAAGATCATGCCAAGGCATTTACAATAACTTGTCATAATACTACACCATCTAATGGATTTGATTCTCGAGCGTTAGAACAACATTAACTCCAAGGAAACCACCGTTGGGGGAGTAGACGTATCCCGACTTACTACCACCACAATACTCAATGGATGCATACACAGAGTTACACCCTCCCACAACCCAGTTCCAACAACCCAACCTGAACTGCCTACAATATGATGATAGCACCATAACTAGGTAAATTATTTAGCAAGTCTATCCCATACTAGACTTGTGGTTGCATGATTATTATTTTAAGAAATGCGGCCCATGATTCTGTCTTTAATCAACTCAAGCGTGACAATCAACAAGTTCCATCCACCTACAATTCACTCGCTCAAGTCTCCACTAAGTTATTAAACATTTTCCTATTTTCATGGGTGTAACATCCCATTTTTTGAGTTTTTAATTTTTTTTTCTGTGTAGTTTAGCCCTTTGGAAAATTTCACCATTTTTATTTGAATTTAATAAGCTTAATTGAGAATTTGAGAAGTCAAAATGATTTAATGTGAATAATCCAAACATCAATTAATTCCAAAACTATTTTATTTGGGTTCCTTGTGCTTGGATGTATTTTTCACATTTTCTAGGAATGTTTCAAGTTCATTTGCTATTTTTCTTGGCCTTTTCTATTTTCTGGTATTTTCTAAAATCATAAATCTATTTTAAAATTCTGGAAGGCCGACGGGCCAAATTCTTTTCTACGGCCCACCTCTCTCTTTCTCTCTCGGTTCACTCCTTCGCTGCATGCCAGCCCAGCCGATCCAACTCTTCATGTCGCGTTCCGCCCGCGTCCGTGCCGCGCCGCTGCCGTTGACATGTGGGCCCACTCCCTGCTCATTGTCTCTGAGTCGGACTCGAGCTCACGCCGCTGCCAACTCTGTTTCGTACACCGCACACGTCGAGCTATTTAAGGTCTTAACGTCCGTGTCAAACCCTAGATGTTCAACCCCACCGCCAATTCCCCAAGACCCAAAGCCCGAAGCTGGCGTCGTTGTGCCAGATTTGAAGCTCAAACCCTAGCGTTGTCGTCGCCATCTTCCTTATATTCTGCTACCATCGATGAGTCCCCATCAATGTTGTCCCCGCCGTCGGAATCGCCCCGCCATGTTCTACCTGGTGCTCGCATCGCCTTCACTGGAGGAGTCTCGTAGCCACGTCGCACCGTGAAGCCCTCACTACTACTCTTCTCCACCATTGTTGCCTTTTCGTGGTTGCCGCCGACGACCATTGGTCCCCATGCACCGCCCGTCCGCATCGCCCAGACCCAAGGATCTCACTGCGCACCTCCAAGTCCTGGAAAGAGGTCATCGTTGTCACCACGCTGTTCACTCGAGCTGGTGTCGCCGTCAACCCCTTGACAGCAGATCTAGTCCCATCCGAGCCACGAGATGGATTCGCTGAGGAGCGATGTTGCCAGTGGTGCTCGCCATTCGCTGTCACCGTCGCAAACCCATCGCCACCATCGATCTTGCCCGGTCAGTCGTCGACATGTTGTCGATGTGAATGCCACCTCAGCACCACGTGTGTGCCATGCTAGCTAGCCCCGACGTTGCGTCAGCCGCCTAGGTGCAATCCACATGGACCTAGTCCATGGTGCACTGAGCTTATGACATCTGGACCCACCTGTTAGTCCTATTCCGCAGACCCAATCCACAGTAGACCGTGAACCCAGTCCATAGACTGTCGATCCCACCTGTCAGCCTCTTAGTCTTTTTCAAAATTCCAAAAAAAGAAAGATTCCTGGAATATTCCTTGGTCCCACCTGTCAACCACTGTTTTATCTCTCCTTTATTTATTTCCTTAATTTCTCAACCGATCCAACTTCCAAGAGTTCGTTCTTCTTCATACGATCTTCGATTGAGCTCGTTCAAGTTTTTAAATTCATGTAAAATTGAATCGTACCTTGTGGTATTTTTTAATATAATTTTTGGAGTTCTTTTTTTTGCTATGTTTTGTATTTATTTATGTTTCTTTTCTCTCGTTGCATTAGCGTTGATACTTCGGGAGCGTTCGAGGAAGGGGGATTTTCTCAAGATCAAGACCAACCCCAAGACCAAGATTTGTTCTAAGAAAAGTTGTACTTTGATCATAATGCACCCAGTTTAACAAAACTACTTTCATTCAAACTATTGAATGCTAATTCAATTATGAAATTCTTTATTATTTTGGGATTAGTTATGCAACCTACTTATTTATACCCACATTGTGAATTGTATTGCTGTGATCATTTGTCACCCTAGCTTGGTTAACTTCTAGTTGGTTATCATAGCACCAACGTAGGTTGGTTTGACATGATTAGTATGTTTAGCCTTGCAACGGGTCATTGATATCATTTTGAAATGTTAAACTCATACTTGACTAAGTGATTATGGAATGTCTTTGTGAACGGGTCATGTATGTTGTCACCTGTTGATGACATGTGTTGCACTTAATCAACTTGGTGGAAAAAGATTTAGATTGGGACGAGTGGGAAGTGCTTTGTGAACTGGTGGGCATGTGTAGTATTTGACAGTCTCGCCCTGGTCAATGAAGGACTTAACTTTGTGTGTCATTGAACTGAGCCATATCGTACTACCACAAGCCTGGGTTGGGACATGCCTAGCCTAATAAATTACGGAGTCTTGATATTGGCTACCTCATGAGGTAGGTTAAGTGCTTTGTAATAGGTGGAGGTGCGAATTCCTTTGTGATGGGTCGTATCTATAGGACATTCGCGCTTCATGTCGCATAAAGCAGCGCCGCCAACGGGTTTTGTGAGGTTGGTTACCAGTTGTATGCACACTGGGAGGGTCAATTGTTGAGATAAAGTTTCCAAAAGGTTTTGTTATGATCTAGTGTTCTCCACACTGGTTATATTTTGTTGGTAAAGCTGTACAACTTCTGCATAGTATTAACAATCTATTCGAATAGCCATGTCCTCGGTCATGGACATGCTCGGTGATTTACCTAAAGGGTAGATTTTATAAAAAAAATAATGTGGAAGGGAAGCTGTGCGAACTTTGTGTAAACTCTTGTTGCTTAGTATTATTACTGTAATATTCTGAAAAATAAATAAATAAATAATAATAACGTCTTTAAGGGCTTGTGCGTAATTAAATAAAAAGAATACGTGAAAATAGAATATTTCTGAGTTTTTAAGAGCTATATAAATAGATTGTGGGAATTCTAGAAACCCTAGTAGTTTTTATTTTTTTTTCCACCCCAGCCGCCACACGCCCCTGTTGTGCCGTCTATTTTGTCTTTCGTCGCCTGCGTCATCCTGTGCTGCTTGCGCTTGCCGAGCTACAGAGTACACGGTCGAGCGCCTGCTGGCGAACGCTCCCACGGCCGAACCATCTGCTGCGTGATTTCCTGGCTGCGTGGAGCCGCCCGTCATCGCAGAGGTCAAATTGTCGCTCGTCTTTTTTTGGCAAGGCCTATCGATTTGCTAGACACTGCCGTCCTTTTTGTCTTCATGCGATCATTTGTTAGCTTCGGTGGATAGTGGTTTGCATAGTTACATTGTGTAGTGGCGTACTGCCTTGCCTTGGTTGGATAATAAACGGGAGTGTATTGCCTTGGATAGATAATCATTTTTGTGCGGCTGTAGTTAACTAGCTTGTGGTGCCCCTTTTACATGCATGAATGTAGACTTAATCATTCTTGTGCGGCTGCTTTCATGCATGCATGATTAGAGATCAATTAGGTAATACTAATTAGTAGTTAGTTTGGCCACGAAGCATTTCATGTATGAGTAATTAAATAAGTAGAGATCCGATTTCTTGAGGGTAATAATCTGTAAGTTTGTTTCCTCACTGTTTTACTAATTTATTTAGAGATTAGAATAGGGATTAGAGAGCGGTTTTAAAACTTTCTAGTCGAAGGCCGGTTAATAGATCTGATTAGCCTGCTGTTCTGTTGAACGATTTATTCGGATACCTTAATGACGAATTTTGGGAATCTCATCTACTAGTTAATTGTATATAATTTCGATATCTTTCTATAGCATATTTTATCATGTCGATCGGACAAGTAGAATTCGAGTTATGATTTTCGGAAGGCTGCTGTCATTGTGGTTGTCGCCTTCGCGCTGTTTTGGTAGACTGCGGATTAAAAATAGTAAATAGACTAATTAGAGTTTTTGATCTACACGAAAGATGTAGATAATTGTCCAATGGTTCTGTAGAATCTGAGAACGCGAATTTTGGTTGAGTAAAACAAAAGTTATGAAATTAGGAAGACCTGCTGTTCCGAAGCGGACAGATCGGTTTTCTGGGCTAAAAACGGAGGGTTAGATGATTTAATTAGAAGACTTTGTAATCTAAGAAAACGTGGATAATTTTATGAAGAATCCAGAATGGGGTGGTTTGTGGTGATCGGACTTTCGAGTCAAAAGTTACGCTCGTTTTAGTACTAAGACAGCTATGGGTAACTATTCGCACCGCGTAACGTGGTATATTTAGGGACGGTAGGAGCGATGTCGATTGATTGTTGTTCTTATGATGCTGTAGCTTGTATTGAAATTTGTGTATTTAATGTAGAGAGGCGTCGTACTTGTTGCCATCTCGCTAGCCAAATTGTGCATCGCAACTAGTAAAGGCAAGTGCATGGTAAACAACGATCAATGATTGATCATCGTGATTCTTTATCTTTCAGCACCATTATTGTTGTGCTTTTATTTTATTTAATTGCAAACAATGGAATAACATGGTTATATCTTTGTTGATAAACATGATGAAAAGTTGGATATGATGTTTATGATGGAGTTTGCATGTTTGCATTCATAAGCATCTTTGCATATGAGCAGGTGATCATGAATGATCACAACTCCACGGGGGTGGAGGAGGTCCCCGATCCTTATGGAGGAACGGGCTTGAGAGTGAATGTTGTCGCGAGCATTCACTCATGCTATACCGTATCGTGAAAGAAGTGCATGTGGACATGTAGATTAGATTTGCATTGATACCTGAGATTAATGGATGTGAATCAAAGAGAAGGTAACTGCATGAGAATATTAATAGAAGTACCTGTGATGATAATGAAGTTATTGAATGCTGTTGAGTTATTATTGTTCGTTGTTTATGGATGTGTTTGCTGAGTCGTGGACTCACCCTTGCTCTTTTGTTGTCTTTAGGTGATCTTCGAGGACGCCGTAACTGAGAGCGAGTAGAGCACATGGACAACACATGATCATTTGCCATAAGAATCTTTTCATTCAAAATTGGATTACTCTAGACCATGTTAGAGGTTGAATAAAGTTTAGGACAACGTTTTGGACTAGACTATTTGTTTCAATAATTTGGATTCATTGGTTGATGCTATTTTGGACTATTTACCTGGTTATATTTCCCTTGTTTATTTATTATCGTTTGATCCGTATTTATGCATGTTCTTTTGTGATCCATGGATATGTTTATTGTTGTTTTCTTGCTGTAATTTTATAGTGTGTCGATAATTATTAGTTTAAAGAGTAGTGTGGTGGCATTCTAGGCTCAGTGTTGAAAATGGGTGTTACAGCTTGGTATCAGAGCGGGCTTTAGGTCCGTGGTGAATAGATTAACAACTTACGCAAACTAAAATTGTTAAAACTTGTTTTAGTTTAGTAAATCAACTAAAATTTGCTAATGGTTAACTAACCTAAAAAATTTGACACACTAGTGCACAGTAGGTTAGAGAGAGGTACGAATATAGTTTTACGCTTCCGTTATGTTGTTTATTGATGGATGATTTTATTTTGATCTTTGAACTCATTGTGTATTGTTGATTGTGGTTGATAGCTATGCAGTGGGGTAGAGGACGTGGTCGTGGTTGCCGCGATCGTGGAGGTCGGGGCGCGGGCGAGGTTCCGTGGAGCCACCTCCCAGAGCGAGATGAGTCGATGGCCGAGGGGGGGGTTGCTGACCCGCCTCGGTTGGGGCCAAGATGAGACCCCGCTTGGCCGAGAGAGTTGGTGGGAGAGATCCGTGCTCTTCGTCAACAGACGCCGGCAGACCATTGAGTGCGGCATCTGTTGTTGCTCTGCCGCACATCCACCGGTTCTCGAGGCGCGATGTCACTTCGAGAGTGGATGGGGTTGAGGTTGGATCCATTTGATGGCCTGCACACCGGTCGAGCAATGGATGGTTGCGCTATATGGAGAGGCGGTTGGGAGCTTTGGAGATATCTTCACATCGAGGGTCCGTTTGTAGCCTTTCATTGAAAGGGCAAGCGGATATTGGTGGGAGGGCGTGTTGTCTTCGAGGACCGCCACTCAAGGGCCGCCACTTGGGAGGACTTTGTTGATCGTTCAAGGGAAGTTCTACCCTACTCATTTGTTGAGAAGATGGAGGTTGCCTTGACGACCTTTGCTCGTGGGAAGAGGTCTATTCTCGAGTATGAGGTGAGTTCAACAACTTGGTTCGCGTCCCTTCAAGAGCTAATGATGATCTTCGTAAAGCCAAGAGGTTCCGTCGGGGTCTCACCTGAGTACTGCAGATGTGTTGGGAGCTACTCCACTCGTGATTACAGCTCATTGTGGAGCAAGCCAGGGGCATGGAGTTGGAGATGCACTCACAAAGGCGCAAGCCTCTGGTGGATGGTAGCTTCGGTGGTGACCAAGAGGAGCTCTAGTGAGGAAGTGGGTGCATTCGTGACCCTTTCAAGAAATTCAAGGAGGACCACGATCTTTCAAGTCTAGCGATCGAGGCCGTTCCTTCTTGGCGCCTCGTTCCTTTGCAGTACTCGGCTCTTCGTCTGTCCCGAGGCGGGGCATGCTTTGCTTTAAGTGTGGTGATGGACACCGCTGCCGAGTGCACTTGACGGGTGATTGCCGTCGGTGTGGCCGACCGGTCACAAGGAGCGGGTGTGTCGCCGAACCCGCTAAGCGTGATCAAGTGGGAGCTGTGCCATCTTCTTCTTCTTGATGGGTCCCGCCGAGGATCTTTCCGGATGATGATCGCTCCTCCGTAGCGCCATTTCCTTGGCTTGGCGCCTCGGTAGGGTACTATCGGCACCGCCACCTTCGCACCGCTTCAAAGTTGCACGACCGCTTTACCGCACCGCCACAACAGATTGTTGGGGCTCTCGCCGCCCGGCGTCGTCTTCTTCGCCATGGCGCCACCGAGGTACGCCATGCCCACAGTGAGTCCGTGGGTCGCCCCGTGGGTGATGTACTTTGCTTGTGGATTCGCTTGATGCTTTAGTCCTTTTGATTCAGGGCTACCTTTTCGTTTGTGTCGACGGCGTTTGCTAGTAGAGCGAACTTGAGTATGATGGATTTCTCACCGGTGTTAGTTAGTTCTCCGGGGTATTATTGCTAGCTCTATCGCTTGTCCCGGTGTTCTATTGTCATTGATGGAGAGAAGTTCACGCGAATTTGATAGTTATTCAAATGGAGCCGCTCGGCGTTATCTTGGGTATGGATTGGTTGCACTCTTATCGAGCCGTGATATCCTGTTTACGTAGAGCCTCTGCATGCGAACCCGTGGGAGACGTTGACCTTTCAGGGGAGTGCGCCTCCGCGCTCTCTTTCAATGTTGGTCGGACTTTTCGGGTCGGCAAAGTGATGGCGGGCTTCTTTTAGCTCTTCTTTGAAACCGAGTGTGGCTTCGCAGATGGAGGAGATTCCAGTGGTCAGTGATTACCCAGATGTGTTCCCAGCTGAGCTTCCGGGTTTGCCACCTGCGCGAGACGTGGAGTTTCGCATTGATCTTGTTCCGGGTACTCGTCCCATCTCGATGTCTCCATATCGATTAGCACGTCCGTTTCAGGACGAGTTGAAGAAGCAGTTGGATGATTTGTTGGCTAAAGGTTTGATCAGGCGTAGTGTATCGCCATGGGGAGCTCCTGTTCTATTCACTGAGAAGAAGGATGGGAGTTGGCGTATGTGTATTGATTATCGTGCGCTTAATGCGGTCACAATCAAGAACAAATATCCATTGCCCCGCATTGAGGACTTGTTTGATCGCTTGAATGGAGCTCAAGTATTCTCCAAGATCGATCTCGATCGTGGTATAATCAAATCCGTGTGCGTGGCGAGCAGATGTAGAGAAGATCGCTTTCTCCACCAGGTATGGGCATTATGAGTATAAAGTTATGTCCTTTGGATTGACTAATGCACATGCTATTTTTATGGAAACCATGAACAACATGTTGCACGAGTATCTAGATGACTTCGTGGTGGTGTTCATTGATGATATTCTTATCTATTCCAAGACCAATGAAGATCATGAGCGTCATTTGAGGTTGGTTTTAGATACTTTGAGAGAGCACAAGTTCTATGCTAAGTTGAAGAAGTGTGAGTTACGGATTTCGTATGGGTTTTCGGGTCATGTGATTAACCCTCGTGGTATTATTCGTTGATCTGGTAAGGTCTCCACAGTGGTGGATTGGAAGAGGCCGACTAATGTGAAGGAGGTGAGGAGTTTCTTGGGATTGGTGGTTATTATCGGCGTTTTGGCCGATTTCTATCATCGCCAAACCGATGTCTCGGCTCACTCAAAAGGTGTGAGATTCGGTGGATCGATGAGTGTGAGTGCAGTTTACGATTTTGAAGGACAAAGTTGGTGACCTCTCCTATTCTCACTCTTCCCGAGCCGGAAAGCGGTTCTGATCTTTTCAGATCGTCTCGAGTGGGACTTGGTGTGTTCTCATGCAAGACGGTAAGGTGATTGCTTATGCGTCGAGACAGTTAAAGAAGCACGAGCGTAATTATCCCACTCATGATTTGGAGTTGGTGCGGTTGTCTTTGCTCTCAAGATTTGGAGGCATTATCTATCTGGCGAGCCTTGTGATATTTTCACGATCACAAGAGTCTCAAATATATCTTCACTCAGAAGGATCTGAATTTGAGGCAAAGGAGGTGGTTGGAATTGATCAAAGACTACGATCTTACTATTCAGTATCATCCAGGCAAGGCCAATGTAGTTGCGGATGCTCTTAGTCGCAAGACGACTCCTGCTACTCTAGATTGCCTCATTGCTGATTTTGATCGCATGGGAATATCTTATTGTTATGCGGGCACGACACGGGTTGAGACACGGTGATTCTTGAGTCACTATTCGGGCCGTGTCGGGAAGCACAACAGAGTGACCGGTTATTACAGGAGGTTAGGAAGCGTCTGGATGAGGGTAAAGAGGGTGATTTTAGCATGGATGATTCTGGTACTTTGAGGTTTAAAGGACGTCTTTGCGTGCCGCAAAAGGCGGAGGTCAAAGATGATATCTTGAGGGAAGCACATCGCACTGCATAATCGCTCATCTGGTGAGACTAAGATGTATCGAGATCTCAAATGTAATTTTGGTGGAAAAGAATGAAGGTGGACATTGCTAATTATGTGGCTTCTTGTGGTGTTTGTCAGCAAGTGAAAGCTGAGCACAAGCGTCCTGCAGGGTTGTTGCAGCCTTTGGAGGTTCCCCAGTGGCCTTGGGATGATATCTCTATGGACTTTTGATGCGGACATCCTTAGCTATGTTGTTTCATATAATATTTTCAATTCATTAAATACCTCAGAACAACATGAGCTTACTAAGAGAGTTGAAAAACAAGAGAAGCTTATCCAACAGTGAATCTTCTCTTTGAATTTCCTTTTAAATTAGTTGAGAATTTCATACTACCTAAAATTAGTGTTTTACTTGTGCTCAGTTGGAAGATTCAATAATGTACGGAGATGAAAGATATGAGGTCGTTCTTGAAGAAAGGCAATCACAATGGAGGAGAAGCTCGTGGGAGACAAGCAAGGAGAGAAGCCCAAGAATCCAAATCAAATTCGAAACTTCCACAAGCCCAACCAAATTCAAATTCGGAATCAACTCAGAATCAAATTCGGATTCGGAATCAGCATCAAATTCGGATTCGGAATCAGCAGGACAGTCCGGATTAAAACGGTCATAACTTTCACAAACGGAGTCCGATTCGAGTGTTCTCGGACTTGTTGGAAAGATAACTTCAAGCCCGATCCAACGCATCCTCCCTCACTCCGAAATTCCTTCTGGATCAAAAGATATGATCGAATCAATGTGACAGTTGTAAAATCAGAGTTTCCTTTTCTGTTTTGGAATGTGTCGGAATTGGAGTAGGACTCTAAATCCGAATTAGCATAGGAGTAGGGCCTCTTGGCCAGCCATGAGGAGGAGTAGGGGCACTATATATAGAGGGGTAGACCCCCATTGTAACCTCAGACCACAATTAATATATTTTCAAAGCTTTTGCTTGATTCTCCTGTTGTGCTTATAGCCAAAACAGAGGGAATTGGGCGTTGAGAACAAGGGGTCGTTCTTGCTTTTCATTGGGAATTGAGGTTCGACGATCCTCGCTTGTGGTCACGAGGATCCAATCAAGTGTGTGTTTGGTGAATTTTCCATAGAGTTGCAAGTCCGTGCATTGGCGCGGGGGATCAGCTGGTGGTTCGTCAGGATACACAAGTTATCAAAAGGTTCTACGTCGAGAAGATCGGGTACCCCGCATCAACTTTGTGGTGGCGTTACCTCGTACGCCGCGAGGGAAGGATGCAGTTTGGGTAGTGGTGGATCGATTCACAAGTCGGCGACTTTATTCCTATTCGCATCGACAAATTCAGTGAGTGATCTAGCTCCTATCTATGTGCGAAATAGTAAGGCGCATGGTGTGCCAAAGACCATCATTTCGACAGGACACAAGTTTGTCTCCAAGTTAGGAGAGTCTGCAGAGTGCATTGGGCACACAGCTCGCCTTAATCTGCGTTTCACCCGCAGACAGATGGGCAGTCCGAGCGCACTATTCAGACTTTGGAGGATATGTTGCGATCTTGCGTTTTGTCCTGGAAGGGTAGTTGGGAGGACCAGTTGCCACTTGCAGAGTTTGCTTATAATAATAGTTACCATTCGATATTAGAGCCGTGCCATTTGAGGTTTTATATGGCGGAAGTGCGGATCGCCACTTTGTTGGGATGATGGGAGAGAAGGCGATTTGGGTCGGATGGATTCAAAGACCGTTGAGCGATGTGGCCATGGTGAGGCGAATTTGTTAGCGGCTCAGAGCGAGCGCAGAAAAGTTATCTTGATGAGGAGGCGTGACTTGGAGTTTGCGGTGGGTGACCAGTGCTCTTGAGAGTGTCTCCACTAAAGGTATTGTTGATTCGGTACCAAAGGAAGCTTAGCCCGAGGTACGTTGGACCGTTCTCGATTATTGCAAGAATTGGGAAGTTAGCCTACCGCTGGACCTTCACGAGTCCATGCGTGGGGTTCTAATGTGTTTCACGTCTCGATCCGAAAGTTTTTGAGAGATCGAGCATAAGATTTCATTAGAGCCGTGACTATCGAGCAAGACCTCACGGTTGAGTCGCGTCCCCGCAGATACGGAGAGATCGGAGCGAGTCTTTGAGGCACAAGGCGTTGGTATCGTCAAGGTTTGTGGGCCGTCGATCTAAGAGAGGCGACTTGGGAGTTGGAGTCTCGCATGCGCGAGCAATACCGGAGTTGTTCACGTCGGTGCACGTGTTATTTATTGTTTAATTTCAACGATGTAGTTTTTATTTGAGTAGAGCAATGAGTAGAATTGGTCGAATTACATTAAGGGGTAGAATGTAATATTACGAAAAATAAATAAATAAATAATAATAACGTCTTTAAGGGCTTGTCGTAATTAAATAAAAAGAATACGTGAAAATAGAATATTTCGAGTTTTTAAGAGCTATATAAATAGATTGTGGGAATTCTAGAAACCTAGTAGTTTTTATTTTTTTCCACCCACCGCCACACGCCTGTCAGCCGTCTATTTTGTCTTCGTCGCTTATCGTCATCTGTCTTTGCTTGCGCTTGCAGCTAGTACAGTGCCGTCGGCGCTGGCGAACGCTCCCACGGCCGAACCATCTGCTGCGTGATTTCTTGGCTGCGTGGAGCCGCCCGTCATCGCGTAGAGGTCAAATTGCTGCTCGTCTTTTTTTTGGCAAGGCCTATTGATTTGCTAGACACTGCCGTCCTTTTTGTCTTCATGCGATCATTTGTTAGCTTCGGTGGATAGTGGTTTGCATAGTTACATTGTGTAGTGGCGTACTGCCTTGCCTTGGTTGGATAATAAACGGGAGTGTATTGCCTTGGATAGATAATCATTTTTGTGCGGCTGTAGTTAACTAGCTTGTGGTGCCCCTTTAACATGCATGAATGTAGACTTAATCATTCTTGTGCGGCTGCTTTCATGCATGCATGATTAGAGATCAATTAGGTAATACTAATTAGTAGTTAGTTTGGCCACGAAGCATTTCATGTATGAGTAATTAAATAAGTAGAGATCCGATTTCTTGAGGGTAATAATCTGTAAGTTTGTTTCCTCACTGTTTTACTAATTTATTTAGAAATTAGAATAGGGATTAGAGAGCGGTTTTAAAACTTTCTAGTCGAAGGCCGGTTAATAGATCTGATTAGCCTGCTGTTCTGTTGAACGATTTATTCGGATACCTTAATGACGATTTTTGGGAATCTCATCTACTAGTTAATTGTATATAATTTCGATATCTTTCTATAGCATATTTTATCATGTCGATCGGACAAGTAGAATTCGAGTTATGATTTTCGGAAGGCTGCTGTCATTGTGGTTGTCGTCTTTCGGCGCTGTTTTGGTAGACTGCGGATTAAAAATAGTAAATAGACTAATTAGAGTTTTTGATCTACACGAAAGATGTAGATAATTGTCCAATGGTTCTGTAGAATCTGAGAACGCGAATTTTGGTTGAGTAAAACAAAAGTTATGAAATTAGGAAGACCTGCTGTTCCGAAGCGGACAGATCGGTTTTCTGGGCTAAAAACGGAGGGTTAGATGATTTAATTAGAAGACTTTGTAATCTAAGAAAACGTGGATAATTTTATGAAGAATCCAGAATGGGGTGGTTTGTGGTGATCGGACTTTCGAGTCAAAAGTTACGTTCGTTTTAGTACTAAGACAGCTATGGGTAACTATTCGGTACCGGCGTAACGTGGTATATTTAGGGACGTGTAGGAGCGATGTCGATTGATTGTTGTTCTTATGATGCTGTAGCTTGTATTGAAATTTGTGTATTTAATGTAGGAGGCGTCGTACTTGTTGCCATCTCGCTAGCCAAATTGTGCATCGCAACTAGTAAAGGCAAGTGCATGGTGGCAGCGATCAATGATTGATCACTGTGATTCTTTATCTTTCAGTACCATTATTGTTGTGCTTTTATTTTATTTAATTGCAAACAATGGAATGACATGGTTATATCTTTGTTGATAAACATGATGAAAAGTTGGATATGATGTTTATGATGGAGTTTGCATGTTTGCATTCATAAGCATCTTTGCATATGGCAGTGATCATGAATGATCACAACTCCACGGAGTGGAGGAGGTCCCGATCCTTATGGAGGAGCGAGCTTGAGAGTGAATGTTGTCGCGAGCATTCACTCATGCTATCTCAGATATCTGTGAAAGAAGTGCATGTGGACATGTAGATTAGATTTGCATTGATACGAGATTAATGGATGTGAATCAAAGAGAAGGTAACTGCATGAGAATATTAATAGAAGTACCTGTGATGATAATGAAGTTATTGAATGCTGTTGAGTTATTATTGTTCGTTGTTTATGGATGTGTTTGCTAAGTCGTGGACTCACCCTTGCTCTTTTGTTGTCTTTAGGTGATCTTCGAGGACGCCGTAACTGAGAGCGAGTAGAGCACATGGACAACACATGATCATTTGCCATAAGAATCTTTTCATTCAAAATTGGATTACTCTAGACCATGTTAGAGGTTGAATAAAGTTTAGGACAACGTTTTGGACTAGACTATTTGTTTCAATAATTTGGATTCATTGGTTGATGCTATTTTGAACTATTTACCTGGTTATATTTCCCTTGTTTATTTATTATCGTTTGATCCGTATTTATGCATGTTCTTTTGTGATCCATGGATATGTTTATTGTTGTTTTCTTGCTGTAATTTTATAGTGTGTCGATAATTATTAGTTTAAAGAGTAGTGTGGTGGCATTCTAGGCTCAGTGTTGAGCTGGGGTGTTACAATTACTGTTTTAACTTGCGTCTTCAATCTATTATTCATATTTAATTTCAACTGTTGCTTTTCGTAAAATAACCATAGATGTCATATCCTTTGGAATAAGCCATCATCTATAATTGCATTATGTGGTACAAGTTGCCGAGTACTCCATGTGCTTATTCTTGTTATAATCATCATTTGGAGGAAGGATTGGATGAATAAACATTTGCTCTGGAGGAGGATTTCTTCGACGAGGTTGATCGTTAGGTCTTGTTCCCAGTCGGTTGCTTATGGCAAGTGATGGGTTCCGCTAAAGTTGCTTTTCGTTTCATTGTTGTTGTTTGTCTTTATTTGCTAAATTATTTGCTTATCAAATTTAGCTTGTTTATTCCTTTTAATCGCTTGTATGGAATGATGTTCATCGATATTACCACTTTATGCACTAGCGTGATCCTGGACTAGTGCGGTATACACAGATGGTCTGGATTTGTGTATTCGGGTCCCGACAAACAATTGGTAACCAGCTTTACCACACTAAGAACCATATCATGTCACAAGTGTTGTAATGAAAATGTTTGTGTCATAATCAAATTTAACTACTAGGCATCTCCAAGCACAACTTTCATCTATGTTTAGTTAGTCCATATGTTGACATTACGTCTACCTTGTACGCTCCTACTACAATCAAGGAGGGGAATAGTAATTAACCAATATATGGACTAACTAGGCATCAACATTTTATGTATCCTTTCATAAATAATAATAAGCATGCAAGTAAAATAAAGTAATTTGCATTTGAAAAGTAGGTAAAATATGATCAACTAAAAGGACTTGCCTTGCTCAACAATGGATATCACTTGGTTATGATCAACAGTGACGGTGGCGTTCGAAGCGTCAAAGTCTATAATCACGAACATAACCAAATTCAAATGAATTAAAATTAACTCCAAAAATTATGATTTTGGTACTATTGGAAAAATATTAAAATAAAAAACAAAAATCAAGTTATTTGAATTTAAAACGAGGGAGAACGTGCTCTCCAAAGTTGGACCCAAAAGGAAACACCAGAAAATATGAAATTCCTGATAGGTGGGTCTAGCTGGGATTTTAATTTCATTTCTCAATTATTTTATTTAGAAAAGTTCTTTGCGGTTGATAGGTGGGGTCCACCGGTGTTTTTTTTATAATTATTTTTATTAAGGAACAATCAATCTCTATGGCTGACAAGTGGGGTCTAGCCGGGTTTTTATTTTCTTTTATAGTTATTTTTATTTGGAAATCCGATAGACTGATAGGTGGGTCCGTGATCCACATGGACATGCTCTACCCAACTATTCATATGGCTAGGGGGTCCACATGTTAGTGGCTAGGGTCTACGGACTAAGTCTAAACTGAGTATTTCAAGTGGTGGGCCCCGCATTTCATACTCTTAGACTTTAGCCTTTAATTTGATTTTCTAATTGCATTGGGCCGACATTTCATTCTAACATTATCACTAATTAAACGGAGTTAATCTTAACCATAATTGGGGGTGGGATTGACACATCAGCGTCGCACGATCGTCGTCTTCTCAACAGAACAGGAAACAGGGAGGGAGGCCATGACCGGCTCAAGGAGAGCTCGAGGCTGTCGAGGGGATCCACGACGACCACCCGCGACTAGCAAAATGGAATGTGGGGACCAAGGCGACCCAAACGGCGGCAGCATGGCGAGAGACGGGCTATAGCGGTGGCACGGTTGTCTACAGAGGCAGCGGTGACACTACTACCAGGGCGTAGGCCAAGCAGGGACTAATCCTAGAAATTAAGCATATCACAAGCGTCCATGCATTGGGAGGGACTCAAGGGATAGGATGGTGTGGACGGGAGAGAGCCGAGGCGGGCTGGTGGCGAAGACCTGAGGTGGCGTGACGAGCTTGACGTGTGGGCGGTGACTTGCAGAAGGTCGGCCTAAATTAGAGGCTAGGAAGGATTGGGGAAGGTGAGGAGATGCTGCAGGAGGGATGAGTTGAGCCGAGATGCAGCGCGTGATAGATGGCGCTGGTGGCGGCGATTTCGGTCAGTTTTGGTGAAGATGATGCCGTCCGCGCATTCCGTTGAAGAATATCCAAAAGTGGTTGAGGGAAAATGATGCTGGGGATGTGGAACCTACTGGGACACAGACAGTTTGGGAAGTAACTGACGGAATTATCCTAGATGTGAGGTAGAGATGGCGGACGGAGCGGGCACGACGTGTCTTCGAGCTCGATTCGGGCTTGGGGAGGAAGAAGATGGGGGTGGGGTTGTTGTGAGAGGCAATAGGGAGCAAGAGGGGGCCTGAGGCGCGTCTTAACTGGAGAAGAGAGGAAGGGAGGAGACAGTGACATGGGGGCAAGCTCGGGTGCGAGATATCACGAGTGGTAGTGTGAGCAGAGTGCAATGGCTGGCGTGGCGATGTGACGAGGTCATGGCAGCATTGCACTCGAGGAGCAGGGCGTTGTTGTCTTCCTGCTACGGCACATGGCTGGGCGCACACGGAGAGAGAACAGGAGAGAGCGCTGGGAGAGAGAGAAGGCCAGGGAAGGAAGAAGAACAGGGCCGACTGATGTGTGGGGTTGGGCCCGTTGGTTAGTGAGTGCGCCCGCGTCCGTGTGTGAGAGAGAGAGAGTGGGTTGCTGCTATTGGGCTGGGTCAGCCTTGAGGCTAGTTGTGCTACGGCTGGCTGCAGGCCGGCGATAAGGAAGGAGGGGCGGCTGGGCCGGTCGCTTGCGGGCTGAGGCGACGACGGCTGGGTTGGCTCGCGCCCAACGTCTCGATTTCGGCCTGTGAGAGAGAGAGAGAGAGAGAGAGAGAGAGAGAGAGAGAAGGAAAAGGATATGAGATTTTATTTGCATTTCAAAATTAGGTTTGGGTTTGAAATTGAATTTTGAAATGGTTTTTGCAATAAGTAGTCTTTAATTATTTTGGGTTTCACACAAATCAATTTGAAGTTTTTGCAAATATGATTTTTTTAGGCAAGAAAATTGTTTTAAAATTTTAGATCGCAAGGCAAAGCTTTTTTGTAATTTTGAAATGCAACCAAACTTTTTAAAATTCATGAAAATCATGCATTTTTAAATTGGAACAAAATTTGGGCTATTACATGTCACTGCATCTTCTTCCTCTTCGAGACAACCATAATCAAAGCAAAGCTGTGAGTAGAGATAGCGCGCGATCGAGGTCGTCGAAAGCGATGCTATGGAGACCGTGAACCACATTCCATTGAGGTTTTGAGGAGGCAGAACCGACAGCAGCAGCTGTCGCTGATGCCGTGTTCGTTTGCTCGATCCATCCATCCATCGCGACGACGATGACGTTGGCGTGGCCGCGTGACGAAGCTAGTCGTTCCCCAAGTGAAGGCGCTGATGACAATCGTAGTTCTCCAAGAGACTACACCGACGCTGACGCCGACACCTATTGCCGTTCTCCAAGCGGCGGCAACGACGATGGGTAGATCAAAATCTGGCACGTCGAGAGCATCGAGCACCACAACAAGCTCTTCAAGAAGACCTCCAAGCTCTGCATGCTGCACGACGTCGGTCTGATGGTCATTGTCGTAGGGGCGGCCCCACCAACCCCAACAGCCAGGCAAAGCCATCGTCAAGCTTGCGGGGCCAGACCCCGGGGCGACACAAGGCCCAAAGCAGCAGGCCCTCTAGGCCTCCTCTGACCAAGACCCGAAGCACCCTTGGAGGGTCCTTGGCGCTTCGCGAAGCGCAGAGCAGTAGGCCCCCCGGGCCACCTCCGGAGGAGACCCAAAACACCCTCGAGGGTCATCGGCGCCTCGCGAAGCTCGTAGCAGCAGGCTCTCTTGGCCACCTCTAGAGGAGACCTGAAGCACCCCTAGAGGGTCCTCGGCGCTTCACGAAGCCCGGAGCAGCAGCCCCCCCTGGGCCACCTTCGGAGGAGACCCGAAGCATCCCCGGAGGGTCCTCGGCGCCTCGCGAAGCCCGGAGCAACAGGCCCTTCGGGCCACCTCCGAAGGAGACCCGAAGCACCCCCTGCAATAGAGTACTCTGGGCGCTGGTGGACCAGGTGCACTAGACAGGTGGACCAAGTATAGGGGGAGGAAAAGTCTCTGCAGCCCCTACGCGTACAACATTCCCGTAGGGGTAGGATAGTAATGTAAATATAGGGCTATAAATAGGGAGGCACACCCCATGTAAAAGGGAGATATTTTTTTGGTTTTTCAGAAGCAATTAATCAATACATATCCACTAATAACTTCCAGGGGAACTACGCCGAGCCAAAAGATGCGGGGGACGACGCAGGCTTCGCCTACCCCTCGTAGCACAGGCTTCGCATGCATTTTGCGAATTATACAAGCGAGGGCTCCCTCGGAGTCTTATTTAAAAAGATCGGGGGCGGCGCGAGCCGCCTACCCTCGTAGCGCGGGCGCATGCGCTTCACAGATCTGAAGCGAGGCTCCTCGGGCCTATTTAAAAGATACAGGGGATGGCGCAGGCTTCGCCTACCCCTCCTACACTTCGCATAACCCTCGCATGCTATAAAAGCTGCAAATCCGAGCGTGGAGCATCACACATAACTGACCCCAAAAATAGGTACAACAGCAAATCACAGTACGTAATGCGAGAAAACTTTGCCAAGCAATAGTACAGATTACACGCTATACGCAAAGCTCGAACGTTACAATAAAAATACAAGGAGATACATCGTTGCCCCAGAAAACTAGGGCACAAAGTCGTACTCCCTACTGGCAGCCCACGTGAGCAGTTCCTCATCGGAAGCCTCGGGCGCGACAAGGCGTTTGTGCAACTCCTCCGCCCATGTGAACAGTTCATCGTTGGAGGTGCCAGAGCGGACGAGGTGCTCGTACTCTACCTCCGCCTCGCACTGAGATCCGGAAGACTCCCCCGCATTGCTCACGACCAGCTCTTCCGGGGCAAAAATGATACCTCGCTTCTCCCAGAAGGCGCGAATCTCCGCGCACACTTGCGCAACCTTGCGTTCTCGGAATTGATGAAACTCCTCCATAGACCCCTGCGGGTTCGCGAACTTCCAACGCTGCCATTTCGCGCCATGGTGCACAACCCCGCGGTAACACACCCTTAGAGGCCACTTACACAAAAGAGTTCTTTCATACTTTGTACCGCGGGAGGGGGCATTCATTTTTATATTTTCACCTTCCAAGGGCCAGAGACCTCGGCGAGCCGCACAACCAAATCGCACTAGTCGAGCCTGGCCAAATCAACAACTTAGAACTATAAAAATAGTGCGAGATGGCGCCATAAATGTTTTTTTTCTTTTCATTAAAATTTGATAGCGTTACAAAAAACAACAGACCCTTCGCACGCCACCGTTCGGCCACAAACCGGGTTGGGGCAAAAAATTACAATAAAATCCAAGGCTACGCCTCAAATTGTTGGTGAAGGGCGGAGGGTCACACCTTGTCATCGGCGGTGGCCCCCCGCTCGCCGGTGCCTTCGGTGGTATCCACTGCTTTCCCCTTAGCCTTGTGCTCTGAAACCTTCCGCAGGGAAGTCATTGCCATGTCATGATCATGTGGCGCCCAAAACGCCTGAGCGAAGGCGTTGCTTGCCTTTCGCACCGCACGACTATTTGCAGCGACGAAGCAATAGGAAAGTTACGCACGCCGAGGGCGTCCACATGCTCGCAGCCAGCCTGTTGCAGCGACACGAAGGCCGCCGTCCAGGCCGCCTTCGCGTAGTGGTCGCCGTAGGCTCGCTCGGCGAGCAGCGGATCTCAGCACGCCAAGCCGTGGTCGGCTGCGTGGCGGTGTGCCTCGGCGGAGGCGCAGCTCCCGGCTTCGATCCGTGTTATCCAATTATTCCATCGCGTCCCAGGCGACATGAGAAACTGCATCGAAAAGCTGCTGCTCCGCTTCGATCACTGATTCGAGATCCCGCCAGGCGGCTCCGAGTGTTTGCACCTTTTCCCAAAGTTGGTGCCGCTCAGCCTCCAGCTCCGCGGCATGCCTCTCTAGCCCTACCGCTTTTTCAGAGAGGCCATCGCGCTCGGAGCGTAGCGACACGTTTCGCGTGAGCTCCAGGTTGATCCATTCTTGGATCTCCACGTAATCGCGGTCGATATCCCCCTCGAGGGCACGTGACAGCATTAGCGTCTACACAGAAAGCGCACCTCGTTTAAAAAATAAAGAATATGTATATATATAAGGGTGAAACTCACCTTCGCGGCATTCTCCTCCATCGACCAAAGCATTCGCTGTATAGACCATTTCTCAAAGAGCCGCTCTACTACCGGAGGGGCAGCAAATCGGGCCACCTCCTCTGTGACAACGGCCACACCAGGGCTCAGCTTAATGTCGTTGGCGCACAACGGCCCAACATCAGCTGTAGCACGTCTGTCGGGTACCCTCCCACCGGACTGCTCACTGGTACCACCGTTGTCGGAGCCAATCTTCAACCCTCCAGTGCCCGCATCTCCGTTACTAGTGCCTTCGTCATCCGCGACTGAAAAGCATAAGTTAGTGCTACGCCGGTAACCGATGGAAGGTAGTACAAACTCACCAATAGTAGCCGCGACAGCAGGGGCTTGCCCTACAAGAGTATCAGTTGAGCACCAGCCATACACATGTGAAGACGTCCCAACTGATGACTCCTCGAGGGCCAAACTCGCAACCTTAAAGGATCTTGCAGCCCTCACAGAGGATCCTGGGGCCACAAAGGGGAGAACTGGGGTGACCCCCCGAGACCCCGAGGAAGACCCCACTGAGCACCATTGCTCCACCCGCCCCACGGGACCGCAGGCTGCCTTTCGCCCCTCGGAACGCTGAGTCCACCCTAGCGCATTCCGACTTGTCGGGAACTGAGGGGCCGTCCCACTAAAGGGGCACCACGTCAATAGGCCCTGCAACGTTCATCTCCTTCGGCACACGACCCTTCTTCCGTTTCCCCTCATCGGGTTCGGGCCGCTCCGCCAAACGAGAAGCTTGGTTCGCATACGCCCGGTTCAGGCGAGGCTCGTGAACCACAAGTTCTCGTTTCACGTGCTCCTCCCCGGTGTAGGGCCCCAAAAGTTGCTCCGCAGCTCACGTCGCATCGTCGGTGGGCAGCACTGCCCGCCGCCCTAAGCATAGGTTGTTAGTGACTCGAAGGCATATTGAGGTTTTGGGTTACAAAATAAATACATACCATCCTCCCCACAAGGCAGATCAAATGAAGGAATGCCATCCCTCGCGGCACCGAGTTTAACGTCCCACCCATGTGCAAGCGGCCACAGCCGAAGCGTGCAAAACTCCTCCACAAGATCCCGTGTGGAGAACCTTTGTGTCACACTTAGCAGCAGCTGCAGCAGCGCCTCCTCCTGAGATGTCAACTCGATCTACGGGGACAGGACGAGCTGAATGGGACCCCAGTGATTCGGACCGTCGGTAAGCGGAGGTGTGGTAGAACCACCTTCGGCGTCGATCCGTCTCCCATCATTTGCGAGGCGAGCGCGGTAGGTACCGAGAGCAGCGAGCCTTGGCTAAAGTTAACACTCCGAAGTTAAGCGTCTCTCCAATATCCTTCTTTTTCTTTGGTTGGCAACGCCCATCATGAAGATACACGAATAAACACCCTTCTCTACTCGCCCCAGCAGATCGCATAACCCACTCGAAGACGCCCAGCTTCACAATGGAATTTGGCGTCAAATCGCCTAACTCCATTGTAAAGCGAACACGCATGCCACCAGCTCCACGCATGGGAACCGGAGGCCAACGTCAAAGAAGGCGACGAAGACCACCGTCTCGTCCTCTCGGGGCTCTGGCATCGTCTCTGAACCAGGCGCGTGCACCAGGGACAGGTCGGCAATTTTGCCTTCGTCTCGAAGCAACCGCAGGATTGACGGGGTAACCAAAGAACGACCAAGCTCGTCCGAGAGAACCGACGACTCCCCACCATCTCACGAACTCTTCGTCGTCGCGCTGAACACGAGGAGATCAACGAAAAAAGGTGAGAACGTAAGGGAGTGAAATTTCACAAAGCAGGTGAATAAAAGAAGGGGGCTGAAGCGTCCCCTATATATATAGCCACCCGGGCACCAAAAACGAAAGGGCAAGAAAAACGAAGATACAAGAGCCATTCACAGAACGACGCGTGTACCGCTCTCACCTGAACGGTTCTGGCTCATTCAATGGAACCGCGTCCCAACAAAGTCCGGCGGCACACAGGACCCAAACCGACGCCACCACAAATGCTACACCTATTACTTTTTCCACAAGGCATCCACGAGCAGCAAAGCTTTGCTAGGCCGAAGGGGACGGTGTGCCTGGACCCTTCGGGAAGGACATCGCGGTTTCAGCATGAACGAAGCAGGACCTCGACCGCGAGGGGCTTGTCGTAGGGGCGGCTCCACCAGCCCTAACGGTCGTGCAAAGCCATCGTCAAGCTCGTGGGGCCAGACCCCGGGGTGACACAAGGGCCGAAGTAGCAGGCCCTCCGGGCCTCCTTTGACCAAGATCCGAAGCACCCCTGAGGGTCCTCGGCGCTTCACGAAGCCTGGAACAGCAGGTCACCCGGGCCACCTCCAGAGGAGACTTGAAACACCCCCGGAGGGTCCTCGGTGCCTCGCAAAGCCCGGAGCAGCAGGCTCTCTGGGCCACCTCCAGAAGAGACCTAACGCACCCCTAGAGGGTCCTCGGCGCCGCAAGCCAGTGCTGAGCCCTCGAGTCACCTTCGGAGGAGACCAGCACCCCGAGGGTCCTCGGCGCCTCATGGCTCCGGAGCCAGGCCCTCAGGCCACCTCGGAGAGACCCAAGCACCCCCTGCAACGGAGCACTCTGGGCGCTGTTGGACCAGGTGCACTAGCCAGGTGGACCAAGCGCAGGAAGACCTACAGTGGACCAAGACCTACGTATAGGAGGAGGAAAAGTCTCTACAGCCCCTACACGTACAACATTCCCGTAGGGGTAGGATAGTAATGTAAACATAGGGCTATAAACAAGGAGGCACCCCCCATGTAAAAGGCAGAGATTTTTTGGTTTTTTGGAAGCAATCAATCAATACATATCCACTAACTGCTGATCTCCTTTCCGAGGATCCTTCGGCTCCCCCGAGAGTAGCGGAGGTCCCTTTTTCTCTTACTGTTTAGGCTTTGTTTGCTACAACAGTCATCGTCTTCTCCAAAGCCGGCAACGCATTCGCCTTCGGCAGCCCCTCCATTGATGTCGTCCTCCGCCATTACTCCCCCCTCCAAAGCCGTTGTTGACAACACTGACTTGTTGAGGTCTACAAGGCATTGGCAGGTGTCGGGACCCAAATATGCAAATTTGGACCCTTTGTGTATGCTGCATGTTGGGACCCAAAAATACATCTCAGGATCTCTCTGTGTATTCTGAACTAGTCCCAGATCAGTAGCTAGCTCACACAGGAAACAATGATGAAATACCATCCATTTATTCGATTTAACTAGAAAGTTCTCAAAATAACAAATAATAATAATAACTGGATCTTATGGTCAACGTTTACTTTACTTGCCACGCGGGGCTAAAGAAACAAATAAACTCTTGCAGCGGAACGGGAAACATGGAAAGGTCAATCAACATGCCCACAGGCAATCGAGTGAAGAACGCATCCTAATCCGTAAAACCTTCATAGTTTTCTTTCTGAAAGAACTCCTGGGCAGCTTGATGTTCTTCAACTGATCAACAAAGACATGAGCCGTGAGTACATAAAGCACTTTCAGAGGTCAGAGGAAATGTATACAAATAGTATTCATGCAAGGCTTACCAAAGGTTACCTGTATGGTTCTTTTGCAGAAAACATTATTTACGACAAATACAATAAATAGATTGAAATGCGTAATTGAAAAGAATAATAAATAATTTAAATAATTTCTTTGAAACCAACAGTGAACTAACCATTCACTTTCCAACCAAACCAATGATAAGTGAACTTCACCAATCGACACAAACCACTAAGTGAATTACCCATTCACAGAACAAACATTATATTCATCAAGTGAACTTCCCATTCACACTCCGACTCATTTTAGAAGAAACTCTATCTCCCGTGTGAAATTCCCGAATGTCCATAACCGCGGACACGGCTATTCGAATAGTTTTACACACTCTGCAGAGGTTGTACATCGTGACCCACAAGACACGACTTCTTTAGTTGGTTTGGCATCCGTTGATACCCCTGCTCACTACCTTAGGTAAGCAGGCTAGAGCACGTGACAAAGCCTTTACAAAGCTCCTTCTCAACCTAGTTCCGCCTGCTGAGGTTTCAACACTGAATGTCTCCATCCGACCAAACAGGGTCCCCCTCTTGCGCTATAGTGAGTACGTACCCCGTAACTCACTCTTCCAAAACAGAACCAGAATTAAGACATTGCTAATTAATCAGCCAGGTCCCGCCCATACAGGACATGTGGTTGTACGGTTAAGGCTCAGTTCAATGGCGCACAAGATTAAGTCCTTGACAAGTTACTCAGGCGACCTTTCCACAAACCCACAATGTGTTAAATGCACACCCTCAATCCACCATCCACTCGCCTGAGCGAAAACCATTTTGTTTAAAAGTATTGCGATGTGAGGCATGCCATAAAGCCAAGTCCCGTTTGAACCCTCATAGTTTGTACATTCCTTTACATATTCCTAATGTTCCATGGGAGGATATTTCAATGGATTTTATTCTTGGTTTACCTCGGACAAAGAGGGGGAGGGACTCAATTTTTGTGGTGGTTGATAGGTTTAGCAAAATAGCTCACTTTATTCCCTATCATAAGAGCGATGATGCTTCACATATTGCTGAGATTTTGCGATTACATGGTGTGCCTCGCACCATTGTATTAGATCAAGACACCAAGTTTTTGAGCTATTTTTGGAAGACCTTGTGGGGAAAGCTTGGGACCAAGCTATTGTTCTCTACAACATACAATCCTCAAACTGAAGTCGTGAACCGAACATTGTCCATGTTGCTTCGAGCTGTTCTAAAGAAAAATTTAAAGATGTGGGAAGAGTGTCTACCTCATGTGGAATTTGCATACAACAGGGTAGTACATTCAACTACTACATTTTTTCCATTCGAACTTGCATATGGTTTCAAACCTACTGCTCCCATAGATCTTTTGCCTTTACCATTACAGGAGCTTGTCAATTTGGATGCAAACAAACGTGCTGAACATGTCAAGAAGATTCACCAAAAGGCGAGATAGAATATTGCAAAAATGACCCAGCTATATGAGAGGCATGCAAATAAGGGAAGAAAGAAGATGTTATTTGAACCAGGTGACTTGGTATGGGTACATCTCAGAAAAGATCGTTTCCCTGACCAGCGCAAGTGCAAGCTACAGCCATGAGCAGATGACCCTTTCAAAGTGATTCAAAAGACCAATGACAATGCCTACAAGATTGATCTTCCTAGAAAATATGGCGTTAGTGAGACCTTCAATGTCTCTGACCTTTCTCCATACTTTGGACCAAACGAGTCGAGGACGACACATTTTCAAGAGGGGGAGCATGATGAGGACATCCCAACCTTCAATGACCACGCTGAAGATGATCATCTCCGCGACCAGGATATTCTCAAAGACCAACAATATTAAGGACCAATCAGGAGAAGACGTGCTATGCAAATACATGATAAGGTGGATGCTAACCTGATGCGGGGTGCCCGATCTTCTCGACGTAGAACCTTTCGATAACTTGTGTATCCTGACGAACCACCAGCTGATCCCCCGCGCCAATGCACGGACTTGCAACTCTATGGAAAATTCGCCCAAACACACACTTGATTGGATCCTCGCTGACCACAAGCGAAGATCATCGAACCCTCAATTCCCAGCGGAAAAGCAAGAACGACCCCTTGTTCTCAATGCCCAATTCCCTCTCTTTTGGCTATAAGCACAACAGGAGAATCAAGCAAAAGCTTTGAAAATATATTAAACGTGGTCTGAGGTTACAATGGGGTCTACCCTCTATATATAGTGCTCCTACTCCTCCTCATGGCTGGCCAAGAGGCCCTACTCCTATTCTAATTCGGATTTGGAGTCCTACTCCAATTCCGATACATTCCAAAACAGAAAAGGAAACTCTGATTTTACAACCTTCATATTGTTTCGGTCATATCTTTTGATAAATGACGAATTTCGGAGTGAGGGAGGATCCGTTGGATCGGGCTTGAAGTTAGCTTTCCAACAAGACCAAAAACACTCAAATCCGACTTCGTATGAGAAAGTTATGGCCTTTTTACTCCGGACTGTCCTGCTGATTCCGAATCCGAATTTGAGGCTGATTCCGAATCCGAATTGAATTCTGAGTTGATTCCGAATTTGAATTTGGTTGGGCTTGTGGAAGTTTCGAATTTGACTTGGATTCTTGGGCTTCTCTCCCCTTGCTTGTCTCCCACGAGCTTCTCCTCCATTGTGACGGCCTTTCTTCAAGAACAGCCTCATATCCTTTATCTCCGTTCATTATTGAATCTTCCAATCTGAGCATAAGCAAAATACTAGTTTTAGGTAGTATGAAATTCTCAACTAATTTAAAAGGAAATTCGGTGAATGATTCACTGTTGGATAAGCTTCTCTTGTTTTCAACTCTCTTAGCAAGCTCATGTTGTTACGAGGTATTTAATGAATTGAAAATATTATATGAAACAACATAGCTAAGGATGTCCATCATCCTCCCTTTCTTCAAAAAAGCCGTCCTCGGCTTTTGATAACTGAAAATGTGCTAGACGAAGAAAACAATGTATATGCATGGTATATGTATTTATCATCCAAACAAGTTCCGTGTAGCGCATGATGATTTGCGAACATGTATTAAACAAAGAGAACAACGATATATCGTGATATATGTATGAATCAATTGTTGTGTTATTCGCGTTGTTTTGTACAATCGATAGCTCGGAATCACATTTCAAATTGCACAAGCGACTCATATGATAAAATTTCACCTTCCCAATACCAAAGTCAAGTAAAGTGGGTGAAAACCAATTGATACCATTCCATAATTCAACTGCGCTACTATGATTAGTTATACATTCAAGAGATAAACAAGTTGGCATCATGTTGCATTCTAAACAATAGACACTTGTATTTAAACCCATCTTAAAGATATCATGACATTGCTTAATAGATGGTTTGCGCAAAACATGTGATTGTAAATCAACAAGATTATCATAGGTAATGTATATTTGATAAACTTGAAACATGTTGTCTACACCAACATCACCAATCAAATTGAATTTATATGTGTGTATGTAGCTATTTACTAGTGATCTTAAGTGTGAAATTTCAAGAACCTTCTTAATCACACTAGATACATGTTTAGGACTATCGAATATGATATAACACAAAGAATTATTAATGTGTATTCTACTAAGAACTTCTTTTTGAGTAATCAATTAGCTCTTTATCTTTCTCTTCCAATGGTGAGGGCTCTTGAATCTCCAACTCCTTATTTGCTTGGTCCACCTGCAGAATGTGGGATACAACACTAGAAATAGAGGGTAAGTTGTTAGGTTCAAAAATAATCTTACTTGTCCTATCATCTATCTCTCTCTTTTCTTTTGGTGTATCTCTCACACTCTCAATTGGGATGCTCTCAATCTCGCGTATGGTGGAATCACACAACTCACTCTTTTTATCACTCTCACTCAATTTGGCTATGTGGCTCTCATTCTCACATGGGTTTTCATACATCTCATCCTTGTAAGACCGTGGGCCAACAATGGCACAACTACCACCAACCACGATCTCCTCACGTGTTGCGGGTTGTGACGGGGCAGCACTACTCATCACCTCGGTCGAAGAAAAATTCTCATGCTCAACTTCTTCTCAAGTTACAACACGGTGGATGAATTAGAACTAAAGAGCCGTCGTGATTTAATTGATGTGCTTGAATGTGTTTAAGTCTCTTTTACGCCTTCATAGCAAATTTCACAAGATCTTGCGGACTACGAAAATATTCATCTTGAAGTGCGACAACGATCGATAATTCAAGCTGCTTTGAAATATGCCTTTTCTTGATATGCACTAGTGATATTGCACGACACATTGCATGGTTTAACTCAATATAGTAATCTTTGACAACTTTGCATCCTTGTTTAATGCTCTCCACGTGTCGTAGTAGTTCCCGCTCATAATAGGATGGAATAAATTCTCTTCTCATGATGCTTTTAAAGCGGACCAAGATGTAATGAATCGTTTTCCACCTAGTTGTTGCCACCAACTAGAGGCATAGTCCGTAAAAACAAAGTGGCCACTCTCACTTCCTTAGCTTCGATTCGAACTTATGGGATTCAAGCTCGAACTCCATGTCTTGTCTTGTAACGTCCGCTTTTTGGAGTTTTGAAAATTTTAAAAGAAAACCATTTGCTTCTATTTGCCAAAAGCTTAATTTGAAAATTTTAAAAATCATTTGCGATTTAATATGAGTTAATCAAACTTCAATTAAATTAAAGTTGGTTTGATTGAGATTTCTGAATTTAAAATCAAAATTATTATTTTGAGAATTTTCTTGGATTTATTGGATTTTAGAAATTGATTTTTGTTTTATCCGAAATGGAAAAATTATTTTATTTGTAAAAGAAAAGAAAAATTTAAAGTTAAAAGTATTTTATTAAGTCAAGAATAATTCAAGTAATTTACGTGAATTTTCTAGAATTTTTGGAGTCTATTTGCTATTTTCTAAATTGCCTTTTGATTTATTTGAATTTACGAAATGAAAAGGTATTTAAAATCTCTTTTTTACGTGCGTGGGCGAAACCTAGCCAGGCTACCAAAGATTCCGCTCTCGCCCCGCCCCTCCCATGACCGCTCTCAGCTCGCCGCTCGCTCATGCGCTCTCCCTCGGCCGTCCGTCGTCATCGTGTGACCCTCGCCCGCCGCGTCGCCGTCTTCTTGGCCGTTGGATCGCGATCAAGCGCCCTCCGCGCCGCCGCGCCTCCCTCTTCAACCGTCCGATTGAAATCGGACGGCGCTCCTCATCTCGCGTCGCCGCGCCGTTCATCTCCCACCGTCCGTCGAAATCGAGCGGCTCGTTCTCCGCGCCTCCCTCGCTCCGCGTGCGTCCGTCGTCGGTCGGACGGCGTCCGATCATCGTCCCGACGCGCGCGCTCTCTCTCTCTCCCCGCGTCGCGCGCCGTCGTCGTCGCGCGCGCCGCCCGCGAATCCCGCCGCGACAGCGCCCGTCCGTCGCCTCGTCGCGCCCGCCGCACCGCCACGCTTGCGCGCCTCCACGTCGCCGTGCCTCCCTCCTCGCCTATAAAGCCGCCGCGCCTCTTCCTCTCCCTCTCTCTCTCTCTCTCTCTCTCTCGGCCGTTCTCGCCGCCGCTTCTCCGTTCTTCCCCGCCTCCGCGTCGCCGTTCTCCGCCGTCGTCTCCTTGACCCGGTCGCCGCCGCCGTCGTCTCCCAGCTCGCTCGTGCGCGCGCCCTTCCGTCTCTCTCTCTCTCCCTCTCTCTCTCGGACCGTGGGCCGAGCCCGCGTGGCGCCACGTGGCGCCACGTCGTGACAGCGTCGACCCGCTTTCGACCGCGTGGCGACCACGTGTGCGATTGCGTGTCTTGGCTGACGTCAAAGTCGGAATTTCGGTGAAAAATAAATCAGGAAAATCCGAAAACCCTAATTTCATCATTTTATGTGATTTGAAATTTCTTTTGGCTATAACTTTCACATCAGAACTCCGATTTGGGTGATCCAAATTTCTAAATTTATATAAATTCATCCTCTTTCATTTGGTACTGGTTTTGTAATTTTGGAGTTCATTTGGTGCTGTTTTATTTATTTGTTGCTATTCTCTTGCGTGTAGATTAGCGTTTGGAAGATTTCTTGACGACGATCAGAAGACTCGCTCCTCGCCAGCGAAGGCAAGTCGTAGGCCTTTGACCATGTTGAACCCATTTTACAAATGTATATTGTATTAAATTATCATGCATGGCTAGTTTTATTAAAAATGGTTTGGGAGTAGATAATTACCAAATTGCCATTATGCCTCCTTGATAAATTGAAAATGAAATGTCTCCTTGAATGACATATATCCTTGGACACCTTAGGATGGTTAATACTAGTTGGACAATAATTGTATTACCAACTTGGGGCGTATTATTGCTTAGACATGCTCTAGTTACATGAGACTTTCGATCACATGTTCAATGATTATTGAAATTTGACTAATGGAACTATGGAGCAGTGGTGTGAGGCCACTTTTATTAAAGATGTTGTGCCATGGCGAGGATTGCCATTTGGTGGGTATGAACAAAAATGTTTTATGCTCGGGCTTGAGGTAGGGAGCTAGAGTGGGTGCGTAATGCACATTGGGTTGTGGTAGACTTATGCGAGCGATCAACTAAGGACTTAACTTTGCAAGTCATTGATCCGGGTCACCTCGTGCAACCATAAGTCCGGTATGGGACGGACTGGCCAATTAATTAGGAAAGTTTTGAGTCGGTTACATTGTGGTCATTTATTGGCGCAAGAGGGTGTGATGGCGAAACCTTAGCGAAGCGAGCCGAGGCAAAATGGAACTTTGTAAAAGCCTTGTCACGTGCTCTAGACTACTCACCAAAGGAAGTGGCGGTGGTATCGACGGATGCCAAACAAACTAGAGAATTCGTGTCTTGTGGGTAAAGTGTACAACCTCTGCGAGTGTTAAAAATCTATTCGAATAGCCGTGTCCCGATTCACGGACATGCACAGTGATTTCGCGCAAAGTAGTATTTTCAAAAATGTGGTTTGGTTCGATGGAAGCGTTTGGTTGGAATGGTTGGGAAGTGAGCGGGATGTTCCTTTGTTTGATTCAAAAGAACTTGGTTATCTATGTATTATTCTTTTAAAATCACGCTTTGCCATCTAATTATTGTATTTCTTTGTTAAACTTGCTTTACGCAAATCAACCATAAAGCCATCCTTGTTTAAGTCGGCATGAATATTATGTGCATACATTTCTCTACGACTTCTTGAGTACTTTATGTACTCACGGCTTTATGCCCTTTGTTGATCGGTCAATGAGAAGAACCAGGAAGTTGAGTACTTTGAAGAAGGCTACTTTGAAGACTTGCGATCTAGGTCACGTCCTCCACTCGATTGCTGTGGGCATGTCGATTGGTCTCCACGTATTTTGAGATTTCCATTGCGGATACTCTGATGTTGCTAAGCCACGTGAGGCGACTTTTGTAAGAACCTTGACCATAAGGTCTTTCTTTGTTTTAATTAATATTACTTTGTTTGCTTCATTAGTTCGTTGTTGAATGGTTATGATTACATCATTGTTTATGCTGTGCAAGCTAGCTCCGATCATGGGACTAGCTTGGTATGCCTGAGAGGGTCTCGGGGTTGTGTGAATCCCGGGGTCCCGACAAGAGATGGTATCGAGCCATATCATTGAGGGCGTAACCTTTAGTTAGATTAGTCGTCTTAGTCAAAAATTCAAAATATATTTTATAAATCAAACCAAGCAATTAACTCGACTAGATATTCTTCTCTCATCTTATTCTATTCTTTCTTGTCTTATTCTATTCTTTTCTTCTCATCTTACCCTCTTATATCATTCTTGAGTTCTTTCATCTTATCTTTTACGGAACTTGGTTTTCAAATTTAAATTTGACTCCTCATCTCTGGATTATCCTAGGATCGAGCCCTTCAAGATCTAGTAATGGAAGTTTTGGAAGTTCGAGATCCATGATCTGTTCCAAGTTGACCCTCGTAAAGATTAGATTGGTAGTTGCCTCCTAGTTTGAGAATCGTTTAGTCTGCGTAATAGTGCTTTTGTGCTTAAGTGCCCCTTTTGGTTTGCTTCTTGATAGCTTTAGGCTATCAGTTCGTTAGGTAAAACCAATTTTGTCGCATTAGGTTGATCCATCTATCTCCCTTGTTCCTCGCTCATCTCCGTGCTTTCCCTCGCATCTAAATTGCTTTCTTCCTCTCGTCTATTAAACCGTGAAGCTTTGTCGCAGATGGTTCGGACGCAACTCCATAAGCGAGGATGAGACTCAAGCGCCCGGTGCCCGTCTTCCCAGCCGCCGATGCAGATCCGGGTTTGAGTCGATTCATGGCGGCCAGAGGCGCGGTGATGAGCTCTTTGATGCGAGAACATGACTCGGATGATGAATCGTGAGAACGGACCATTCTTTGCCCTGCTCGCCATGATGAATCGAGCGATCAAGCGGTGCCACGCCTCCTTTGCTCCACCCCGCTTTTTCCTCGATCCGGTGGCGAGTTTTGAGGACTCATCGCCCACTTTCTCTAGCTCCTCGGAGCCATTGGGCCTGATATTGTTACGTTCCATGGAAAGAAGCTCGCTATCACCCGTTGTGATGATCGCGAGAAGGTTACTGTATGCCACCCACCGGCTTGAAGGTACCGCTGCGAGAATGGTGGGAGAACTATTGTGCCGCCATGGAAACCGAGAGTATCACTTGGGCTGAGTTTTGAGGAGCTTTCCGCCACTCCCATATCCACGATGGAAAGGTGGAAATGAAGAAAAATGAGTTAGTGAGTGCGGCAAGGCAACATGTCGATGAAGTGAATACCTCAGCGATTCACTCGGTTATCCGTTATGCCCCGGAGGGCGTTGCCACAGATGATGCGCTTGAGCGCTTCAGAGAGGACTCAACCCGGTTTGAAGGTGCAAGTCATTGGGAATGACTATTGATTTCCGGCACTTGGTGAACAAGGCCATGCTCATCGAGGAATCCGCCGTGAGCTTGAAGAATCCCAAGAGAAAGATGATGCGACCACGGTGCCCATCGGTCTCACTCCCGAGAGTCGAGAATGAATGTGCGCCTCCTGCCGTGTTGCTCCACTGTCACATTGAGCCCCCAGCAAAGCGACACCTCGCCCGTGATTCCGGTAACCGCGGCTTGAGCTCAAGAACCAAACAACCAAGGAATGGCAACCTGCGGTAGGGATCACACTTTAAGTGTCATCGGTGGGACGCCGCCAATAGTTGCCGCGAGGCAAGGCCCTTCTCTGTTCGTTTCAACATAGGAGCCACTCAGGCCGGGACCCCTACTCCGAGTCGCGCGTGGAGCCCTCGGACTCAAGCGCACGATCAAGTCTCCTCGGCCTTTTGGAAGAGGTCGTGTGAACCACACCAGCGTGGAGGAAGCCGAGACGGCCCGGACGTCGTCTTTGGGTAAGTTCCTTGTCAATTCAATTTTGCCTTTGTTTTGTTTGATTACGGAGCTTCGCATTCGTTTGTTTCTCGAATTTCTTTGAAAGGCACGGTTGGAAGTTTGCCTCTTAAAAGTGTTTTGTTGGTTGATCTCCGGTTCGAATTGAGTCTGAACCAAGGTTGCCCTAAGGTTAAAGTGACCATAAAGGGGTAGAATTCCTTGCTAATCTCATCATCATAGACACCAAGTCTCTTGATGTGATTTTGGGAATGGATTGGCTTGCCAATCACCAAGCCCTCTTGGATTGTGGTGGTAGAAGCATCACTTTGGTCGATCCGGATGGAACCAAGGTAAAGTTTGAAGCCTCCCGGAGAAGCTATTTGGATCTTTAGTCTGCGATGCGGTGTTGTGTCTTTGGAAGAAGTGCCGATGAGTCGAGAGTTTTGGATGTCTTTCACGATGACCTACGGAATGCCGCTGCACCGAGACTTGGAGTTTGTCATCAATCTTGTTCGAGGCTGCTCCTATTTTCAAGAGACCCTCTGATTACTGTCAATGATTTGGTTGAACTAAAGAAGCAAATTGAAGAAATGCAAGAGAAAGGTTTTGTCAGACCAAGCTCTTCACCTTGGGGAGCCCGGTGATCTTTGTTGCAAGAAGGATGGCACCCAGCGGATGTGTGTGGATTACAGAGCCCTCAATGAGGTCACCATCAAGAACAAGTACCCTCTGCCGGGATCGATGATTTGTTTGACCAGTTGAAAGGAGCCGGTGTGTTCTCCAAAATAGACTTGAGGTCAGGTTACCACCAGTTGAAGATTCGTCCAGAAGATATTCCCAAGACAGCTTTCTCAACCCGGTATGGAGTGTATGAGTTCACGGTCATGTCTTTTGGATTGACCAATGCCCACCTTACTTTATGAACTTGATGAATAAAGTATTCATGGAATATTTGGATAAGTTCGTCATTGTCTTCATTGGCGATATTTTGGTGTATTCAAGAGTGAAGAAGAGCATGAAGAGCACCTCAGTTTGGTCTGAATAAGCTTAGAGATCATCAACTCTATGCTAAATTCAGCAAGTGTGAGTTTTGGATGAAAGAAGTTACTTTCTTGGGTCATGTCATGTCTGCGGAAGGAGTGTCATTAACCCTAGCAAGGTTAAGGATGTGCTTAATTGGGAGTCACCCAAGTCGGTGCCTCGGTCGAAGTTTTCTTGGAATGGCGAGGTACTATCGTCGATTCATAGAAGGATTCTCCAAGATAGCAAGACCCTCACTCATTGTTGAAGAAAGAAAAGAAATTTGCTTGGACAGCAGTTGTGAGCAAAGTTTTCAAGAGTTGAAGAAGCGTCGACCTCGGCTCGGTGTTGATTTTGCGGATGTCAGGAAGGATTTTGAGATTTTCGTGATGCATCCGGCAAGGACTTGGTTGTGTCTGATGCAAGAAAGGAAGGTAGTAGCCTATGCTTCCGTCAATTGAGGCCTCATGAAGTGAATTACCCACTCATGACTTGGAGTTAGGCTAGTAGTGCATGCTTTAAAGATATGGCGTCATTACCTTATTGGTAATGTTGTGAAGTCTATACGGACCATAAGAGCTTGAAGTACATTTTCACTCGGTGATCTTAATATGAGGCAAAGAAGGTGGTTAGAATTAATCAAGGATTATGATATTGGAATCCATTACCACCGAGCAAAGCTAATGTTGTGGCGGATGCCTTGGCGAGAAAAGTCTCTTGCAATACCACATCGATCAAGGAAAATCAGCCAGACCTTCATGAAGAGTTCCAGAAGCTCAAGTTAGAGTTGGTTGAAGAAGGTTACCTAGCTGCCCTAGAAGTTCAACCCACTTTGCGGAATCAGTTCAAGGAAGCTCAAGTTGAAGATGCCAATATCAAGGAAATTAAGAGCAACATGAAGAAGGGTAAAGCCACGAGATTTTGAGAAGATGAGCAAGGCACCATTTGGTTTGACAAGCGAATCTGTGTTCAGTCGAAAGAGCTTAGCGGTGATACTCAAGGAAGCCCATGAAACTTTGTATTCCATTCACCCTGCACAAAGATGTACCAAGACCTTAAAGAAATGTATTGGTGGCCTAGCATGAAGCGTGAGATTGCCGAGTATGTAGCTCGGTGTGATGTCATCGTGAGTTAAGCCGAGCATCAAAGACCTCTTTGGACTCTGCAACCCTTGAAAGTGCCGAATGGAAGTGGGAAGAAATTGGCATGGATTTTATCCTTTGGTTTGCCAAGGACAAGGTCGAGGATATGATTCTATCGGGTAATTGTGGATCGTCTAACCAAAGTTGCTCACTTTCTCCCGATCAAGACTACTTGCTCGGTGATAGGCGCGAATTGTACATGGCAAAGATAGTGTGCCGGCATGGAGTCTTAGAAGAAGATCGTGTCGGATCGAGGAACCCAGTTCACCTCAAGATTTTGGCGAAGTTGCACGGTGTTTTGGGTACTAATCTAAATTTGATCTGACTTATCATCCCAGACGGATGGGCCAGACAGAAAAGAGTAAATCAAATCCTAGAAGATATGTTAAGGGCTTGTGCCTTAGCAAATCGAACCGATTGGGATCAAATGCTACCTTATGCGAGTTTTCTTATAACAACGATTACAGTCAAGCCTCGGATGTCTCCATTTGAAGCTCTTTATGGAAGAAAATGCGAGACACCCTTGTATTGGAATGAAGTAGGTGAAAGACAAGTGTTTGGGCGGATGTTTTGGAAAAAGCGAAGAGCAAGTTCGATCAATCGAGAGAAAGGTGAAAACAGCCTGAACGAGCGAGAAGAGTTATCGCGATAACCGTCGCGAGATCTAGCTTTTGCACTGGTGATCATGTGTACTGAAGGTGTCGCCTCTTAAAGGGATCGTCGTTTGAGTAAGTGGAAAGCTTGCGCCAAGGTACATTGGACCTTTCGATTCTAGCAGAAGAGGAGAAGTCGCTTACAGTTGGACCTTCCGCCTCGGTATCGGACGTGCATAATGTCTTCCACGTGTCGCGATTGAAGAAGTGTTTGCGTGTGCGAAGAAGCGGATGCGGTGGAAGCAATTGCCTGCAAGAAGACCTCACCTACAAGGAGCATCCCATCAAGATATTGGAAGTAGCGAGCGAGTGACAAGAAGCAAGACCATCCGCTTACGCAAGGTCGATGGAGCAACCACAGAAGAAGAAGCAACTTGGGAGCGAGAAGATGACTGAAGGTGAGTTTCCCCACCTATTCTCTAGTCGGCTGAATCCCGGGTCGAGATTCCCTTTAAGAGGGTAGGTTTGTAACGTCCGTTTTGAGTTTTGAAAATTTTTAAAAGAAAACCATTTGCTTCTATTTGCCAAAAGCTTAATTTGAAAATTTTAAAAATCATTTGCAGTTTAATATGAGTTAATCAAACTTCAATTAAATTAAAGTTGGTTTGATTGAGATTTCTGGAATTTAAAATCAAAATTATTATTTTGAGAATTTTCTTGGATTTATTGGATTTTAGAAATTGATTTTTGTTTTATCAGAAATGGAAAAATTATTTTATTTGTAAAAGAAAAGAAAATTTAAAGTTAAAAGTATTTTTATTAAGTCAAGAATAATTCAAGTAATTTCTGTGAATTTTTCTAGAATTTTTGGAGTCTATTTGCTATTTTCTAAATTGCCTTTTGATTTATTTGAATTTCTGAAATGAAAAAGGTATTTAAAATCTCTTTTTACGTGCGTGGGCGAAACCCTAGCGGCCCGCCACTGTTCCATCTCCGGCCCACTCCGTGACCCGCCTCGCTCGCTCGCCCGCTCGCTCGTGCGCGCTCTCCCTCGGCCGTCCGTCGTCATCGTGTGACCCTCGCCGCCGCGTCGCCCGTCTTCTTGGCCGTTGGATCGCGATCCAGCGCCCTCCGCCAGCGCCGCGCCCTCCCTCTTCAGCCGTCCGATTGAAATCGGACGGCGCTCCTTCATCTCGCGTCGCCGCGCCGTTCATCTCCGTCCGTCGAAATCGAGCGGCTCTCGTTCTCCGCGCCTCCTCGCTCGCGCCGTCCGTCGCAATCGGACGGCGTCCGTCATCGTCCCGAGCCGCCGCGCGCTCTCTCTCTCTCGTCCGCGCGCCACGTCGTCCGCGCCCGCCGCCGCGAATCCGCCGCTTGACGCGCCGTCCGTCGCCTCGTCGCCGCCGCCGCACCGCCACGCCGCGCCTCCGCGTCGCCGTGCCTCCTCCTCGCCTATAAAGCCGCCGCGCTCTTCCTCTCCCCTCTCTTTTCTCTCTCTCTCTCTCGTTCGCGCGCCGCTTCTCCGTTCTTCCCGCCTCCGCGTCGCCGTTCTCCATGTCGTCTCCTTGCCCGATCGCGCCGCCCGTCGTCTCCCCAGCTCTCCGTGCGTGCCCGCCCGCCCTTCCGTCTCTCTCTCTCTCTCTCTCTCTCTCGACCGTGGGCGAGCCGCGTGGCGCATGCGTGGCGCCACGTCGGCGACGCGTCGACCCTTTCGACCGCGTGGCGACCCGCGTGTGCGATTGCGTGTCTTGTTGACGTCAAAGTCGAATTTCGAAGAGAAAAATAAATCAGGAAAATCCGAAAACCCTAATTTCATCATTTTATGTGATTTGAAATTTCTTTTGGCTATAACTTTCACATCCGAACTCCGATTTGGGTGATCCAAATTTCTAAATTTATATAAATTCATCCTCTTTCATTTGGTACTGGTTTTGTAATTTTTGGAGTTCATTTGGTGCTGTTTTATTTATTTGTTGCTATTCTCTGCGTGTAGATTAGGCGTTTGGAAGATTTCTTGACCGACGATAGAAGACTCGCTCCTCGCCAACGAAGGCAAGTCGTAGGCCTTTGACCATGTTGAACCCATTTTACAAATGTATATTGTATTAAATTATCATGCATGGCTAGTTTTATTAAAAATGGTTTTGGGAGTAGATAATTACCAAATTGCCATTATGCCTCCTTGATAAATTGAAAATGAAATGTCTCCTTGAATGACATATATCCTTGGACACCTTAGGATGGTTAATACTAGTTGGACAATAATTGTATTACCAACTTGGGGCGTATTATTGCTTAGACATGCTCTAGTTACATGATACTTTCGATCACATGTTCAATGATTATTGAAATTTGACTAATGGAACTATGGAGCAGTGGTGTGAGGCCACTTTTATTAAAGATGTTGTGCCATGGCGAGGATTGCCATTTGGCGGGTATGAACAAAAATGTTTTATGCTCGGGCTTGAGGTAGGGAGCTAGAGTGGGTGCGTAATGCACATTGGGTTGTGGTAGACTTATGCGAGCGATCAACTAAGGACTTAACTTTGCAAGTCATTGATCGGGTCACCTCGTGCAACCATAAGTCCGGTATGGGACGGACTGGCCAATTAATTAGGAAAGTTTTGAGTCGGTTCTGTTGTGGTACATTTATTGGCGCAAGAGAAAGTGTGATGCGAAACCTTAGCGTAACCGAGGCAAAATGGAACTTTGTAAAAGCCTTGTCACGTGCTCTAGACTACTCACCAAAGGAAGTGGCGGTGGTATCGACGGATGCCAAACAAACTAGAGAATTCGTGTCTTGTGGGTAAAAGTTGTACAACCTCTGCGAGTGTTAAAATCTATTCGAATAGCCGTGTCCCGATTACGGACATGCACAGTGATTTCGCGCAAAGGTAGTATTTTCAAAAATGTGGTTTGGTTCGATGGAAGCGTTTGGTTGGAATGGTTGGGAAGTGAGCGGGATGTTCCTTTGTTTGATTCAAAAGAACTTGGTTATCTATGTATTATTCTTTTAAAATCTGCTTTGCCATCTAATTATTGTATTTCTTGTTAAACTTGCTTTACGCAAATCAACCATAAAGCCATCCTTGTTTAAGTCGGCATGAATATTATGTGCATACATTTCTCTCGACTTCTTTGAGTACTTTATGTACTCACGGCTTTATGCCCTTTGTTGATCGGTCAGCGGAAGAACCAGGAAAGCGTTGAGTACTTTGAAGAAGGCTACTTTGAAGACTTGCGATCTAGGTCCGTCCTCCACTCGATTGCTGTGGGCATGTCGATTGGTCTCCACGTATTTTGAGATTTCCATTGCGGATACTACGATGTTGCTAAGCCACGTGAGGCGACTTTTGTAAGAACCTTGACCATAAGGTCTTTCTTTGTTTTAATTAATATTACTTTGTTTGCTTCATTAGTTCGTTGTTGAATGGTTATGATTACATCATTGTTGTGTGTGCAAGCTAGCTCTTGATCATGGGACTAGCTTGGTATGCACAGAGGGTCTCGGGGTTGTGTGAATCCCCGGGGTCCGACATGTACCCACTCAAGATACTCCTCTGGATCATTACTACCATAGAAGGAAGATCGTATACTCGCGATCTACCATTGTTAGCGACAAAGCAAAGAATATGTATGTAGGTGTATGTGTATATGTAGAGGTCACTCAACTCACAAGCCTAACAAGGTGAAGTTTCTTTGCCGTTAGTTAGAAGGAATTAAGATCAACAATACTTACACTTGAGCGCGAGAACCAAAAGGTGATGTGTGGCGAATTTCAAGAGCAAGTCAAAGCACGACAACGGGTGTTTTGTGGAGCTTGGTATGGATACCTACTTAATTTGAAAATTCTAGGTATTGTAAGGCTAAGTAAATATCAAACTAGAATTCAATGCCTAGTTGCCGATCACAAAGATATAAGTGAAAATCAAAGCAACTCACACGCAAAGATATTGGAACTTAGTGCAATCAAAGAATGAACTATGTAAGATATAAGTGAAGAACAAAATAGCTCGTATTGCACAAGTTATAGAAAGACGCTAGCTAGTTGCAAATAATGAAACTAGGGCACAAGATTGCACAAAATATTGATATTCTAACAATTGAATCAAGAATGAGTGGGGATTTTGCTCAAGTTTATGGTTGACTATGCGCTTTCCTTTTCTCTTTTATCTTTTCTGTTTTTTTCTTTCTTTTTTTTCTTTCTTTTTTTTCTCTTTTTCCTTCTTTTTTTTTTGAACTATGGCCAAAATTCTTGTTCTACCAAAAATGAGCAAAAGTTCTTTCCCACCTTTTGATCTTTGAACAATTGCAAGAACACAAATATTAATATGCAGACCCTAAGCAATAATTTAGCTAGTCTTAAATAGGTTCAAAGTATTCTTAAAGTTGAAAGGTTCACAAAGATAAATTGATGTCTCACTTCTTTTTGTTTTTTTATAGACACGACTAAAAAAATCAAACTAGGCTCAAATAAAAGCAACATAAAAGAATTCAAGATCAACAAACTAAACTTGATTCTAATGGACAAAAACTTAACAAACTCACTAGAATAACAAATTAAATACTACAATTTGAAAGAATTTTTTTGTATGGCTTTTTAGTGTATAGGGTAAAAATTAGATAGCGGATAAAGATCCTACAGAGTCAGCGGAGCTATGATACCACGATGCGGGGTGCAGATCTTCTCGGCGTAGAACCTTTCGATAACTTGTGTATCTGACGAACCACGGTGATCCCCGCGCCAATGCGGACTTGCAACTCTATGGAAAATTCGCCCAAACACACACTTGATTGGATCCTCGTGACCACAGCGAAGATCGTCGAACCCTCAATTCCCAGTGGAAAAGCAAGAAACGACCCCTTGTTCTCAATGCCCAATTCCCTCTCTTTTGGCTATAAGCTGTGGGAGAATCAAGCAAAAGCTTTGAAAATATATTAAGCGTGGTGCGAGGTCACAATGGGGTCTACCCTCTATATATAGTGCTCCTACTCCTCCTCATGGCTGGCCAAGAGGCCCTACTCCTATTCTAATTCGGTTGGAGTCCTACTCCAATTCGATACATTCAAAACAGAAGGAAACTCGATTTTACAACCTTTATATTGTTTCAGTCATATCTTTTGATACAGGACGAATTTCGGGTGAGGAGGATCCGTTGGATCGGGCTTGAAGTTAGCTTTCCAACAAGACCAAAAACACTCAAATCCGACTTCGTATGAGAACGTTATGGCATTTTACTCGGACTGTCCTGCTGATTCCGAATCCGAATTTGAGGCTGATTCGAATCCGAATTGAATTCTGAGTTGATTCGAATTTGAATTTGGTTGGGCTTGTGGAAGTTTCAATTTGACTTGGATTCTTGGGCTTCTCTCCTTGCTTGTCTCCCACGAGCTTCTCCTCCATTGTAATGACCTTTCTTCAAGAACAACCTCATATCCTTTATCTCCGTTCATTATTGAATCTTCCAATCGAGCATAAGCAAAATACTAGTTTTAGGTAGTATGAAATTCTCAACTAATTTAAAAGGAAATTCGGTGAGCAGATTCACTGTTGGATAAGCTTCTCTTGTTTTCAACTCTCTTAGCAAGCTCATGTTGTTCTGAGGTATTTAATGAATTGAAAATATTATATGAAACAACATAGCTAAGGATGTCCGCATCATAACCTAAGCTACATTTCAAATTCATATGACTTGGTTGTTCCCCCACTTCATCTTCTTTGATTGAACTTAGGTGTCTCGGTGTGGAACAAGAAGAAGGACTACGTGCTACCAGTATAGTTTACGTAAAAACGAAGGAGTTCACTTCCTTGTGATAGATACGTCACATTCCAAGGGCATGGTGCAATAACCTGTCATATTATACTGTGCATAACCTATATGGCTGGAAAGATAATCAAGTCTAGTTTCACCTCCAACAAACGACTCGTCATTTGGACTTCCGAGAAGAAAGTTATTGCCGTTTTACTAAATACTACGCAGAAGTTGAGTAGACACACGAGAATTCGAGAAGACTCCTTGAATGCTTCAACCAGTTGGCCTTCCACCTTTCAACGTGGTGAATTATGTTTATACCTAGCTAGGAGGGTTGTTCCTAGTATATATACCCCTCTCCCCCATCCGTGGAGGCACTTTTGAGTTTTCAACAAACCGATATACAAAATTGCAGCAAGACTGCTGAGTACCTTGCTCCTTCGCTCTTCTGAGTTCTCTTAGATTTGCAAGAAGATTCTTCTAGAATCCCCTATTTTGTGCTCTACGCTTCTGGGCGTTTTGTGTGGATTAGTTCTGAATTGTGGTTTTGTGATTGTTCGGATAGCGGGTCAGAGTCCAGAAGGCTTCGGATCGTCTCTCCCCAACACTTGGTCGCATCCAAGCTTGGCAGGTTAAAGCTAGTTACCCTTTTCCACTGCTCACAACTAGTTATCCCCGCTGTCCATAGCAAGTTTCGTTTTGTTCTTCAACATACGCCATGAAGATCGGGCCACCCCTAGCGAGTACGCATGTAACATCCCAAAGCTCTGGTTTGTATTTCAAATGTATGAAAATGAGGATAAATTAAAACTTTTGGATTGCATCCTTGTTGTCATTTGAAATCTCTAGAACCTATCCCCTTGATGTGTTGACTTCAACTTCAATTTGGCTTATTGACTTGAAGTGTTGCAATTCAAGGTATTTTAGACAAACCTTGCGATCATCCTCTGGAAATATTTTTCCTAAATTCCTGATCGTCCTGGTAACCTCCCTGAGAAATTTCATAATTTTTAGAAATTATTTGCTATTTCTTAAGGGCTGGTCAAACATGTTGTCTCCATGGTCAAACCCCTGAGCAGTAGCTTGTGAAATTTTCTAGCAAGAAATTCACTTCATGAAAAATTCTGTAAAATTTACACACGGTTGATCTTGAAGTCAGGATTACTCACTAAAAGTTTCAGAATTTTTAGAACTGTGGAGCTACCTCTGGGAAATTTCCAATTCATCTCAGCCTTTTTAATTCAAATCTGGAATCACTGTTCCTCGGGCTTGAACCCGAGTCAGACCCCGACCCGGTATACTTGGTGCAGCCCAACCAACTAATTGTGTCGCGGTTGAACCGTCCGATTTGGAAAGAACGGACAAGATTGAAGTGAACATTCGGACCGGCCGATCGTCCCTTTCGCTTGGACCGTTCGATCTCGATCCAACGACCCGTGCCAACCCCTTTAAATCCGTCTCTCTCTCGTGTGACTGAGTCACTGGCATCGCGGCCCCACCTGTCAGGGCTTTCTTCCACCTTGGGCAGGCGTTGCTCAGGAGCTGAGCTCCACGCGGTCGTTGCATGCTGTCTATCTCCGTCAACGCCGTTGCCGCACCGCCCTTTTTGACAAACCAGAGAGCTTCGCCCACTCACGCCGCCTTCTTCTCTGCCCTCGCTCCTGCTCAAAACTGACCCTATGCCCACCTTCTTCCGCACTTCTCCTCTCGGTGGCTGAGGAGAGGGGTGCTTGTTTGTGCATCTTCCACAGGTAGGTTTCCACCGCTGCGTCCCTCGACTCCTACCTTCCATGGCCTCCCCATTTTCGCTCATTGGAGTTTCTGTCTTTGCATGTAGGAGCTAAGGCAAGCTCGTGCTCCCGCTTTGTCCAGAGCGCGCCCAGAACTACACCCTTAGGCCATTATCGACTCTGGTGAGCTTTTCTCTCTTTTTAGTGCGTCACCATGCGTGCCTTGGCCTGCTTAATCTTTTCCCTCACTCTATTTTGTTATCGGTTCACAGGAGCCCGCAAAATCCGAGTTTGGACCATTTTTCGGCCACGGAGCCCCGTTCGTCCCCATCTCCGGTGTGGTAAGCTCCCTGCCGATTCTTTGCTTGTACACCATCTATGGGTTGTCTTTGAGCTTTCTCTACCACTCTTTCTCTGTCTCCTTCACCAGAGCGAGCTCCCCTCGATGAAGCATCCCGCCGCCGTCACCCTCATCGTCGCTGGCTCAACTCCGACCTTCTCCGAGTCTCTCACTCGCTCAGGTAGCCTCCCTGTGACTTGTAGTTGCTTTGGCACCCGCTTCCTTGGACAATGCAGAGCTAAATCTTGCAGTGCACGATTAGCCGTAGCTCTCCTCCGTTTCTCTCCGGTGCGCCGTCGCCTCGGGCCGGCTCAACCACCGTGAGTGCCACCGTTGGGTGTGCGAGGATATTATGAACCCATCCATGCCCTTAGCTAAGCGCGCCGTGGCGAGAACGCCGTGGCTTCAGCGGCTTGATCGCGGTATTGTCGGTTTCAGACAACACGTAACCTCATCATTAAAACCAAATCTCGTTCATTAACTGCTAATGATTTCTTAGTAGTTAATGGCTGTCTTATTCATTCTTGTTGTCACTGATATGTGGGGCCAAGCACAGTAAACGTGGTGTAAATTCCGGTTCACATGAACGTGGGATCGCTCGAACGTTTCGATCCGTGGACCGTTGGATCCGAGATCAACGGTCCCGATTCGAGTAAACGTTCGAACCGTCCGAACGATTCGATCCGCGTGGACCGTTGGATCCAAGATCAACGGTTCTAGTTCGCGTGAACGTTCGGACCGCCCGAACGCCTCAATCCACATGAACCGTTGGATCCAAATCCAACGGTGGAGTGGTGGCCGTCTTGTATTGTGCTTCGTCTTGCGTGGGCCATCAGATTTCAGATCTCCGGCCCATACTCGCCCACGTCGATTTTGGATTTAGGTTTTTCCCGGGGTTTTAATTGTGCACTGAAAAAATGCAATTAACTTTGAAAATGCATAATTAATTCATAAAAACTCCTTTTGAGGTGAACCAAATTATTTTGGTCATGTAGTAATATTCTCTATCCATTTTTGAAATCCTCCTGTCCACCACTACTGCAGAAAATTTAGCGAAAGTTTTAAATGAGGTGAACAGAGACAGATTATAATTAATTTGGATTTTTCTGAAAACTGATTTTCAAACGGCTATAAATTTTGCATAGAATATCCAAATTAATTTATTCTTGTTGCTAAATTCATCTAAAATCATGATGTTCATTCTGTGATTTGTTCATAATTTTTGGGTGATATTTGTATTTTGAGGTCTTTTCGGTGTTATTCGTTCTTATTGTACTTTCGATTTCTTTCGGTAGGATCAGACGATATTATTGATTATGAGAGCGCTTCTCTGTAGCAAGAGGGCAATCCACAACAAGGCAAGCAGTTTGATCATAAATGTCCTATTACTTTCAAGTCTAATACTTTGTTTACAAATTGTATGTATGCATGCTTTTGGGTCAAAGTATTTTTCCCGATTAGAGGTAGCTATTCCTATTGCATGGTTGCCCTTAAATTGTTATCCCCTGCCACAACCATAAGCTATTAATATCGCTGGTGAATTAGAGCCCGGCAATTTATTTATGCTCTTTTATTGTCTTTCCGGGTCATTCTTAGAATTGCTTAGCTATCGGTAGTATTGGGCGATCATCGACTTAGTTGATGATCTTGATCATACAAATCTTATTATTACTCCATTATGTCCAGCACCTTGTGCTTTGTTATTTTGTAAAGTCAAAATCTGAAAATGAAAAATTGATTTGGACTTGGGCAAGTGGTTGGATGGTGGGTTATTGGGTTTGTGGATGTCTTGCCTAAGTCAACAAGGACCGAACATCTTGTGTCACACTCTCCAAGCAATTTTACGTGCTAACCACGCGAGAGGGATATGGGATCTCTCTTGACTTAGTACTTTGGCGTGTGTTAGCTCCGAGTCGCAGGAGGTGGGATGTGTGTGTTGTGTGAAAAAGGATCTGTGTTTCTGTGTTGGGTGTGCGGTGGTGGAGATTCAGGGTAGGTTCTCCACCTCGAGGGGCAGCGCAGTTGTCCGAGGCTTTACCCGTGAGGGGTAGTTGACCAAGGCTTTCGATGACCCCGACACAACGTATGGGTTTCTATCCATACGGGCGACTCGTGGTTAATGCATAATATTGGAAATGTCTCGTAGGACTTAGCCGTACCGGCATACCTAAGGAAGTGTGCTTAATAGCTTGGTAAAAATGCGGTCTGGCGTGTGGGTACATTGGTACACCCCTGCAGGGATAAAACTATTCGAATAGCCTCGTCCTAGGTTATGGACACGCTTGGTTAGGTTTTGCAAGAGTTAGCTACAACCTTTTTATTAAAATTTGACATAGTTGGTATGAATGGGTAATTCATACTATTGTTGTGGTGACTATTGGGTTAGTCACTTCCAGGATGTTGTCTTTTATTTATTGTTATATTATTGTTATTTACTGTTATTTGAAAAATCAAAATATATTTGTCAACTTGCTTTCAAAATATACTACATTATTGCAAATAAAGATTGCTTTATGCCGAAAATGAAACATACAGCCTCCACTCAAATAAGCTTGCATGTAGCATATGTATAGGTCTGTTATCCTACACGTAAGTCTTGCGGAGTACAATTTTTGTACTCATTTGCTTTGCTTAACTATTTGTTGCAGAGGAGGAAGGTGAGCCCCAAGGGCCTCACTTTTGTGAGATGTGCTGCGGGTTCGACGACTAGCTCGGTGTACCGGTTGGTTGCCTTATGGGTTAAAGGCACACTAATTGGCTTTTGTTTATCGCCATCTTATGGCACCTTGCGTCCGCTGTTATCTTAGTCTCTTAGTTGTATTTGGCCGGTCGGCCCTTTTTGTAATAACTCTATATTGTATGTCTTTCGTATTGCTTAGTTGTGCTTTGGATTCTATGTGATGAATGGAATTGATGCATAATTTTTGTAAGGGTATGTGTCTTGCATACAGGAAGTACATATACGCCGAGAGCCGTGATATTTGATTTGTAATGCTTTAATTATCTTGATGGTTAATTATTACAAGTTAAATACCCCGAGGTCTCACAACGCACCACCTCGCTTCCTCATCCTCATGTTGTTGAGTGTCTTGTATGCTCGTCGGAAGGTCAACACCAAATCCTCTTCAGGGAGCTGTTCGAACTGTTCCTCTAGAAAAAAAGACAAAGCAGACATAGGAAAAGAACTCGATAAAGCAGCCTGCACGGGGTTAGTCACAAGAGCTAAAGATGAAGTTTTATCGATCTTAGATGGCAAAGCTTCCATCTCATAGGTCTTCAATCTAGAGAAAAGATCATCCATGGTTAAAGTATCTAGATCGACAGTTTGATTGATAGTTGTGACAACTATCAACCACTCAGAGCCTAAAGATCTCAAAATTTTAGTTGCATTATCTTCATCAATAGGAATAACATAAACACCACACAAATTACTAAATATTTTTTTAAACCGAGCAAAAAGATCATCAATAGCTTCACCATGCTTCATAGCAAAATTAGAATATTTTTTATAAAGATTTTTACACACTTTCGTAATTTTAGTGGTTCCTTCATGATAATCGCGAAGAGTTTTTCATATTAAGTGGGCATAATTAATATGAGCTACACTATCAAATTCTTTGCGAGAAATCCCTTGAAACAACAAGTTACGAGCTTGATCATTTAAATTAACATCTGTTTTATTTAGATTAGTAACAGTAATTGGAACCTTATATGGTCTAGCATCCTTATTCCAAACATCATTACCTTCAGCCTCAATATAAGTTTGCATACGATACTTCCAGAAAGCAAAATCAGTGCCATCTAGCATGGGGGGGGGGGACGATTCACATACCTCTCTGACACCATAGCAACCCACTCTGATACCACTTGTAGGATCGGATATAAAAATCAGAGGGGGTGAATGATTGTAGTGCATTCTTTTCGAATTACCGAAGAGTATCTGCGTTGAATTCAACCAACAACCGAATACGACGCACTCGTACGAATTTGTCTCCTAGTCGTAGTGGTTGAGACAACTCTGATCTGTTCTACCAATCAATGCTATTGTCAACAACTGGGTAAACAACACAACTCGTGATCGAAAAAGGTGAAGTCAATCTGATTGAAGGAGTTGCAATCACCTAGTAGAAAGGATTAGACTATCAGATTTCTTCCACCCTCCAGCTCGAGAGATTCACACACTGCAGAGAACAAAAATAGATCAAAGACGATGGACAAGAACAAGTCGAAGTACGATCAACACATGAACTAATCGAAGACAGAAGAACATGTAGCCGACGATGACTAATCTTTCTTGAGTAGATATGATCTGTTATTTTTCAAACATGTTCTGTGGCTACAAAGTGCTCTCACAGCACCCCTCAAACCCTAGCATGAAAACACAAAAAATTCTATGCCGAAAGCGGCCGCAAAAAGCCTCGAAAAGCCCTGTATTACTCTTAACCTCTACAACCTTTATATGTTAGGGCCCTAAACTGTGACCTTATCAATACGGACACATAATCCTATGTCTTCCAAAAATCAAGAGACTCAAACCCCTTCAAATCCCAGGTTTTCCAATATATCTAAACTTTCCAGTTATGAACGTCTTCCATAACTCTTCACGCGTCGAAGCCTCTAGGACTGCACCTACAGTAGCTTCTCTACGCATCATGCATCCCCTTTGATCTCCATGTGCCCCAGCATAAGCACGACCACCTCGTGACATCCATGACCATCTAAACCTTGGATTTCTCCATCTTGGTTCTAGTCTTCTTTATCATCGACCATGACCGTCTCCACGCCCAACCTACACATGCAAAGATCAAAAAAAAAAAAATTCGGCACAAGTTCTCCAACTTGACCAATATCAGTTCACACACGCATATCACAATCTCATATATTAATAAACATGAACCAGATCATCCATACCTTAAATTCCAGCTTTCAGAAAATAACTCGAAACCACTCTGTAAAACCAGTCTTACCGCTATGTACACGCCGGTCATACTGCTGGCCAACTAGACATGAGTACTCAAGGTACTCGAAGAATACAAGAATTGAAGCACTCGAAGCCTACGACTACTTACTATAAGCGTACGACCACCGATCAGAAGCCTACGACCACCGATCACGAAGCCCACGACTATTGATCACGAAGCCCACGACTATTGATCACGAAGCTCACTACTACCTACCACGACCAGTCACTGTAGTTTCGACATTCGACCATTAACTGTAGCTTCGACCATCGACCAAACACTGTAGCTTCGACCATCGACCATGCACTGTAGCTTCGACCATCGACCATGCACTGTAGCTTCGGCCATTGACCAGTCACTGTAGCTTTGACCATCGACCAATCACTGTAGCTTCGACCATCAACTCAAACTATCCTTCGTTCTGGGTACACACCTCGACTTACGACTGAATACATTACGCGGCGCTCAAAGCTATAGTAATCAGAACACTATCACTCGGTACTCGGAGTTACGGTACTCGGAGTTACAGTACTCGGAGCTCTATCACTTGGTACTCGGAGTTACAGTACTCGCTCTAGCACTCGGAACTACAGTTTCGTAGAAACAGTACTCGGAGCTATAGTGCTCTGAACTATATCACTTGGCACTCGGAGCTACAGTACATGTAGCTGCAGTACTCTAAGTCCAGTTGAAAGGGATCATCGAGTAACACCGTTTGGACCACCTGATACAAGGCATGATCCGACCACCAACATTGAAAATTCCAACAACTGAAACTTTCACAAACGCAAATGTGAATGCAACACAACTGTTAATTATTCATCATCACAAAATGTACGATCAGTCCACGTGGTCTAACAAAAACTTTTGAGTTGCCCCTCAATTTCAGTTGGAGTTATTGCATGATTTCCCCCCCTGAAGTTTTGTGTTGCTACCCGATTATTTCAAAAGTTTTGAGTTACTCTTGGACTTCAACTAGAATTGCTACTACCTGTTTTTTTTTTGGTAAAGCTTTGAGTTGCTACTCGATTTAACCTGGAGTTGCTACCTTGTTTTTTTAACCTTCGAGTTGCTCCTCGACTTCAATTGGAGTTGCTACCCCATTTTTGCTTCTGAATTTGTTTTATGAGTTGAATTTCCCCTCCCTAAATAATGTGAGTTTCTGAAGATGGATGTGCAACCATTACCACGCTAATCTTCCCAGCATGAATAGTTACAGATCAGGAAAAGTACGTAGTGCAAATTAACAGATGTTTTCATGCCTAGTCAAGAAATTAAACACACCACCGGCCAGCAAGCAAACACAAGCCATGCAACGATCCATCACGCATTCACCCCGCCTCCACTGACCTACTTCCGCACAAAGCCACCAACACTGGTCACGTCCGCGCGACGACCGGCGTGAAATCGACCAGCGGCTTGTGACCTGCATGCAATGAGCGTAGAAGGCATGATCCGGTGGATTCGCACCTGCCTGCATGCGAAACGTGCGGCGGTCGTACGCCGCGGCATTCTCCTCGGCCGATCCGAACGTGCTGAGCCACAGCCACAGCCGTGCGCCGTGCAACGATGGCCGACGGGTCCCAGGTGTACTTCTCGATTTCCAGTAAAGTTGCTACCCCTTCTCGTTGAGTTGTTGCCCCCTCTCAATGAATTGCTACTTGACTTCCAGTGAAGATGCTACTCGATCTCCAGTGAGCAGTCAGCCCCTTGTCATATTTGAAGATGCAGAATGCTTTTGGCCTACGAGGATTTCTGAAATTAAGGGCTAGATACTATGGGCTTTTTAAGAATTCTTGAGAAGATTGGGTGGATAGCTTATAAAATACAATTTACCTGATGCCCAGTATTTCATGTAAGCCAACTCAGAAGACATCTTGGGAACAATGTTGTTCCAACACCAGGGCTACCTCTTGTTGGACCCGACAATAAGGTTAAAACAACTCCGGTGGCCGTACTTCTTTAGTGATATCCAGGGAAATGAACCAATAGTCCAGTAGCTTGTAAATTGGGAAAAGAGAAAATTCACAATATACTACTGAATAGCTACATAATTCATAATATGTCACTCATTGTAATGTTAACATATGGGCTTAGAGCCTACATGTCAGTGAGACACTAATGACATATTATGAAGAGCGAGACACTAATGACATATTATGAAGATTTAAAGTTATTCAATGATATATAATGAATTGCCCCTTGTGCAAGAGGCGTAATGATTCACCGACTTCGAGTTAAGACGCCGGTGGGGATCGGGAGCATGCTGTAAAACTTGAGGGTTTATTAGACCCAATGCAAATAATGGAACACAAGAAAATTGAAGCATATTCTTAGTTCTCATATCTAGAGTAAAGTAGCTTAGGGTTTGCTTCTATTTTCCTCAAATTATTTCCAATCTCTACCAAATCAGAGCTGGATTCTAGCTGAATCCTGACAAGGTAGGAGTGGAGGAGGACAGGAGGGAGAGGAAGGTGGCACCACGGTGGGGAGCTGGCGGCCACGGCAGCGACGCACAAGGAGAGGCGGCAACGGCGGGCGGGAGAAGGCGATGGGAGATAGAGGAGAAGAGAGGAGGTAGCTCAGATGGGAGGAGGAATTAGGGCATGCGGAAGGACAAACACTACTGACTAAATAACTCCCTCCCGTCTCCCATCGAACAAGAGAAAGACAAACATGCTATAACGTTGTTCTCTGAAACCACAGATAATATCTCACTGTTAGATCAAAGCATTGTAGTGCCTGCACAAATCGTTTGATGCCTTCAACCCTCTCTGTGTGTGTGTGTGTGTGTGTACCGGCGATTGCGACGAAAAAGGACGGAGATGCTCAACAAGGTCCGACAAGGAAGCCCTGGCAAGAGCAGTGGTGGCGTCACCGCTTCTGGACGGATTCACCCCCCGGTTGTTGGGGGAAGGACAGGCAGCGGTGGCCTAGCAGTAGGTGGTGGTGACGACAAGCGATGAGTGCCGATGGAGGTGAAGGAGGACAAGGCAGGGAGCTCGTGGAATCGATTCCGACGGTAAAGTCTCCCGCAGTACTTCTCATTGAACAAGCGAACGACACGAGGTAAACGCCACGATGGCAAGCGCCATCCCACCGACATAGGCCACACAAAACGTTCGGACAGCAGACACTACGAAGCCATCACCAATCCAACGGCCCAAATAAAATTGTCGACGTGTCCACCCCCTCAATCCCCGACCAGCAGCTCCTTTCAGGCTGTGTTTGGATGACCTAAATTTCCAGCCCATCCACGGGGATGGGCCGGGGTACTGGTCTGCCAAACCAGGACTTACCGTGGGCAATACCTGCGTGCCTGCGTCTCCCCAGATCCCATATCGTGTCGCAAAGCGAGTCGAGGTCGCCGCCGCGGCCGCCGCAATGGCGGGGAAGCAGGGGCTGCAACCCAGCCCGGTGAACCGCATCGAGGACGACCGTAAGCGCCACAACGCCTTCTACAAGCGCCGCCACAGCTTCTTAAGCAAGGCCGAGAAGCTCTCCGAGGACTTCGGCGCCCATATCGCCGTCGTCATCTTCTCCTCCGTCGGCTGCCACTTCACCTTTGGCAAGCCCTCGGTCGACGCTGTCCTCAGCCGCTTCCTCCCAGCGCTCCCTCCCCCTTCCCCCGGCGGAGCCGACGCTGCGGATGGCGGCTCCAATCTCAAGGTGGCCTCGCGGAAGAGGCGCGCGCCGGAGTCGCCAGCGGAGCAGCCGCAAGTAGCGAGGCCGCTCCTGTGGGCGGTGGACGTCGAGTCGATCGCGGAGGAGGACCTGCCGGAGTTCGTGAGCGCGCTCGAGAAACTCAAGGCTAACGTCCGAGCCCGCGCCTACGCGCTGGCCTCCTCTCCACCGCCGCCTCCTCAGCCGCAGCACTAGCGCCGGTGGCTTTTCCCGTGGGTTAGCGTTGCTGCTCCTTTCGATTAGGTTCAATGCTTTCCTTGCCTAATCAGGTTGGTTCGTGTTATTACTGATTGGTAGATACTATGCTATTCGACAAATGGTTTAATTCTGCTAATGGTTCCAGTAGAGCACCGTGTAAATTGCAGGGATATATGTTTGCTGAATTTTGCTACCACAGTTAGTTACTGTATAAGAAACTTCTGGACATGATTTGAGCAGAAAATGGTTTCCTGGAACGAATGGCTGCTCACTGTTTATGGTTTTAACGATTAGGCCGACGTGATATCTCTTGTGAGTGAATTTGACAGATTCACAAATCTAGGAACATTTAGTTTGTTGTTTCGGAATGTAGATTTGCTCATACTACTGTTGGTGGAAATCAATGAAATTCAGTGTGTTCTTGATCTGCAGCAGTCAAAAAACTATTGTCAGCATTTTGTTTCTTGATTAAATATGTAGCTACTTTTTGTACTAGTGAAAGGATTTTCTGTGCAAACTAGCAAGGTTCTGAAACACAGAAGCAGTGTCCACCAAAACACAGCAGATCTTGGTTCCTTCAGAGTTTTGGTAGCAGCGGTTGTGTTCAGACTTGACACTTGGGAGGGGTGACAATAAGGAATTCCAAGGATTTCGAGGCATAGCATCAATAGTATTCCATTGGCAATTTTAGTGGTTGTTGATAATCTTTTCTGTTTCTAACTCTGCATATTTGAGTTTTTTTTTTCGTATGTACCTTTTTCACACTCCTTAACCAGTTAACCATCTGGAGTGTCTCCACATTCTCCGCTGACTAGCATCATATTTGTTTTTATCACGATTACTCATTGCCATTTTTGTTACATGAAATCATGTCTTGTTTAAACTTTTTTTTTCTTTTCAAAATGAACTATGTTCTGATTTCATAACTGATCCTATTAAGTTATGAACGGTCTGAAGGGCCTCTGTCCTGATGTCCATTTTACCAAAGGTATTGGATTATCGGCATCCGCTATCCAGATACCAAGACACTTAAAATTGGTCGGTCGAGGTATGCTGCACCATGGCCATCAGGTTCACAGTTTACTTATGTCTCGAATATACATTATTTGGTTTTATGTTTGCATATCAAACTGATACTGAAAGTTCTGTTTGACACCTATTGGAGAGAAGGATGCATATTATCTACTTATCGTTAGTTGAAGAACTGTGTGCATAACAATTTCAAGCAAGCTGATCAGATAATTAAACGAATTGACTTTACTAAGAACCTCTTGCACTTCACTAAAAACCTCTGTAAGTTCAGTTGTCAATTTGTCATTCTTGATGCGGGGTGCAGTAGTCAGAAGTCTGAACAATATTTTCTGTCAATTGGTCCAACTTGAAATGGAAGGACATGTTTGAATTGTTTTGCAATAACATTCAATTTGAGATGTTCCCATATTCACCCAAACAAAAACATTTTTTTTGTTAGGAAGTTTCTAATGGGAGGTGGAGATCATGCTATTTATCACTGACTCAGACCTGAGTGGCAGAGCTGGTCAGTTCAATGCGCTTCAGTGCATGAATGTGTGCTTTTTGCACCACCATCGGTCTTAGACTATAGGATAGCGCCATAGCATATGGAGATGACAGTGGGTGCCATAGCCCAGCGCCACCCGTCGCTCTCACATTGGTGCTCGGATAAAGTAGAGATGGCGCCCACCTGGGAGCTTGAAGGCCGTCTGGAGGCTCGGAGAAGGAGGCAGAGCCACCTGTGAACTCAGAGAAGGCGCTAGCATCACTCACGGCGAGTTAGGGCTCTAATGAGATAAGAGGCATAGAACAAGAGAAAAGCAGAGCAACATACAGCAGACGAGTAAATGGAGAGGGAGTAGCGGAGATTGATGGGGGATGGATATGGGAGTGGAATTGGTTGGATGTGGTCGTGTGGATAAAAAACTAGCCACGTCTGCGTTGGGAGCGTCCATTTCGCTCGAACGTCAGGGTCGAAGTATACCTTTTATAGAGATGGTTTGACTTACCTCTAAGAAATATATCTCTAATATTAAGGAAATAGATGATCTTAACAATCCAATCTACAAAGATAAGATATACAACTAAAAAGATATGGAAATAACTAAAAATAGCAATTCCTAAACTTAAGGGATAGACAATGGGATTTTCTTTGCTGCCAAGATCCAGCAATGTCGCCGTGCTACATTAACCCGTGCACCACGGTACTCTTGTGCTACAGTACTCACCTGGGATCTTGGACCATAGCATTACACCCCTCGCTATGAGACAACTCGCCCTCTAGGTGTCAGGTGGTGGCCACAGGGCGAAAACCTTGGTGACCCTATATCCACGAGAGGGCATAATGTTGACGTCGCGTCGCATGGAAGAGGCTTAGTGAAGCTTTGACTGACAGTAGCATGGACATCATCCCTCTAGCATGACTTGACAACAAGAGAGCCAACAACGGCAAGAGCAACTGATGTAAGGCAAACAATACATCCTTGTTGCCACAGGATGCGATTGTTGTGGGAGAGGTGCGATGGTGTCGTTGTACACCACATGGTAGACGCATGCACCACACCTTCTAAGGCATGACATAGGTCGACCACGTGGAGAAGATGGTTCTTGGACATTGCTAACCTTTTTCCTCGCGAAGGCACCAATGGTGCAACCAAGGACAGTGAGGCTTGGAGAGGAGGTGTCGACGGGCCCATTCTCGCCCGCGCCCACTTCTCTCTCTCCTCCCGCATGCGCCCGTGGCCCAGCTTGTCCGATCGCTTGCGTGGCGTGTGCGACGCAAACTCACCCTAGCACTATCAGCGACATGTGGACCCCACTCTTGCAATGTTCATTGTCTCCAGGCTTCGATTCGATTTGGACTCCGCCGCCTCGGATTTCTTGGTGTTCGTGCGTGGACTCTCCGGTCGCCGCACTATAAAGGGAGGTAGCTCTTGGCCTCTGCATCCCAACCCTTACCGTCGTCGCTCGGAATCCCAAGACCCGCCAGAATCGCATGGTGAAGAAAAACCGCCGTCGGTGCACCTCGAGCCTCATCGTCACCACCACGGGATCACGGGAGTAGATCTACATCGTCGTCACCTCGAACTCGCCGGAGCATCGCTGAAATCCAATTTCCGGTGACGACCGTGCACCTCTGCCGCTTCGACCTCGCCGCCAGCCAACTCTGTCATCCCCTTGCGTCTGTGAGTGCACCATTGAGTTCACCGTCGAACTAGCTACCCAATGCGCACCTCCACTTGCTCCGCTGTACCCCCAAATGCTGGCGACCATATGTTCTCGAGCCACACTACCGTTGAGCTAACATGGAGGAGGTGCCAGCCACGTGTCTGCCATGTCATCATCCACATCAGCTTCGTGTACACATGTCTGCCACGCCAGCGTCGTGTCAGAACCAATCCACATGGACTTGGTCCACGGTAGACCCACCCACTGACATGTGGACCATGCATGTCAGTCCACTATTCAATGCACCCGTGAGCCATAGACCAGTAGACCCAAGCCATGAACCCAATCCATGGACTGAGGGTCCCACTTGTTAGTATCTATTCCCTATTTTTAGGATTTTCTTTTAATTTTGAAATTCCTTGCTGGCGTCATGCTGATGCAATATTTCAGAATTTCCTTTAGAAAGAAAATTATTAAAATTCAGAATAGTGTTTCTTTATATTTTTCTTAGATTTAAATTTTTCGAGAGTCCGTTCTTCCTCATACGAACTTCGATTAAGCCCATTCAAGTTTCTAAATTCATCTAAATTCAAGTCCTACCTTCCTGTGATTTTTATTTAATTTTTGAAGTATATTTGTTGCTCTGTTTTGTATTTATTTGTGTTCTCGCTTTTGTTTGCTAGCAAATGTTGATACTTCGGGAGCTTTCGAGGAAGGAGTTGAACAAGTTCAAGACCAGTACCAAGATTTGTTTCAAGGCAAGCTGTACCTTTGATCATGTAAACCTAGTTTTTCAAAATTACTTTGATTCAAACTATTGCATGTTATTTAAAGTATTTAATTCTTTAAATGCTTTGGGATTAGCTATACACCTATTTGATTATATTCACCTTGCTTATTATATTACCATGATCTTTTTATCACCCTATCTTGGTTAATTATTAGTTGGTATCATTATAGCACTAATGTGGGTTGGTTGTACTCTTTTTCTTAGTGAGTTTTTTTGAAGTTTCTCACATAAACGTTTTTAATGAGTCAACAAGTGTAATGCAATTTACGAATGTGTACTATTTTCTCCATTACTTTTTTTCCAATGGGTTTTTGAAAGAAGTTTTTAACGAGGCATTTGGATATCGTTATTACGAAATCTAATTATGGGCAAATGATTAAACCATCTCTATGAGGGGTTCACCCCTTTGGCCGGCATTTAGATATCGTTATTACGAAATTTAATTATGGGTAAATGATTAAACCATCTTTAAGAGGGGTTCACCCCTTTGACCTATGAATACGAGGACTCTGTACAATGATACACATCAATAAAGATATTGAATTATTCTCTACATTCTATCTCTCTTGTGTTATTGCTTTGGGATTCTCTAGCGAGGAACTCTATTTTTCAACGAGCTAGTGCTGAACATGCGTACGAAACAGTTGTGTTGTATGTAATTATTTATTTATCACCAGGCAGCTTATTTCTAGTGACGTGGAAATTAAAGACGAGAAATATATATGATATGATATGTATCCAGTTGTGTTGTGCAATATATATGATATATATCCAGTTGTTGATGACGACACTCGTTTCTTTGTTTTATTTCGAGAGAAAAAAAATCACCGGTTTTTTTCGGAGGGAAAGCTACTGATCCTGCAAGCAAAGTGTTGCACGAACGTACGTCAGGCAAGGAGTAATGGGCTGTGCATATTTAAGCTGCGTGTACCACCTGCTCAATGAGATCTGGAAAGTGCGAGACCCAGTTCCATCTTAATATTCAGTACGTCTGACAAATAAATGTCAAGTACATCGACTTTGTTTTAGACTCAAGTACCTCTCCTTGATGAATGGCATAATTAGGATCTATGTGAAACTCTTTGAGACGACATGATCAACCAAATACATGGAGTTGCAGTTAATAGCACTGCTCGGTCCGTTTCATTTTATAAAGCGTATTTTGATTGGGCCCGAGTATGAAGTAAAACATTTTCACATGAAAAGATTAATAAAGTTTTAAGAATGAAGAAACCACAAAATGGGTACGACTATCCTTGCATAAGTTAGATCACGATGATCTATGCGGATGGTTATAAAAAAACATTTCATTTTATAAAGCGTATTTTGATTAGGCCCAAAGATGAAGAAAACCTTTTGAGTTTTGACAACTTTTATTATAACGGAAACGATAGTACATGTAAGTACGAGGCAAATAAAACAATCGGACGCCTATGCTCCTAGCCACTCATTCTTTTTTTCTCACACTTCTTCTATCCACTCAATCCTCGTCTCGTTGCGAAGTGAGGAGAGAGAGTCCGAGATTTGAAGACGATGAAGATACACCAAGGCTAATGGCGCCGCCTCTCTGTCGGCGATGGCACTCTCTGCGGTGGACGGCTCCGAAGATGAAGAGGAGCAGTGCTACATCCGCCACTTCCCCACGCGAGACCGACCGCGCCCCTACGCCATCCCTGCGCCTGCAGCGTGGCAAATTTCCCCTTTCGTTTTTAGTCTTTGGAATGGGCTTCTTGCACTTGCTTGAACTATGGACATTTTTTGTTGGGATACTAAGGTGCTTGTCTGAGCATAATTTTTTTTAAATGTTGCATAGTCATATATCGATATTGCTATAGGTGTTTACATATGTTTCTTCCTTTTGTTTCGATTGTTGCAGTACAACCTTTTTGTTGCGACTGAAAAAAAAATTGTGGGTGTTGAAAAAAAAAGGTTTCGACCGTTGAAAAAAAATTACACACGTTCTCTAGATATTTTCTTTTTGTTTTGATATATTGCACCCTCCGATTCTTTTTGTTGCAATCATTGAAAAAAATATTGTAACCCTTGGAAAAAAACTGCACATATTTTTTTATTTTCGTTGCATCTAATATATAACTACGTTGGAACTCGAACGTATAGCGCTAACATTTGAACCGTACACCCGAACAAGCACTTAGTCGCACCCTTATTCCAAGGCTAACCTCACCAAATCTTCCTGGTGAACGCACGACTCATGGGGCCACCACACTGCACTGCACTCCTCCCTTCATCCACCTCCTCCCGCCCGCCGCCTTGACCAAAGCTCGCAGACACCTCGGCTCATTGCCATTGCCACGACAAACCTACCAAACTTTCATCTAAAAAACTTTCATGTCGTGGTCCAAAACCTTGCAAATCGGGACCATAGCTTTCAAGTTGTGGTCCAAAACATTCAAATTGGGGCCAAAAACTTTCAAATTGGGATTTAAAAATTCAAATTGGAGGAATTTTCACCTTGAATGGAGGAGGCAGGCGGGGCTTGGGCGTCGGGCAGGAGGCGTGGCGGCGAACATGGCTCATAGCGGCCTCGCTGCCCTCATCTGGCGGTGCTGAAGGGCAACATGCGAGCTCCTACCCACGACACGTGACCTCTCGGCCGGCACACGAGCTCTGGCCACGACACGCTCATCTCTTGGCGTGGACGACACCCGAGTGCAAACTCTTGAGTAGAGAGAGGGACGCGTAGAGAGAGAAGCTTCTCCTAGGGAGAGAGAGACATGCACATCTCATGGAAGAAGAAAGATTTTTTTTTGAAATAATATTAATTTAAAAGAGCATGAGAGGTTCACAATATTGAGCTCTCTATCGCTGATTGAATTGGCGACACAGACCTGTCGCCAATTCAACTTGCAACAAGGCTCCTTAATTTTTTAATTTTAAAATATGAAAAATCGTCATTTCAAATGACGATAGGGATCCAGCAAGTCTCGGTCACTATTCTAAATAGCGACACAATCTCCCTTATAAAAGACCATTGAAACCCTAAATTTCAGGTAAAACTCACTTTTATTCAGAAAAAAGATAAAAGGGGTGAGGGAAGGGAGAGGAGCAGAGAGTAGAGGGGAGCAGAGAAGCTAGCGTAGCACTGCTGGTTCGGTCGTCCACCTTTAAAGTAATTTTTTTAACAGAATAGATTACATAGTTATGGATGTACGGTTATATAGTGCAGTATGTTGTACATAATCCTTTTTAGTGGGTAGTTTAGTTTTAGATATATTGTTAGTTTAGTTTTAGATATATTGTTAATCGTAGAAATCTTGTTTACGGTGCAGTGTGTTAAATATGTCGGACGTCACCAATTTTAAAATTTACTACGGCTAGAAGACTATTCTTGAGGGTCCCGAGGGGATCGATTTGCATTATTTCAATCGGCAACTGTGCCCCTAACAAGACCAGAGCAGCATACATGAAACGTTGTGATGCGATGGTTGTTCCACACATTCTATTTGAACCATGCTGTGTATGATATGAGATTGAGTTGCTTTGTCACTCGACCAACACATAGCACATATTGGGAGTTAGTTCAGCTCAAGGGAACAAGGTCATTACAGTCATATGTACGCATGGCGAGGGAGAAAATGTGAGATTTGGTCTTTCTGGCCTAGGCATATGCCAAGCCCACTCCAACATCTGCGACTAACAAGAAGGAGGTGGTGATACCGAAGAAGTCAGAGAGTCCAGCCACAGCACGACGTACACAATGGTCGAAGATCCGGGAGTAGCTGATCTTGTCAAAGAAGACCCTGTGGAAGAAGCTCCTTTAGTCAGGCAAGCTAGTTGGCTTACTGAACAGGGTAAGGAGCTGGAAGCCCTAGTGCAAAGGATGGATCTCGAAGACCGAGACTACATAGCATTATCAAAAGATGAAGAATCCGACGATGATGATGATGTGGACCAAAGAAAGGTTCCATCCGAGTGAAACACATACTAGTTCGACAACCTCGTTGTTAATGAAGGCTCCGTGTGCCGTGGGAGTACGACGAGGCGAGGTCGAGGCAGGAGCTATGCACAAATGCAAGGAGGCGTGCAGGAGGTGGTCAAATGCAGGTATTGTCGGTGTAGTGTACATTCACAGTTGTCAAGTCTAACCCTGGATGCTATGACGTGAAGTGTGACATAGAGGGGTGTCCTTGGCCAGTGCACACATTTCAGACTAGTTGAGCCACGATCGATCATTCAGGCAATTAAGATAAGGTTTCAATACACAGTCAACTATGCCAAGGCGTGGAGGACAAAACAGAAGGCATTGGAATCAAGGGTCGAGACGTTCGGGACTCTGTCACAACCTTCGGGCTACTCCGGTCATAGAAGACAGTCACCCAGTACTCATGTCGACATTCAAGATTTCACGCATCTGAAGTGGGCCAATAATTGGGTACTGAAGCAAGTATTCTTCGCCTTTGGTCCATGCATCAATGCATTCCGGCACTGCAGTCCAATCTTGTGTGTGGATGACACGTAGCATTCGCTTTCGTTGAAAGCGAAAACATGGACAACTGGTATTAGGAATTTGAGAATTTTTGTTGTATAGGGCCGTCCAAACGTATGTGTCATACATGATCGGCATGCGGGCCTGCTGAGTGCAATAACTCAGCTACAACAAAGAAAGAACAAACCACTTCCTTGGGTGGATCTGTAGAGTAGGTGATGCATGAGGCACATGGGTGCAAACTTTTACAAACAGTTCCACAACAAGGACTTGATGAACTTATTCAAGCGGTTGTGCATCCAGAACCAGCAGCGAAAGTTTGAAGTACTTTGGAAGATTCTGGATGAGCGGACCTAGACACACATAAGGGTCGCAGCGAAAAAGGCCGCCTCAAGCGCTGATCAATCCCCCAAAGCATTGCCACAGCTACCCACAGATGGTCCTAATACGGCGAGGAAGACGGGGGCGTAGGTGAAATACTTCTTGGACTGGATTGAGTACGAGTCTAAGGAGAAATGGTCGCTGTTTCATGACAGGAGTGATGCTCGATATGGTGTCATGACAACCAATCTAGCCGAGGTGTACAACTAGGTCATACACGGTACAAGGTGCCTCCCTTTAATTGTTATTTTGAATGCAATTCTCCGCGATACTACAAATTACTTTGTTGACGGAAGCAACACCGCGTCGCCCGCTATGGTTACTATGCTCCGTCATGATCAAGAAGTACATGGAGGAGAAGGGCAAGAAGGGTGAGATGCACTCGACATCCAAGATGAGTACAAAGGAGCTTCGCTTCGAAATAATGTGCAGCGATAAAGAACGCCGCGGGACGAACCGTGAGAGGATCACCCACGGGTGTACACTACACTGCGCTAGTTGCGTATGTACTTGCAACAAGCCCCTTCTTTTGCACAGGCTCTGCTTCTATGTCTTGGCGGCATTTTCGATGGTAGCGTAGCATCTTGGCTAGTACCTCTTTGACTATTTCAACAAAGAGGAGGTGATACAAACCTGGAGTACAGAGATGTATGGTTACACCGTTGTTGACCATTTCTTTGGCCATTCAACCTGGGAGCAACTTATCTAGGCCACATACATTGATAAGCTGACGGGAAAGGTTGGCCGACGGCAGGTACAACGCATTAGGAACGACGTAGACAAAGCAGAAGATAGGCGTCGTACGAAGAAATACTCCATTTGCAGAGAGTCTGGGCACACCTTCAAGAAATTCCCTACAAGAAATCCACAAGACGAAGAAAACATCGGCAGTCCGGACGTTGCCGCGGGGACCTCATCAGACCGCCCCACTCGAGGCAGTCCACATTGCAGACATAGAGGTTGTCGGGACCCAAATATGCAAATCTGGACCCTCTGTGTATTCTGCACTAGTCCAGGATCACGCTAGTGCACACAGTGTCAACATTGATGAAATATCACATCCATACAACGAATATAAGAATAAACGAGTACATTTAAATAACAAATAACTGTTGGGACCTTACGGTCGAGTTTTACATTTATTAAGCCATGCAAGGCTGACAATAAAGAAATAAACTGCAGCGGAAACGAAATAAACTCCGGTGGCTCCCATCAATTTACCACAGGCAACCGACTGGGATCAAGACCCTAACGTTCAACCTTCGTAGAACTCTTCTTCAAAAGCAGGCGACGACTCCTCCACTTCTGTTGATTTGTTTAGCAAGAGTGAGTACACACCGTACTCGCAAGTCATACCACAGAATGCATTTATACATGATGGCTTATTCCAAAGAAATGGCTTCTGTGGTTATTTTGCAGAAATGCAACATTTGCAATTGAATACAAATAATAGATTGAAAGCGTAATTCAAAACAAATAGACAATAATAAGTTAACAATTGATTTCACAAAGGACACACAGTCTAATCAAGTTCTTTCACACAGCTGAACAAGTTAACTCACACAGCTGACCCTTCCCATTTATTTTTATGAAAATCTACCCCTCGTGTGAAATTCCCGAGCATGTCCATAACCGAGGACGCGGCTATTCGAATAGATTGGTTTAAACACTCTGCAGAGGTTGTACACTTTACCCACACGATGAAACCAACCGGATCGAGTTGATCACAACAAAACCTTTGAGACTTCATCTCAAACAATGACACTCTGGTGTGCTTTCTCGCCGTCAATTTGTACACACACCCTTGGAACGACACACACCATTGGGCAGGATGCAATGAATCGTCCGCGATGTGACATATCACACCTCCGACCCATCACACGGCTTAAATACAACATGAGTTGTCAATGTCAAGACTCCATAACTTACTAAGTTAGGCCCAGCCCATACTAGGCATGTGGTCGACAAGAAGGCCAGTTCAATGGCGCACAAAGTTAAGTCCTTAATTGACCAAGGCAAGACTTCGATTTTACCCAAATCACAAAGTTTAATAAGCACACACTCCACCATTCACACAGAATCCACCACTTGCCTCGATCTAAATCTTTTCCCACCACGTTGATTAAGTGCAACACATGCCATCAACGAGTAATAGCACACAGCACACACAGATTCATCACACAGTTCCATAATCACTTAGTCAAATTTATAATTGCAACTCTCACATGAAATGATGACTCGTGGCATGGCTAAGCAGTCTAATCGTATCTAACCAACCCACGTTGGTGCTACAATAATACCAACTAGTAATTAAACAACCTAGGGTGACAAAAGATCATGGCATACAATAGACAAGGTGGCATAACAATTTGGATTTAATAACTACACCCAAAAGCATTTAAATAAATACTTGAAATAGAATGCAATACATTGAAACAAAGTATTTTGAAAACTGGGTTCAAAATGATCAAAGGTATAACTTGCCTTGGAATAGATCTAGATATTGGTCTTGGTCTTGAGGTGCTCCTTCTTACGCAAAATTCCCAAGTATCGACGTCTACTGCAAAACGAGACAAAAGAAACAAAACAAATAAATAACAGAGGCAAAACAAACTCCAAAAATTAAATAAAATTCATAAATAAATAGATCTAAATTTTATATGAATTTACAAATTTGAATGGGCTCAATTGGACTTCGGATGCAAAAGATATGGGCTTTGGAAGATTGGAAAATCAATAAAACCCTAAATTGGATTTTCTCGAATTTCCCGAATTATTTTTATAAAGGAAAATCGAATTATTGCGCAATGCTTGCGTCAGCCGGAAAAAAGAAATTAATTAAAATCCGTACTGACAGGTGGGCCCCACCCGTCAGTGGCTTGGCTCACGGTGGACTGGGTCCACCGAGCCGAGGGTTAGGGGTGGCGGTGGATCGTGCCGCGGTCGCTGACACGCAGCGCCCACACACGACGGGAGCCGAGATGGCGCCGGCGTGGACGCCGACTTGGTCTTGAATAAGCACGAGCACGAGGAGCTCCGCCGAGTCGGCGGCGCGGCGGCGGCAACGGCAATGACGATCGGCCGCCAAGACAAAATGGATTATGGGAGTGTGGCGCATTGCTCTTGGGAGGCGGCGAGGCCCGGCGGCGACGGCCACGGCGTAGCGAAGCGGCGGCGGTGGTGACGGGAAGCTTTGTCGGATGAGTAAACAACGGTGGTGGGGCGTCGGTGACCGAGGGCGAGGTGGCGACGTGAAGCCCGGATATTGCGATCACAACGGCGGCGGTTGCTCATCCAACGAGGGTCGCGATGGAGAATTTCAGCGGCGATGGAGCTTCGCCGACGGGTTCTTTCGGCAATGCCGCAGAACTGAGACGAAAGCGAGGACTAAGAACTTCGGGGTTCCGGAGGAGGAGAGAGGCGAAGAGATCGGCGGGCTCGGGGCTTTTATAGCCGAGGACGGAGTCCCGAGCGAAGCAATGGCGGCGGCGCGCGAAGGGCTGAGGCGGGCGCGGGAGTTCGGGATTTAAGACGACGACCGGGCGAGTGCCGCATGGGCGAGATCGCAGTATGACGATCCAACGGGCGAGGAAAGGCGGCGTTAGCTGCTGAGAGTGTGAGAGAGAGCGCACGATCGGATCCAAGGGCGAAGCGAACGCGGCGGCGGAGCCGAACCGAAGCGATGGCGATCCGACGGCCGGGAGCGAAGCGCGGCGAGCGAAGCGCCGATTTCAATCCAACGCGCGAGAGCGAAGCGAGGCGAGGGCGGCTGCGATCGGCGGAGGAGACACGCGGCGTTCATCCGAAGCGGGAAGGCGCGACGCGGGGAGTGGGCCGAGGGTAGGCTGGCGGTGGAATAGTGTTGGGCTTCGCCCAACATCGTTCAAGGTTTTCTTTGATTTTCTTTTAAATAAATCCAGAAAATACAAATAGCTAATAGAAAATAGCAAATGGCTTGGGAAAAATTCCAGAAAATTCTATAAAATATATCCAAGCATATAGAATCTAAATAAAATAGTTTTGACAATTGTTGATGTTGGGTTTAAGCACATTAAATCAATTTATCCTTAAAGTCCATATTAAGCTTTTTAATTTAATATTCAAATAAATCCAAATGATAATTTCTCTTACTACCAATATTTAAAAGATTTTAAAAGCTCTGAAAATTGGGATGTTACAAACCTCCCCCCCTTAAACGAATCTCGTCCCCGAGATTCCGGCTAGCTAGAGAAAAGGCTAGGGAACTCGGATTTCAACTCTTCTTCACGTTCCCACGTTGCTTCTCCTTCGAGTGGTTACTCCACCGACTTTGCGTAAAACGAAGCAGCCTTGCTTGCAGTGCGGCGCTCTGCGACATCCAAAATCCGACAGTCGCTCTTTGTATGTGAGATCTTCCTTGATTCAATTGACTCCAACGGGTGCATTCTTCCGCACACGAAGACACTTCTTCAGCTGAGAGACATAAAAGACATCATGCACTCCTGCTAACGACTGCGGTAACTCCAACTGGTACGCAACTTCTCCACGGCGTTCCAAAACCTTGAATGGACCCACATACCTTGGAGCAAGCTTCCCTTTGGTGTGGAATCTCTTAACACCTCTCGAGCGGAGTAACTCAAGATACACAAAATCCTCGGTTCAAAGCCGAGGTCACGACGACGATTATCGGCATAACTCTTTTGCTCGGATGGGCTATCTTTAGTCTTTTCTCGATCATAGCGACTTGTTCTTCGCTTCTGAATAATATCTCGCCCGAACACTACACGTCAAATTGTCTCGACCAATTCAACGGAGTTCTGCAGTACGACCATACAAAGCTTCAAATGGTGACATCTGCAAACCGGCTTGATAATCGTTGTTGTACGAGAATTCGCATCGGCAAACTTTTATCCCAATCGGTAGCATTAGCTAAGGCACGTGCTCTTAACATATCTTCTAATATTCGTTGATTCTTTCATCGTCCATCCGTCTGGGATGATAAGCGATCTTGAAATTCGATGAGTTCCTGTGGCTTCATGTAGACTCGCGTAAACGAGGTGAATTGAGATCCTCGATCCGACACTATCTTCTTAGGCACACCGTGCGATCGACGATTTTTGACATATACAATTCCGCCAAGCGGTCTCTCGAGTAAGTGGTTTTGGTGGCAAGAAATGGGCAACCTTAGTCAAGCGATCCACTATTACCCAAATCGAATCATAACTGATTGAGTCTTGGGTAATCCGTAATAAAATCCATACCGATCTCTTCCCACTTCCATTACGTATCTTCACGTTGTAGCAATCCTGCTTTGGTCTCGATGTTCGGCCTTTACTTTTCGACACACGTCGCATAAGGCAACGAATTCGCGACGTCTCGCTTTAAGTTTGGCCACCAAAACTTATTCTTAACATCCCGATACATCTTAGTGCTTCGGGGTGAATTGAATACTTTGAGTCATGGGCTTCCTTCGTAATCACCGTCTTAATCCATCCATATCCGTACACGATACGTCCATTGATCCACAGATATCCCGATCATCTATGGTGAAGTCTTTAAATTTTCCATCTGACATCTTCTTCTTGAGATCAGCAAACTCAGAATCCTTAGGTTGAGCTTCACGAATCTGTTTCTCCAGAGTAGACTGTACTTCCAAATTGGCCACAAATCCTTCCGGAACAACTTCTAACGTAGCTTCTGGAATTCCTCCTCAAGTTCTGAACACAACTCCTTTACTTCCAGAGCATTGCAGTAGCTCTTACGGCTCAGTGCATCTGCAACTACATTGGCCTTACCAGGATGGTAATGGATTCCAAGATTATAATCCTTTATTAATTCCAACCATCTTCTCTGTCTCATGTTCAAATGTCGGACCCCGGGGATTCACACAACCCCGAGACCCTCTGTGCATACCAAGCTAGTCCCATGATCAGTAGCTAGCTTGCACAGTTGCAACAATGATGCATTCATAACCATTCAACGATTTAACTAATGAAGCGCATAAAGTAATATTAATTAAAGCAGCAAAGACCTTATGGTCAAGGTTCTTACAAAAGTCGCCTCACAGGGCTTAGCAACAACAGAGTATCTGGCAGCGGAAATCTCAAAAATACGTGGAGCCCAATCGACATGCCCACAGGCAATCGAGTGGTGGACGTGACCTAGATCGCAAAGTCTTCAAAGTAGCCTTCTTCATAGTACTCAGCGTTTCCTGGTTCTTCTGCTGGGACTGATCAACAAAGGGCACAAAGCCGTGAGTACATAAAGTACTCAGCAAGTCGTAGAGAAATGTATGTACATAGTATTCATGTCAGGCTTAAGCAAGGATGGCTTTATGGTTAATTTGCGAAAGCAAGTTTAACGATAAATACAATAATTAGATGGCAAGCGAGATTTCAAAAGAATAATACATAGATAACCAAGTTCTTTTGAATTAAAGCGGTGAACATCCGCTCACTTCCCAACCATTCCAACCAAGCGCTTCCATCGAACCAAACCACATTTTTGAAAATACTACCCTTTGCGCGAAATCACTGTGCATGTCCGTGAAGCAGGGACACGGCTATTGAATAGATTTTTGACACTCTGCAGAGGTTGTACGACTTTACCCACAAGACACGAATTCTCTAGTTTGTTTGGCATCCGTCGATACCACCGCTCACTTCCTTTGGTGAGTAGTCTAGAGCACGTGACAAGGCTTTTACAAAGTTCCATTTTGCCTCGGTTCTGCCCGCTAAGGTTTCGCCATCACAGCCCCCTCTTGCGCCAATAAATGACCACAACAGAACCGACTCAAAACTTTCCTAATTAATTGGCGGTCCGTCCCATACGGACTTATGGTTGCACGAGGTGACCCGGATCAATGACTTGCAAAGTTAAGTCCTTAGTTATTTGCCGCACAAGTCTACCACAACCCAATGTGCATTACGCACCCACTCTAGCTCCCTACCTCAAGCCCGAGCATAAAACATTTTTGTTCATACCCGGCCAAATGGCAATCCCTGCCATGGCACAACATCTTTAAATAAAAGTGGCCTCACACCACTGTTCCATAGTTTCATTAGTCAAATTTCATTAATCATTGAACATGTGATCGAAAGTACTGCGGGCAACTAGAGCATGTCTAAGCAATAATACGCTCCCAAGTTGGTAATACAATTATGTCCAACTAGTATTAACCATCCTATGGTGTCCAAGGATATATGTCATTCAAGGAGACATTTCATTTTTAATTCATCAAGGAGGCATAATGGCAATTTGGTAATTATCTACTCCCAAAACCATTTTTAATAAAACTAGCCATGCATGATAATTTAATACAATATACATTTGTAAAATGGGTTCAACATGGTCAAAGGCCTACGACTTGCCTTCGTTGACGAGGAGAGGGTCTTCGGTCGTCGGGTCGAAGAAATCTTCCGAAACGCCGGAATCTACACGTGCGAGAATTGCAACAAATAAATAAAACAGCACCAAATGAACTCCAAAAATTACAAAACCAGTACCAAATGAAAGAGGATGAATTTATATGAATTTAGAAATTTGGATCACCCAAATCGGAGTTCGGATGTGAAAGTTATAGCCAAAAGAAGTTGAAAATCACATAAAATGATGGATTTTAGGGTTTTCGGATTTTCCGAATTAATTTTCATCGAAATTCCGACTTTGACGTCACAAGACACGCAATCGCACACGTGGCGCCACGCTGAGTTGAAAGGGCCGACGCGCGCCGACGTGGCCCACGCGGCGGCCACGTCGGCTCGGGCCCGCAGTCGAGAGAGAGGGGAGAGAGAGACGCGGAGAGAGAGACGCGGGGGGTGGCGGCGTGGCCGTGGCCGGAGCTGGGAGACGACGGGCCGGGCGCTGGAGAAAGCGAGACGCCGGGAGACGGCGGCGCAAGGCGCCGAGAAGGAAGAAGAAGGGAGGCGGCGCGAGAACGCCGAGAGAGAGAGAGAGAAAAGGAGAGGAGAGGAAGAGGCGCGGCGGTTTTATAGCGCGGCATGGAAAAGCAATGAGCAGCGATAGGACGGCAGCGGCGGCAGGGCCTTGGCGAGGTGGCGACGACGGAGAGGCGCGGAGAGGCGGCGGAGGGCAGACGGCGGCGGATTCGCGCGGCGGATTCGGCAAGGATTAGCGCGCGGTCGTGGAGAGAGAGAGCGGCGGCGCGCGGGGACGATGAACAGCGCCGTCCGATTCCGACGGACGGCAAGGAGCGAGGGAGGCGCGGAGAACGAGAGCCGTCCGATTTCAATCGGACGGTGAGGAGGAGAAGAGGCGCGGGCGGGGGAGACGAAGCGGGCGCCGTCCGATTCCGATCGGACGGTGAGAAGATGGAGGGGCGCGGGCGAACGGGAGCGCGCGGATCTCGATCCAGCGGTCGAGAGCGATAAGGTGGCGCGGCCGATCAGGAACCGCGGGATGGGGATCGGACGGCTGAGGCGAAGGGGAGACGCGGCGCAACGAGGGACGTTGGATGGAGATCCAACGGCGAGGCGACGGCGCTTGCGAGGCGAGCGGGCCGGGAAACAGGAGATGGGCGGAGGAATTCGGCCCACAAACAGAAAAAAGATTTAAAATACCTTTTTCAATTCAGAAATCCAAATAAATAAAAAGGCAATTTAGAAAATAGCAAATAGACTCCAAAAATTCTAGAAAAATTCACAGAAATTCCTTGAATTATTCTAGACTTAATAAAAATACTTTTAACTTTAAATTTCCTTTTTATTTTGCAAATAAATTAATTTTTAATTTCGGATAAAACAAAAATCAATTTCTAAAATCCAATAAATCCAAGAAAATTCTTAAAATAATAATTTTGATTTTAAATTCCAGAAAACTCAATCAAACCAACTTGAATTTAATTGAAGTTTGATTAACTCATATTAAACATGCAATTGAATTCTGAAATTCCAAATTAAGCTTTTGGCAAATAGAAGCAAATGGTTTTCTTTTAAAATTTTTCAAAAACTCCGAAAAACGGGACGTTACAAACCTACCCCTCTTAAAGGGAATCTCGACCCCGAGATTCAGGCTGACTAGAGAATAGATGGGGAAACTCAGCCTTCAAGTCATCTTCTCGTTCCCAAGTGGCTTCTTCTTCGGTGTGGTTGCTCCACTGGACCTTGCAGAAACGGATGATCTTGCTTCTTGTCACTCGCTCTGCTACTTCCAAAATCTTGATGGGATGCTCCTTGTAGGTGAGGTCTTCTTGCAGGGCAATTGATTCCACTGGCATCTGCTCTTCGGGCACACGCAAACACTTCTTCGCCAGACACGTGGAAGACATTATGCACATCCGATACCGAGGCGGAGGTCCAAGCAAGTAGCGACTTCTCCTCTTGGGCTAGAATCGGGAAAGGTCCGATGTACCTTGGTGCAAGCTTTCCACTTACTCAAACGACGATCCCTTTAAGAGGCGACACCTTCAGTACACATGATCACCAGTGCAAAAGCTAGATCTCGCGACTGTTATCGCAGATAACTCTTCCGCTCGGTCTGTCTTTGTTTTCACCTTTCTCTCGATAGATCGAACTTGCTCTTGGCTTTTTCCAAAATATCCGCCCAAACACTTGTCTTTCGCCTACTTCATTCCAATACAAGGGTGTTCTCGCATTTTCTTCCATAAAGAGCTTCAAATGGAGACATCCGAGGCTTGATTGTAATCGTTGTTATAGGAAAACTCGCATAAGGTAGCATTTGATCCCAATCTGTCTCGATTTGCTAAGGCACAAGCCCTTAACATATCTTCTAGGATTTGATTTACTCTTTTTACGTCATCCATCCGTCTGGGATGATAAGTCAGATCAAATTTAGATTAGTACCCAAAACAACTGTGCAACTTCGCCAAAACCTTGAGGTGAATGGGTTCCTCGATCCGACACGATCTTCTTAAGACTCCATCTTTGGCACACTATCTTTGCCATGTACAATTACGCGATCTATCACCGAGTAAGTAGTCTTGGTGGGAGAAAGTGAGCAACTTTGGTTAGACGATCCACAATTACCCGATAGAATCATATCGACCTTGTCCTTGGCAAACCGGTGATAAAATCCATGCCAATTTCTTCCCATTTCCATTCGTGCACTTTCAAGGGTTGCGAGAGTCCAAAGAGTCTTTGATGCTCGGCTTTTACTCACCGATGACATCACCTTTGGGCTACATACTCGGCAATCTCACGCTTCATGCTAGGCCACCAATACATTTCTTTGAGGTCTTGGTACATCTTTGTGCTTCCAGGTGAATGGAATACAAAGTTTCATGGGCTTCCTTGAGTATCACCGCTTAAGCTCTTTCGATCTGGAACACTGATTCGCTTGTCAAACCAAATGGTGCCTTGCTCATCTTACGAAAATCTCGTGGCTTTACCCTTTTTCATGTTGCTCTTGATTTCCTTAATATTGGCATCTTCAACTTGAGCTTCCTTGATCCGATTCGCAAAGTGGGTTGAACTTCTAAGGCGCCTAGGTAACCTTCTTCAACCAACTCTAACTTGAGCTTCAGAACTCTTCATGAAGGGCTGGCTGATTTTCCTTGATCGTCAGGGTATTGCAGTAGACTTTTCTGCTCAAGGCATCTGCCACAACATTAGCTTTGCCTGGGTGGTAATGGATCCCAATATCATAATCCTTGATTAACTCTAACCACCTTCTTTGCCTCATATTAAGATCACCGAGTGAAAATGTACTTCAAGCTCTTATGGTCGTGTAGACTTCACTGGCGATTACCAATAAGGTAATGACGCCATATCTTCAAAGCATGCACTACTGACTAACTCCAAGTCATGAGTGGGGTAATTCACTTCATGAGGCCTCAATTGACGGAAGCATAGGCTACTACCTTCCTTTCTTGCATCAGACACAACCAAGTCCTTGCCGGATGCATCACGAAAATCTCAAAATCCTTAGGACATCCGCAAAATCAACACCGGAGCTGTGGTCAACCGCTTCTTCAACTCTTGAAAACTTTGCTCACAATCTGCTGTCCAAGCAAATTTCTTTTCTTTCTTCAACAGCTGAGTGAGGGGTCTTGCTATCTTGGAGAATCCTTCTATGAATCGACGATAGTATCCTCGCCATTCCAAGAAAACTTCGACTGAGGCATCGACTTGGGTGACTCCCAATTAAGCACATCCTTAACCTTGCTAGGGTTAACAGATACTCCTTCTGCAGACATGACATGTCCCAAGAAAGTAACTTCTTTCATCCAAAACTCACACTTGCTGAATTTAGCATAGAGTTGATGATCTCTAAGCTTATTCAGGACCAAACGGAGGTGCTCTTCATGCTCTTCTTCACTCTTGAATACACCAAAATATAAATCGATGAAGACAATGACGAACTTATCCAAATACTCCATGAATACTTTATTCATCAAGTTCATAAAGTAAGCGAGGGCATTGGTCAATCCAAACGACATGACCGTGAACTCATACATCCATACCAGGGTTGAGAAAGTCGTCTTGGGAATATCTTCGGACGAATCTTGGTGGTGGTATCGACGACTCAAGTCTATTTTGGAGAACACACCGGCTCCTTTCAACCGGTCAAACAAATCATCGATCCCGGGCAGAGGGTACTTGTTCTTGATGGTGACCTCATTGAGGGCTCAGAATCCACACACATCCGCTGGGTACCATCCTTCTTTGCAACAAAGATCACCGGGCTCCCAAGGTGAAGAACTTGGCCTGACAAAACCTTTCTCTTGCATTTCTTCAATTTGCTTCTTTAGTTCAACCAAATCATTGACAGCAATCAGAGGGTCTCTTGAAAATAGGCGCAGTTCTGGAACAAGATTGATGACAAACTCCAAGTCTCGATGCAGCGGCATTCCGTAGGTCATCGGGAAAGATATCCAAAATTCTCGACCATCGCACTTCTTCCAAAGACACAACACTGCATCGCAGACTAAAGCTCCGACTAGCTTCTGCGGGAGGCTTCAAACTTTACCTTGGTTCCATCCGGACCGACCAAAGTGATGCTTCTACCACCACAATCCAAGAGGGCTTGGTGATTGGCAAGCCAATCCATTCCCAAAATCACATCAAGAGACTTGGTGTCTATGATGATGAGATTGGCAAGGAATTCTACCCTTCTATGGTCACTTTAACCTTAGGACAACCTTGGTTCGTACTCAATTCGAACAGGAGATTGAACCAACAAAACACTTTTAAGAGGCAAAACTTCCAACCTGGTGCCTTTCAAAGAAACTCCGAGAAACAAACGAATGCTAAGCTCGTAATCAAACAAAGCATGGGGTCTTTGAATTGACAAGGAACTTACCCAAAGACGACGTCCGGGGCATGCAGGCTTCCTCCACAGCTGGTGTGGTTCACACGACCTCTTCCAAAAGGCCGAGGAGACTTGACCGTGCAGATGGAGTCCGAGGGCTCCACGTGCGACTCTGGAGCGGGGTCTGGTCTGAGTGGCTCCCATGTTGAAACGAACAGAGAAGGGCCTTGCCTCTGCGGGCAAGCATAGCGAAGTGCCCGGTGATGACACTTAAAGGTGTGATCCCGGCCGCAGGTTGCCATTCCTTGGTGGTGGTTCGTTGGGAGCTGTTGAAGCCGCGGTCACCGGAGGCTATTTGGGCGAGTCTGTGCGCTGGGGGCTCAATGTGACAGTGGAGCAACACGGCGGGAGGCGGCACTCATTCGGCTCTCGGGAGTGAGACCGATGGGCACCGTGGCGCATCATCTTTCTCTTGCGGATTCTTCAAGTTCACGGCGGATTCCTCGATGAGCATGGCCTTGTTCACCAAGTCTTTGGAAATCAATAGTCATTCCCAATGACTTGCACCTTCAAACGGGGTTGAGTCCTCTCTTGAAGCGCTCGGCATCATCTCGTGGCAACGCCCTGGGCATAACGGGACAACCGAGTGAATCATTAAGATATTCACTCACCGACGTGTTGCCTTGCCGCACTCACGGAACTCATTCTTCTTCATTTCCACCTTTCCATCAGGGATATGGGAGTGGCGGAAAGCTCTCAAAACTCGCCCAAGTGATACTCTCATGGTTTCCATGGCGGCACAATAGTTCTCCCACCATTCTCGCAGCGGTACCTTCAAGCCGGTGAGTGGCATCTGTAACCTTCTCGCGATCATCACAACGGGTGATAGCGAGTTTTTTTCCATGGAACGCATAACCATTCATCTGCGCCCAATGGCTCGAGGAGCTAGAGAAAGTGGGCGGATGGGTCCTCAAAACTCGCCACTAGGCTGAGGAAACACTGGTGGTGGAGCAGGCGTGGGCGTGGCAACCGCTGATCGCTCGATTCATCATTGCGGCGAGGCAAGCGATGCCGGTTCTGGCGATTCATCATCCGGTCATATTCGCGATCAAAGAGCTCATCACCGCGTCTGGCCGCCATGAACCGACTCAAACCGGACCGCATCGCGGCTGGGAAGACGGGACACTGGCGCTTGGAGTCTCATCCTGACTTGCGGAGTTGCGGGTCTGAACCATCTGCGACAAAGCTTCACTGGTTTAATAGACGAGAAGAAGAAAGCAATTTAGATGCGAGGGAAAGCATTTAGATGAGCGAGAAACAAGGGAGATAGATGGATCAACCTAATGCGGACAAAATTGGTTTTACCTAACGAAGCGGATAGCGAAAAGCTATCAAGAAGCAAACCAAAAGGGACACTTAAGCACAAAAGCACTATTACGCAGACTAAACGACTCTAAAACTAGGGAGGGCAACTACCAATCTAATCTTTACGGAGGGTCAACTGGGAACAGACGGCGGAACTTGAGCTTCCAAGACTTCCATTGCTTGATCTTGAAGGGCTCGATCCTAGGGATAATCCAGAGATGAGGGAGTCAATTTAAATTTGAAAACCAAGTTCCGGAAAAGATAAGATGAAAGAACTCAAGAATGATATAAGAGGGTAAGATGGTAAGAAAAGAATAGAACAAGGTGAGAAAGAACAGAATAAGATGAGAGAAGAATATCTAGTCAAGTTAATTGCTTGGTTTGATTTAGAAAATATATTTTGAATCTTTGACTAAGACGACCAATCTAACTAAAGGCCACGTCCTACAGTCGATATGGCTCTGATACCATCTCTTGTCGGACCCCGGGGATTCACACAACCCCGAGACCCTCAGGCATACCAAGCTAGTCCCATGATCGAGCTAGCTTGCACGCTTGCAACAATGATGCATTCATAACCATTCAACAACGAACTAATGAAGCGCATAAAGTAATATTAATTAAAACAAAGAAAGACCTTATGGTCAAGGTTCTTACAAAAGTCGCCTCACATGGCTTAGCAACAACAGAGTATCTGGCAGCGGAAATCTCAAAATACGTGGAGCCCAATCGACATGCCCACAGGCAATCGAGTGGAGGACGTGACCTAGATCGCAAAGTCTTCAAAGTAGCCTTCTTCATAGTACTCAACATTTCCTGGTTCTTCTGCTGGGACTGATCAACAAAGGGCATAAAGCCGTGAGTACATAAAGTACTCAGCAAGTCGTAGAGAAATGTATGCACATAGTATTCATGTCAGGCTTAAGCAAGGATGGCTTTATGGTTAATTTGCGTAAAGCAAGTTTAATAAAGAATACAATAATTAGATGGCAAAGCAGGATTTCAAAAGAATAATACATAGATAACCAAGTTCTTTTGAATCAAACAGTGAACATCCCGTTCACTTCCCAACCATTCCAACCAAACGTTTCCATCGAACCAAACCACATTTTTGAAAATACTACCCCTTGCGCGAAATCACCAGGCATGTCCGTAACCGGGGACACGGCTATTCGAATAGATTTTGACACTCTGCAGAGGTTGTACAGCTTTACCCACAAGACACGAATTCTCTAGTTTGTTTGGCATCCGTCGATACCACCGCCACTTCCTTTGGTGAGTAGTCTAGAGCACGTGACAAGGCTTTACAAAGTTCCATTTTGCCTCGGTTACGCGCTAAGGTTTCGCCATCACACCCCTCTTGCGCCAATAAATGACCACAACAGAACCGACTCAAAACTTTCCTAATTAATTGGCCAGTCCGTCCCATACCGGACTTATGGTTGCACGAGGTGACCTGATCAATGACTTGCAAAGTTAAGTCCTTAGTTGATCGCTCGCATAAGTCTACCACAACCCAATGTGCATTACGCACCCACTCTAGCTCCTACCTCAAGCCCGAGCATAAAACATTTTTGTTCATTCCACCAAATGGCAATCCTCGCCATGGCACAACATCTTTAAATAAAAGTGGCCTCACACCACTGCTCCATAGTTCCATTAGTCAAATTTCATTAATCATTGAACATGTGATCGAAAGTCTCATGTAACTAGAGCATGTCTAAGCAATAATACGCTCCCAAGTTGGTAATACAATTATGTCCAACTAGTATTAACCATCCTATGGTGTCCAAGGATATATGTCATTCAAGGAGACATTTCATTTTCAATTCATCAAGGAGGCATAATGGCAATTTGGTAATTATCTACTCCCAAAACCATTTTTAATAAAACTAGCCATGCATGATAATTTAATACAATATACATTTGTAAAATGGGTTCAACATGGTCAAAGGCCTACGACTTGCCTTCGTGACGAGGAGAGGGTCTTGATCGTCGGTCGAAGAAATCTTCCAAACGCCTAATCTACACGCGAGAATAGCAACAAATAAATAAAACAGCACCAAATGAACTCCAAAAATTACAAAACCAGTACCAAATGAAAGAGGATGAATTTATATGAATTTAGAAATTTGGATCACCCAAATCGGAGTTCTGATGTGAAAGTTATAGCCAAAAGAAGTTGAAAATCACATAAAATGATGGATTTAGGGTTTTCGGATTTTCCGAATTAATTTTCATCGAAATTCCGACTTTGACGTCGCCAAGACACGCAATCGCGCACGCGGCGCCACGCGGTTGAAAGGGTCGACGCGGGCCGACCGCCGCCACGCGGGCGCCACGTCGCCTCGGGCCCGCAGTCGAGAGAGAGAGAGAGAGAGAGAGAGAGAGAGAGAGCGTGGAGAGGGCGGCGCCGAGCTGGGAGACGACGGCGGCGGGCGTGGAGAAGGCGAGACGCCGGGAGACGGCGGCGCAAGGCGGCCGGAGGAGGGAAGAAGAAGGGAGGGGCGAGAACGGCGAGAGAGAGAGAGAAAAAAAGGGAGGGAGAGGAAGAGGCGCGGCGGTTTATAAGCGCCATGGCGCAAAAGCAGCGAGCGGCGATGGAACGGCGCGGGCGACGGACGGCGTGGCGTGGCGACGCGGGCGGAGGCGCGAGAGGCGACGGACGGCGACGGCTACCGGATTCGCCGCGGCGGATTCGCGGCGCAGCGCGCGCGTCGGGAGAGAGAGAGAGAGCGCGCGCGTTGGGACGATGATCGGCGCCGTCCGATTCCGACGGACGGTGCGGAGCGAGGAGGCGCGGAGAGAGAGCCGTCCGATTTCAATCGGACGCGAGGAGGAGAAGAAGCGCGCGCGGGAGACGAGCGGCGCCGTCCGATTCGACGGACGGTGAGAAGATGGAGGGCGCGGCGAACGGGAGCGCGGATCTCGATCCAGCGGTCGAGAGCGATAAGGTGGCGCGGCCGATCGAGAACCATGGATGGGGATCGGACGGCCGAGGCGAAGGAGGAGCGCACAGAACGAGGGACGTTGGATGGAGATCCAACGGCGGAGGGCGACGGGCGCGCGCGGGAGCGGGCCGGGCCGGGGGAAACAGGAGATGGGCCGGAGGAATTCGGCCCACAAACAGAAAAAAGATTTAAAATACCTTTTTCAATTCAGAAATCCAAATAAATAAAAAGGCAATTTAGAAAATAGCAAATAGACTCCAAAAATTCTAGAAAAATTCACAGAAATTCCTTGAATTATTCTAGACTTAATAAAAATACTTTTAACTTTAAATTTCCTTTTTATTTTGCAAATAAATTAATTTTTAATTTCGGATAAAACAAAAATCAATTTCTAAAATCCAATAAATCCAAGAAAATTCTTAAAATAATAATTTTGATTTTAAATTCCAGAAAACTCAATCAAACCAACTTGAATTTAATTGAAGTTTGATTAACTCATATTAAACATGCAATTGAATTCTGAAATTCCAAATTAAGCTTTTGGCAAATAGAAGCAAATGGTTTTCTTTTAAAATTTTTCAAAAACTCCGAAAAACGGGACGTTACAAACCTACCCCTCTTAAAGGGAATCTCGACCCCGAGATTCAGGCTGACTAGAGAATAGGTGGGGAAACTCAGCCTTCAAGTCATCTTCTCGTTCCCAAGTGGCTTCTTCTGGTGTGGTTGCTCCACTTCGACCTTGCGTAAACGGATGATCTTGCTTCTTGTCACTCGCTCGCTACTTCCAAAATCTTGATGGGATGCTCCTTGTAGGTGAGGTCTTCTTGCAGGCAATTGATTCCACCGCATCCGCTTCTTCGCACACGCAAACACTTCTTCGCCAGACACGTGGAAGACATTATGCACATCCGATACCGAGGCGGAGGTCCAACTGTAGCGACTTCTCCTCTTCTGCTAGAATCGAAAGGTCCGATGTACCTTGGTGCAAGCTTTCCACTTACTCAAACGACGATCCCTTTAAGAGGCGACACCTTCAGTACACATGATCACCAGTGCAAAAGCTAGATCTCTGCGACGGTTATCAAGATAACTCTTCTCGCTCGGTCTGTGGCTGTTTTGACCTTTCTCGATTGATCGAACTTGCTCTTCGGCTTTTTCCAAAATATCTCGCCCAAACACTTGTCTTTCGCCTACTTCATTCCAATACAAGGGTGTTGCATTTTCTTCCATAAAGAGCTTCAAATGGAGACATCCGAGGCTTGATTGGTAATCGTTGTTATAGGAAAACTCGCATAAGGTAGCATTTGATCCCAATCGGTTCGATTTGCTAAGGCACAAGCCCTTAACATATCTTCTAGGATTTGATTTACTCTTTCGTCTCATCCATCCGTCTGGGATGATAAGTCAGATGAAATTTAGATTAGTACCCAAAACACGTGCAACTTCGCCAAAATCTTGAGGTGAACTGGGTTCCTCGATCCGACACGATCTTCTTGGCACTCCATCTTTGGCACACTATCTTTGCCATGTACAATTTCGCGACCTATCACCGAGTAAGTAGTCTTGATGGGAGAAAGTGAGCAACTTTGGTTAGACGATCCACAATTACCCGAGATAGAATCATATCCTCGACCTTGTCCTTGGCAAACCAAAGGATAAAATCCATGCCAATTTCTTCCCATTTCCATTCGTGCACTTTCAAGGGTTGCGGAGTCCAAAGAGGTCTTTGATGCTCGGCTTTACTCGATGCGGACATCACACCGGGCTACATACTCGGCAATCTCACGCTCATGCTAGGCCACCAATACATTTCTTTGAGGTCTTGGTACATCTTTGTGCTTCCAGGTGAATGGAATACAAAGTTTCATGGGCTTCCTTGAGTATCACCGCTAAGCTCTTTCGATCTGGAACACGATTCGCTTGTCAAACCAAATGGTGCCTTGCTCATCTTACGAAAATCTCGTGGCTTTACCCTTTTTCATGTTGCTCTTGATTTCCTTAATATTGGCATCTTCAACTTGAGCTTCCTTGATCCGATTCCGCAAAGTGGGTTGAACTTCTAAGGCACTAGGTAACCTTCTTCAACCAACTCTAACTTGAGCTTCGTGAACTCTTCATGAAGGGTCACGATTTTCCTTGATCGTCGTGGTATTGCAAGAGACTTTTCGCTCAAGGCATCCGCCACAACATTAGCTTTGCTCAGGTGGTAATGGATTCCAATATCATAATCCTTGATTAACTCTAACCACCTTCTTTGCCTCATATTAAGATCACCGAGTGAAAATGTACTTCAAGCTCTTATGGTCCGTAGACTTCACAACGATTACCAATAAGGTAATGACGCCATATCTTCAAAGCATGCACTACTGCAGCCTAACTCCAAGTCATGAGTGGGGTAATTCACTTCATGAGGCCTCAATTGACGGAAGCATAGGCTACTACCTTCCTTTCTTGCATCAGACACAACCAAGTCCTTGCCGGATGCATCACGTAAAATCTCAAAATCCTTCCTGACATCCGCAAAATCAACACCGAGCCGTGGTCAACCGCTTCTTCAACTCTTGAAAACTTTGCTCACAATCTCTGTCCAAGCAAATTTCTTTTCTTTCTTCAACAAATGAGTGAGGGTCTTGCTATCTTGGAGAATCCTTCTATGAATCGACGATAGTATCCCGCCATTCCAAGAAAACTTCGACTGAGGCAATCGACTTGGGTGACTCCCAATTAAGCACATCCTTAACCTTGCTAGGGTTAACAGATACTCCTTCCGCAGACATGACATGTCCCAAGAAAGTAACTTCTTTCATCCAAAACTCACACTTGCTGAATTTAGCATAGAGTTGATGATCTCTAAGCTTATTCAGACCAAACGGAGGTGCTCTTCATGCTCTTCTTCACTCTTGAATACACCAAAATATCGTCGATGAAGACAATGACGAACTTATCCAAATACTCCATGAATACTTTATTCATCAAGTTCATAAAGTAGCAGGGCATTGGTCAATCCAAACGACATGACCGTGAACTCATACACCCATACCGGTTGAGAAAGTCGTCTTGGGAATATCTTACGACGAATCTTCACCGGTGGTATCCTCGACCTCAAGTCTATTTTGGAGAACACACCTCCTTTCAACCGGTCAAACAAATCATCGATCCCGGGCAGAGGGTACTTGTTCTTGATGGTGACCTCATTGAGGGCTCAGAATCCACACACATCCGCTGGGTACCATCCTTCTTTGCAACAAAGATCACTGGGCTCCCAAGGTGAAGAACTTGGCCTGACAAAACCTTTCTCTTGCATTTCTTCAATTTGCTTCTTTAGTTCAACCAAATCATTGACAGCAATCAGAGGGTCTCTTGAAAATAGGCGCAGTTCTCGAACAAGATTGATGACAAACTCCAAGTCTCGATCCGCGGCATTCCGTAGGTCCTCGTGAAAGATATCCAAAATTCTCTCGACCATCGCACTTCTTCCAAAGACACAACACCGCATCGCAGACTAAAGCTCGGCTAGCTTCTCCGGGAGGCTTCAAACTTTACCTTGGTTCCATCCGGATCGACCAAAGTGATGCTTCTACCACCACAATCCAAGAGGGCTTGGTGATTGGCAAGCCAATCCATTCCCAAAATCACATCAAGAGACTTGGTGTCTATGATGATGAGATTGGCAAGGAATTCTACCCCTTCTATGGTCACTTTAACCTTAGGACAACCTTGGTTCGTACTCAATTCCGAACCGGGAGATTGAACCAACAAAACACTTTTAAGAGGCAAAACTTCCAACTGGTGCCTTTCAAAAAACTCCAGAAACAAACGAATGCGAAGCTCCGTAATCAAACAAAACAGTGGCGAGTCTTTGAATTGACAAGGAACTTACCCAGCACGACGTCCGGGGCTGTCTGGGCTTCCTCCACAGTGGTGTGGTTCACACGACCTCTCCCAAAAGGCTGAGGAGACTTGACTGGTGCAGATGGAGTCTGAGGGGCTCCACGTGCGACTCCTGGAGCGGGGGTCCTGGTCGGAGTGGCTCCCATGTTGAAACGAACAGGAGAAGGGCCTTGCCTCTGCGGCAATCATAGCGAAGTGCCCCACCGATGACACTTAAAGCGTGTGATCCCTACCGCAGGTTGCCATTCCTTGGTGGCCGTTGCCGAGCCGCTGAAGCCGCGGTCACCGAATCGCCGGGCGAGGTGCCGCTCTGGGCTCAATGTGACAGTGGAGCAACACGGCGGGAGGCGCACACTCATTCTCGCTCTGGGAGTGAGACCGATGGGCACCGTGGCCGCATCATCTTTCTCTTGCGGGATTCTTCAAGTTCACGGCGGATTCCTCGATGAGCATGGCCTTGTTCACCAAGTGCCGGAAATCAATAGTCATTCCCAATGACTTGCACCTTCAAACGGGGTTGAGTCCTCTCTTGAAGCGCTTCGCGGGCATCATCTGTGGCAACGCCCTCCGGGCATAACGGGACAACCGAGTGAATCTGTTAAGATATTCACTCACCGACGTGTTGCCTTGCCGCACTCACGGAACTCATTCTTCTTCATTTCCACCTTTCCATCCGGATATGGGAGTGGCGGAAAGCTCCTCAAAACTCGCCCAAGTGATACTCTCATGGTTTCCATGGGCGGCACAATAGTTCTCCCACCATTCTCGCAATGTACCTTCAAGCGGTGAGTGGCATATGTAACCTTCTCGCGATCATCACAACGGTGATAGCGAGTTTTTTCCATGGAACGCAACCGGTCATTGCGCCCAATGGCTCCGAGGAGCTAGAGAAAGTGGGCGGATGGGTCCTCAAAACTCGCCACCTAGACCGAGGAAACACCGTGGTGGAGCGGCGTGGGCGTGGCAACCGCTTGATCGATTCGATTCATCATTGCGGCGAGGCGGCAGAATGTCCGTTCTGGCGATTCATCATCTGGTCATATCTCGCATCAAAGAGCTCATCACCGCGTCGGGCTGCCATGAATCGACTCAAACCCGGATCTGCATCCGGCGGCTGGGAAGACGGACATCGGGCGCTTGAGTCTCATCCTCGACTTATGAGTTATGGTCCGAACCATCTGCGACAAAGCTTCACTGGTTTAATAGACGAGAAGAAGAAAGCAATTTAGATGCGAGGGAAAGCATTTAGATGAGCGAGAAACAAGGGAGATAGATGGATCAACCTAATGCGGACAAAATTGGTTTTACCCAACGAACGGATAGCCGAAAAGCTATCAAGAAGCAAACCAAAAGGGACACTTAAGCACAAAAGCACTATTACGCAGACTAAACGACTCTAAAACTAGGGAGGCAACTACCAATCTAATCTTTACGGAGGGTCAACTGGGAACAGACGGCGGAACTTGAGCTTCCAAGACTTCCATTGCTTGATCTTGAAGGGCTCGATCCTAGGGATAATCCAGAGATGAGGGAGTCAATTTAAATTTGAAAACCAAGTTCCGGAAAAGATAAGATGAAAGAACTCAAGAATGATATAAGAGGGTAAGATGGTAAGAAAAGAATAGAACAAGGTGAGAAAGAACAGAATAAGATGAGAGAAGAATATCTAGTCAAGTTAATTGCTTGGTTTGATTTAGAAAATATATTTTGAATCTTTGACTAAGACGACCAATCTAACTAAAGGCCACGTCCTACAGTCGATATGGCTCTGATACCATCTCTTGTCGGACCCGGGATTCACACAACCCCGAGACCCTCTGTGCATACCAAGCTAGTCCCATGATCGAGCTAGCTTGCACAGTTACAACAATGATGCATTCATAACCATTCAACATTTAACTAATGAAGCGCATAAAGTAATATTAATTAAAACAAAGAAAGACCTTATGGTCAAGGTTCTTACAAAAGTCGCCTCACGTGGCTTAGCAACAACAGAGTATCCGCAATGAAATCTCAAAATACGTGGAGCCCAATCGACATGCCCACAGCAATCGAGTGGTGGACGTGACCTAGATCGCAAAGTCTTCAAAGTAGCCTTCTTCATAGTACTCAACATTTCTGGTTCTTCATTGACCGATCAACAAAGGGCATAAAGCCGTGAGTACATAAAGTACTCAAAGAAGTCGAGAGAAATGTATGTACATAGTATTCATGTCGCTTAAGCAAGGATGGCTTTATGGTTAATTTGCGAAAGCAAGTTTAACAATAAATACAATAATTAGATGGCAAGCGAGATTTCAAAAGAATAATACATAGATAACCAAGTTCTTTTGAATTAAATAAAGGAACATCCGCTCACTTCCCAACCATTCCAACCAAACGCTTCCATCGAACCAAACCACATTTTTGAAAATACTACCTTGCGCGAAATCACTGTGCATGTCCGTGAATCGGGACACGGCTATTCGAATAGATTTTTGACACTCTGCAGAGGTTGTACACTTTACCCACAAGACACGAATTTCTAGTTTGTTTGGCATCCGTCGATACCACCGCCACTTCCTTTGGTGAGTAGTCTAGAGCACGTGACAAGGCTTTTACAAAGTTCCATTTTGCCTCTGGTTCGCGCGCTAAGGTTTCGCCATCACAACCCCTCTTGCGCCAATAAACACCACAACAGAACCGACTCAAAACTTTCCTAATTAATTGGCAGTCCGTCCCATACCGGACTTATGGTTGCACGAGGTGACCTGATCAATGACTTGCAAAGTTAAGTCCTTAGTTGATCGCTCGCATAAGTCTACCACAACCCAATGTGCATTACGCACCCACTCTAGCTCCCTACCTCAAGCCCGAGCATAAAACATTTTTGTTCGTACCCGGCCAAATGGCAATCCCTGCCATGGCACAACATCTTTAAATAAAAGTGGCCTCACACCACTGTTCCATAGTTTCATTAGTCAAATTTCATTAATCATTGAACATGTGATCGAAAGTACTGCGGGCAACTAGAGCATGTCTAAGCAATAATACGCTCCCAAGTTGGTAATACAATTATGTCCAACTAGTATTAACCATCCTATGGTGTCCAAGGATATATGTCATTCAAGGAGACATTTCATTTTTAATTCATCAAGGAGGCATAATGGCAATTTGGTAATTATCTACTCCCAAAACCATTTTTAATAAAACTAGCCATGCATGATAATTTAATACAATATACATTTGTAAAATGGGTTCAACATGGTCAAAGGCCTACGACTTGCCTTCGTTGACGAGGAGAGGGTCTTGATCGTCTGTCAAGAAATCTTCCAAACGCCTAATCTACACGTGCGAGAATTGCAACAAATAAATAAAACAGCACCAAATGAACTCCAAAAATTACAAAACCAGTACCAAATGAAAGAGGATGAATTTATATGAATTTAGAAATTTGGATCACCCAAATCGGAGTTCGGATGTGAAAGTTATAGCCAAAAGAAGTTGAAAATCACATAAAATGATGGATTTTTAGGGTTTTCGGATTTTCCGGAATTAATTTTCATCGAAATTCCGACTTTGACGTCGCCAAGACACGCAATCGCACACGTGGCTGCCACGCTGTTGAAAGGGTCGACGCGGGCCGACCGGCCGACGCGGGCGGCCACGTCGGCTCAGCCCGCAGTCGAGAGAGAGAGAGAGAGAGACGCGGAGAGAGAGAGCGCGGTGATGAGCGGCGGCGGCCGAGCTGGGAGACGACGGCCGGGCGCGGAGAAGGCGGAGACGCTGGGAGACGGCAGCGCAAGGCGGCGGAGGCGGGAAGAAGAAGAGGGGGGGCGGCGAGAACTGCGAGAGAGAGAGAGAGAAAAGGGAGGGGAGAGGAAGAGGCGCGGCGAGTTTATAAGGCCGCTGGCGCGAAAAAAAGCAATGAGCGGCGATGGACGGCGCGGCGACGGACGGCGCGGCGTGGCGACGCGGCGGAGGCGCGAGAGGCGACGGACGCGCAGACGGCTACCGGATTCGCGGCGGATTCGATGGCGCGCGCGCGCGGCCGTGGGAGAGAGAGAGAGCGGCGCGTCGGGGACGATGAACAGCGCCGTCCGATTCCGACGGACGGTGCGGAGCGAGGGAGGCGCGGAGAAGAGAGCCGTCCGATTTCAATCGGACGCGAGGAGGAGAAGAGGCGCGCGCGGGAGACGAAGGGCGCCGTCCGATTCCGACGGACGGTGAGAAGATGGAGGGGCGCGGCGAACGGGAGCGCGGATCTCGATCCAGCGGTCGAGAGCGAGAAGGTGGCGCGCCGATCAGAACCGCGGACGGGATCGACTACCGAGGCGGGGGAGACGCGGCAAGAACGAGGGACGTTGGATGGAGATCCAACGGCGGAGGGCGACGGGCAAGGAGCGGCGGGCCGGGAACAGGAGATGGGCCGAGGAATTCGCCCACAAACGAAAAAAGATTTAAAATACCTTTTTCAATTCGTAAATCCAAATAAATAAAAAGGCAATTTAGAAAATAGCAAATAGACTCCAAAAATTCTAGAAAAATTCACGTAAATTCCTTGAATTATTCTAGACTTAATAAAATACTTTTAACTTTAAATTTCCTTTTATTTTGCAAATAAATTAATTTTTAATTTCGGATAAAACAAAAATCAATTTCTAAAATCCAATAAATCCAAGAAAATTCTTAAAATAATAATTTTGATTTTAAATTCAGTAAAACTCAATCAAACCAACTTGAATTTAATTGAAGTTTGATTAACTCATATTAAACATGCAATTGAATTTCAAATTCCAAATTAAGCTTTTGGCAAATAGAAGCAAATGGTTTTCTTTAAAATTTTTCAAAACTCCAAAACGGACGTTACATCAAATCGATCGAGTGAAAATGTACTTGTGCTCTTATGATCATGTAGACTTCACAATGACATCGATGAGATAATGACGCCAAATCTTCAAGGCATGCACTACTGACTAGTTCCAAATCATGGGTAGGATAGTTCTCTTCATGAGGTCTTAATTGCCTTGACGCATAAGCTTACAGCTCTTCCTTCTTGCATAAGGACACATCCTAGTCCTTGACGCGAAGCATCACAAGAGATATCAAAATCCTTACTAATATCCAAGCAAAACTAGCACGGGTCAAGTCAAACGCTTCTTCAATTCTTGAAAACTTTCTTCACAAGTGGGGTCCAAATAAACTTCTTCTCTTTCTTCAACAATTGCGTAAGCGGTTTAGCAATCGTTGAGAACCCTTCAATGAAACGACGATAGTATCCTCGCCATTCCCAAGAAACTACGAATTTGAGTAACCGTCTTGGGTCGCTTCCCAATTCATTACTGACTTTAACCTTTCCGGTCAATGCTACTCCTTCTTGTCATTACATGACCGAGAAAATCAACTTTCTTCTTCCAAAAGTCACACTTGCTGAACTTGGCATACAACCGATGTCCTCTCGAGCTTTTCTAGGATTAATCTCAAATGTCCTCGTATGTTCTTCTTCCGACTTTGAGTATACCAAAATATCATCAATGAATACTACCACGAACTTATCCAAATATTCCATGAATACTTTGTTCATCATGTTCATGAAATAGGCGGGGCATTAGTCAATCCAAAAGACATGACTAAAAACTCATAATGTCCATACCGGTTGAGAAAGCGGTCTTTGGTACATCCTTAGGACAAATTTTCAATCGATGATAACCTCGATCGCAGATCGATCTTGGAGAATACTCCGCTCCTTTCATCCGGGTCGAACAAATCATCTATTCTGGGCAATGGGTACTTATTCTTGATGGTGACTTCGTTGAGGGAACGATAGTCGATACACATTCTCATACTTCCATCTTTCTTCTTGACGAACAAAACAGGTGCTCCCCATGGTGACGAACTAGGTCTTACAAAACCTTTTTCCAGTAGTTCTTCTATCTGCTTCTTCATTTCCACAAGTTCATCGACTGGCATCCGATAGGGTCTCTTGGAAATTGGTGCTGTTCCTGGCACTAGATCGATGACAAACTCAATGTCACGGTCTGGTGGCATTCCTGGTAACTCTTCTGGAAATACGTCTGGATAATCTTTTACTACAGGTACATCTTCCAAAGAAACTATCTTCAAACTGTTGACTACCAAATGTCCATCACGTACTGAGGTGGCTAGAAATTCTACTTTCTTTCCTGTGCTATCCTCAATTGTCACGGCTCTTCGCCACAATCTAGCATCGCTTATGTTTGGATAACCAATCCATACCAAGGATGACATCTATGGTCCGAGTGTCTAGAACTATTAGGTTGGCTAGAAACTCAACTCCACTATGAGTAGCCTAGCTCCTAAACATCCAACTTTAGAACTTAGCTCGCTCCAGCATCGGACTAACAGAGTATGCTTAAGATGCATAACTTCCAATTTGTTCTTAGTTGCAAAAATTCCGTAAACAAACGAATGCGAAGCTCCGTAATCAAACAGAATCGATGCAGTCATCGAATTTACTAGGAACTTACCCAAGACAACGTCAGTGCTTGGGCTCCTTCCGAGTGACGTGGTTGACACGGCCTCGACCACCGATGGCGGTGCTCCTCCGGATTGACCGTAGCTTGAGAAGTTCCTTGATGGTTGCCTTGTATCGCGCCTTGGCGGTGTATTCCCAAGGTTGAAGTGTATTGGAGTGATAGTCCCATTCTCGGACATCGGTTGGCGAAATGCCCGGCCGACGGCTGTAAAGCAAACTCGTTGTATTCGGGGTTGCTTATTGGATTGGGGTTGACAGTGCAGGTTGCGAAGTTTCGAGCAATCGGGCGAGGTGCCGAGGTTGGTGCGGTGGTCCGATCAATTCGTGGTGGAAAACGGCTAAAGCTGCGGTGGAATCATTCTTGCCCTCACCGGGTTGGTGACTTCCTGCCGAGCCATTCTCGCGCTACGATGATCTTCCAATTCCTTGCGCTTATCCTCTAGAATCAAAGCCTTGTTGATCAACTCTTGAAAATCGTGAAAGGTGTGGGCGATCAAGTTGACTTGAAGTCCGGTGTTCAATCCTTTCGTAAAACGACTGACGAGCCTTGTCGGTGGCGACATCTTCTGCAAAGATATCGAGCAAGTTGAGAGAACTTGTTGAGGTAGTCGATCACCGACATTCCTCCTTGCTTGAGAGCACGGAATTCATCCTTCTTTAGATCCATGATTCCTTCCGTACATGATATGGCGAAAAGCGCCAGAACTCTTCCCAAGTAATATCTTGCGGCGTTCCATGCGCAGACAAAGTTTTCCCACCATTCGCGGCAATGCCTTCCATCCGTGAGAGGCGATGAGAACTTTTTCATGATCGCCGCATTGAGTGATCGCAGTTTTCTCAATAACACGGCCAATCATCGCCTTCTACCGTGAGACATGTCCGTAAAAGGTTGGTGGACGGGTCCTCATAAACTCCGCCAACTTGATGATCCATTGTGACCATGAGCAACTGGGCTCCATTGTGATGCCGATTGTTGTTGTTCGATTATTCATAGCCCGTGATCCGATTCATCATGGTGTACATCATCCGGTCCGAGCCGCCATGAATGCCCCAAAATTTCGCAGATCAACCGACGGTGCTTGTGGTGGAACCGCTTCTCCGGGATTCGCTCCGTGCATTTCGATACCGAGTATCGGAACCACTTGCGCAGACTTGACGAGTCTCGAACCATCCGTGAATCTCCGGGGTTAGATAAGGTAGCAAGCACAAGATAAGTTGTAGAACTAATCGGGTAGGTAAAACCCAACATATTTTAAGAAAGCTCAATCAAACTCTTATATTGATTAAGATAATAGTATGGCTTGCAACAAATGCCTAAGGGCCTTTGCACTCATACTTGCACACAAAAATAAGGACGAACTTAAGCACACCAAACTACCGCCTAAAGGGCGACTCAAGACATAAACCGGCTAAGCTCAAACAACGCGAACAGACTACTCAATCAAATAGCCTCGCAGCCTTGACGGTGCTCCCGCTTTGAGACACGAAGTGAGCCGCATCCTCGCAAACCGATCTCGATGTCCCGAGGTGGTGCAATGGGAGCAGTGTCCTCGTGCAAAGTCTTCTTTGGTGCTTCAGCTCACTTGGCTCTTTCCGTTCACCGGTCCATCGCCTTCTTACGGTCTTCCTCTTGATGTCTTCTTCGTGTCGCCCATAAAGAGTTTCTTCTAATATGGCGATCCTTTCTTCACTATCTCAAGAGTCTCATAGGTACACTCCACTCAGAGCGGCTAACTCCAACGATTCCTCCCTGGCGCGAATCGGGCAAGATGCACGACGGTGGCGTTGTCTTCTCCTTTGTAGACGGAAAACGTGCAAAGCAAGATCCACGCGGAAGTGCGAGGATGATAACGGAAAGCGTGGTCACGAAGCTCTCGAGAGTAAATGTTGCAGATCCTCGGGATGGCAAGGCGCGAAGACTCGGATTGCTTCAATCCAAATACTCCTTCGAGTGAGATGTTCGATGGTTTGCTCGCCTTGGTGTTTCGCTGGCGTAGATGGTCAAATGGGATTACTCCACGATCTCTACCGCTCACAATCCAAGCACCGCCACGGTACAATGGACGATCGAACCTCCAAGTACTTGTAGCAACTTCCAAAGCTCGCGGCAAGTCCTCCCTTGCGCCTCCATAACTCAAGACGAGGCATCCGTCAAGATGGACAAGGATATGAAAACAACTTTTAAACAATGGGAGAGAAGGAATTTCAGAATAGTTGAGTCAAGAGAGACATGAGATGAGTTAAGGAGTTCAATTAATCTTGTAAGTTAATTTTGCTTTAGAAAATAGTTTTGGACTCACTAAGAACGGCCAATCTAACTAGGGTCAAGACCTACGGTCAAGATGGCTCGATACCACCTCTGTCGGGACCCAAATATGCAAACTGGACCCTCTGTGTATTCTCGCACTAGTCCAGATCACGCTAGTGCACACAAAGGTCAACATTGATGAAATATCACATCCATACAACGAATATAAGAATAAACGAGTACATTTAAATAACAAATAATCGTTGGGACCTTACGGTCGAAGTTTTACATTTATTAAGCCATGCAAGGTCGATAATAAAGAAATAAAGCTGCAATGAAACGAAATAAACTCCGGTGGCTCCCATCAATTTACCACAGCAACCGATCGATCAAGACCCTAACGCTCAACCTTCGAGAACTCTTCTTCAAAAGCAAAGTGACGACTCCTCCACTTCGCTGATTTGTTTAGCAAGAGTGAGTACACACCGTACTCGCAAGTCATACCACGTAATGCATTTATACATGATGGCTTATTCCAAAGAAATGGCTTCGTGGTTATTTTGCGTAAATGCAACATTTGCAATTGAATACAAATAATAGATTGAAAGCGTAATTCAAAACAAATAGACAATAATAAGTTAACAATTGATTTCACAAAGGACACACAGCCTAATCAAGTTCTTTCACACATTGAACAAGTTAACTCACACGGTGACCCTTCCCATTTATTTTTATGAAAATCTACCCTCGTGTGAAATTCCGAGCATGTCCATAACCGAGGACGCGGCTATTCGAATAGATTGGTTTAAACACTCTGCAGAGGTTGTACACTTTACCCACACGATGAAACCAACCGGATCGAGTTGATCACAACAAAACCTTTCGAGACTTCATCTCAAACAATGACACTCTGGTGTGCTTTATCATTGCCGTCAATTTGTACACACACCCTTGGAACGACACACACCATTGGACAGGATGCAAATAACAGTCCCGCGATGTGACATATCACACCTCCAAACCCATCACATGCTTAAATACAACATGAGTTGTCAATGTCAAGACTCCATAACTTACTAAGTTAGGCCCGGCCCATACTAGGCATGTGGTCGACAAGAAGGCCCAGTTCAATGGCGCACAAAGTTAAGTCCTTAATTGACCAAGGCAAGACTTCCGCTTTACCCAAATCACAAAGTTTAATAAGCACACACTCCACCATTCACACAGTAATCCACCACTTGCCTCGCCTAAATCTTTTCCCACCTCGTTGATTAAGTGCAACACATGCCATCAACGAGTAATAGCACACAAAGACACACAGATTCATCACACGCCCATAATCACTTAGTCAAATTTATAATTGCAACTCTCACATGAAATGATGACTCGTGGCATGGCTAAGCGCCTAATCGATCTAACCAACCCACGTTGGTGCTACAATAATACCAACTAGTAATTAAACAACCTAGGGTGACAAAAGATCATGGCATACAATAGACAAGGTGGCATAACAATTTGGATTTAATAACTACACCCAAAAGCATTTAAATAAATACTTGAAATAGAATGCAATACATTGAAACAAAGTATTTTGAAAACTGGGTTCAAAATGATCAAAGGTATAACTTGCCTTGGAATAGATCTAGATATTGGTCTTGGTCTTGAGGTGCTCCTTCTTACGCAAAATTCTCAAGTATCGACGTCTACTCGCAAACGAGACAAAAGAAACAAAACAAATAAATAACAGAGGCAAAACAAACTCCAAAAATTAAATAAAATTCATAAATAAATAGATCTAAATTTTATATGAATTTACAAATTTGAATGGGCTCAATTGGACTTTGATGCAAAAGATATGGGCTTTGGAAGGTTGGAAAATCAATAAAACCCTAAATTGGATTTTCTCGAATTTCCGAATTATTTTTATAAAGGAAAATCGAATTATTGCGCAATGCTTGCGCCACCGAAAAAGAAATTAATTAAAATCAGTCGACAGTGGGCCCCACCTGCGTCGCTGGCTTGGCTCACGGTGGATCGGGTCCACCGAGCCGAGGGTTAGGGTGGCGGTGGGATCGTACACGTGGTCGTGACACGCAGCGCCACACGGACAGGGAGCCGAGATGGCGCCGGCGTGACGCCGACTTGGTCGCTGAATAAGCACGAGCACGAGGAGCTCCGCCGAGAGTCGGCGGGCGGCGACGATGACAATGACGATCGGGCGGCCAAGACAAAATGGATTACCGGAGTGTGGCGCAATGGCTGGGGAGGCGGCGAGGCCCGGCGGCGACGGCTACGGCGGCGGTAGCGAAGGGGCGGCGGCGGTGACGGGAAGCTTTGTCGGATGAGCCGCAACGGTGGTGGGGCGCGCGGTGACCGAGGGCGAGGTGGCGACGTGAAGCCCGGATATTGCGATCACAACGGCGGCGGTTGCTCGTCCAACGAGGGTCGCGATGGAGAATTTCAGCGGCGATGGAGGTTCGCCGACGGGTTCTTCCGGCAATGCCGCAGAATCGAGACGAAAGCGAGGACGGCAACTCGGGGTTCTGGAGGAGAGAGAGAGGCGAAGAGATCGGCGGGCTCGGGGCTTTTATAGCCGAGGACGGGAGTCCCGAGCGAAAAACGGCGGCGGCGGCGCTGAAGGGCTGAGGCGGGCGCGGGAGTTCGGACGAAGACGACACGACGCTGTACGCATGGGCGGCGAGATCGCAGCCGACGATCCAACGGCGAGGAAAGGCGGTTGCAGGCCGCGCGAGTGTGGGAGAGAGAGCGCACGATCCGATCCAAGGGCGTGGAAGCGAACGCGCGCGCGCGGCCGAACCGAGCGATGGCGATCCGACGGCCGGGAGCGAAGGCGGCGAGTGCGAGCGCCGATTTCAATCCAATGGCCGAGAGCGAAGCGAGGCGAGGCGGCCGCGACGGCGGAGGAGACACGCGCGCTCATCCGAAGCGGGAAGGCGGCGACGCTGGAGTGGGCCGAGGCGAGCTGGGCCATGTGGAATAGTGTTGGGCTTCGCCCAACATCGTTCAAGGGTTTTCTTTGATTTTTCTTTTAAATAAATCCAGAAAATACAAATAGCTAATAGAAAATAGCAAATGGCTTGGGAAAAATTCCAGAAAATTCTATAAAATATATCCAAGCATATAGAATCTAAATAAAATAGTTTTGACAATTGTTGATGTTGGGTTTAAGCACATTAAATCAATTTATCCTTAAAGTCCATATTAAGCTTTTTAATTTAATATTCAAATAAATCCAAATGATAATTTCTCTTACTACCAATATTTAAAAGATTTTAAAAGCTCTGAAAATTGGGATGTTACAGAGGTTGCGACCACGGGAAAGGTTCATCCTGTTGAAATATGTGTTGTCAAATACTTTGTAATATCACTTCGATTTGTTAAAAATTAGGTGTTATGACGTTGTACTGAATGTTATGTAATATGAGTGTGATTTGTTCATAAAGTATGTGACGATGTTGCACTAAATGTTATGTAATGCCATTGTGATTTATCAACAAAATATGTTATGACGTTGTGTTGAATGTTATGTAATGTCATTGTGTTTTATCGAAAAAAATATGGTCGAAAATAGTCAGTAGAAATTATGATTTATCGAAAATAGTCAGTGTAGAGGATCTATGTTGCCATTTGAAATTCAACTAGCGACAGTAACCTCTCGGTTCTGTTGAGCCCCTTGTCGCTAATGACGTATAGTTTTGTATTTTTTTCTATTTATTTTTGTAATAATCTTTTAAATTAATATTATTTAAAAAAATCGAAGAAGAAAAGTGACGAGGGGTGCTTGGGGGAGAAAACGAAGAGATAATGGTGATCACCTGGTGCTTCCACGTGTCAAGACACAGGTGGACATCCGCGCCCACATGTTGCCCTTCCAACTGTTTCCGCGAGTTACCCTTAGTGCAGGTAACCGCAAATTAGTAATTTTGAAAAGTTTTTCACATAAAAAAATTAATAAAGTTTTAAGAATGAAGAAACCACAAAAGGGGTACCACTATCCTTCCATAACTGAGATCATGATTTGTGCAGATGGTTAGAAAAACAGATTTTCTATGCCTATCTTGCCTCATAATTCCTTATTTAGATGTATATTTTACTCACCTGTTAATCCTCCTCGCAATTCTCCTTAATCTTCTCTAACGGCGATGAACTAAGGTTTAGGTTCACTGGGCTTGACTTTGAGATGAGGGTTGTGGCAACGGCAATACCGATGTGGTGGTGGCGCCTCGGCCGGAGGATCGGAGGAAGGATGATGGGCAACAGCTAGCGGGTGAGACAACATTAGTTGGGTGGTGGGAAACAGTGGGGGATTGGCATATCTGCGGATGGTGAGGAACCAGAGATGGTGAAGAAGGCATGCAAAAGGGGATCGGTGGTGGAGGGGAGGCAACAAAGGAGGTGGGAGACATGCCTAGGATGATGCCGGTAGCCGCTACAGCAGGCGGCATGCATGGAGGGACTAGGGTGGGGATTAGGGGTTTGGGAGGGTGCATGGGAATATACAGGGAGATGAGGGTGACTAGGATGGTTGGATAAATTTGTGACTTCACAAAATTCATACCGAAAACACACTCTCGTGTGTATAAAAGTGAATACAAGGATTTGAACCCCCAATGGGTGAAATTGTACACAGATAACTCCACCAACCCACAAAAAATGGTTCCCAAATTTTAATTTAAAAGTCTCGCACGAAAATTTCTGAATATTCCGGTTTTTGGAAATCTCGGTGGGGCAACAAATTTTTTCTAGGAAAATAGAAATTGTTTTCCTTGGAATACAGGGGATTCATACAGGATTTTCGTGAAAGAGCGTTTCCCCTAGAATTTCTGGAGAATACCAAGCTTCCAAACATGGCCAAATTCATGAATGTGTCTCATAGAAAGACCCCGTACTTAGTGATGGTGGATGTTCCATTTTGTGTAGAATCCCTAGAGAATTCCAAGGTTGGTTTCCTATACGTTTGCAACAAGTTTGAAGAGGTATGCAGCGTGAGGAACGAAATTAGGAAGCTTTGTGAAGAAAGCGAGGGCTAATCAGTAACCGCATACGCGCGGCCGGCATACATGCATGCACCCGCAGCGATTAGTCCCGTTTCTTCCTCCCCCCTGTTCAGTCCCGATCCGCCGATCCGCCGATCCGCCGCACCGGTCGCTCGCGCCGTCGTCGATCGATCTCGAGCGGCGGATCGGAAGAATCCAAAGGCCAGATGTATGGTCGTCATCAGCAGCCACGCAGATATCGACGCATATATACGTGGGTGGCTTAATTTCGAAGATGGATCCATGTCGTAGGATCTTGGAAGGTTTTGCTAATCCGCAGACGTCCGCTAGTTCGAGAACGGCGGGTGACGATTGTGTGGCACCGCGGATCGGGGCGGAGAGCCAAAACTGGAACACATGAAAAAGGCCGCGAAGAGTTATTGGATGCTTTGGTCGTATGAACCGTGTTTCGTGTGGAGACTAGCAACGTCTTGCGGGGGGGAAAAACCGTAGCAACAATGAATATGTGATGCTGTGAAACTACTGACGATTTTTAATTGGACGGCAGAGATCGTATCAAATGTTATGCAACCGTAGATGCAGAGGATCTCAATCCCACGAAGAGATATTGGATGGTTTTGCAAGTACTACACAAGACGGAAAAACACACAAAATTCTGGCATGTGGATACTCAGATTAATTTTAACAGAAAATAGCCACTGCAGGGTAAATTGTTCTATGTTTATTACTTTTGAGAAAATTGTACTGTGGGTCTCTGAACTTGCGTTGAAGCGAAGTTCGTAGGATGCGATGTTGCCAACTTTGTCCCCTCCGAGTCCAGTGGACTCGTCGTCGCCTCGTTCCGGCCATGTTTATCGTCCCCGTCACCTCGTGTCGACAAAAAACAGATTCTTCGGGCCCAGGAATGAACCGTTCTCATGTCTTCGTCGGAGCTCCACCGTCGCAGCTTTCCGCCGCCCTTGCTCTTGCCTCCTCTGAGTCGGCTGTGAGAGAGAGAAGTACATTCCCAGTGTCAGAGCAGGAGCACTGTACTTCTCTCTCTCTCTCTCTCTTACGGTGATTCGTCAACTTAGTTTTTTCTGTTAGCAAATGACCAAATGGACTTTATACAGGGTGAGTAGGTTCTGCTATGGCACTAGGAATGTACCTCTCTCTCTCACACACGACTGACTCAAAGGAGGCAAGAGCGATGGTGGTGGCAAGCTGCAACGGGGGAGCTTCGGCGAAAACATAGGCACAGTGCGTTCCTGGGCCTGAAGAATCAATTTTTGTCGGTGTGAGATGACGGAGACGATGAATATAGCCAGAATGGGTCGGCGATGAGTCCAACGGACTCGGAGGGGACGAAATCGTTGGCATCGCATCTGACGAACTTTGACTCAACGCAAGTTCAAGGAGCTAAGTGGTGCAACCTCGCAAGTTCAGGGGACTGAGAAAGTAAAATACAAGTTCGGGTAGCTAAACGGCACAACCTCGTAAGTTTAAGGGGTTGAGAAAGTAAAATAAAAGTTTAAGGAGCTAAGTGACATACACTACTACAAAAAGGTTAATACTGGACGTCTTATCACAGACAGTTGACCAAAACCGTCTGTATTAAATACAATCACAGACGGTTTTGGTTCAGCGACTGTCTGAGTTACTGGTTGTGCTAAAAACCGTCTGTGAAGAGATAATAGCACAGACGGTTCTTGTTAAAAATCGTCTGTGAAACAAGAGCCGTCTGTGATATTTAATATCACAGATGTTTCTTATTTAGAACCGTTTGTGAAATTTCATAGATGGCTCATCACAGACGGTTTGTATTAAAAACTGTCTGTGATAAGTATCCCCCTAATTTTAAGCCGTTTGTGATTCGCATCGTGGGAGGGCGAAATGTTTTAGCGTTGTTCTTATATATTATAGTCACCCCACCTTGTCTTCAATTAGTCTCTCCCTCTGCTCTCCCCATGCCGAGTTCCGGCGATTGCCCTTGATTCCCCAACGCGGTTTGGCGAGGAGACGCAGCCGACGAGGAGGAGGAGGGAGGCGCCGGAGCTCCATGACTGCCACAGGAGGTCGACACGCGTCTGCAGCCTACTGTTTCACAGCGCCTCTGGTGAGCGGGCGTTGCGGCTCGACCAGTACTGCCAGATCTGGCCACCCCCCATCTTGGCCTCAGGTGAGCACGAAGTTTTTTTTTCCCTAAATCCCCATCCTGGTTTCCTTCTCACTCTGATTTCGTCCCCTGCATTCTGTCAGATTTCGTTCTCCGTGAGGACCCCCATCTGTGGTTGACAAGGGAGGCCAATTTGGTTCGATATGGACGCCTCTACTCGACCTCGTCCTTGTTAGAGAGTGAGCCATTGATTGAGAAAGAGAGAGAGAGTATCTTGTAATTACCTTCTTACAAACTATCAAAAAAGTATATGGAAACTATTTTCCAGCAATCGATTGGTTTGTCTCAATTTTTTTTTTTGCAATACAAAAAATATCACGCACGTTTTTAAACTAAAAACCTATATGTGATAGTCTATTTTCACAGACGGTTCAAAAATAGTTTGTGATGGCCACATAGTATCACTGACCTACAAAGTCAGACGGTTCAGAAAACCGTCTGTGGTGACAATTTTGAACCGTCTTTGATTATCCTTTTTGTAGTAGTAATAACCTCGCAAGTTCAAGGAGTTACATTGTAATTTTCTCATTATTTTTTCTTCTCAATTTCACCTCCTTAGTTAATCTACACCTATACGATGATTAGATAGATACGATGATTAGATAGGTAGGTAGGAGTATTATAGGACGGAGGGACTGCATCAGAATAGTCATTTAGTCTGCTCGCAACAGAAAAAAAAAAAAGGAAGAATGTCATTTAGTAAGAAAATGGAACCAAAGAAGCAGCACCTTCGGTAAAATGCTCTGACACCCTTCTCCACACTAAAATTGACTCCTAATGCAGGATCCTCTCGTTACACCACATCACCTTTGAAAACGGTAGCATCGTTTCGTGGTATGTTGACATACCATTTGGAGTGTATGGAACGTCGAAACGTCGGGCACGGCGGTGCAAATTGATTTATAATTGTAAAAAATAGAGAAAACTTGATTTAAAGATGACCGAGAAAAACTCTAATTAGTAGCCGATCGGATAATCGATAACACGACTTAAACTATGGAGTGCACAGCCCCCAGGAGAGATCATGGAGATGAAATCATCTCCCAGGGACAGCGCGACGGAAGCTGTGAAGGCGGCTTCTCAGGAGTGGCACCGCTCTGATACCAGTAAGCGAGGAAAATAACGCTATCTTTAATTGTTAAAATCAGAGTACATGAGTTATACATATATAGATTACAGCTATCATGTGAACACGTCCAGTTATCATGTGAACGCGTCCAGTTATCATGTGAACGTGTGATTCCTCGGAAGAGAAGACGTTATGCATGTAGCAAACCGGGACACCATCATGTCTAACACTTTTCAAAGGAAAAACATATAAGCTATTCTGCAAAATTTACAGTGACATTACAGTGCCATTACGGTAACATCTGATTTTTGGAGAGCACACTTCAAATTCCTTCTAAAAATAAACATCTAGGTGAAATTGTTCGCGGCAACTTAGGAAGTACGCCCTTGGTAGAGCAAATGAAAGAGGTATTATAACACTTTGGAATTATTCTCTGTTTTTTTTTTGCCTAACCTATCAGTTCATTTTTGCGTGCTTGATTTGATGTTTACTTCCGAAACATTAAGGCCTGGCCTAATGATATTCTTATCCTCCTGTTTTCTAATTATTATTATTATTATTATTATTATTATTATTATTTATATCCAGGAGACATAAACATGCTGCACTGTACACGCGTGGAGGCCTCTGCACCCTCATAATTTCATCTTTGCAGCCTTGTTTACGTAAGGTAAGAAACCTCGTTTAGCTGCCCCTTTTTCTGTTATGGAAAAGAGAAGTTTTTGAGTTTAAGCCTCGTTTTTTCTACCATTTTTTGTTAGACACACTGTAGTTGGAAGGGCGGAAGTTTTGTGAAACCGTATGCATCGTTTCGTGGAAAGACATGACAAAGCGCGGACAATGTACCAGTTCATATCTATAGGCTCGCCGTTTTAACTAGACGACCACAGTAGAGATAAAACGAGATACTACTACTACTACGGCGCTGCACGTACCGCTACAGTGCCGTGACCGCTGTCTGTTGGGAGCTCTCCTGCACGGCTGGCCTTTATGTAGTTGTAAGTGTACAAACTTTTTGTGTGAAAAATACTGTTGTTAAAACTTGGGATCGATGGAGTCGGAGATCAAATTAAGGGTCAGATCGATCGAGGGAGGGAAGAAATTAAGCAAGAGAATTTTTGACGGGCGGAAGAAAGCAAGAGCTCAAATCACCTTTTTTTAAAAAAAAAAAAAACACATTCAGGCAAAATGCCTTTTGCCCGTATCTTTTTCATATGTGTATTAATCTAGATATGTGTTTTTTTGGGGAGAAATATAAATACTGACGAGGACATCCTAATCTTCAATGGCTACGCTGAAGATGATCATCTCCAGCGTGGTCGCAACTAAGATATTCTCAATGACCAATCACAAGAAGACGTGTTAAGCAAATACATGATCAGGTGAATGCTAACCTAAACTACATTTCGGATTCTTGTGACTTGGTCGTGCCCTCCACCTTTTCTTTTTTGATTGGACTTAGGTGCCTTGGTGTGGAACGAGAAAAATGACTATATGCTACCAGTATGGCTTACGTAAAAACAAATGAGTTCACTACCTTGTGACAGATGCGTTACTTTTCAAAGGAAAGACGCATCAACCTGTCACATTTCACTGTGCATAGCCTATATGTATGGAATGATAATTAAGTCTATTTTCACCTCCAACAAACGGCTCGTCATTTGGACTTCCGATGAGAAAGTAATTGCTGTTTTACTGAAAACTGTGCAGAAGTTGAGCAGACGCGCGAGAATTCAAGAAGACTCCTTAAATGCTTCAACCAGTTGGCCTTCCACCTTCCAACGTGATAACTTATGTTCATACCCAGCTAGAAGGGTTGTTCCTAGTATATATACCCCTCTACCTCCATCCGTGGAGGTACCTTTGAGTTTCCGACAAACCGATATATAAAAATTGCAGCAAGACTGTGCCTTGCTCCTTTGCTCTTGTGAGTACTCTTGGATTTGTAAGAAGATTTCTCTGGGATCCCCTAATTCGTGCTCTACGCTTCTGGATGTTTTGTGTGGATTAGTTCCTGATTGTGGTTCTGTGATTGTTCGGATAGCGGGTCGGGGTCCAGAAAGCTTCGGATCGTCTCCCCCCAACACTTGGTCGCATCCAACCTTAGCAGGTTAAAGCTAGGTACCCTTTTCCGCTGCTCACAACTAGTTATCCCCGTTGTCCACATCAAAATTCGCTTTGTTCTTCAACCTACACTGTGAAGATCGGGCCACCCCTAACGAGTACACATGAATTGGTATCAGAGCTTTCGTTGTCACGGTAGGTTTTCATCCACAAATTAGCCTTTTAGTGCATTACTTTTCTTGTGTTGATATATTTTTCAATTTCTGTCCTGAGAAGTCCAGATCCAATTTTTTTTTACCAAGCCTTTCTTTAGTACTGTTAAACTTGTGTCGTTCGTGCTCATCTTGTTTCTAGTCACCATCGATATCTTGCACCATGTTTGTTTTAGTTGTTGAGCTTGCTGTTTAGTGTCAAAAAAAGAGAAGAGAAAGAAAAGAGAACTGCGAAAAAAAGAAAAGAAAAGAAAAAGAAAAAGAAAAAGAAGAAAGCGAAGGGTTGTGTTGCGGTTTTCAAAATTACAAGTTTCATATTCATATTTTGATTTTTTTTTTTGACCGGTGACATTCATATATCCATTGCGTGGTTTACGACACTTGTTTTCGGTACTACAATCCTCCTTGTTTAACCCACCAAGCCCCACTAAAACCCGAATCCAGTTATTTCGATTCGTATCCTTTCAATCGCTTGACCACATCCAAGGTACTGTCACTCGTGCACTCTTGCTGTCCATTGAGAACGCATAACAACATTGGTGAGTAAGAGGTGAGGTTGTGTGATTCCACAAATATTACCTATTCCACTTTCTGTTCGCTAACATGGCAGGTTCCAACTCAAGTGTACATGAGGAAAATCATAAAGGAGATGAACAACCAGTCACACCAGCCGAGATGCAACAATTACGTGATCTGGTTCAGGGCATGGGAAAGATGCTCAATGAACGTTTTCCCGCCGCTGGTGGTGGGGGTCTATATCAACCTAACCCTGCTGTCGATCATGGTGAAGTCGCTGATGAGAACTCAGTGGGAGCTGCTGCTAATAATGGCTTCCACGACCAACAAGATCTTGGTCGGAGTGGTGGACGAGGGGACGGTGGCTATCGTGGCCGAGGCGCAGCTGCACATATTCTACAATATGGGGGAGGAGCTCACGGTCATGGTTTTGGCCACCGTGTGCGCTTCAACGACCAATATGTGCATGACGGTCGCAGGTATAGAGAAGAATATGATGACAATAACGAAGCTTTTGCAGATCTTGATGGCTACGGACAGTATCCACCCCCACATCGTGGTGTTGCCCATGGTGAGAGAGGACAGCCTCGAGGTCGCCGTGAAAGGGATGATCATCTCCAGTGTGGCCGCGACCAAGATATTCTCAAGAACCAAAAATATCAAGGACCAATCACGAGATGACGTGCTAAGCAAATACATGATCAGGTGAATGCTAACCTAGGCTATATTTCGGATTCTTGTGACTTGGTCGTGCCCTCAACCATTTCTTTTCTAATTGGACTTAGGTGTCTCGGTGTGGAACGAGAAGAAGGACTATGTACTACCAGTATGACTTACGTAAAAACAAAGGAGTTCACTACCTTGTGACAGATGCGTCACTTTCCAAGGGCAAGGCGCACCAACCTGTCACGTTTCACTGTACATAACCTATATGGATGAAAAGATAATCAAGTCTATTTTCACCTCCAACAAACGGCTCATCATTTGAACTTCCGAGGAGAAAGTTATTGCTGTTTTACTAAAGGCTGTGCAGAAGTTGAGCAGACGCGCGAGAATTTGAGAAGACTCCTTAAATGCTTCAACCAGTTGGCCTTCCACCTTCCAACGTGGTGACTTATGTTCATACCCAGCTAGGAGGATTGTTCCTAGTATATATATCCCTCTACCCCCATCCGTGGAGGTACCTTTGAGTTTTCGACAAACCGATATATAAAAATTGCCGCAAGACTGCTAAGTGTTTTGATGCTTTGCTCTTGTGAGTTCTCTTGGATTTGCAAGAAGATTCCTCTGGGATCCCCTAATTTGTGCTCTGCGCTTCTGGGCGTTCTGTGTAGATTATTTTCGGATTATGGTTCTGTGATTGTTCGGATAGCGGGTCGAAATCCAGAAGGCTTCGGATCGTCTCTCCCCTACGCTTGGTCGCATCCAACATTGGCAGGTTAAAGCTAGTTACCATTTTCCGCTGCTCACAACTAGTTATTCCCACTGTTCACAGCAAAATTCGTTTTATTCTTCGACCTACCACTACCGGAGACGGTTTCTTTGCCGAGTGTCCTCGACTTTGCCGAGTGCTTTCTATCGGGCACTCGGCAAAGAGGATATTTGCCGAGTGTCAGATATAAAGCACACGGCAAACATCCGCACTCGGCAAATCTTTGTTTGCCGAGTGCCCAGCACTCGCACACAATGACACTCGGCAAATCTCAGTTTGCCGAAAGTGCCGCACTCGCAAATTAGAACACTCGGCAAAGGGCACCACGCTAACGGCCAGTAGTCGCTGTTAACACTTTGCCGAGTGTCTTCTCCCGCACTTCGGCAAAGTGTCTCCTTTACCGAAAGTGTCATTTGTTGACACGAGTGTTTTGTTGCGCCACTCAAAAAAAAAATAAAAACTTTTCCTTTCCTACCTTTCAACTTTTTCTACTCTCCACATACAACATATGGTACTCCATGTTAAAATTTGGTATATTTTTCTATTTGTTTGCTATAATTAATTAATTAATTGCATTTCAAGCAATTTTTGAATCAAGTCAAATTTGAACCGCAATTGATTCAAATAATAGGAAAAATGAGTGAAAAATGATATTCATGTTATTCACCGGTTTAAGGCCTTACGTGAAATGAAAAGGAATTTCAACATCTTGTTTAGGAAACACGACCACGAACGCTTGGTCGAATGGTTTTAAATTTTAAAAAGCAAACAAAGTCCAAAATCATGAGATTTATCAAGATGTCATGATATCATACGTGGAGGTCGTGGTTAAAAATTTATAAGATTTCGCATGAGTTGTCACGCACGATGCTTACAAACCAAGCATTTCAAGAAGAAGCGAGAGTCGAGAAGGATTGGTAAGATTTGGAGTCAAAGTGACGGCCGAATTGTGGTTTGACTACAAAAGTTTTTGTATAGGCAATAGACAAAAGAGATTGTTTCATGTGAAATTTTGGTAATTTTTCGGATCCGTTTGATAATTTTAATTTTTAAACTGCAATTATAGAATTTTAAATGATATAAATTGAATTTGAGCTATAACTGCATGAAATAATGGTCTAATGTTCGTAGAAGCATCGAATATGCATTGTTGAGTGAATTTGACAAGGTATTTTCGAAGTACATTCGAACAAATTTGTAAAACACGTTATGGAAAAGAAAGAGAGGAAAGGAATTTTTATTAAAAAAAAATAGTTTGCCGAGTGCTTTGTGGGAGACACTCGGCAAAGGAGGGGGCTTTGCCGAGTGCCAGATCGGGGCACTCGGCAAATTAGGTGTTTGCCGAGTGCTTTGTGGGAGACACTCGGCAAAGGAGGGGGCTTTGCCGAGTGCCAGATCGGGGCACTCGGCAAACAAGCCATATAACAGAGCGCGGTCGCGCGGGCCGCGCTCACACACGCAACACACTCACACACGCCACACACGCGCCCGCCCGCCCAGCCCCGAGCGCCCCAGACGCCACGCTGCCCGCCCCGGGCCCCTCCGCGGCCCGCCCTACGCGCCGCCGCCGAAAGTGCTCGCCGCCGGAAGGAGGAAGAGGGGAGGCGCAGAGAGCTGCACACACTGGGAAGCAAAAGCAGCAGGAGCAGGAGGTTAGGTACATGCCATCTAGTCTCCTAGGGAGGAATTATTTCTGAGGGATGGATAGGCCGCAAATATCGCAACCCTATCCTCATATCAAGTAGCGAAAATCATTTCTTCGGATTAAAACATTTGAGTTTTCCGATTTAACAAATATACATGGCACCTCCTTTTAGGTTGGGGAAAATCCTAATTTTGTGGCTCGACATCGCTATGGAAAAACTAGATTTGTTCTTGATGAGATCCTAAAAGGGGAAAAATCAAAAGAAGATCGGTTATGTTGAGCAAATAATTGATAATCGCCAAAGGAAATAGCAAAATTAAGTCGATCATCTTTTCGAGATAGTTCCTAAAGACTTAAACGATGCTTTTGTTGGCCTCGAAGTTATGCGATCTATTGATCAAGTAGGATTTTATGATTATTCATTATTGGCCTCATAAATGTTCGATATCGCACTCGGATCTCGCAGTAAAGCTAGAAAACTTTCTTTTGTCGCCCAAATTATCATAATGAAGTTGGACACAAATACATCATGGAAGTGTTCAATATGATTTAAATTTAAAGTGTGTCTAGTTATTGCCGGCCTCGTTGTGTTTTCCATATAACTAAATGTCTCCCACCTTTTAAACCCCATTACGACTTCTTCTTACCACACCTCCCTTATGTTCAAACAAATACAAGCGATATAAGTGGTATATGATACTTGGTTAAAATTGTGCACTAGATTTCTAGCAATTCCTTTAAAAATATGTGTTTGTATGTGCAAGATTTGTACTCAAAATATATGGTTTCCTTTTCCCGACCTTGGCATCAAATTCATCACATTGGTACTTGCTTTGACATTGTACTATACTTATGTAGTGGTGTAAATCACTCCCATATATGGCTACACGTCCACTACTCGCTCACCTTGTGAAAAATACTCTTTCCAGCTTTCACTAATAAACGAATGTTATAGTTTGCTAATAGTGCTAGTAACACCTAGGATAACATAATCCCGCCCATCCCTAGGAAGGGAAACCTCATTGTGGTAAACCCTCCTCTCTGCAAAGGCGATCGGTGTTGGTGGTCAAGTTAGGCGGGGGTATGTAAGAAACAATGGAGTCTAGCAAATGCCGCAAATGGGAAGTTTGACTTACGTAAGACATGTAATTTGTTTTGCCATGCTATGTTTTCTGTGGTCGCAGCTAGACTCTACTTAGTAAGATGATACTATCACATGTGCATGTCGCCATCGTGCCGCTGGTTTTCTTGTAGGTTTTGGAAACCTCACCGTGCGGGGAAGTGTTGCCAAATTTTGTATTGACAGCTTTATGTTTCTTTTTTTGAGAGAAGAGCTACCGGAGCGGCGCCGAGTACCTCGGCGACCCGATCACCTTCCTCGCCGCCGCTGGTGCTCGCACTCGCGTCTGCCGCCGCCATCGCACCGACCCGCCACGCCCGCTTAGCCCGACTCCACCGCCACCCTAGGTATAACCCTTTTCCGTATCATGGTCGAGATCACGTAACCCGCTTAGGCGTCTCCGTTCAAAGAGATACTGATTGGAAATATGCGAGATCTTTGCATATCTATAACCGTATCTGCTTCAATTGTCCACGTTTTTGATTAGCTGAGGATGCGTAGATGGGGTTAGTTTCGTGGTCTACTCCGATCCGCGATAGTTTCGGCAAGATCTCCTCGTTGTTCTCCTGATACACAATCTCCTTGCCAGACGTATTTGGAGAACAATGGGAGGTCTTCTTAATTTGTCTCTGATAGGAGTAGAGCATGGAAACTAACCTCATCTACGCATCCTCGTGGGATTAGGACCTATCTTCACCTATTAGATAGGAGAAAGATCGTAGATGCATTTGATTCTTATATTACTCCCGATATGTTAGAGGATGGATGACCGTGAGTGGATGTACACGGGCCGCCAAGTCGTGGTTCGTTGTCCGATGAATGGATTGAGAAGACCGATGCTTTCTTGGAACTAGCATTTGCCAAGGTTAAAGGAGCGCGTGCCACTTGGTGTCCCCGCAGCAGATGTGCAAACACGCGTCGACAAACAAAGGAGGTCATGGGTAAACATCTTTGCAAGTTTGGATTTCTGGCAGACTATACCGGTGGATCTACCACGGTGAATCCGATCGATGAGAGAGGAGGTCGTGAGACCACGCTACGAGGATTATGATGTCGATGGCGGGTAGGAGACATGTTAAATGACTATCATGAAGCACACTTACCAAGGACGAGGGAGGAGGAGCCGAGGCAACCACAAAGGCGATACGACATGTTGTCCGCGTACGTAAACCCCTTCACGGCCGACGAAGGTTTCTCAACCGGATGGCATTGGACGCAGAATGGCCTTGAAGTCCCGGGCTTAGCTTGAGTCGAGACGCTTCGATGCTATGTTGATAGCTTTTGGCAAAGATGCTTCCGAGGGTCACATCTCGCCAAAGAGCATGTACGAAGTCAAAGAAACTCCTTCGCACTTAAGATGCCATATGAGCGATACATGCTTGTCCGAAGGGTGCATCCTATTTAGGAAAGAACACGCGAAGCAAAGCATCAGGCAAAGTGTGGATCCTCTAGGTTCCCGGAGGTAGACTCGTGATGGTCGAAGAGGCACTTGCGATCCCCGTGAAAATCCTACGGTACCTTCCGCTCATACCGAGGATCCAATGCCTATACATGACCGAGGAAACCGCAAATGATGACATGGCACAAAAATGGACGCCGATACAATCCCTCGAAGTCGGTACATCCATCCGATGGTGAAGCATGGACCCACTTTGATGTGATTCATCGTGAGAAAGTCAGAGAGGCTCAGAATGTACGTGTTATACCGGCAGCAGATGGGTTCAACTTATGGAATGATGGCGCCCCATACACTTGTTGGCCCGTGTTCGTTATCCCCTCAATCTCCCCGGCTGTCCTCTTCCAACGATGTAACATATTCTTGTCGTTGATAATTCCCGAACACCCGGGAATAATATGGGTGTGTTCATGGAGCCTGTGATTGATGAATTGGTCCGTGCTTGGGAGGAAGGGGTATGGACATACGACCGAGCTACAAAGAGAAACTTCAAAATGCATGTTTGGTACCACTACTCCCGCAGGACTTCCGCCAGATGGGATATTCTCGCATACGGTGTGTTCACGGAAGTTTCCATGCCCAAGATGCAAGGCACTCAAGTTCATTTGGTTCTGTCAAGGGTGGCAAGTATTCTTCGCTCGACAAACATCGACAATTCCTCCCTCTTGACCATGCATTCAGACGAGACATCAAGAACTTTACGAAGGTGTCGAGTTATAGACCCCGCACCGCAGATGATGACCGTGCCGCGTTCGTGCTCGATAGATGCTCTCGAGGTCAATCAAGAAGGTGGTTTTGTGGGATATGGTGAGCAACATGCATGGACTCATAAGTCGGGCTTGTTGAGGCTCCCCTATTTTGATGACCTTCTTCTTCCACATAACATTGATGTAATGCACACTGAAAAGAATGTCGCCGAGGCACTTTGGGCAACAATCATGGACATTCCTGATAAGACAAAGGACAACATTAAGGCTAGAGTGGATCTGGCAACGTTATGCGATAGACCAAAGCAAGAAATGAAGCCTCCTATAGGCGGCAGGACATGGAGAAAGCCTAAGGCCGAATTCGTCTTGACCAGGCCCCAAAGGAGGGAAGTACTAGAATGGTTCCAAACGTTAATGTTCCCTGATGGGTATGCAGCGAATCTGAGGAGGGGAGTGAACTTATCTACTATGCGAATCAATGGGCTCAAGAGTCATGACTACCACATATGGCTTGAGCGGCTTCTTCCGGTGATGGTTCGAGGCTATGTCCCTGAGCATGTCTGGCTAGTGCTGGCAGAGTTGAGCAATTTCTTCCGCCAGCTTTGTGCCAAGGAGTTATCTCTGACCGTGATTGCAGACTTGGAAAGAATGGCACCTGTGTTGGTCTGTAAGTTGGAGAAGATCTTTCCACCCGGCTTCTTCAATCCGATGCAGCATTTGATTTTGCACCTCCCGTATGAGGCACGAATGGGGGGGCCCATGCAGGGCCGTTGGTGCTATCCAATTGAGAGATGTCTAAAGGTTCATCGAACTAAATGTAAAAATAAATGCAAAATTGAGGCTTCCGCTGCAGAGGCATACATTTTGGAGGAGGTGTCAAACTTCACAACAACGTACTATGGTGACAACCTTCCTAGCGTGCACAATCCACCCCTCGCATAATGTCAAGCGAAATGAATCGAACCTCAAGATTTTCCGAGGGCAACTCGGAAGTGCAAGTGATGCGACCCCCAAGACCTTGAAACATGAAGAGTGGCGCACTATCATGCTATATGTGTTGAACAACCTTTCCGAAGTGGAGCCGTACATGCGGTAAGTTGTCAACAAACTTGTTCTCGAGTAGTCACTATTCTGCATCCAACCCCCTTGTTTCTCGTTGGTGCAGGGAATTTCATCATCAATTCTCGCGTGAATCAAGGGAACCTACCCCGCAGGAAGCTGAGACCCTTCTTAGACAGGGTGCGGGAAATGGAATGTCCGATTTCATTTCTTGGTTCAAACAGTAAGGTACCGTCCAATTTAGCTCGCACTTAGTTTGACATTACAAGTTGCTCAGACAGGCGAATAATATAACGAACTATCCCGCTTGAGCTTGCGTGGTCAAACCGGCGCGCCTATGAGTGCCGAAGTTGAGACAGTTGCCGATGGTCGTGTTTATAGGGTAAGCTCATTTACCCGTTATGACGTGAATGGATATCGCTTTCACACAACAAGACATGAGCAGAGTCGCCCAATCAAGAACCACAAATACCGGAGTTTTTACGCCGCCTTGATGGGGTCGAGTATTATGGAAGAATTGAAGAAATATACGAACTCACGCTTCATGGTTGCAAACCTCTTAATCTGCCATATTCAAATGCCATTGGTTTGATCCTCAAGTAACGAGACGGACCCTAATCTTGGGCTAGTCGAATTGATACCATCCGTCTTACCAGAGACGATGTGTATATTGTGGCTCAACAGCCACGCAAGTTTATTATCTCTCATACCCGTGCCAAAAGACGACCGCCTTAAGGCTTGGGATGTTGTGTACAAGGTATCGCCACACGGTAAACTACCCGTCCCAAACAATGAAGATTACAACTTTGACCCAAACACATATGACGGAGAGTTCTTTCAAGAAGAGGGCTAGAAGGGAGTTTTGAGATAGACTTAACCAAGCAATCGGAATGGAAGTAGACAATGAAAGGGTTGTTGACGAGGACGCTGGAGATGAGGTTCAAAATGTGAAGGACTTAGAATTACTTGGCGATTACATTTACGCAATGACAATGATGACAACATTGCTCCTTCGAATAGTGCCGATTATATGGACATGGTCGACATCGATGATGAGACTTATGATCCAAACTAATCCCGATCATTTCGATTATTTTTAATACATGTAATACTTTGTTATTTTCTAATTATGTTTTGTTTATTTTGCATCTCTTTCTAAGTACGCCTTGTTTAGTGTGCTTATTGGTTTACTCTTTTAATTGCGGTGATTGAACAAAGATGGTGGGCGGTATGAGGAACGAAGGTCGCTTTATTAAAGACGGCCCGATGCAATGAAAGCAATGGGGAGCAGGAGTAGGAGGAGCAGGAGGAGCAGGAGCAGAGCACTCTTGAGGGGGAGCGGGAGGAGGAGCGGGAACGGAGGAGGAGGAGGAGCGGGAGCGGGAGCGGGAGGAGGAGCGGGAGCAGGAGGAGGAGGAGGAGGAGGAGGCGGTAAGGGGTTCCGCTTCCTCTGGTTCGTCGGGTGTCTGGTTGCGAGGTCCTCGACCTCCCGAGGCGCACCGATACTCGTGAGAGACGCCACGATTCAACCCACTGGGCTAGGTAAGTAACTTTAGATGTTATCACTACTTTTTCATTTGATATGTTGAAAATCACAATATAAACTAATAATTTATCTTAATCACTTGGGCAGGGGTTGGACGCTTGTGGCTGCAGGTGATCACAAACGCCATGTCAATGGCATCCTGGGTCTTTTGTGCAGGCTACACTTCCCCGGCCCGGTTGAGTTTGGCGAGGCGTGAGCCGCCTACACGTGGGACCACTACGCCGCCTTCCCGATTTACCGGACGGGATGGCGGTGGTATTCGCCAACAAGGCGGCGCGGTGACGGCCGAGTGGGTAAGTCTTCCTCGCACTACATTGCTCAATACATCGCATTCATTGGACATTCTTGAAATAATGACCGGATACATCGCGCCTATATGCGTGGATTTCTTCAGATGCCGGAGGGATATGAGGCCAAGGTCGCTAGTGTGGCTCACAAAGCCTCGTTATAAACTCGTGAAGGACATGCATTATGAGGCACGCGTCTGTGCCATCGTAACATACAACGCTACCTACCTTGGTTCAAGATCAACAAAACTCAAGCAAGAAACATGAGGTCAATTCGGAAGAATACATAGAGGTAAATATAGAGCATTAATACTGATTTTTCCGAGATTAAGTACGCTTAATTTGATCTTCTTATATGTCATATACTTGATGACGGTAGGTGCCTCCGTGGTGGTGCGCCAAGATCTCCAAAGGCCGGGCAGATGGTGGACAAGTGGTGCGCCACGAGTGGGAGGAGACGCACAACGCTTGCCGGAGCGGCGCTTGATGATGCCAGTGCACCACACCATCAAGGCAATCAGTAGCCTCGAATTCGCGGCTACATGGGTACGCAATTCATTTCTTTATTATAACGCTCAATTTCGCATAATTTTTAATCATCTTCTTTGTTTTTTTCGCAATCGTCGTCACATGGTGGCCACCTTGCTCCCAGCTCAAGGCATGGGCTTTGGCCCACAAGGGCAAGGCGACGCTTGACGCCGACTACAACCGGAGGACCCGCCTCGGTGTAAAGAATGCGACCGCCCACACCGCCTCGGTGAGTACACATCGATGGCAAGGGCGGTCCATGGGCGAGTACGATCCGAGCACCCGTGATCTTGATGGAGAAGTCGCCATGAGGGTGGGAGGAGGCAAGAAGCATGGGCGATCCGATTGGCGACAACACACTCGACACGGCCACTACTCCCACTCTCTCCCAGATTCGATCAAGGAGCACGAGCTCAATCCCGCCATACGCCCACGCCGACACCGCACATCCGGATGGAGGCACTCCGAGTTATTTCTGCTTTATTCGCTGCTCATTAATTTTACATACCTTTGCTTTGCATTGTAACATTGGGGTGGAATATTGTAGGCCCAGCTGGAAGAAGAGAAGAGGCTACGGGAGGAGATGGCGGCGAGGATGGAGGCCGATCAGCATAGGAATGAGGCCGAGCGGCAGAGGAATGAGGCCGAGCGGCAGAGGAATGATGCCGAGCGGCAGAGGATGGAGCAGATGTTTCAGTGGATGCAAAGTCTTGGCGAGAGGATGGGTCAACCTCGCCACCGAGCTATTCCTCCACCTCCTCCCGCAACTACTCCCGTGAGTTTGCCTCTCTACCTTGAGCTCTTTACTTACCATGTTTATTGCTTTCGCTTGTGCTTTGCTTTACCTTAAATCTTGTCTCACACATGCAATCTCTTCTCCTTTGTGCAGAATCAATCGGCGGCTTCGAATGATGTGCCTCGTGACTCATCACATCAGTCGGGGTGGCCAGCTTGGTGAATGATGGACTATATGTGATATATTGTGACTTGTGATATGTGATATATTGTGACTTGTGATATGTGATATATTGTGACTTGTGGTGATATATGTCATATATTGTGACTTGTGGTGATATATGTGATATATTGTGGACTATATGTGATTACTTGTGGTGATTACTTGTTGATATATCGTGATATTGTGACTTGTTTGAGTGGGGTGTGTAAACAATTAAAATAGCCGATTTTTGGTTATTTTGTCGTGTGTTACCCTCGGCTTTGCCGAGTGTCATTATCAGGACACTCGGCAAAGTACAAGCTTTGCCGAGTGTTTTTACAATGACACTCGGCAAAGAGATATTCTTTGCCGAGTGTCATTATCGTGACACTCGCAAAGAGATATCCTTTGCCGAGTGTCATTGTAAAAACACTAAGAAAGCTTGTACTTTGCCGAGTGTCCTGATAATGACACTCGGCAAAGAGATATTCTTTGCCGAGTGTCATTGTAAAAACACTCGGCAAACCACGGCGTCACCGTGTTCTCCCCGTCACCACCTTTTTTTTTGCCGAGGGTCGCTTCGGCACTCGGCAAAATATTTGCCGAGTGTTCGATGAAAAGCACTCAGCAAAGAGCTTTTTGCCGTCAGAAACTATGCCGTGTGAGATATGCCGTGGGTGGCACTCGGCAAACGCTTTGCCGAGTGTTTATAGTGCTTTGCCGAGTGCCACAGGCACTCGGCAAAGCTGCTGAGCCCGATAGTGTACGCTATATAGATCGGGCCACCCCTATCGAGTCCTCGTCAAATGCTAAACGCATTAGCAGGTAATAATTCGTGGGTTCTAATTAATACGTACGGTTCGGTTGCTCCCCCATTCATTTATTTTTAGCAAGCTACGCGTATCTTGGCCAAGCAAGGGTTTAAGGAGATCGTAGAACTAAGAGAATGGTATAAAATGATCCTGATATCTCTAGATTAACTAATGTCTCGAGGAAAGGAGGGAATGTGTGTCGTAAATGTTTGCTCATGAATGCTCGAGAAACGCGAAAGATACAGGAGTAGATGAGTGTAAAACAGGAAAAACAAAATAATTAAATTCATATATGCAAAATATATCTAGAAATATTTCGTGACAATCTACTTCACATTTTGAAACGAAGGAACACTATTTTGGCGCGACACTCAATTTTCTTCTTCTTCTTCTTCTTCTTCTTCTTCTTCTAGCGATGACGACTATGAACATATATAGGATGTCTGCAGTGTGGAGCACAGGTACAGCTTGGTGCCTCTCGTCTCGTGCGGCGGCGTTCCATTGGCAGTCACGCGAGCAAGCATGCATGCCGACAGAGCTAAAATCCGTATCGAGTCCTGACGATCTGCACTGGAAAGCAGGTTGACCAAGAGAGTACCCGACGGACTCCCTGCTTGGAATATTTTTAGGTCCGACGCTGCTGTAACTTGCATCGAAAGTGTAAGCAATGGGACAAGCTGTTCACTAGAGTAATTGGAATTTGTGAGACGTGATTCGTGACGTGTTGATGAGCGATCTCATCTCATTTGCTTTGGGCACTTTGATCTTGTAAATGCGATGTAGTAGCACGTAGTGTTTGTTTGTTTTCTTAAGAGAGAGAAAGTCAGTAGTATTAGTGGATACACAATCTCTATTCTGCTTAGTGATTTTGAGGGGAGATTGTTCTGGACTGGAGAGGAGAGTGGATGAATCAACTTTTGGTATGAATTGATGGAGCATCTTTAAAACACCAATAATTTACTAGTTGCATTTCATGCCTATAATATATACTCGCATTGTAAGTTTGTAACCAACCATATATAGGTAATATTTTCACAAGAAAAAGTAATTATTGGTAGCATATAAAGAACATAGTTAATTAATACCAAAATCTTTACGAACCTTAATTAGCCTCTCCGCAGCCAAAGAAAAACCAGCATTCATACCACAAACACAAATTAAATCCACTAAATAATAAAAAAGGAAAAAAAAAGTTGCAGCTAATAGTACCACCAAACAAGAGCAAGATCCAGAACAAAAAGTACCATTCATTGCCATTACAACATCTTTCATGGTCCTGATCTGGAAAAGCATAACTCCACTGCAGCCTAAAAGCCATATTACACACACACACACACACACAAAAATTGGGCACAGTGAAAGGGAAGAGACAAGAAGAGCCACCACAACCCACGCCACCTACCCTTTCTTTCAGCCCCTTCCACCCTCTTTTCTTGTTCCTTTTTCAAACCTCTTCTGTTCCATCTTCTGGGTACCTATGCTGCTATACTATGATCTATCTATGAACAAATGTAGCACAGAAGAAACTCTAAAAAACGCAGGCATCATGAGATCCAAACATGTCTAAAAAAGAAGAACAAATTAAAGCTGAGGGAAACTAATAAAAGATGTTTTGTTTGGGTTTGGATCAATTAAACATTTACTATAATCTAAGCCAAGCTCACTAGCTACTAGGTAATTAAACACTCCCTCTCAGAAATAAAAAGCTAATTAAACACTTAATTACACTAGGTGATACTACTACTGGTACTGCAAATGTACCATGGATCAGATGCTCTCTTCCACTCTCTCTCTCTCTCTCCTCTCCCAGCTTTTCCATCCTTCTCTCCCTTTCAAGTTTCAACTCCGCTGATTCTACTGCTGCAAGAAGCCAGAATTGACAGCGAGCATGCTATGTATGCAATGTACGCGGGAGTCAACTCCACAGGTCGAGCGCGGCGGCGGCGGCGACGGCGTCGCCGGCGGCCGTGATCCACGGCGTGACGACGAACGTCTCCTCGACGATGTTGACGATCGGGGCTGTTCCGGCTCCACTGTCGACTGCAGATCCGCCGCCGACGTCCATTGCGGGCTCGTCGGGGTTCAAGGACAGCAGCGTGTCCTCCTCGCCGGCCATCTCCACGTCCTCCGCCAGCAGCCCGGCGCCGGCCTCCTCGAACTCCTCCTCCTGGCCGTACTCCAGGGAAGGCGAGCGCGGTGTCGTCATCGGGGACAGCCCACCAGCCGACGTCGACGCCGCTGGGCTGGGCCAAGTAGTCGCAGCCGCCTCCGTGGCTGCGGCAACCGGAGCTTGCTGCGACCCGGCAGCAGCGGGTTCGGTGGACGGTGGCTGCTTGTTGCGCGAGGTGCCGGCGAGGGAGTTGCGGTGGATGGGGACGGGGTGGCTGTGGTCGCCGGTGTAGATAAGGACGAAGGTGTCGGGGTCGGTGCGGCAGCGCTCCACCATCTTCCGCGCCTTGCACTCCTTGTCGCTGCTGCACCGGTAGTAGCCCCGCGGGTAGGGCGACCCCTTGATCGGCTTCTGGCCGTACTTGCGCCACGCCCACGGGTCCGCCGACACGAAGTCCGCCGGCACCCGCTGCACCACCCTCTTCACCTGCTTCTTCCTGCAACCGCGCTCGTGCATGACATGACATGACATGATTAGAAACATTTCACAGACTAATTTCGAAATGAATTAACTGAGGTTAGTTACGTACTTTCTCTTGGATTTTAGTCCGCCGCCGCTGGACGCCTGCCGGCCGGTGGGCTGCGGCATGGCCGGCGGCGCGTGGGCAGCTGGCTGCTGCAGCTGGGCCGTTGTCCTTTCGTTTGTGGCCGCCTCCGGTGGCTGCTGCTGCGGATTAGGTGGGGGCGGTGACGACGGCGCGAAGAAGGCCTTGAAGAGCTCGTCGACGACGGCTGGGTCGGCGCCGCCGGGCAGGTCCTGGAGCGGCTGCCACGCCGCGTCGGGCAGCTCGCCTTCCGTCACGGCCGGCGCCGGCGGCGGGAGGAACGACGAGAAGGGGTCGTCGGCAGAAGGCGGCGGCGGGACGCGGCCGCCGCCGCAGGCGAAGCGCACGACGGCGTGCAGGTCCCAGTTGTTGTTGCTGCTGCTGCTGCTGCTGTAGTAGCACGCGGAGCCCCCCTCCATTAGCTCTGCTTCTCGAGTTCTTGGCTATGGAGAAGGGAGAGGCGCTGACTTTGCGCTTAGTTTATTGTTGCTGCTGTTGTTGGGAGGGTAGAGAGAAAGCTAGAGAGAGAGAGAGAGATGGGAGTGGGGATGGTGGTCGGGATGGGCATTGGATCCGACTGCTCTAAAAAGGAGGAGGGGCTGGGTTTTATCGAGAGCCGGCCTCATGGTGTTTGGAGGGGTGGGGTAAGGTCCCCACTTGACTTGATGGAAAATGTCAAAGGGGTGAGAAAAAAAATGGTGGTTAAGGAGAGAGACTGAGAGGTTAATTCTATTTTTTTTGTTTTTGCCTATGGCTAGAGGGCCAAGAGAACAAGAGATGTCACATTTTCTCCTTCTCTTTTTCTTCTCTACTATATTTACTCGTATGGATTAGCAGTTTTTCCTTGATGATTGTAACAGCCCAAATTTCAAATTTTAGTTAAAATTAAAACTTTAAATTTTTTTGTGGATTTTCTGAAAATTTCAAAAACATTTTCTTAATTATTTTAAAGACTAAAATAATCCATTTTCAAAATCTATAATCAAGTATAAGTTGAAATTATTTTATTTTAATCCAAAATGCCCTAGAGAAGTTCTGTGAATTTTTTCATAATTTTTGAATTTTATTTGCTAGTGTTTATAGCTTAAATGAATTTCTGGAATTAATTTAATTAGAAAATCAATTTAAATAGCCCGAACAGTGTTTGGGCCAAATCTCTGACCGATCTGTTTCTCTCAAGACAAGACGCCCTTCAATGGCTTACGCTCTCTTTCTCCTCTCGTCACGACAAAGGGTCCGCCGCCACCAAGCGCTGCTTCGCTTCTTCCGCCAACAAAGGGGCCCATAGCGTCGCGTCATCATCCCCTACCTCGTCATCGCTCTCATATTTAACGCGACACCTCCGCCATTACCGCACGCTGAGATTTCCAACACGCCAACCGATCGCCTCCCAAATTTCAGGCGCATTGAATTCAGAGCATCAAATCGCGTCCGACACGGCCTTGTCCTTCCATTTCCGCCCCAAATCACCATAATCTCGCCGACGCCTTGCACGCCCTTCGACTCTCCACGCCGCTTGGCCACGCCGCTCTATAAAGGACGCACCAGACCGAGACTTACCTCTCACCTTGGTAGCGCCACCCAATTAGCCTCCCTCGCGCTCGCCTCGCCGGAATTGGTGTTTCTTCTTCACCGGCCGAACACCCCTCCGCCACCTCTAGCGCCGCCTCCAGTGGTTCTCCACCGTTGTCGTCACCACCTCCGGCCAGACGGCCGCGGTCTACCCAAGGCGCGCTCGACGCCTTGCACCACGGAAAGCCTCGCCCACGAGCCCGAACACATCGCCGCCAAATTCCTCGCCGTCGACGAGCCGTGCGAGCCCTTGCGCCGCCTCGGTAAGCACTGTGATCCCCGCAACCTCCTCTTCCTTGCGAGCCCCTCGCTGGAGCTTGCCGTGGCGCACAGCGCCGGCGAGCCCATCGTCGAGCGCCGCCGGCCACGATGCTCATGTGGCTCATCCACGCCGCCAAATCGCCACTTGGGGCTTTGCCTCGCGTGGGACGCCACTCGGTGCTTGTGTCGCGAAGCTACGCCAAAGACACATACGCGGTCACTGTGTTGTGAGCTAGGTGCACGGTGGACTCTCGCCAAGTCGTGGACTCAGTCCATGAACTCCCGGGCCCACCTGTCATAGACACAATTAGATTTTTATTTTAAAAATAATTCCACCGAAAAAGGAATTCAGCCGCTGATGTCAACTTACGCATTAAATAGAATTTCCTTTAGAAATTTAATTAGGGAAATTCGGAATTTCGGAATTTTGGATTTAATTTAGGATTTAGCTTCGAGGAGCTCTTATTTCTTCATACGAACTCCGATTTAGGTGAATCAAATTTCTAAATTTGTATAAAATCAAGATCTAGCTAAGTAAACCAAAATTATTTCATTTGGAGTGAATTTGAATCTTCATTTGAATTTATTTGTGTTTATTTGAATTCATTTTGAATTTGGCTTATTTTCGGTTATAGATTTTGACGACTCCGGAGAGATCGACCCTGTTGAAGAAGTAGAATAACAAGATTTTGAGCAAGGCAAGTTACACCATTGATCATTTTGACCCCAGTATTTCAAATTATTTAATTCTGTTTTAAATTATTATTGCATGCATAATTTTATACAGTTATTTTAAATTCCTATTTTTAAATGTCTAGTTAATCCAATTCCTTTGTATAGCCAAATTTGAATGTTGAATCATCAATCCCTTGTCACCTTAGTCAAATAAAATTTTGAAAATAAAAATATGCTTAGAAAATTGCTTAGACCACAAAATATTTAATTTGGGGGAAATTTTAGCCAAAATAATCAAAATTGATTAAAGGCCTATGGCATTGTTTTGTCAGGCTGGACTTTTGCAAATGCCTTTGAAAAATGAAATTGAAAAATGGTTCTGTACTTGGGCGAGATGGACCGTTGATGGGTGCAGGTTTATGCACGAGCTCAATCTGGTTAGGATTGAGGCCCAGGGTTTATTATTGGAAGTCACGTAAGTCAGTTAAGGACCGGCCTTTGTTCCTTATCTTGCAAAGCTCCACCGTACTACCACATGTTCTGTATGGGCAGAACTAGTCTTATTAACTTGTCATACCTCACTGTTGTATGTGTCATTTTGTTGTATGGGTGTTGGTTAAACGTTATTCCCACTTGGCGTAAGAGGGGGTTTTCGGCAGGTGGTTAGCCCAATGGAAGTGAAACCTTAGCGGGCATGTTAGTAGTGAGGTAGAACATCGACAAGTTATACCCCCTCTGCAGAGTGTAAAACTATTCAAATAGCCGTGTCCACGGTCATGGACATGCTGAGCAAAGCCACTCTAAGTTAGACTTTGTTTTTGGTTTAAAAATGATTTTGTACATGATTTTTAGGATGGTTAATCCTTGTGGTAAAATTAGGCGGTTAGCCATGTGATAGGAGGATATCCATCACCATGTTTCATATGGAGGTTATCCACTATAAAATTATCAATTTAAAATCTGATTTTAAGTTAAGGATTAAAAATGAGCCTTGAAACTTCGTATGATTATTTAAACATGAAAATACTGATTTATGCAAATAAACCCTTGCAACTTTCTTTTGTTTACTTATGCATGCATTCTAAATTCTGTATTGGGTGTAATTTGTGAGCACGGTAGTTGTGCTCATCCTTGCTGAATATTATTATTCAGGAGAAGACTTCTATCCAGACGGTGAGGATCCAGACGTTTAGGCTACGCCTCCGCATTTATTGCTCGTGGAGCATCGTGTGGCTTAGTACCTATTTGCTTCCGCTATGTTTTATTATTTGGCCTCAGGCCCATTTTGTAATAAACTCTGTTTCTTATTAATAAAGCGCTGATATGATTGTGATAACACTATTTGTGAGACTGTGTACACTAGAAATCCTGGACTAGTGTGTAAACGCAGTGAATTCGGGATCCTTTGTTCCCGGGTTCGACAAAAGTGGTATCAGAGCCAGGTTGACTGTAGGTCGTGACCTAGGAGGAAATCAAACCCTTAAGGATTTATTTTTGAAAATTAAAAAGAACTTGGTCTTCTGGAGTCATTGTCAACTTTTCTCTTTAAATTTTTTTTACTAACTCATCTCCTTCTCAAAAATTGTAGATGGCTGAAGTTCCGAATGCCATTTCCCATGGTGTTTTTGCTGGTCATTGGGCCGCAGTTCTCTGGAAGATCATGCAGCACTTGGACTTTGAAAAAAGACCAACGTATCAAGGATACAAGTACAAGATGGGAAATCAGGATCGGTGGAGGTTAGAAGTGATCCTCTACTCCAACCTATCACCGAACACAGACTTCCACATCTTCGACGCCCCAATGAGACGGACACCTTCGCCAAAGGCATCCAGGATGCCGCCAGGGAAGCAGCCTGTCGACTCCGCTACATCTACGATCACCGCCTCAACGGCACTGGATTCCACTATTGCCCGATGCACATCCCAACCCGCATGACGGTATTCTTCCGCCACTAGAGATGAAGACTGTCCCGATCTCACGCATCAGGTGGATCTGGCCAGAGCAATGGATTATGCCTATGGGAATACCCTAGATGAGCTGTCTCTCATTCAGGGGAAATTACAAGAGGCAGAAGAAAATTTGAAGGCTACAGAAAAAGAACTGGCCTACTACAAGGCAGGCGAGGCTAGTTCTAGTTAGCTGGATTGTACCCATCAACTCCATAGATATGTCCTTAAATTGTCCTTAAGTTGCGAATTATGAGCAACCAATACCCTTGTGGTAGCCATAATGAATTAATAAAATAAAATAAATTATTTTGTTGAAATATTCTTGCCTTGTGTTTGTTGGTTTTTGGGCTATTTTAGTCATGTGTCTGAAGTAGGAAACTTTCCCATGTGCTCTATTCGCCCTCAAACATGGCGCCTTGAAGATCACCTAAAAACAACGGAAGAGCAAGGATGAGTCCACGACTCAAAGAAATATATCAATATACAACGAACAATAATGAATCAACAAAGATTCAATAACTTCATTATCATCACATGCACTTCTATTAATATTCTCATGTCGTTTTCTTCACTTTATTTTCACATCCATTCATCTCATATCAATGCAACTCTACTCTACATGTCCACATGCACTTCTTTTCACATATACCGGTATAGCATGAGTGAATGCTCGTGACAACATTCACTCTCAAGCCCGTTCCTCCACAAGGATCGGGGACCTCCTCTACTCCCGTAGAGTTGTGATCATTCATGATCACCTGCTCATATGCAAAGATGCTTATATATGCAAAAGATGCAAAACTCCATCATATTCAATCTTCCTCATGTTCGTCAACAATGTAAAGCCATACCATTCCATTGCTTGCAATTAAATATAAATAAAGGCACAACAATAATAGTAATAGAAGATAAAGAAAACAGTGATCAATCATTGATCGCTGTCTACCATGCACTTACCTCAACCGTGTGAAGACGACAGTCGCGAAGAGGGCGCTGCCCCCGGAACCAATTCCTCACTTGAACGATTTTAACAAGCATTCTAAGATAACCATACCAAAACAAAAACAAAGCCATAAGCGAATATGAGCTTGCTATTAACTCTAGCGCAACTCCAACTCCCAAAACTCCAAATACCAGTCTGTCCCCTCGACAGACAGTCGTGTTCTAAAATTTGTAACTTTTTGACCAGAGATCCAAATGAGGTGATCTTGGTCATTCTGGAAATATTATGAAATTGCCTACCTAAACCTAGATGATGAGGCTTCCAGATTCGGCCACCTTCTACACTTAACAAAGAGATTAATGTAATGTAGATTTCATATTAGGGTTTCGACAGCGATACTAAAATCAACGAGATTTCAGTACACAGAGTCAATTCTTATGATCTTTAGCTTTATGGAAAGATAATAAAATTTCTACAATAACCCTGTTGGTGGGCTTTTCTAATTCGGCCTCCCTCTGCGTCCAAAAGACAGTTAAAGTTCGGTAACCACAATCTGTCAGACGGGACCAAACTGCTATCAGACATAACAATATTGCAGTAGAAGAAAAATCATAACTTTTGATTGGTGTCTCCAAAATTTAATATTTTATCAATCTGGAAATATAAAGAAATTTCCTACAACATTCATGTTGGCTGAAAGTTCTGAATCGGCCTTTATCTAAATCCTAATTAATAAACAAGACGACTGCTCAGATTCGTCACTCTCTGGACAGCAGCAAAGAAATCAACGTAATGTCTAAACCACAACTTAGATTTGGGTGCTCTTTAAGCCTATGGAAAGCTAAGAACGAAACCTACAATTCTCTAGGAGACGAAATCCCCCAAATCGGCTTCTAACTGTGCGAAAACCTATGCGCAATAAAACTACGATTCGATCGATGCGTGAGATCGCTCGACGAAAAAAAACCACCACTCCAATGAAATCCAGGTGCTTACCCTTGGATACGAGGTTGCCCGGCGTGCTCCCGGCGAGGTACAAGACCAGGGAGGGGAGGTGGAGGCGCCGGCCAGCAAGGGGAAGGAGAGGCGGCGGCTTGGAGAAGGGAAGGAGGAGACCTATTCTGATCAAGAGTAGGTGGAGCTTGGAAGGCTTCAATATGGTAGCAAGGATCAGCAATAATCAGATTAGTTAATGTAAGTTGAAAAATTGTTCACAGTATTAGTCAAAGTTGCTAACCCTAGCCTAGAAAGAGCTAGCTAATCAAAACCTACCAAGAGAAGTGTATGAACGCACACGCAAAGATCAATATGACTTGATGTAAGCAAACGAAATTCTCACACCAAGTGCTAGGAGAGACGCTAGCCAACTACTCTAACTTCTTTGTGGGGCCACAAGATTGTTCACACGATGTAGAGCACAAAACCCGAATAACGTGCAATGTAAACAACCCTCTAGTTGAAGCAGTAAACAAAAACTAGTCTCAAAAGATGAAAGATCAAAGTTTTATATAGCTTATATATACTTGTTTGAAAGGTTTCAATGAGATCTATAACTTTGCAGTTGAGACGAAGCCCAAATTCCGAAAGGAAGACTGAAAGAAATGGCAAAAACAGAAACTGAAAACTTACAACGCGAATACGGGGCAGAAGATGACTGATTTTGGGTCCCCAGTAGGGAGCCTAGTGTATTAAGTGAAAAGTATGCGCCTCGTAGTTAGCTTTCCAACGAGCACTGAACGTCAAAAACGGACACGGTATTAAAAAGTTATGCCCGTTTTACTGAAGGTGTCTTGGAAACAGAATCATACTCGGACTCGAAACCGACTCGGTTTCAATCTTGAAACTGCTATAACTTTTGATCCCGTGGGCTAAACTTGCTCAAATTTTTTGTGGAGGCTTTTGGATGTATGAAGGACGGCTCCACCAATTTTTAATATTTTTGGCGAAGGTTTGATGCACTTTCCAAATTTCAGAAAAGTTGGACTCTCTCTTTTGCTTTCTTTCCTTTTTTTCCGTTTTTTTCTGTTTTTTTCTGAACAACCGAAACCAATTCTTTCTTTTCCTTCTTTTGGACAAACCAAAACAAACTGAGGCCGCGACCGATGTACACAACGGCGGTAGAGGATGGCAGCGGATGGGGTTGACGTGGCAGAAGTTTTGACACAATGATTAAGTTACGCAAAGGAATACGAAGATCAAACTAGACAATGACGAACTAGACTCTAACTAAAACTAGAAATCAGCAACTAGACACGACGATGCAATAAAAAATTCAACAAGCAAAACTGAAAAGAAAAATTGCAATGGCTCAAAAGGGTGATGGGACAGCGGAAGAACACCACGAACAATTATTTTGTGGGGCTAATTTTCTAGGGTTTTTAGGACGATGGAAATAAACTAATCTAAAAGGGGGAAATTGTGATTACCTAACGGGCAACCATTGCTCTGATACCACCTGATGTGACGGCGGCCCGATGTTCCGAAAGGTACTGATAAGTCGATTGTGGAGAACACGACGTTGATGATCCAAAGACTCCGACCAAAACAGATCGATCCCCTCGCAATCACTACACCACTGCTCCGTTGGTTATCAACCGTGCCGAACGCGGTTGACCTCACCAAGAAGGCTATCTCCTGCAAGCGAATCGAGAACACAAGCAAGAGAGTAGAATATGCAATCTGAAATTGTATTGCGGATAAAGATTAAATTCATAAGTTGGGGTTCCTCAACTGAATGTGCGGTGAGACTGCTAAGCAGAATAATCTCTTAAGAAAAATCCGAGGAAAACTAAAGGGGTGTGACCTCCTTATATAGGGAAGTGGAAGCCGCACATAGCTAACAAAAGAGGGGTGGGACTATTTATGGTACTATTCATGCATTTTACTGTTCATGTAAACAGTATGGGCTCCTTTGGGAGGCCGGCTAGTGTATGGGCCAAGTCCGGTACGATTACACGGCCCAAATTGTTCCAAATATATGATATATCACCTTCTTTTGAATATTTTGAAGTCCACAAAAGGAATTTGGAGGTGAGGTTAGATCCGTTGGAAAGATCTCGGAATAATATTTCCAACAAGCCCAAGAACACCCGAATCAGACTTTGTTTTCAAAAGTTATGCGTATTTAAAGTCAGTGCTGTCTCCGGAGGCCGAATTGGATTCCAAAACGTGTCCAGCTGGAACTCTTGCTTAGCTTAGAGAAAAGTGATGTGATGCTGCACACATATACATTTTCATCATTAGGTAGCATCATATAGTTTATATAATATAAATACACTTCTAAAAACGACCTCACCTAATAATTTAAGTGAAGCTAAGTGAAGCGTACGGGCTCTTGTAATTAGAATAGCAAGCATAGCAAATATGGTTGTATCCGTAGGGGTCATGTCCTCATCACCAGATATTTAATGGCGCATATCACAGATGGTTATTGTTAAGAACTGTCTGTGATATGTATTACATATTGTTTTAAATAAATATCGTCTGTGATAATTCAGAGACCGTCGGTGAGGTCTCCGATTGTTAGAGACAGTTTATGTTAAGAACCGTCTGTGAGGCCTACAATTATCACAGATAGTGGTTATTTAAAACCGTCTGTGATACGTATCACAGACAGGTTTTTTAAGAACGGTATGTGACATGAGCAATTAAATATTTGCTCATCCCGACTCTAGACAGATCTGTCTATGGTAAGATCTGTCTCTGATATACGGCTGCTTTGAAGGAGGCGACCGGCTCTGGAGCATTTGGTGAAAGAACTAAATACCGTAGATTTGCAAGTGTGCTTTTAGATCTATTTATTCTTGGTATTTGCTTTTAGATATATTTATTCTTGGTATTCTAAGGTTAGTATTTGCTTCTAATTATATGCATTATAATCTAAAGAGATCGATTATAGCTAGGTTTATCATCCAAGGAGGTTATTAGCAGTTAAGATTTACAATAGAATAATGAGCAGGATGTGTGTGTGTATATATATATATGTTGACTAGTCATGTATTGTGTAAAATAATATTGTTCACATCATAGTGTGCCTCAGATCTGACTATGTCAAATGAAGGAGGAAGGGAAGAGAAGGAACGGAGGAAGAAAGAGAGGTTGGTCAATAGGAAGAGATCTCACGGGATATTTTGGATCTTCGTGGTGAACTCCAAGGGTAACGATCTGTAATCCTTTATATTTACTATGGGTTAATCGCTATTCAATTTGTAATATGTTTAGTCAATAGGAAGAGTAGTTGCGTGCATTAATCTAATTTGTTACATGCGTAGTGCAGATGGACCAAAGCTGGATATACGTTGAGAACCGTATGAGTGAAGAGTACATTGATGATGTGTCTACTTTTAGAAGAGCTGCTGAGCAGGATATGTTGAAGAAAGGGATAAAATTTATGTACTATACATGCATTGATTGCGATAATCCGAAGATGTTTTCTAGCCCGGTGCAGATCGAAGGACACTTTATTCCAAGCGGTTTCAAAAAAAGAGTATACATGTTGCACTAGTCATGGTGAAGAGCAGATTATACCAGAAGGTAGTAACATCTTTGAGGGAGACAACGATATGCCAAATATGGACTGTGCCTTCGATGAGGGTAGGTCGCAAGATGATAATCTGAATCAGATGCTACGCGATATAGAAGGGGACTATAGTGAGAGATAGTTTGGTAAATTCGAGGGCTTAATGGAGGACTTGGGAAAACCTTTATTCTTAGGCTGCAAACCAGAATACACAAGGTTGTCATGCATACTTGAACTGATGAAATTGAAGGCAAGCAATGGTTGGTCCGACAAGAGTTTCATGACATTATTAGGTCTACTAGCGGACATCCTTCTAGAGGGAAACATGTTACCTTGAACCACCGACCAAGCCAAGAAGGCTATTTGTCCATTGGGAATGAAAGTAGAAAGAATACATGCATGCCCGAACAATTGTGTCCTCTAACGTAAATAGTATGCAGACATGAATGTATGTCTAGTGTGCAAAGCATCTCGATACAAGTGTAAGAGTCACTCCGATGACGGTGAGTGCATTGAGGTGAAGCAAGGATCTCCTGCTAAGGTGTTGTGGTATCTGCCTATAATTTCCCGTTTGAAATGTTTATTTGCGAACCGAAAGGAGGCAAGATTACTGCATTAGCACTCGGAGGAGCGTAAGAAAGATGGAAAGATAAGATACCCTGCTTATTATGCCTAGTAGAAAACTTTGATAATAGCTTCGAAAACTTCAGTGCGGAACCGAGGAATATAAGGTTTGGGTTGAGTACATATGGAATGAATCCTTTCAGTAACATGAGCAGCCGACATAACACCTAGCATGTGAATCTATGTATGTATAACCTTTCTCCTTGGCTGTGTATGAAGCGGAAATACATTTTGATGTCACTACTTATCCAAGGGCCGAAGCAACTTGGGAATGATATTAATGTGTATCTAACACCATTGCTTGAAGGTCTTGTGGCACTATAGAATGAAGGGGTACATATATGGGATGCGTACAAACAAGAGAACTTCACTTTACGCGCCATGTTGTTCTGCACTATAAATCATTTTCCTACTCTTGGTAACCTGTCGATGTTCCTATGTCATATGTACCAATTCGAGAGGTACATGGGAATTCTCAAGTCCTATGTACGGAATTGATCTTGGCCGGAGGGCAGCATCATCAAAGGTTATGCAACTCAAGAGGTCATTGAGTTCTACATCGACTACATGGCTCAGGTGGAACCGATAGGTATACCTCTATCTCGTCATGAGGGGAGGCTGGAGTGTATCGGGACCATCAGAAGGAAATCAATCACTCCTGATTTCGACATGTACGCTTAAGCCCATTTCACGGTCTTGCAAGACATGATACAAGTATCCCTGTACATCAATGAGCACAAAGACATGGTGCACCAACAGAATCAAGGCCGGTCGGAGGTTTAGATCACAAGAGAGCACAACCACCGGTTCAAAGAATGGTTAATGGTGCAATTCACTAGGAGGCCTCATCAAGTGATGATATGCTGCCATGGTTGGCAAATGGGCCAAAATTTACAATTGTGGCATGGCAAGGATATGACGTAAATGGGTACACATTTTATACGACAGCTCACGATAGGAAGAGCATAGTCCAAAACAATGGTGTCCGCATATATTCGTTTCACGAGCAGTTCAATAACGCTGGGTTGGGCTCCTACTATGCGTTCCTAGAGGAGATTTGGGAGCTCGACTACGTACTTTTCAAGATCCCCATGTTTTGATGCCATTGGGTCAAACTTCCACAGGGTGTTTAGATCGACAAGTACGGCGTCACTACTATGGAGTACGAATGTGTCGGATACAAGAACGAACCATTCGTACTCACTAAGCAAGTTGTTTAATTTTTTTATGTAAAGGACCCAGTAAATAAGAATCGCCACGTAGTTCTTAATAGAAAAAGAAAGATTGTCGGAGTTGAGAATGTCGTGGATGAGAAAGAGTACAATCAATTTGACGAGTTGCCTCCTTTCAGAGATAGCATCAGGCTCGAGGAAGAACCTAGTGAGGAAGCTAGCTATATACGCTTCGATCATCATGAATGGCTATTTTTTCAAACGAAATAGCCAAGTGGAATGATCCCACACGGTGAAGACCTATTCGGAAAGTTGTTCCATTGTAATTAAGAAACTTAGCAAGTAATTAAGGAATTATTCTGTTGTAACTGATTCACTAATTAAGAAATTGTTCTATCTGTGATTGTATCTGTTTTCTTGTTTTAAGAGGGCATGGCTAGCATTTCCTATGGTTGCCCAAAAAAGGAATATCTTTTAGCTATAGAAGCAACTATCACTGGCGGTTTATTGAAACAAACCATCTGTGATATATGTACCACAGACGATTCCTATGGCACCAAAACATTTCATCTCCCGCGCACGCGTCGAAAACTTTTCCCCACCCGCGCAAAGCAGCACAGACGGTTCCATAATAGAACTGTGTGTGATACTTGTCACACACGGTTCTTAAATATAACCATCTATGGTATACTCACTTATCGTAGATGGTCCTGCAATAGAATCATCTGTGATATACTCGCTTATCGCAGATGGTCCTAGAATACAATCGTCTATGATATGCTCGCTTATCACGGACGGTTCTTTTAGAAAATCGTCTCTGATATGCATTTATAAGTAGGGCCCCGCTAAGGTTTGTGTCCTTACACATCAGAGCTCACTCTCCGATCTGCCTCCCTAGCACCCTTACTTTCTGTGTTCCTCCTGAGCCTCCTCTCTCCGCGCCGTCATCCCCACGCCAACCTCCTCCCCTACACCGCCGTCATCCCCGAGCCTCCACTCTTCGCACCGTTGTCCCTGCGCCGTACTCCTCCCCTATCTGTCATCATCCCCACGCCGACGTCCTCCCTCTACGACCCCCGACCTCGACGACGCCTCGCTCCCCTGATCTCGATTCCCTCTTCGTCCACGCCTCCTGTCAAGGTACGAGCTCACCGCTTTGGATTGTGCTAGTAGAAGTTTCAAATTGTGTTGATTCGATTGACTCTAGCACTGAGAGATATTGCTTAGTAATATTGTGGGACGTACAAGCTCACCGCTTTGGATTTTCTAATATTATGTCATGTTATTCATGCTCATCCGATCCCTCTATGTCATTATGTTGATGTTGTCTGGTCTGTTTTCTCCATTCTGTTGGTAGCTTCTGTTCACTGTGATTATTGTTCAGTTATTGTATATATTCTTGTCAATTGAAATATTGTGTAGTTGGTTCAATTGAAATACTGACAGTGAACTCTCAATTGATGATTTATTTTGTTGTGAAGTTCTATCTTTTGAGCATTTTACCCTGATTGATGAAGTACTAATTTGTTGATCTTGTGGTAATATCATTTATTGATGCAGTACTGATTTGTTAATCTTGCAAGATAGCAAGTAAGCGAGATGGTGTCCGCACTGTCTTTTCCACTGTCATCGACGTCACCGAATGCATCTGAATCTTCGAGGAAAGTGGTACCTGAGCGATATGCTGGAGGAATATCGAAAATGGTTGTGGGTCAAATGACCATCACGGCTGTTAGTACCACTGGGGTTCCTCTGCTTCCCAAGAAAGCAGCGGCAGCATTCCAAACTACCTGCGGTATACTTGGAAGGGAACGGGTCCCCATCACCACACAAAAATGAAAGGATCTGATGGCCGTTGAGAAAGTGCAAGTGTGGACTGAAATTACAACGTCGTTCGAGGTACCACCAGAAGTCTCCGAACTCGTGCGACAATAGGCGTTCCTCGTGATGGGACATGCTTGGAAGACCTTCAAGAGCAAGCTTCTCACGGACTACATGAACAAGGATCGGATGCCCTGCACGAAGTATCGTTTCATGTTGTCGGATACATGGGACGCCTTTGTGTGGATGAAGATAGCATACGAATTCCAGTAGCAAAGTGCGGCGTACAAGGCTATCTAGGCACCAAACATTCACCCTCACAAACTCGCACGGCCTGGTATGCGGGTAAAATCACGGGATGGGTGAGTCAGACAATGTGGTAATCCAGTCGGAGGTCTCGCCGCCATTTGCTGGGATAACATATGAGCGCACCTGAAACTGGTTAAGAGCGAGGGCCTCAACCACATCGTCGGGCACCAACTCTTTCACAAACCTGGCAGACGAGGGAGTGTCCCAACGCCTGGTAAGATATGACGAACTACCTAGTTATTAATAAGTCCATAACTTCGTTTGGTCTAAAATAACATGATGGCGTCTTGCAGCAAACAATAAGTACCAAATCTTCCCAAGGCTCCTTCGAAGTAGTCAGGAAGAAGGATATACTATCCACGGTCCTGGGAAACAAGGAGTACCCAGGTTGTACGTGAGGCCTTGGGGTTTACATATCTTGGATGCATGGATTCCCACACGACTCCGAGGCGTATAGGAGTCGGAATAGATCCAAGACCGAGTGCGAGGAACAATTGAAAGAGGAGATTAGTGCACAGATTACTACACAATTTCAAGGATAGTTAAAATTATTGCAGGAACAAATGAATCAACTCATCAACTGGTCACAAGACACCCTCGTGATTTTGGGAGACAGTCCCCCTCAACACCGGAGTAGCGTCGCGTCCACGCCAGCACTTTCTGAACTTAGCGACGTCCAATTACCTATCAACGTTATCTAGGTAATGTATATCTATGGAATACTCTAAAGATAGATCCACAGAACACATTAGCTAACTGTGTATCATTTTATAGGTGCCCACGCCTTGCAAGCTCCAAGTGAGGCAAGTTGGGTCTATTTCTGTTGAGGCTAGACGGGGGGTGGTGTTTCCATGTCAAGAAGGGATAGTAGTGCATGGTGCCCAGTTGGCGCAGGGTTACACCAAGGTCCAGGTGGATATAGTATATGATAATTTAATGGTCGTCCCACTGGAGAAGCACCCGAATTAAAACATCATAACACTAGGGGATGCCTTGTACACTAATGTCCGATGGCCCAAGAGGGACATCGCACTTGACCCTATAGTGGCACGATCTCCACACGACGACCATGCCTCTCCAACAACCCTCGATGACTCCACCTCAACCCCGCTTCACAAGGCCTTCAGACGGCTACAGTGGAGATGGCGCTGTGGAGACACGTAGCCAAGAAATAAAGAAAAGCGCTAAAGCCAAATCGAAGAAGATTAAGGCATCTCATAAGCCCGGGACGTTATCCCTCGAAATGCCGTTGGTCTCTGACACAATATTACGCCACATTGGTTTTACTTGCGGGAGTTTGCATGCCTGGTACATGCGGTAGACCGATGAGACGAGGGAAGACTGGCCTACTAGATTCACCATCAACTACACGGAGAACCATTTCCTCCACAAGCCGGGCTACTTCGTCGTGGGCTTCAAAGACTTATTTGATCTATTCAACCTCGACACCCTAGACGCCTTACTTTTATGATGCCGAACACTGTAAATGTGTACAATCAAGTTCTACATTCACGCAATACCGATAAATATCATAACTCATTGCTTATATATAGATACATGATGCAACAAGCCAGGAGATCGCGAGAAACGGTGGGTTTCCTCGACCCAGAGTTGATCTCTGAGTAATGCATCACCCAAGACGCATCCTACGTCGAGAAGTACATAACGAGGGATTATTTACTCACTACGACAAGGACTACATACTGGTGCCCTACAACCAGAGGTAAGTGCTTCACTACTTGTTATACAGATTTCATTTGTTCTTTATACGCAACACGAACTTAGATTTAATGACTATAGCGACATACATGAGTAGGTTCCACTGGATCCTTTTAGTCATTATACCTTGATTCTCTAGTCAACAAAAACTACGACTTCACAATTGTGCAAAAAGTACTCGACAAGTATGCTCATTTCCTCCATACGTAACTCTATTGTAGTCTTCCTGTGTTTGAAATGTCTGAGGATAACTTTTTGGAATTATGTTAGTCGTTTAGCGCCTATGTTGTTGGGGGAGGGACACACAAGGAACCATGTGGATTTCATGGGGATATGTTCCAGATCTTAGGATGATGTGACAATTGGCAATGGCGTTTACGGTTTGTCGTTTCACTGGTTTTCGACAAAGCTACAGGCTTACTGGACTGGGGCGGTCCGACCGGTCCTTGCAGCCATGTGGGGCGGTCCGACCGGCGGTGACCTAAAAGTACTCAAAACGAGCTGGGCCAAAAATAGGTGTTGTAGGCAAGTGAGGGGATCCCAATGCACTTGGTCTCATAATTTTTGGAGTCTCCAGTAAAAAGTTCTATTGGTTTTTAATTTCCGAAGGTTTCGGATTTTGGGGTTGAAATTGGCTAAGTCCCAGAGGCGGTCCGACCGCTCATTGTGGAGCGGCCGACCGCCAGAAGCGGTCCGACCGCTCACCCGAGCGGTCGGACCGTATTAACTTGATCATCGGCCAACCGTGGCGATGTTGTTTTGTTAGGTCAAGTACATGGGTTCCATGGCATATGGTTTGCATGATGCATGTTTTGACTAACATGGGTCAAGTTGTGAAGAACTTGTTCCCGAATTCGTGTTTGCTTGTCGTGGTTGTGCAAAGTTGCTTGGTGGTCAACGACGGTCAACGGCGAGGAGGATCGGACTAGACTTGGAGAGTTGAGGTCCGAACGATCGACGATGCGGGTGAGGTCAACGACTCAAGCGTGACACAAGATGGACAATGGTGACCTATTGGCAAATCCATGGTGCATGGTGAAGCGGTTTAGGTCAAAAGGTTAAAGACGGCGCTTGCGAAGCGTGCGTGTGTGACCCGCTTGTTAGTGGGCCTTAACGGAGCCCAAGAGAGTCAAACCCTAAGAGTTTTAGGCTTCCACTATAAATAGGAGGAGATGGTGGCTGCACCTCTTTCTCTCTCGCCTTTTAATGTTTCAAAACCCTAATTGTCTTTAGGGGAGTTGAGATGGAGGCTAGGGCTCTTGATGGTTTGTGGTGAATTTCGTGATCTTTGATTGTCCACTGATCCATGATGGTGTGGATGCAATCCAACATCAACCACGAAATCAATCTATGCAAGGTTTGCTTGAGATAAGTCTCTTTTCGTTCTTGCTTTCAATTTCGTGTTTTTAGGGCTTTCTTTGATCCGCGAGTTTGTGATTGATTCTTTCACGTGAATTAGCTTGCTGTGATATGTGTGAATCTATCTAGCATCATCTTGATCATCAATCACTCACGAACAAGCATTAGGATCAAGTTTTCGTTCTTGCCCGGTTTTAGACCTTCTGTTAATCAATTGGCAATTGCTCAAGATCGTTCCAAGAATTATCATAATATTCGATTGGAATAGGTCCTCAATAGCATATAGAAGGTGTGTGCAAAGTTTCATAAAGATTGGAGTTGAGAATCAAAAGTTTCACCTAATTGCAACCGTCATCGGTGATTTTATCGCTTCAGATCGGTTCAGATCGCCGGTCGATCGCGCCCGTCATCACCGTCCGACCGATTTTGAGCGGTCCGACCGCCAAGATAACGCCGGTCCGACCGCCCGCAATCGGTCCGACGGTTGGGTACAGAGGTCTGACCGCCCATGCTGTGAGTCTTTGCAATCTTAGTTGATTTTGTTATTTTGCTTAGGGGATTTAATTGGATTCAATACTAGTCTTCCGCTGTACTGGTATATTGATCTTCATAGCTTTCTAATAGCTACTGGAGTGAAATTGTATTGAGTTCATAATTTGTGAAAAAGTGAGCGTGCTCCTATTCACCCCCTCTAGTCGCCTTTACGGTCCAACAAGTGGTATCGAGTCTTGTTAGTTCAATCTTGATCTTAACAGGTCACCGAACTTTGGCGATGGATAAGTTTTCTACTAAACCGCATATCTTCGATGGGCACGACTATGCCTATTGGAAGAATCGATGCGCGTCTTTCTTGAGAGCGAGGACAAGCTATTTGGGATGTTGTTAGAGCCCGGTTATTCTGAAATTGCTACACACCGCTTCGCAATTCTCTTGGCTAACAACAATAAGGCTAAGAATCTTTTATATGGTGCACTTGGTAGACAAGAATATGATAGAATTTGTAATCTTTCAATGCAAGATGAAATTTGGAACACTCTCGAAACATATCATGAGGGTTCGTCCCAAATCAAAAAGGTGCGCCAAACAGTTTACAAGCGTGAATACAATAAATTCGAGATGCGCCTGAGAGAGCATCGATGACATTTTCATCGCTTTAATAAAGTAATTAATCAAATGAAAGTCGTTGATATTGAATATTCTCAATCTGAAAATGCCACCCATCTCTTGGTGCAATCAACACCAAGGAGTGGGAGATGAAGGCTCTTGCTATAGAGGAAAATGTTGATCTTTCAAGTCTTACTTTAGAATTGCTTTATAGTAAACTCAAGACTCATGAAATTAAAAGAGTTGATCATCCCAAGAAAGATAATTTAGCTTTGGTAGCAGATCCTCTCAAAAGGCTTTTGATGACTCTTTTGAATCTTCTTCGGATTTTCATTTGCTTGTTTATCCGCTATTCATGAAGAGGAGCTTGAAAGTATTCTCAAACAGAGTTAGCTCTTCTAGCTAAAAAATTCACACGGCCTACAATAATGTGAGAAACAAAAGAGAGGTGGTCGGTGACATGCTATGAATGTGGTGAGCTCAATCATATCCGCAAATTGCCCCAAGTTGAAAGGTAAGAGCAATCATAAGGAAGGAAAGCCACTTGGAAGAAGTCTCCTTTCAACAAATCAAGGTATGAGGCTAATAAGCTTGTGAAGGTCGCCTTTGGGTCCTTGCCGCTTTTGAGGATCAATCCTTGAGCGATGTGGATACCGGGAGTGAGGAGGACAAGGAGGAGGAGATCCTCAAGGCAAAAGAAAGGAAGGCCAAAGACTTCACCGGCATGTGCTTCATGGTCGACACCGCGACATTGATGATGATGAGGTATCTTTTTCTTATGATGAGCTTTCTGCTAAATATGATTCTATAGTTGAGCAATTGCTTAGTCAAGATGAAGCGCTAGAATTTGTTATGACAAAAAAATAAGAAATTAGAGTCAAAGATTAACAAACTGAAAGTAGAGCTTAAAAATGCTAAGACTCTTGAACCTGATGAATGTTTATCTTGTCATGCTATGCACTCAGAAATTACTAAGTTACAAACTGCTCATAATATTTCTGTACAACAACTTGAGAATGCTAGATCTGAACTAAATGAAATTAAAAGTGCTCCTTGTGAAAAATGTTTAGAATCTAGTAAATTGATTGCTTTTGATTATTTTGATTCTAGCCCTTGCACTTCATGTTTAGAAAAGGAACGTGATATCAAAGATATCTTAGAAGCTGCTAGAGTCAAATATGTTAAGCTTAAGGACAATATTGAAAATACTACTTGTGCTTCTTGTTCCGCTCTTAAGCTTGAAATTGCTTTGTATAAGGAGAAATCTATGGATAAAACTTGTGATGCTTGTGTTAACTTGAGAAAACAAAATGCTTACCTTCATGATACATTAGAGAAATTTTCTAAAGGTAAGAAACAATTAAACATGATTCTTGACAAGTCTAAAACTCCTTATAAGAAGCAAGGTTTAGGATTCAATTCTTTTCAAGACAATTCAAACCCAAAAGTCATTCAAGTCTTGGAAAAAGGTTTAATTGAATTCAAAACCCAACTCGCAAAAACATCTTTTAAATCTGCAGGTTTTGCCCAACCTTGTATTAATTCAAATGGTGCTTCTTCTAGTGGTACCAAGTACCATTGCACTTATTGCAAGAAAGGTGGGCATTTGATTGAATTCATTGGCGATGTTGAAAAATGATAGGAAAAATTTTGATAGAATTTCATTCATGCAACCTAGAGCTTCTATGAGACATGGTAACACCGAAAAGAATAAACACGGATTAGGATTTTTCTCATGCAAATCATTATGTTTCTAGATATCCTAATTCTAATGTTTATCGATCGGGCGGTCCGACTGCTGGTGGTCACCGGTCGACCGCTTGAGTCACGGCCTCGATCCTTGAGACGGTAGCCGGTCCGACCGCCCATGGACAGCTTTAAGTCTCATGTTAATTTAAACATTGCTCATAACCGAATGATAGATGAAATCAAGGATAGTACTTCGGTTTGTATACTCCTTGTAGACGTGTGTCTCAAGATCGATTCCTAAATCTTGTTTATCTAACTTGAGATTGAGACACATCGTTCTTTTGTTCCTTGATTTTCGGGACTACCGTGGAAAGGGAAGAACACGTGGTTCGTCGACCGGTGTTCACGCCACATGACCGGAAACTCAAAATGGTTCACCTCTTTCACGCGCAACAACGGTGATGACTTCATCACCTTTGGAGATGATACACAAGGGCGAATTGAAGGAACAGGATCAATTAGGGTGAACAACAAATTCATTCTAAAGGATGTCGCTCTTGTGGACAAGCTTAGGTATAATCTCCTTTACATTTCTCACTTCTTGATGATGGTTATGAGACTGCTTTTAAGAAAATGCTTGTCGTGTGCTTGATTCTCTTGGTGAGCTTGTGTTTGGAATCTCTAGAGTTGGTAGAATTTTTGGAGCCGATTTTTCGAATCTCTTCTTGGATCTCTTAAATGTTTGCTTACATCTTCTTTCGATTTCGGCTTTGGCACCGACGCGTTTGGGGCACATTGGTTTTGATCATCTGACACGAGTTAGCAACCTTGATCTCATGAGAGGTTTGCCCAAACTCAAAGCTATCAAGGATGCTGTATGTGCGCCCTGTAGGCATGGCAAACAAGTTGCCGCCTCACACCCTTCTGTGACTATGGTTATGACTGACGGACCGATGCGGTTGCTTCATATGGATACTGTTGGTCCTGCTAGAGTCCGGTCAGTCGGTGGAAAATGGTATATTCTTGTCATAGTCGATGATCTTTCTAGATATACTTGGGTGTTCTTTCTTACTTCAAAGGATGAAGCTTTTGGTTATTTTCATGACCTTGTTCTTCGTTTGGCTTCTGAGCTTCCTGGTGCTTTGAGAGCGATTCGCAGTGATAATGGCACGGAGTTCAAAAATGCTTCTTTTGCTTCTTTTTGTGCTGAGCGTGGTATTGAGCATCAGTTCTCCTCTCCACACGTCCCTCAACAAAATGGCGTGGTGGAAAGGAAGAATAGGACCTTGGTCGAAATGGCTAGGACGATGCTAGACGAGTATAACACACCGAGGAGATTTTGGGCCGAAGCTATTGCTACTACTTGCCATATTGCAAATCGTGTCTTTTTGAGACCTTCTTTAGGCAAGACTCCTTATGAGCTTCGTTTTGGTAGAAAACCCTCTGTTTCGCATTTTCGAGTTTTGGATCAAAATGTTTTATTCTTAAGACAGACAACTTAGATAAATTTGAATCAAGAACTTTTGATGGGTTATTTCAGGTTATCCCGCTCATTCGAGGGTTTTCGGGTTTTTAATCTCGAGACTAACATTATTCAGAGACTTGTAATGTCACTTTTGATGAGACTAGCCTCGAGCTAGATCTATTCTTTGCAGATGATTTACAGTGAGAGAGCATTTTGTGGAGGAAGATGAGGACGAAGCTAATATCATTCCCTCATCTGCTGCGAGGCGCCCATATTGATACAAGAACACGCTACGTCTACTTCACCTTGATTGAGGCTCTGCTTTGCATCTTCATCATCGCATACTGGAGGTCGAAGAAAGCAGTATCTCACCCGGCGCCCACTTCGCATTCAGAGACAAAGATCCTCGGAGCAGATAATAGGTAATCTACATGAGCGAGTCACTCGCTCGGTATAATGATCCAAATCTCTACTCTCATTCGGCTTTTGTTGCTTCTTTTGAACCCGCAATATATCACATGCTTTATCCGATTCTAGCTGGGTAAATGCCATGCATGAGGAGTTAGAAAATTTTGAAAGAAACAAAGTTTTGGAACCTAGTAGAACCTCCTAGTGGTCTTAATGTTATAGGAACCCGTTGGGTATTTAAGAATAAACAAGGTGAGGATGGTTCTGTGGTTAGAAATAAGGCCAGATTGGTAGCTCAGGGTTTCAGCCAAGTTGAGGGGTTAGATTTTGATGAGACATTTGCTCCTGTTGCTAGACTAGAAGCCATTCATATTCTGCTTGCATTTGCTGCATCAAAAGGTTTTAAATTATATCAGATGGATGTTAAAAGTGCCTTTTTAAATGGTTTCATAGATGAGGAAGTGTATGTTAAGCAACCCCCTGGTTTTGAGGATCCTAAATATCCAAATCGTGTTTTCAAGCTATCTAAAGCATTGTATGGTCTTAAACAAGCCCCTAGAGCCTGGTATGATAGACCTAAGACCTTCTTGCTTAAAAATAATTTTGAAATGGGTAAAGTGGATAAAACTCTATTCATTCTTAGACGTGACAATGACTTCCTGCTTGCTCAAATTTATGTGGATGATATTATCTTTGGTGGTTCCTCTAATGCTCTTGTTTCCAGCTTTTCTGACACTATGTCCAGGGAATTTGAGATGAGTATGATGGGAGAGCTTAATTACTTTTTGGGACTTCAAATCAAGCAATGCAAGGAAGGAACTTTCATCCATCAGACAAAGTACACTAAAGATCTACTCAAACGCTTCAACATGGGTGACTGCAAGCCTATCTCCACTCCCATGGCAACTTCAACTGTTTTGGATCCAGATGAGGAAGGAGAAGTCGTGGATCAACGCGAGTACCGCAGCATGATCGGCTCCCTTCTGTATTTGACGGCCTCGAGACCGGACATTCACTTCACGGTATGCCTTTGTGCAAGATTTCAGGCGTCTCCGAGAACTTCCCATCGCCAAGCCGTTAAGCGTATATTCAGGTATTTACACTCTACCCTCTTATATGGCATTTGGTATTCCTGCTCTTCAGCTTTGTCCATTAGAGGTTTTTCAGATTCTGATTTTGCGGGCTGTCGGTTAGATAGGAAGAGTACCTCAGGCACCTGTCACTTCCTAGGCACTTCTCTTGTATCTTGGTCTTCTAGGAAGCAGTCTTCTGTTGCACAATCCACTGCTGAAGCGGAGTATGTAGCTGTTGCTAGTTGTTGTAGCCAGATTTTGTGGATGACGTCCACTTTGAAAGATTATGGGTTAAACTTTGCTAGTGTTCCTTTTTTCTGTGATAACACTTCTGCTATTAATATTGCTAAAAACCCAGTGCAACATTCTAGGACTAAGCACATAGACATTCGCTTTCACTTCCTTAAAGATCATGTTGAAAAAGGTGATATTGTGATGCACTTCGTAGAGTCCGAAGCTCAATTGGCAGATATTCTCACCAAGCCTTTAGATCAAACCAGGTTTTCCTTTTTAAGAAGCGAGTTAGGGGTAATTTATCCCTATGGGTTGGTTTGAGGGGGAGTTTGATCTTTTCTGATCTTTCCTTGTTCTTTTGATCTTTTATTGTTCTTTTTCTGAACTTAGTGATCTTTTTGAACTTTTTAGGTTTTTAGGCTTTTTAATTGCATCTCATTGTGTCATATTGCATTCATATGAAAACTCCAACAAGTGGTTACAACAAATGGTATGAAAAATCCAAAAAGATGCATTGTAATATAAGATTTTCTGCTTATTTTTAAAAATTGATGAAGCTTTGCCTATTACCCTTTAGAGCTTTTGTATTTCAATTCTTGCTCAATGTCATGTCTAGTTCTTTGACTTGCTAGAATTATCATGCTTTTACATGTGTAGCTAAGTCTTTGCTATATGAGCTAGAACCTTTTAAACAACTCAAACTAAGAAATTGCAATTTGTGGATGTTTTAGCGAGTTGCGCAATTAGTGCTCCTCTTGTGACAATGGCCTGTCGAATTGCTTTGTTAGCTCTTTGATCTAAAATTGACCATTACTTGAGCTTTTGTGTTCTTGAGATTCTAAAAGCGCTCATGTGAAAAATGAAAATCAAGATTGTCTTATGCTTAAATTGTGCCAAACTATTCTTACGAGGCGCTTGTCAAATGACATGAACTTGGAGATAGTTTGATGAACCAGACGATCTCATGGGGACTGCTTGTCAGAAATGACATGAACCTCAAGATTTGTCGCCCCGGTAGAAGCTTAGAAAGAGTTTGTGGATGGCTCCTAGTCCAGGATCTTCTTTACTAAGATATACCTTTAATCAACTTTTGGTCGAAGCTTAGGATGAGTTTGTGGATGGCTCCTAGTCTAGGATCTTGTCACTAAGTTAGATCATTAGTCAACTTCAATATTCAATGCAAATGAGAAAAAATGTTGACAAATGGGCGTTTACAAAATATTGAGCAAAATGATTCAATACGGGACTTGATTGACTCTTAATGTGGTCTTTGTTAGATTTTTGATCTCACTTTGACATTTTGACATGGCCAATTTCACTTTAGGATCCCTGTTGATGAACTTCTTTGAATTTGAAGCGTTGCTTAAATTGATCAAATCTATCGCTTTACTTTTGAGCCTTTGTGCTTAGCTTTGATATATATGTCTTACCATGATCTTGCTAGCTATTTATCAAAGCTTGATATCTTTGTTTGTGCAATATTAGAGATACTAGCTTGTTCTTTTGGGTAATCTCCAAAGCTTCTTGTAATCAAAAATTGAAAAATACAAAAATTGAAGCCACTCCATTGCACTTCATGCATATTCCTCGTTATGCTTCTTTTGTTTCTGCTTCTTCCTTTATTCTCTATTTGTTATCTCTGGATGAGAGGAAGGCGTGATTCCTTGATGAATCCATTGTCAAAGGGGGAGAAGATGTGTTAAATGAGAAGAGAAGATGTGTTAATGAGAAGTTTATACAAAGGGGAGAAACTGAAAATTTGAAAACTGAGGATCATAGTGAGGGGGAGTTCTTGAGTTGCATTCTTATTGTCTTCTTGAATATTCTGAACTTGAATTGCATTCTTTTGTCCTCACAATGATCATAGGTCAATTGAACAATTGTTCTTTCATATGGACCTCATGTGAGAATTTTGACCCTTTTCTGGAAATCAAAGTTTTTATGCTTTCTTTTGCCTTGTCTCACATGCCTATACTATTCGATGCCGGCTTGGTCATTTCATTGCTTTTTCTTGCTTATGGACCAAGTTGTGCCTTTGTCTGCCGCGAGTAAACTCGCTTTCAAACCTCTTACTTACATTTTACGGATAATTGCCAATGTGTTCATCAAGGGGAGATTGTGGATTTCATGGGGATATGTTCGAGATCTTAGGATGATGTGACAATTGGCAATGGCGTTTACGGTTTGTCGTTTCACGGTTTTCGACAAAGCTACTGAGCTTATCGATGGGCGGTCCGACCGGTCCCTGACCATGTGGGGCGGTCGGACCGGCGGTGACCTAAAAGTACTCAAACGAGTGGGCCAAAAATAGGTGTTGTAGGCAAGTGAGGGATCCCAATGCACTTGGTCTCATAATTTTGGAGTCTCCGATAAAAGTTCTATTGGTTTTAATTTCGAAGGTTTCGATTTTCGGGGTTGAAATTCGGCTAAGTCCCATAAGGTCCGACCGCTCACAGAGAGCGGTCCGATCGGCCAGAGGCGGTCCGACCGCTCACCCGAGCGGTCAGACCGGTAATAACTTGATCATCGGCCAACTTCGTGGCGATGCTGTTTTGTTAGGTCAAGTACATGGGTTCCATGGCATATGGTTTGCATGATGCATGTTTTGACTAACATGGGTCAAGTTGTGAAGAACTTGTTCCCGAATTCGTGTTTGCTTGTCTGTGGTTGTGCAGGTTGCTTGGTGGTCAACGACGGTCAACGGCGAGGAGGATCGGGACTAGACTTGGAGAGTTGAGGTCCAGAACGATCGACGATGCCGGGTGAGGTCAACGACTCAAGCGTGACACAAGATGGACAATGGTGACCTATTGGCAAATCCATGGTGCATGGTGAAGCGGTTTAGGTCAAAAGGTTAAAGACGGCGCTTATGGAAGCGTGCGTGTGTGACCCGTTTGTTAGTGGGCCTTAACGGGAGCCCAAGAGAGTAAAACCCTAAGAGTTTTAGGCCTCCACTATAAATAGGAGGAGATGGTGGCTGCACCTCTTTCTCTCTCGCCTTTTTATGTTTCAAAACCCTAATTGTCTTTAGGGGAGTTGAGGTGGAGGCTAGGGCTCTTGATGGTTTGTGGTGAATTTCGTGATCTTTGATTGTCCACTGATCCATGATGGTGTGGATGCAATCCAAAGATCAACCACGAAATCAATCTATGCAAGGTTTGCTTGAGATAAGTCTCTTTTCGTTCTTGCTTTCAATTTCGTGTTTTTAGGGCTTTCTTTGATCCGCGAGTTTGTGATTGATTCTTTCACGTGAATTAGCTTGCTGTGATATGTGTGAATCTATCTAGCATCATCTTGATCATCAATCACTCACGAACAAGCATTAGGATCAAGTTTTCGTTCTTGCCCGGTTTTAGACCTTCTGTTAATCAATTGGCAATTGCTCAAGATCGTTCCAAGAATTATCATAATATTCGATTGGAATAGGTCCTCAATAGCATATAGAAGGTGTGTGCAAAGTTTCATAAAGATTGGAGTTGAGAATCAAAAGTTTCACCTAATTGCAACTTCGTCATCGGGCTGATTTTACTGTTTCAGATCGGTTCAGATCGCCGGCCGATCGCCATCATGACCGGCCGACCGATTTTGAGCGGTCCGACCGCCAAAGACAACGCCGTCCGACCGCCCGCAATCGGTCCGACCGGTTGGGTACAGAGGTCTGACCGCCCATGCTGTGAGTCTTTGCAATCTTAGTTGATTTTGTTATTTTGCTTAGGGGATTTAATTGGATTCAATACTAGTCTTCCGCTGTACTGGTATATTGATCTTCATAGCTTTCTAATAGCTACTGGAGTGAAATTGTATTGAGTTCATAATTTGTGAAAAAGTGAGCGTGCTCCTATTCACCCCCCCTCTAGTCGCCTTTACGGTCCAACAAACCAGGTGCCACACTGCGACACAGGATGCGATTTTTGGTACCCGCTATAGCACAATAATCATATATCATGCTTTGTAACATTGCCTCTCGAACCGACTATACCTATATCCTATATCACACTTCTATTTTTGGAGTGCCACCAGCAACTACTACAAGGCAACATATGTGCATTCTACATTTGTCGTCATATATGCTGGAAATCATGAGTGCTAAGACGAAGAATCCAAAGGTTTGTCAGTCAATCTCGCAATAATTATTTCATAATTATGAATTTAACACACACACACACACACACACACATATATATATATATGCTTACTACTTTACTCTTGCGAGCGATAGGGCATGACAATCGAAGAAAGTGCCTTCCATCTGGACTTACTCATGGACGTTTGAGGACTGCTCGCTGCCTTAATCACGGGGGATATCATTAACCAGAATGGATAGTTTCACCCTGGCGAAACCGATTTATTGTAATTCACTTTGAGTTGTAATTCAAATCACTTTGTAATTGATATTGAGTTTTTAAATCACTTTGATTTGTTGTATATCAAATCATTTGTGATATATTTGTTTTCTACTTGCTTGTTTTCATAGTGGCATGGCTAGCATTACCTGAGGCTAGCCAAAAAACCAAAATATTTAGGTATAGAATGAACTATCACAAACAGTCTTGTGGATTAAACCATTTGTGAATGCATACTATCACAGACGGCTACCACCAAAAACCGTCTGTGATATGTCGGATTTCACAGACGGTTATTTTTCTAAGCGTCTATTTTATATATACAATCACAGATGGCTACTACTAACAACCGCCAATGATATGTATTCAATCACATACGGCAACTACTAACACCTATCTGTATTATGTACCCAATTACAGACGGCTACCACCAACAATCGTTTGTGACATGTCGGATATCACAAATGTCTACTACCCAAAACTGTGTGTGATATTTATGATATCACAGACGGTTGGTACATATGATTGTATGTGATAATTGGTCTTCACAAATGGTTTATACCAGAAAACCATCTGTGTTGTTGCTTATCATAGACAGCTAAAAACCCGTCTGTGATAACTGCCTGTTATCATAGATACATAAATTCAGATGGTTGAGAAACCATCTATGATGTTTGTTTAGAACCGTCTATGATGACCCTTTCTGTAGTAGTGCATGTAGGGATTTAACATTAAAAAGAATATAATTATGTTTGGTTTCGAGCTTTGAAAGAAACATGCACGTATTGCAGCATTTGGTTTGACGATTTTATATATCCTAAACTCAAACTGGAACACCAAAATCTAATCTAGGGGTTTCGTTACAAAGCTTCATGAATTAGACATTGAAGAATTTTGTTGCGCGATTTTGTATAGTATAAATTCAAACTGGCTAACCGAATTCCAATATAGGGGCTTGATTGAAAAACTTCATGAATTACATCTTGAAGGATTTGGTTTCACAGTTTTGTATAATATAAAATCAAACCAGAAAAGGAAATTCGCTCGTGTATATGGGAACCGGCATCCCTATTAACAATTCCAGCATGGTTCAATGTTTGAAAATTACCAAAAAATGGTCATAGATGTAATACACAAAAAGTTATGTAAACCAGAAAATTTCAATTTTAAATTCATCCTTTGTATCAAGAAACAAAAAGGCTTATATTTTTTGGTTCTTGATACCGGGGGCAAATTTGAAAATTATTAATATTTGGTTTAAATAATTTTATGTGTACTATATTCATGATTTTGTTTTCGGATTTTTGAAACATTGCATATGCTGAAATTGCTCTTTCTAAAATAATACATGTATTTAAATTATTATTTATACACATAGCAAACTATAAATTATAGTACCAAAAGTTTGGTTTAATTCTTTTACAGTAAGAGAGCGTGTTAGACCTTTCCCGAAGAGATAGGAAAAGGAACTTCAACCTTATTCATAAAGAACAGTTCCGAAATAGACGATGACGCTTTGATTTTCCAATGAAGTCGATAGCCTATAAATAACTATCAGAAGGGCAGAACTTATGCACAGACTTTCCATCTTTCCTACTTCTACTTCATTTTAAAGTTCTTATCTCAAAATCTCTGAAGTACAAATAGGGTTCTTTAGAAGAAATAATCAGTCCTTAGAGTTCTTCCACTATGGTTAAGATCATAGAAAAGATACATTCCAAGGAACAAATTGACTTTTCGACCATCTTTCGACCACCATGGAAAAGACATAATCCTTGCATCATGACTTCAAGATGGTCCAAAAGTTAATTTAGTCTATGGATTGAAGTCTTCAAGAAATTAGTGATCCTCTATTGGCTGAAAGTATAGTCGATATTTATGAAATAATTCTTGACATATTAGTAAAGCATTAGTTTGAGATCAAAGTCCGATTTACAGTTATCATATTATATTTAATTTTTGAAGAAATTACATGTTTAAATCTCAATTTTGTCATTTAAATGTTGTTGAAAATATTCTTTAACTATGATTACTACTACTGAAATTATATCTGAATATTTGCTAAAACCGCTAATTTTACGACAAGTAGTTCCACACCTGTGCAAAGAACATGACGTACTCATGCCTAATCCTACAACTGTCGCCGTAGAAGACGAGGTAGTTGCCCCACCCTTTCGTCACACTGCAGCCGGTGCTCATGCACTAGTGGCCATCCTCCGGCAGTGACAACACCCTGCCCTGCGGCCCAGCCATCTTCTTCCATGTTGCCTCCCAGACCGCGTCCACAATGAGCCTTCGGCACCGCCTGCACTCCCTTGACCAAGCCGATGTAGTGCTTCCCAGCGTTGCACGCCTTGTCAGCCGTGTATAGGAGGAGGCCGAGCACATAGGCCACAACCTTGTGGTTGGCGACAGCTGCCCAGTCGAAGCACACGAGGCCACGATGCATGTCCTCCGGGTTGCCGGTGTTGGCTAGGTGGTTGATGACTGCGAGGTAGCACTCGTTGTCCAGCCACTTCATCGTCTCCTTTTGCTCTAGCGCCACGTGCCTCCCCATGGCGTCCTCCTTGGACGCCTTGTACATGGCCTTGTAACTAAAATTCAAGACGTCGGAATCTTAATACAAGAATTACTCCATCAGAGAAAATTAAATAGCCAAATTAAGTTGTTGTTGCTAGTTAGATTAGTGACATGTTTGTTGAAACAAGAACCAGAATTAATGTTTTTGTCGAAACTAAATTAGCCGATTTTTCAGACAGAACAAACACAACCGATACTTTCTCCTTCAGTTCAGAACTGGACATTGGACAAAAAACAAAATTAACACGAGATTATTTTGAGTCGTATCAATTGATACGACTTTTATGTTTTTTCTCCTCTTTATAGATTTTCAGAGGAATTACAATCAGGTTCTCTATTGGTCTCTAAAGCCGAAACGAACAGCTGAATCTTTCCACCAACTAGGATGATACGCTACATTATCATCTTCAGAAACTGACTTTGAACAAAAACAGAATAGAATACTGACTCCTTTCAGACCTACCAAAAACAAAAGAACTTATAAAAAAACTACAAGATTAAAACTAAGAATTTTTCTCTAAAAATAATATAAAATAGTAACATGTATGCATGCATGGATTGGTTGCCGCCACAAATAGTAGTCCACATTTTTATAGGTATATAAATACGTATGTGGCTGAGGAGAGCTCGCGGCCACGAGGCTAATGATGTGGACAACGACATCGTAAGGAAGAGTGACGGTGATTGCCGACCTCCTCGCCTTGGTCCTCGCCATCATGGTCCATGACGCTCACCATGGCGAGAGTACTAGCTAGCTGCATACGTATTCAATACGGTGCATGCTTACCATGGTGCACGATGATCATTCTTACAAAATAAAGAGTAATGTTGGTGCGCGAGACGAAGAGTTGCATCGTAACGTCGGCGCTTGAGACGAAGAGACACATCACGTAGGAGCCGAAGCATTGAACATATCATAGACGGTTCCAACCACAAACCGTCTATGATACATAATTATCACAGGTGGTTCTTGTTAAGAAAAGTATGTGATAATTATGTATCACACACGGTTCTAGCCATTGCTAGTAACATAGACGATCATGATTGTGTGATTGTAAAACCGTCTGTGATCATTTAAGGGATCGCTGGGGGTTGGGGAGAGAAGCGATAATGACTGGGCGAACGTGGGGGAGGGGGAGGGGGCATATCTTATGATCGGTTACGAGGGGAGCATGTTTTGTAGGATGCATGGGATCGCCTGACTTTTTTATTGTTTGGTGCCGCAGGAGGACATGAGGGTGCTTTTTTTTTTTGTCCGAACGAACGGGGATCGAGATTTCATATCGATATGTTTGCCTTACAGTAAAACTCATTTTGTTGTAAAGTAAAACTCGTCAATAGGTTCAGTAATTAGATACATATCCACGGTAGTAAAAATTCAAGCCTTTACAGTAATTCAGCCAGGAAAAAAATAGTAAACCTCGTTGCACACAGTAAACGGGTGAGAGGACGGTAAACAATAAATAAGTTAGCAGTAAAAATAGGCTGGGTACACGTGAGTCTATAGTAGTTTTGTTACCATCGCACTGGTGATTCTTTGGTTTTATCGTCGATTCCGGGAGTAACGGATTTTTTACTACCAATTTAGGTGACGTGCGATCTTCTTTTTACCATCAATTTCACCGACAACTGTTTTGATATTTTGTTTTATTGTCATATTAGGTGATACCAATACGTTTACTGCCGATCTTATTGCGTGCGCATGTGTTTTTACCGCCTATCACAGACGGGAGGCGTGGGTGCTAGCGCCAAGATGCAAAGACGCCCAAAGTCGCGTTATCATACGCAGAATAGCTATTCAATGCGACGGTTAAAATAGCTTGAATGCACACATTCTAGGAACACTTCAAATTATTGGATATATATCAACAGGAATCTAATTTACATCAACAAACAATGCACGCAAGATATAGTTGTTGGTGGTATTAATTAGAACCTTGGTTTTTTTAAGAGAACCTTGGCTTTTCTTAGCCAATGGGGTGTGTACTGTTGGTCAAAATTTATATTGTTCCTTACATTTTACATGTAATTACTGTATGTTTTGAAATATAAATAAATAAGTAAACAAAACTCGATAGAAGCATTTTTTTGCTAATACCGATATTTAAGAATTATATTGAGTTCCCTAAATAGAATAAAAAACTACATCTTGACTAGATAAGTGCCGTACTTCTCATTGTATGTCCACAGGGGATCCTGCTAGATAATCTTTTCTTGAAAATAAATTATAAGCACATACTCTAACTAATTCTTCCCCAAAAAATTAGTACTAGATCATGACTTGATTAGCGTACAGCATTTTGATATTTGTTCCCATCAGCCAGCATCTTGGGGTGCGTAAGGCGAAAAGCAGGTCAAACCAATCGCCAATTAATGGAGCTTTCTTCTTACCTAGGGTACCCTCAAATTAATCTGTAGTCAACCAAAACGCCGATAGTGAAATGTTGGATTTATTTTGTAGCTGAAAGTTTTGTCTACGAAGAAGTCAAGGTTCGGAAACAAACAAGCTAGCTAGCGCTCGATGCCCTCTTGTCCTATTTAACTATCTTATCACTTTTTTTTTCAGAAACATGGTCGTCTCTCTATTTTTTTTCCTTTTTTTTTTCTTTTGAAGAGGCACCCCCGATTCAACAACCAAATCAATATTTTAGCTTCTAGCTCTTGGACGCTCTCATGCACCAATTAGCATTTAGCAATCAGAAAGAGATGAACATATGGAAAAAAATTTTAAAAAAATGAGGACCATTTTTTTCCAGTGAGGTGTAACCAATTTTAAATTGACGACAGTTGGCATAACATTAAGAAAATTCAGGGCATAAGTCAATAATTAAGTACACACTAGCTTTTTAAAAATTATCTTGATTAGATCAGTTGCCGTACTTTTTTTTGTACATGAACGTCCTAAAAGGTACTACCTCTTCCTTTGAAAATTGTCTTGGCTAGATAAGTATCCGTACTTCTCGTTGTACGTCCACCCGGAGCCAGATAATTTGCATATAAGTAATACAGTAGTCAAGACACGATACGTAATTCTATCAATAAACAAAAGCTTTTGCCGGCGAATGCTCTAGCTATTCGATCAGCACCTAGAGAGATAAGAATGAAATAAAGGTCAACTATAACTTGCATCTTTATTCCTTCTAGCCTAGAGCTTCTTGTCATATGGATGAGTCAAGATTGGTGGATACTAGCACTACCAATGTCAAATAAAATGCATGAATAAAAGCAGAAGGAAAATCAGCACGGAACATTTTGGAGGAAGAACGTCATATATCAATTTTATGTTTACCTGCAAAATAAAAGAACGTATGTTCTTTTATATATATATATATATATATATATATATATATATATATACACACACACAGACACACACACAGACACACAATGTTGGATTATCTCATATAATACTTCTTATTTTTTGGAGACATGCGCCAGTAACATTCAATGGTAACAAAAGTAATTATGATACCTCTTTTTATTGCTTCGTCACACCTAAGCGAACATGTTTTCCTCGGGTCACGATCCCACAGCCACTACGCTTAGCGTGTCAGTAAATCTCTTTGTAGTGTTGCAGTACAAGGCACAACGAGATCATAGTAAAACCTCTCGTAGTGCTGCAGTAAAAGTCACAATGAGATCGCAGTAAATCATTTTTGTAGTGCTGCAGTAAAACCACAAAGAGGTTGCCATAAAATACACAATGAGGCCGTAGTAAATATTTGTAGTGTTGTAGTAAAAGGCAGAAAGATGTTGCAGTAAATCTCTTATAGTATTGCAGTAAAGCACAATGATATTGGTAGTAAATGGCATAATGAGGTCACAATAAATCTTTTGTAGTGCCGCGGTGAAAGGGGGGACGTCAGAAGAGGGGGTGGGTGGTGGATTGAGGGCGCGCACGAGGTTTTACCGTCGTGTGCGCCGCGCTCATACGATGCAATAATTAATTGGATTAGGTATAGTAAATTTGAACTTTTGGTGCGATAAATTTTGTTACAATATTAAAACACTCATCATGGATCTCTTTTTGTTAAGCACCTTTTTTCCAGCAAAATGTTTCAAACGGATTGTAAATAAGATAAGTGGTTTAGGAGATATTGTCGTTTAAAGTTTGCAATTAACCCACGCTTCTCTCTCCACTCGCTCCTCTGCACTCAGCGTGGTAGTAATTCTCTTATTGTAATGCAATTTAGACACAACCAGGTTGCGCGGGGCACACACAATTTTGTCATCGGTTGTGTGGAGCGCCACAGTTTTACGATTGCTTTGCGCGCATGGGGGCGGGGGCAGTAGCGTATTATACATATTCTACACTCAGGCGTAGAATAGTGCTAACATATATATACACTACCACAAAAAGGATAATACTGGACCTCGAACGCGTCGGATGCCAAGACAAACTATTCATACTCGCTACCCAAATTGTTCAAGTCTTCTATGTGACCGATCAGGAAAATAAGAAGCGTCACGTAGTTCTTTATGAAAAAATGAGGATTATTGGAGTTGAGAATGTAGTAGACAAGGAAGAATACAATCAATTTGACGAGTTGTATCCTTTCGAAAATGACATAAGGGTTGAAGAACAACAACGTAACGAAACTAGCTACATACGTGTCGATCATCATAAAGGGCTAATTTTTAAAGAAAATAAGCAAGTGGAATGATGAATGAAATGTTTATGTGTTATATGTTCTGAATTTACATTTATGTACATGAGAATGTGTCATATATGAATTTGTATTTATGTATATGAGAATGTTTCATATGGGAAGTTCCACAATGTAGATTGAACTTGATTGGGATAAGATTGAACTTAATGGTACATGTGTGTATTTGTTCATGAATGGTTAATTTTAGTTCATTTGAGTTAATTGATTTATGAAATAAATGTGCTTGTTGACAAAATGAATGTGAATTGGATGGAGTACTTGTTTCTGAAATGAATCTGAATTGGATGTATACATGTACTTGTTGTGTTTCTGCTTGTTTCATAAGGCATGGCTAGCATTTCCTAAGGCTAACCAATAAACAGAAATAGATTTAGCAATACAAAAGAATATAACAAATGGTCCCTTAGGAAAACCGTATGTGATACATCAGCTGTTACAGACGGTTTTATCTAAAAACCGTCTGTGATACATCCGCTGTCACATGCCATTTCATCTAAAAATCATCTATGATAGTACGCATCACAAACGGTTCTAAGTTAATAACCGCCTGTGATAGTCCATATTACAGACGGTTCGAAAACCGTCTATGATGACATCATATCATTTCTGACCCATAAATCTAGACGGCCCACGAAACCGTTTGTGATGACCTTTTTCTGTAGTATTGATATATATATATATATATATATATATATATATATATCAATACTACAGAAAAAGTGCTCCTAGGAGTACGTACTCCCACTTCTTATATACCACTTAAATCATATGATGATTCATCTTTATCAATTTGAGCATACTCCAATAATGATTATAAAATACTCCAAAGTGAGTTCTATGAAAAATTTCATTAGAGTCCACTTTTTATAGCAAAATCCATGCACATACTTCTTTTATATATGGAAAAGAGTATATGGAAAAAATAAAGACCTCTAATGAATTTTTTAAAATCAAGTCACATTTGAGTATCTTATATTGGTATTTAAGTATATTGAAAGTGATAAATAAGTATAATATGTTTGTTTAAATGACATATTGGAAGTGACATTGCATACCCCCAAGAGTACAAAGCAAACGTCCTATACAGATATGTATGGATAGGGTTTTGGCATGCCATGGGACTCTAGTATCACATATCTCCACCACTCATCTAGCATGTGCATTGTAAACTTTAACTCACATCATATTTACACGCTCTTCGACTACACATATCCACATGCAATATTGATGGTATGGATATGTGGTACTAGAGTTGTGGATATGTGTAGTGGAGAGCGAGTAAATGTGATCGGAGTTAAAGTTTGCAATGCCCATGCTAGATAAATGGTGTTGATAGATGGTATCATAGTTCCCTATCACACCCAAAACCCTATATATATATATATATATATATATATATAGAGAGAGAGAGAGAGAGAGAGAGAGAGAGCGCTAAGCTTTCCATGTAGGGAAGCTAGTGATTGGGACCTGCTAATCCAATTGTGTGTGTGTCAATATATATATATATATATATATATATATATATATATATATATATATATATATATATATAATATTTTCTACTTTCGAGTGTAGTTACTCTCATCTCTGATATACCACCTAAAATAACTTGACATACCCCTTTATCACTTTGGGTATACTCATATACTAATTATAAGATACCACAATGCGAACAACATGAAAAAATTGTAAGAGAGTTCATAGGTTTTAGCATATTTTGTAAATACCTTCATATTCGCACATAAAAAGGAGTATGTCTAAAAAATTATACATACCACCCTTAAAAAGGTGTAAATACCACCTAAGTATTTTTATATACTCGTGTACTACACATACATACTCTCAGTTGCGCAAAATACTCCCTACGTTGTGAGATACGGAATAGGGAGTAACTACTCCTGGGTATAGGAAGCATTCACTACTACAAAAGAGGCTATAGCAGACGGCCCATCACAGACGGTTCCTTTGGAACCGTCTGTGTTGGGTCTGTCTGGGCTATCTTTGGCGCTTGTGGCCTATCACAGAGCGATTCTATTTGAGTAACCGTCAGTGATAGGGATTATCCTGACAGTTACGAAATAGAACCGTGCATGATTCTGTCTTCATATAAATTGGCCGAGACATCCCTCTGCCGACTTGCTGCTGTGTCTACCACTTCCTTCCTCGCCCTAGCTCCTCACTGCTGGCTGTATACCGCTCCAGCGCCACTTCCTGCCTAGCTCCTCCAACTGCGCCACTTCCTGCCCTAGCTCCTCACTGCTTGTTGTGTCTACCGCTCCAGCGCCACTTCTGCCCTAGCTCCTCAACTGCTGTTGTGTCACCGCTCCAGCGCCACTTCCTGCCCTAGCTCCTCCAACCTGCGGCTCCTCCTCTAATACTGGTATGAGCACATGATCTTGCACCGTCAATGTTGGAATAAATAATATTAGCCCTGCAAATCTTAGTTTTGAAACCTTATAACTAATGAACTAAAATTTGACTTAGGAGTGGTAACTTAATAAAATTGAATTAGGTCTAATAATCACTAAAATTTGAGTTAGGATAATTAATTGGCTTAAAAAAATAAAATGTGTTGTATTTTAATTAACTAGAAACCTTTCGGAGACGGCATCAGGCTCGAGGAAGAACCCAGTGAGGAAGCTAGCTATATGCGCGTCGATCATCATGAAGGGCTGTATTTTAATTAAGAATTTAATTACTCCATTGTAATTAATTTATTTATTCCATTGTTATGTGTTGTGTTATGGACTTGTGATCTTTAATATTGATGTCAATGTGGATATTCATGGTAATGTTGAGTTGAATTAGATATGAACTTTTGAACTCAAACTTGTCATCATACTGCTTATCCAACAGTTCATACATGCTGTTGTGGGGATATCACAGACGGATCTAGAATAGAGCCGTCTGTGATAATGAATCCTGAGCGGTTCTTTTATAAAACTTTAAGAGTGATGGATATATTACTAATTGAATGTGGTATAGATCTACAGTTTCTTAACTCATATAGGAATTCCCAGCCTTGGTTGTCCCTTGCATTGCCTAGGGAAGTTGGGATGTGACCTTCAAACTTGTTAGAATACAAAGATAGCTGTTGGAGATTAGGGAGGGCATCGCCAAAGTTCGGTGGCAATACGTTGTCTATCTTCCTTAGGATACAGCCCTTCTACGACTTCACTTCATTGGGTAGGTTCTCTCTTGGAGTCATTTTGAACATACTATTGCACGATATGCCAATAACTTTTCCGTTGAGATATTCGTGTAGCTTTTTGGAATTCTTGTTGTTTGTTCCTTTTTCCTTTTTTTTTGCCTAGCATGCTTTAAATCTTGCTAAACTTTTGGGCTTTACATTATAATTAACTAATGCTAAAAACACCATCTTGGAAGTTCATCCAAAAGCTGCTTTACGAAATATTGCATTTGTTTTATGTATAATATGCTCACTAAAGCATTAGTGAAGTGCCCAAGGTAGAAATTATGTTGGCAATATTGTGGAATGTCAGGATTTCTGTGTAAGTCTAAACTTCACCTCGCTGACCTTCCATGTATAACATTCAGCATAACTTTGGTAGCTCCAACTTGGAACCATCAGAATCTTAATTTGATGATTTGTATAATGATCTTAGGAAAATTGACATGATGTATATATTGTTTTCTATATTCCACCCTTTTTGAAATTTTCTACAATGGTTCCGTGGGAATGCATTGCGAGGTTTTATCATTTATGTTTTCTCGAATGTAGGTTACGGGTAAACATCACGAGCGGTTCTAGAGGGAAATGCGTGATGCGTAAATATCCAGAGCGGTTTCCCAAGAACGTGCGTGATGCGTAAACATCATCCACGAGCGGTTTCTCAAGAACCGCTGCAGTGATGTTCGCATCCTGACGCAGTTCTTGGGAAACCGTCTGTGATAGCGACGCATCACGCAGTTCCCTCTAGAACCGCCTCGTGATGCGTGTTGACTATATAGGTTGAGAGGCGATAGGGTTTTGATCTAACCCTATCGTCTCGAACGTCTCTGCTGCCTCCCGACCCGCGCCCCTCCTCCCCGACCGCGCCCCTCCTCCCCGACCCGGCGCCTCCCGAGCCCGGCCGCCTCGTCTCCGAACGCCTCCCAGGCCGGCGCCCCTCCTCCGAGGCCGGCGCCTCCCAGAGCCGGCCACCTCGCCACCGCCACCTCGGGTAAGCTCGATTCCCATGGATAGGACAGGTGGAAGTTGCTAAGGAGGTGATATATTGTGAAAATGTTGGATTGATGTTTTCCGTTTAGGGTAGTTAGATTCGATATTTTTTATAGTTCGCCCAACAATGTTGGATTTATGTTGATATGGACCAACAATGTATGCAGCTCACCAAAAAATATCATTTTCTGTGACTTTATTTAACAGGTACTCCTACTACATCCCACATTGTCTTTCCCTTTCCTTCTTAATTAAATCTTTAGTTCTCTGAAAAAACAACCATCACCTCAGTTTTTCTGTGCTGTTCCCATCATATAAATTGTAGTGCTAACCAATGGACATGTATATATCACTACTACATATGAGAAAATTTGGAGAAACTAACGGAAAGACAAGTTGTTACCGTAAAAAAACAGGAAAGAAATTGTGGCCCTCTACCGGTCATTGGCGTACAAAACACAAGCTGCTCCATTAATTTATCCTTGATGGGTTCTTCAATTTGGTTATATAAAAGTGACAATGCAATTTCTAGACAAAGGCAATGGTCATGGCGAGAGGTTCCTTTTTTTTGAAACAGTCATGAGCATACTTAGTTAGCCTTTCAAGCTGGAGTAGTGTACATTGCCTCCAACACTTAGTCCAAAATAATGAGTCTGTGTATGATCTCCAAGATCCAATTTTAGGGGTGTCCAAGATGCCCGAAGTTTTTTTTAAAATAATCTATTTAAATATTCTTATTACAAAAATAAGCATGTTTTTAACATTCATAATCTCTGTCACTCAGCAGCTAAGCGATTGGGCCTAATAGACCAACGACGGAGCCACACGCTGACCTACTTAGGCCTGTTGAAGAACGAAGTAATCACATGAATCCAATCAACCAATCACCACATAATAGACGAACAATCAGGAGACAATAGATACAGACACAATATTGGGAACCTCTTTATTAATAGATTGATCTCTTTCTGAATACAATGAGGTCCTATTTAAAGACTAAAACTCACTGGGGGCAGTTTCGGTATTATGCCCATCAACCATAAAATTAGTGTTAGGCTTAATTTGGCAGTACGGTGGAGTTTAATATTATTGTTAAATGTCTGCCATGAGAATGACAAAATTGGTGGTTGTGCTTAGTTTGTTTCGCTTTTTGTGGTTGTCTGTGTTGACATTTTGTATTATTTATGATGATAGGAATGGAAAGCCACATCTTGTGATAAATTCCTATTTTGGGAGCTAGGTGTTCAGTTCTATTTGCAAGGGGTTCAAGATATCCTTAGTGCATAGTTTGCTAAGAAATTATATGTATTTTGTGTGCAAAACCATCTCGCATTGCTAAGAATTTAACAGGACTTAGGGTACTACTAGTTGTTGGATTAATTCATTTTCTTATGGATAATTATCAAGAAAATAGATGTAGTGTTTGGATGGTGCAAACGTTGATTATATTTGTTTATATTTTTTGTGCAATTTCCCATATATTATATACTATGTAATAATTGCGTACGTAACTTATATAGATAGGAAGTAAGCGAGATGGCAGAGGCACCGTCTTCTTGGCAAATCACCACGGACATGGCAGAGGCGCCGTCTTCGCCGCCACCGTCACGCCGCAGATACATAAGAGAGATGGTAGAGGAATATCGAAATTACCTGCTGGCCGACTGACCATCACGGAGGTCAGTGACGTTGGGGTCCCTATGAGTCCCCCGGCATCAGCGGCGAGATTCCGGACCATCTGCGGGATACTTGCAAGGGAAAAGGTCCCTATCACGGTGCCAAAGTGGAAGTCTCTGACAAAAGATCAGAGACGCGCGTCTTTGTGGGAAGACCTTTCAGCGGGTTCACTATCGAAGCAGAGACATGAAATGCGTCGAGCGGCATGCCTTGCTCTCCATGTGTCACGCGTGGAGGACCTTCAAGAGCGTTCTTGTCACGCGATGCGTGAACAAGAGTGAGGCGCCCTTCACGAAGTTTCCATTCTTGACGCTGGAAACATGGAGCGCCTTTGTGGCTATGAAGGCGACGGATGAATTTAAGGAGCAAAGTGCGGCGCACAAAGCAATCGAGCACGAAACACTCACCCCCACGGACTCGGCACGGCGGAGTGCAGCGGCTAAATCCGCGCAATGGGAGGCGGAGGAGGAGAATCTATTTCTGATATCACACACCGCGTTCCGTGCACGGTTAAAAGCAAGGGCAAAAGTCTCGTCTCGATGGCGTCACTTTCCCAAACCCGCGGACGGGAAGTGTCCCAACGTGTGGTAAATATGTCGAACTACCTACTTGTTTATAAGTCCATAACTTCATAGTGACTATAATAACATGATGACCTCTTGCGGCGTGAATTGATTGCCCAAACTTCGAAGGCTCCTTCCAAGAACACAGGAGAAGGATATACTATCTACGGCCCTAGGAAACAAGGAGCACCCGGTCGCATACGCGAGGCAAGGGGTTAACGTACCTTGGGTACATGGATTATAACGACTACTTCATGTATAGAAGTAGGAAGAGATCCAAGGCGAAATCGACAATCGCTTGGAAGCGCTTAAGGCGAATTTCAAGGACAGATAGCAAGTTTGCGGGATCAATTGAATCAAGTACTCGCAACGATGCAAGCCGCCTCGTTATTGCGGGAACAAGTCCTCGACATCGGAGTAGTGTCGGCGTCCACGCATAATTTTGAACATGACGACGACCAATTACCGATAGACCGCATCAAGGTAATGTACATCTATAGAATGCACCAAAGATAGACCTATAGGGCGCCTTAGCTAATTGCGATCGTTTTGTAGGAGCCGACGGCTGCAAGCTCAAGCGAGGTTAGTTGGGTCCATTCCTATTGAAATTTGGCGGGGATGGTGCATCCATACCAGGAAGGAGCGATGCAAAGCCACGGTGTCGGTGGCGCATGGTTACGCAAGGGTGGAGGTGGACATGGTACATCAACATTTCATGGCCGTCCGTGGACATTCGCCCGAACGAAGAGATCACAACACTAGGGGATGCCGTACGGTTTTATCCGATGGCCCAAGGCGGACATCGTCTGGACCCAGCGAATGCCGCAATCTCGACAGGACCATTCCTCTCCAACGGAACCTCCATGACTCCACCTCATATTTCGCCTCAGAAGGCCACCTCATCGGTTCCCGTGGAGAAGACGCCGAAGGAACAACAAAAGCGTGCTACCGTATCGGTTCCCGAGTCGTCTCGCAGGAAGACGCTGCCAATCGTTAAGGCCAAATCGGCGAACATTAAGCCGCCTCCCAAGTCCCGAAGCACGGAAGTACTCCATCGAAAACCGTTGTGCTCTAACGCACAATTAGCCCACTGGATTTGCTTGTCGGGCTTTGCATGCACAGTACTTGCGCAATACCGCAAAGAAGGGTGCGATCTTTGGAATCACCGTCGCATACAAGGATGAGCATTTCTTCAGCGGGTAGGGCAACCGTGGTGGGGTTCAACGACTTATTCAACCTATTCAATCTCGAAGCCCTCGACGCCTCGCTTCTACGATGTTGGACACTGTAAGTGTGTACAATCAAGTTCTACATTCATGTAATACCGATAAATATCGCAACTCATTGCTTATGTATAGATACATGATGAAAAATGCGGGAAGGCGAGAACCTGGGTTTCCTCGACCCACACGTGGTATCTATGCAAACCATCCAAGCGACGCGACCTTCGCCGAGAACTATATAACGACGGCATTGCTTCTTCAGAATCGCAAGGACTACATACTGGTGCCCTACAACCAGGGGTAAGTGCTTCACTATTTGCTATTCAAATTTCATTTGTACTTAGGTTTAATAGTTATAGCGACATACATGAGTAGGTACCACTGGATCCTTTTAGTCATTATACCCAAGAGGAACACTGTGATATATCTTGATTCCCTAGTCAGAAACGATCACGACTTCAGCATTCTGCAAGGAATACTCGACAAGTATGATCATTTCCTCCATACATAACTCTATTGTAGTCTTCCTTCGTTTGAAATGCCCGAGGATAACTTTTTCAATTATGTAGTTCGTTCATCTCCTATGTTAGCCAACAAGGAAGATACTGATGGATCAAATACCAACTAACACACGGGACGAAATTTCGAGACGCGCTACAACACAATAATCCTATATATATCATACTTCATAAAAATTTGTCTTCAATGACTATACGTACATATGTAATTCTATTTTTGCAAAGTCTGCTTGACAAAAAATGATGAGTTATGTGCATTCTCGCTTGCCATCATATGCGACAAATCATTAGTGCTAAGATGAAGAATCAGGAGGTTTGTCAATCTCAAATAATTTTTTGTAATTGTAAATTCAAATATATATCCTTACCATTTTTCTTGACCTAGCGGGGTTTGATAATAGATTTATATGGACTCGTTGCAAGAGCTCGTGGAAGTTCGAGGCGACTATGCACCTTTATCATGACGAAATAGTTAACAAAGGAGAGTTTCACTCCATCGCCACCCCAGATTCACGCAAACAATTGACTTAATTGTAATCCAATTGTACAACTATAGCAAAATACTTCAACAAATTCGATCTTTATTAATTTATTTTGAGTAATGGTCAATTTGAGTTGTCAACAATTGATTCTCTGCGATGTATCATTTTTTGTACATGCTTGTTTTGAGAGGGCATGGCTAGCAATTCTGAGGTGGCCAAAAACGACAAACAATGTAGCTAGGGTCGCTCAGCACCACGAGCGGTTTTATGTTGAAACCGCCGTCGTGAAGGCATAAAACCGTCTCGTGGTAATAGCCTTCACAGACGGTTTTAAAAAAACCGTCGTGATACTAGACATATCACGAGCGGTTTATTTTAAAACCGCTCGTGATCATCACTATCATGCAGCGGTTTACGTTAAAAACCGTCAGCGATTATTAATTATCATGACGGTTTTTAAAGTAAACCGTCGTGATAAGTGGTTATCACGAGGCGGTTTACGTTAAAAACCGTCGCGATAAGTGTTATCACAGACGGTTTTGAAGCGCTCGTGGTAATCGCTGTTATCACAAGCGAATAAATATAGGCGGTTGGAAACCGAAATGCGTGATGACGATTCGAACCGTCTGTGATGACGTGTTCGTAGTAGTGATTTTTCCTACTCCCGGGAGTAGTTACTCCCTATTTCGTATCTCACAACGTATGTAGTATTTTGCGCAACCGAGAGTATATAGGTGTAGTATACCAATATATAAGACCATCTAGGTGGTATTCACACCTTTTCAGGGGTGGTATGTATAATTTTTTAGACAAACTCCTTTTTAGTGCGAATATAAATGTATTTACAAAATATGCTAAAAACTATGGTCTCTCTTATAATTTTTTTGTGTGGTTCGCATTGGATTATCTTATAATTAATATATAAGTATACCCAAAGTGATAAAGGAGTATGCCAAGTTCTTTTAGGTGAAAGTAACTACACCTGGGAGTAGAAAGTATTAATTATATATATATATATATATATATATATATATGACATTGTCAACAACAAGATAGAGCAGGTACGTTAATCATAATTTGTGTTACCATATGTATGCTGATCGATCGATGCCGTACGCATGGATGTACCTGGTCCAGGCATGCACAAACCGTCGGTCGCTTTCTTTGCGTCAGCATGTGTTGAAATTTAATCTGTGGAAAGATTAGATATATTTGAGTACCTGACAAGCACAGTACTATAAGCCAAGGGCCAACACGCGAGGGTACCGTGAATGTAACCGTTCACTCTCGCTAAATGATTCTTTTAGGATTTCTGTAAAATTCATGTGTTCCGTACACCCGAACGAATCGGTTCTCGGGCAAATTTAGATATATCGTGAGAAAGTATCCATTTTTCTATCTAGGGGTGATCCCAATATTCCCAACCTTTACTTTTTGTTGAAAAATTAGCGCTCCTGATTTCATTAATCATTGCTTGGATCCTTCTTGGTCCATCACATGGTTTCTGTCTTTCAACATGTGGAGCAAGTGTGCCACGATCGAGATCAATTATTCTTGGAACGGTTGTTCGACCTGCACTGCTAGAATCTGCAAAGCTACCTGCAGTATGTGATTGATTATACTGCAACGAATGATTAGATTAATACCACCTCTTCCGTAAAAAAAAAACTAGTGGCATTTAACTAGGATATTGAGTCATTGACACTCTCTGAAACATAGTTTTGACAATCAATTTCTATGTTGTATTATATTTGTAAAACTTGATGTAACATAATATTGTAAAAATATTTTCGAGATAAATGTACTCATCTGATTTTAATACAGCCGATCTAAACACTTGTAAAATATTTTCGAGATAAATGTAACTAGGGTAGTTTAATTGTTTGCTTGCAATCTAATCATAAAACAATATATATTTTAACTGGTGGGTTGTAGCAACTAGCAACAGATGAATAGAAATCTGCGTGAGATCATGCCGTACAAGAGTTGACATTACACATGCAGGCTGATGGAAATAGCTTATCATGTCAATTGCGACCGTACGGATATATACGATGCCATCGATAAGCTTAGCTAGGGACGACTATATATAATATATTTTCCGTATAGTCAAAATAGTAGAAAGGCAGTACTAGCTTGTTGGTGAAAAGTTTTCCGTACTTTCCAACCTCAGGTCCTCGTGACATGCTTTTTTTTTGTGTGTTGACCTCCCGGTGTTTCTGAAATCGTGTCGAGGCCCTCCATGTTGGTTTTTTGGCGAAAAACCCTATGTTCTTTCTGAAATCACGTTCAGGTCCTCTGGGTAAATTTTTTTTTTTTTTTTGCGTAAAGCCGTCCGGTGTTGCCGAAATCACGTCGAGGTCCTCCCCGTAAAGTTTTTTTTTCTTCAGAAAGCCATATGTTGTTTCCAAAATCACATCAGTTTTTTTGCAAAAAAAAACCCTATGGTTTCGAAAATAACGTCTAGGTCTCACTACATTTTTGCAAAAAAAACCCTACAATTTCCAAAATTGCATCGAGGTCCCTCAATCTACTCTGCGGGTGCTGCTATAACATCCCAATTTTCTGAGTTTTAAAACATTTTTGAGTAGTTTTTGTCCCTTAGAAAATTTCAGTAAATTTTATTTGAATTTAATAAAGCTTAAATGAGACTTGCAAAACGTCCAAACAATTTAATGTTACTAATTTGAACATCAATTAATTCCAAAGCTATTTTATTTGAGTTCGTTTGTACTTGGAATTATTTTTCGAATTTTTCTAGAATTTTTCATGGTTCATTTGCTATTTTTAATTTGCCATTTGGATTTTATGGTATTTTAAAAACTACAAAATCTATTCAAATCTTAGGAAATTCGTTTGGCTGAATTTCTTTACCCTACCATTCTCTCTCGAGCCACCCAAGCTGTCGCGGCCCATTCCTCCGCATTTCACCCTTTTATCTCTCTCGTTCGCCAAGACAAGTGGTCGATGACCCGCGCATCGCGCCAAATTCATGTGCGCCATGCATCCAGGCTCACATGTTAGCCTAGTCGTCGCCGCCCTAACCTCGGAGTCCGAGTCGGGCATGCCTTTCGGGGCTATTTAACACCTCAAGGACCCTTGGGAGGAGCACCCCGAGCCGCGCCGCCCTCGAAAACCCTAGCCGCCGCTGTCAAGCCGCCGTCAAGTGCCTTCGTCACCGTCGTCTTCCTCGGCGCTGGCCAAAGCTCTTCATCCTCGATGTCGTCGTTCTGGTGAGCCTCGCCACCGTTGGGGTTGTCTCGACGCCCGCATTCAGTCGATGCCCTCACCGTCACCGGAGTTCTACCATAGCGTCGTTGCATTGAGATCACTACCGCCTTAGCAACCCGCTGTAGCACTCCATGTCGACCTCCTTGATGCAAGCGCGGTGACCCTCATATGGTTGTGTGAAAGAAATTGATTAGGCTTCGTGTAATTTGTGAAAATAATTGTTAAACTATTTTTTTATTTGTTTTAAAGTTCACTTTCAATCTATTATTTGTATTCAATTGTAACTGTCACCTTTTTTTTCAAAATAACCATAAAAGTTAATTTCTTTTGGAATAAGCCATGAGTTATAGTTGCATTCTGTGGTACAACTTATTGAGTGCATAGAGTACTCATTCTTGCTGCAACCATTCAGCTGAAGTGGGGGAATCTTCGCCTGCTTTTGAGGACGAGTTTTATGAGGAGGGTGATCGCTAGGTCTTGATCCCAGTTGGTTGCCTGTGGCAAGTCGATGGGTTCTCGCTGAAGTTGTTTTCGTTCCGCTATCGTTTCTTTATTTAGTGTCAATTCTGCATGGCTTAAAAAGTGTAAGCTTGACCATAAGGTCACAACCGTTATTTATTAATTAAATTAGTCGTTTATTCTTATATTCGTCTTGTGTGAAATGATATTTATCTATATTGATACTATATGCATTAGCGTTGTAACACCCTAGCTATTCGAAAGCCAAAATGTTACCTAAAGGATCAAACATGAAATCAACCAGCGGAAGAATTCAAATATAACTCATATGAGGACATAAAGAAGTCGAACTTTCATAAAGTAATGGCAGTAATAAAGGCTGAATCCAAACGATTAAACAAGGGAGTGATTGAGGACCATGAACAGTACTAAAGCAACTATGGCATCGGGAGAAATAAGAACCACCTCAAAGTTATTTATTACAGTTAAACATTCTACGAATGAAAGATATAATCAAATCTTAATATTAAAACGGAAGGAAGGTGAAAAGTGTGAATAGTGTATGTGACTAGTCCCGTCATCATCAATGATCACCTAAATAAAGAAAGAAAGCAAGAATGAGTCGAAACTCAGCAAGTACAGTAAACAATTGAACATACAAGGTTATGAACAAGCCAATCTCAATACGAATTTTGAACAAATCTTGGAACAAATACATGAATGAATGGAATGAAAGAATGTATTGAAGGAATGGACTGCTCAACAGCTTATACCGGTATAACGAGTGATACACCCGTCGGTGTTCACTTAAGCCCGTACTTAACAAAGTCCGGGGACCCAAATACCGTATGAAGAACGTTTCATACGGGTGTCCAAGATTGCCCACATTGTAGTGGTGTGACTTACATGCCCATACTGGAATTGATGGGTCTTTTGATTTTCCACTCCCGTGGTCACAATGAAAACATGGCATGAATAGAATGGATGACATGAAATGAACTTGAATCGCATACAAATGAAGAATAATACCCAGCATATGAATATGTCTAGCAAGACTAGCATTATATCCATGATCAATCATCAACATTCAATAACATCAAACAAATTACTTGCCTTCCGCGCTGTGACGTGTTAGGAGGCAATGAACGTGCGCCTCCACTCACCGTATCACCACCTACACAAACATATATTCGGAATAAGGATAACAGGGTACGACAAAGCTACAAGTGTCCTACCATACCCCTAACCATCCCACACAATCAATGGGTTCAATTTGACAATCTCACCTAAACAGCCAGATTACCGCTCTACTGGCAGCGATACGAGAAAAATCACAATTAAATATCTGTAACTCCGAATGACTTGAAACTAGCTCTCAATGAACCTTAACGCACAGAACTACGAAACTCTAGTTGGTGAGGTTCCTTGAATCGGCCAATACAATTGGCTAAACAGCAGTTGAATTTACCCGACAGACATTGTTCAGGCTTCAACACAGCAGTAAAGAAAATATCATATATTTCGTTCTACAGATCCAATGTAGGTGATCTTTACTAATCTGGAATCATGGTGAAATTATCTACAAAAACCGTTTTGGGTGGCCGTCCTGAATCTGACTGTAACTAGATCAAAACCGAGGAACAAACCGACAATCCCCAGATCCCAGACAGACAGAACAGCGCGCGGTTAAAAGTTCATAACTTTTGATTTACAACTATGAAAATTGTGTTCCTTATGAACTTGGAAAGCTTACTGAATCCTCTACAATATTCATTTTGGGTGGCCTTTCTGATTCGCCCTCTAAAAAATTCAATATGGCAGACAACACAACTGCCAATTCTCGTCAGATCTACTGGACAGTCGTGGTAAAATACCATAACTCCTAAACCGTAAGTCCAAATCCGGTGATCTCAGTGCCCAAAGAAAGCTAAGACCGGGAGATACAACTTTCTAAGAGGTGGTCAGATCAGAAAATGTATAAATCTTACCCAAATATGACGAGCAACGCGCTGGACAAAACCGATCTGCTAACTCCTCTTGGCCGGCCCTCCAAATGTCGTCTCCTCACCTTCCCTCCAATGGACCGCAGCAAGGAGCTTCGCCGGGGAGGGAGGTGCTGCTGCTGGGGAGGTGGTGGCGTAGGGGAGGTGCAAGGGGAGCAGGGGGTGGCAGCCAAAGGGCAGGGAGGGGTGGCGGCTTGTGGGGGAATAGGGAGAGGGTGTAGTGGGGCTAGGGTTTAGGGGTGGAGAAGCCCCCCTTGGCCGGCCACTAGTGGGCTCCCCCCTGGGCCGCGGCCCGCGGCCCAGGTTGTCGAATAAATGCAGAAAACTCCTTCTCTTTTCAAGAATTTTCACTTCTTTCATTGCCTTTTCTTCTTCCGGCTGATTCCCTAATTACCCGATTAATTTCTGGGGTATTACAGGAGGCCCAAGTTCCAAAATTTCCCCAAAATCCCTTGAGTTTTCAATTAATTCCATCACCTGAAAACATTCTCTCTGATCGGTATTCGGGGTATTACAAGCGTGATCCTGGACTAGTGCATTATACATAGATGGTCCAAATTTGCATATTTGGATCCCAACAGCAGTGTAGTGCACTTATCGTCTTAGTGCACCCGAGAAACACAGGGCTAGCGTCATACCTAAGATCATTGCATCCTAACAAGCCACATGCATAATTCACAAATGTTCACATGTATGTGCAACTCTTCATGTGTTTCTTCTGTATTGATTCTGTTGATCATGCATGTCGAGACAAAATTTGTGTGCCTCTTGTTGGCCGACTGGTCTGCTTTTGTGCTCAAGCCTAATTCGAAGTGAGAGTATGTACTCCTAGGAGTATCATACCATTTATATATATAGAAAAACGGTATGGTACTGCTAGGAGTACATACTCTTGCTTCTCATATACCACTTAAATTGTATGATGATACATCTTTATCAATTTGAGCATACTCCAATAATGATTATAAGATACCCAAAGTAAGTTCCATGAATATTTTTTTAATTAAAGTTCACTTTTTATAGCAAAATCCGTGTATATAATTCTTTTATATATGAAAAGGGGTATATAGCCAAAATAAAAAGGCTCTAATTAATTTTTTTAATCAAGTCGCATTGGAGTATCTTATAATTGGTATGTAAGTATTCTAAAAGTGATAAAGAAGTATAATATATTTGTTTAAGTGGTATATTGGAAGTGAAAGTATGTATTCCTGGGAGTACGAAACGGGTGAACGGGTGACATATATGTATGTGTGTGTGTGTGTCTATATATATATATATATATATATATATATATATATATATATATATATATATATATATATATTACATGGGGGGATTTGATTATTTACCATCTCGTTAGATGTGTATTCATATTTTACCATCCTTCCCGACATAATTGATTTTTTACCCCTCGCTTACTCTGTTACTTGATTAAATACCCTCTTGTCATTATTTTATTATTATCTGGCCAGCTTCCCGTTACAGCCACGTGAAATGTCGCTTTTGCCCCTCGGCCGCACCAGGTCCCGTTCCTCCTAACCCCTGTTCGCACGTAACCTCTCTGGCCAAAACTTGTCTCCTCCCATTGCCCTCTCTACTCAAGTTAGTGTCTCCTCCCATTCCCCTTTTCTTTGGTCTTCGGTGATTCGTCTAACGCAAGCAACATTGGCGGTGGGTTGACAAGGATGGCATGTCTCAGTCGAGCCGTGCCTCCACGCGTTGGAAGGGATGGTCCTAGGTACACTTCCTAGGTTCATCGACGACAAACTTGTGTTCCCATTCTCTTTGAGGCAAGACCAGACTTCCCCTTATAGAGTGCCCGAACTGCAAGAAGGTCGCGTTGCCCGAACTCATACGCATGAAGGGGCCAAATGCGGGGACACAATTCTATAAGTTCCCTATGAACCAGCAGAATGTAAGTTATATTGATTTTGGGCTTTGAAAATAGGGTTTGATTGGGCTGATTTGGGAGTTGCTTCATTTGTTGTTTTGTTTGCTGTAGGGCCGAACTACTTGCTCGTTCTTCACGTGGATTGAAGAATATGTAGACTTCCTGACCGAGAAGGGGGTAATTCAAGAGGAAACCAGTTCCCGTGAAGATGTAATTCCAAATTTAATTGAAGCGACATCCACACTGAACACTAATTTTGAGGCCATGCAAGCAGAGTTCGCCGAGCTGAAGGCTTGCAATGGTAACATTGATGCCACCATGTGCAAGGTGCTGAAGCAAGGGAGAGTTTCTATCACCATTGGTGCTTTGAACTTGTTGGTGGTTGCTTTGGTTGTCATGGTTGTCATTGTTGTATAGGGGAAGTAGTTTGTCACTTTTATTGGTAGTTGGATCATTTTGTATTGAAATGGAAACTTGATGTGTAATAGGTTGGACCAGTTAGTATTAAAATCTTAGCTGGTTGGTTTCAACAAGGTTTGGATCATTTTGTATGGAAATGTGAACATGATGTTTAATTTCATCTATGGAAAGATGACAAGCATTATGAGGATCATTTCATCTGTGAAATTGTGATTGTTCTCCCTTTTGTATATGTGTGTTGATATGTACTGTCTAGATTAGTTCAATCTGTGATTATATTTTTGAAAATCTGTGACCAGATGTAACACCCTGGCTATTCGGAAGTCAAGATCGATGTTACCTAAAAGAACTAACAAACAATTAAATTGCGGAAGAACTTAAACTATAACTCCTCTAAGTACATGAAGGGACCAACTTTAATAGGAGCATGGCAGGAATTAAGACTGAACACATCAGAATATGATCAATTGAGTAGTTTGAAGAACTACTTGCAGCATTTAACAAATGAGGTAACATTCAGTCTTAGACTTATTTATTACACTTTCTCAGTTAACCAATGAAAGACATAATCGAACTTAATCAATGAAGAGGAATAATAGTGATCTGAGTGAAATGTGCTTGTCTAATCCCTCCCAACAAAACCATCATCAACATTCACCTAAATAAAGACATAAAACAAGAATGAGTCGAAACTCAGCAAGTACAGTACACAGTTTGAACATACCATGTTATGAACAAGCCAATCTCAATACGAATTATGAATCAATCTCTGAAGACTTATGTGCGTGAATGGAATGAATGGATGCATTGAAAGGAATGGGCTAACACATGCTCATACCGGTATAGCGAGTGAGACACCCGTCGGTGTTCACTTAAGCCCGTACTTAACAAAGCCTGGGGATCCAATTACCGTATGAAGAACGTTTCATACGGGCGTCCGAAACTGCCCACATTGAAATGGTGGGTCTTAAATGCCCATACTGGAGTTGATGGGTCTTTACAAATCCACTCCCGTGGAAGGAACATGAACAACACATGAATGAAATGAACATATGCAATGAATATTATCGTTTTCTTCCTCATGGATTATCAAATAGGAACGAAATGTATAACATGGAATATGAACATGAATCAAAACATTACCGACATATCAACCATCAACAAGCATTCAACAGAAATTAATATATCTTAACACATTGCACTTGTATGTAATGGAATATGAATATTGATTAACATCTTTGATTGAAAACATGGATCATGGAAATATTAGCATGAACACAAACACACATCAATCATCAATGTAAAGGATTTCAATGTACTTGCCTTTCGCGTTGCGACGCGTTAGCAAGCAACGAAGGTGTTCCCACACGCGATGCCTCGTCGCCTACACAAGTATGATCCCGAAATAAGAAAAACGTGGCATGGCTTAGGTACGGGAGACCTACACTATCCCTCCCACTAACCAACACAAACCACGAATATAAACGGATAATACTCATTTCAGCCATCTACCCAACCAACTGGACAACAGTACAAATAAAATCATAAATAATTATCTGTGACATGAAACGACCTGGAACCAGTTCCCAATGAAAACTAACGCATAACGCTACAAAACTCTAGTTTACGGGGTTCTTTGATTCGGCCAAAACAGTTGGCTAAACCGCGGTTGAAAACAACTAACACACATCTGTCCAGAATTCAGAACAGCAGTAAAGAAAATGATGTAACTTTCATTCTAATGATCCAATGGAGGTTATCTTTATCAACCTGGAAATATTATTTAAAGGGATACAATAACCTAGTTGGGTGGAAGTTCTGAATCTGAATATAACTGGATCAAAATCGAGGAACAAACCGACAGTCCCCAGATCTCAGACAGACAGAACAGCGCGCGGTTAAAAATTCATATCTCCTAAACCGTAAGGTGGAATCTCGTGATCTCAGTGCCTATAGAAAGATAACAATCGGGGATACAAATCTCTAGCAGGGTGGAACCTCTAGAACGGAATCTATGGGGACGAAACTGACCGCGCAAGACGCTAGGCAGGTTCAGGAAATTTAACAGCAGTAGATCGATCCAATTCTACTGCGAAACAAACTCGTCGTTACCCTTGAAGACTCGTAGGACGACGGTGAACAAGCCTTGGGGACGACGATCCCCCTTCCCTTCACCCCTTTCCTTCTCTCCCTTGGTCGAATCGTGTTGTCCTCCTCTCTTCCTTGCGAATGTCGGCAGCGGGGAGTTCCTTTGGCGAGAAGGGGAGACAGCACAGCAGGGGGCGGCACCAGGGCAGCAGGGGTGCGCCAAGAACCATGAGAGGAGGCGGCTTGGGGAGGAGGAGAGGTGGAGGTGGTGGCTTGGGGGGAGAGAAGGAGTGGGGGAGGCGGCTAGGGTTTGGGGCGCCTCCCCCCTTTGGCCGTCCCCCCTAGGCCGGTTCCCCCTCTTGGGCCTATTGGATTGCGGCCCGCGGCCAAAGTTGGCGAGAAATCACATAAAACCCCCCTCTTTGAACAAGAATTTCTAATTCTTTATTTGCCTTCCCCCCCCCTCCGGCTTCCATTCAAATTACTCGATTCGTTTCTTTACCCGTTCCATTTCTAGGGTATTACATTCTACCCCCTTAACAGGATTCGACCTCGAATCTAAACACAAATCTATTCGAAAGAAAACTACAACTGGAATGAAACAACAACATCCCAAGCTTGGAATTTCTCAGTTACTCGCTTAACACTCGAGCACACCAAACGATGCATACTTCGCATAAGAACCTGAGACGGTCAACGCGATATGCCAACTTCCTAATTTCTGAAATCTTCGGAAACCAAGAGAATCCAACTGGAAATGGAGAGTCCTCATCGCATCTATGCAATGCTAACTCTCCACCAAAAAAGGTTAAATCCCAAATTTGACAATTCAACACGAAAACAAATCCATTTTCTAAATAGGCAGTTTACGAATGAACACCACGATAGTTAAAGGAGAAATCACTCGAGTGCCCAAACCAAATACTTCTTTTGGTTTGTCTGAATTGGAAAGAATCAAACATGTCAAAACAGCGCCAACCCAAAATTGTGGAAGACAATAGTCAACAACACCAAGATCAAGCGTGAATAAAGAAAAATACTTCACTACCCAAGAAAACATCCTTTTTCTCGATTTCCCTTTTAGGACTAAAGTTTCTCTCGAACCTTGGAATTCGAACTCATCGCATACCCCACGAGCTTAAACCTATTAATTACACATCTTCAAATTATGCTCAGACTGAAATTCATCATCTACACAATTGTGGAGAGGCTCCATTGAACCCTCTGAATACTCTAGGCATCTCATTCTACTAATCAACATTAGTTTGATTGAAGGCACCCAAAGCGCCAAAAATCCCACACAATCACATCACCTCTAATTTTCAAGAACAACTTAGAATCCTGAGTACACATGTTTATGTATTACATCAGAAGAGTTCTATATATCAATGATCATTCGCTGCTCAGGAAACTCTATTATTCCACTTTCTCTACACACAATCATCGTGCGACCAATGGTCTAGCATAAGAGTGTAAAGCCCAGATTTAACTTCCAAAACCTCTACAATATCCAAATGCGTTACTCTATAAATTTAATCAAGGTTTTCATACCTTCAATAATCCTCGACCTTTCAACATGAACTGAAGTTCTGAAATTTCACTATGCCATAGGTTCCGCTCAGCCATAACACTATTCAGGTCTACTTCGAAACCAAACATTCCCTGTGGATCAATTTTTTTCCTCCAAGAGATACAGATCAAAACCATTTGACATCCTACTACTCCTCCAATAACTTGGTAGCAAAATATCACCACTACCAAAACTTAGCCACCACCAAACAGAGGCCAATTTACGCTTTGCAAAACTTCGCAACAAAACTGCTGGGTCCTTCTCAAAAGAAAGAGGCGAATAAGGACAAGCTTTGTCACACAGAAAAACGTTGCTCCTCACAGCGAGCACGAAACCAAAAGAAAGAATCCGGTAAGGAGGACCTTCAAAGAAACAAAAGTTGAACTCACAGCTGAGGGCACACATCCCTCGAAAAGGAATTAACAAGTAACAACTAATAAGGAAAATGACATTACGGTTGAAACTCGACATCTCTTGAGTGGAAAGAGAAGAAAGTCTAGGCAAGCTTCAAATAACCACATGATACAAAACTTGAATCAAATTCTCAAATACTTCTACTGCACTCGTTCCTTTAACATAGCATTTAGTCCTTGAACTAATAATACGAACAAGGTAAGTTCTTTAGTCCAACCCACAGAACTACTTAAGAACCAATAAAATTCTTCAACACGCCAAATTTGTTCGGAACAGTTCATCTACTCATGAAGCATGAGATCCAAATGATCCCAGCAACAAAACTCGAAACATTTTCATTTATAAGACTTCACGCAAAACAAACGGATTAATTTCCTCTTGAAGAAATCAACGAAAATTTCCTTTGATTGCAACCTTCCTTTGTGAACTCAAACCAAGGAGCCTTTAGGACTAAATCACACGAAACTCTTAAGAAGCAATAGGATAACTCCATACACCATTTTACTTAAAATAATTTCAGTTACCAGATTATCCACGAACTCCAAAAGGTCACGAAAACTAAACTTGGAGTGTTCTCATTTAAGAGATATCACCGTAGGCGATCAATTTAATACAAGTTTTAACATCGGTTTAGAACAACAATTAGAAAACACCTCGAAAGACTCATGCAAAAAGAATGGGTCAAATCTTTCTCAAAAGAAGGGGCACATGGAAACGATTTTCACCAACTAAAAACTCATTTACCACTCGCAATGAGCACAGGACCGAGGGGAAAACCAATTAAACACTGAACTCATAGAACATAAGTGGAGTCTGCAGTTGAAAGTATAGGCCTCATAAGAAGAGAAATACATACCTTAACAAATAAGTATAGAGCGAGTATTCAAATCAAAGCATTCGCCTCACTCAAGAACCATTATACTTTACAACATATCGCTTTACTCGACAAACTTCGTTTATCCCCATAAAGCTTGAACCCCCAAAAGATCATGAACACAAAACTTAAAATTTGATCATTTTAGAAATATCATGAAAGACGATTAAATTTCTTTCTCTATAAAAGAATCAACATTACCCTCACATAACACCACAAAACCTTACAAAGGGGTTTCAACACTTTTCTCTTTTTTTTCAAAGGGAGGTTCAACACTCCGCGGAGTCAAAATTTCTTCAATGAACTTTGTGAAAGAAAATTTCCATTCTCCAAAATGTCAAATGGATGACCAAGTCACCTTTATCAACAAGAAAGATAGGATTTTCATAAAGAGAACGATCTTGTCAAAAATAACGTTTACAAGTAGTAAAGAGAGCTCAGCAGTCAGAAAGAAAAGATCTGTTTTGAAAAACAAATATGGACCAATAGAAACCCGTAGCCCATAATTTTTATTTGAGTACAACCTCCGACATAATCACAACAAAGCACCACAAAAGGGTTTTAACACTTTTCTTCAAAAAGAGATGCATTATACTTCAATAAGCAAAATGATCCAAAAGAAGTACATGGAGCCAATATTTTCTCATGTTAACGAACTTGCAACAGAAAACCCTCATTATTCAAACTATCGAACGAGTAAAAGAGTTGCTCTTTTCCAATAAGAAAGAAGGAACAACCATGGAAATTTCAATAGTGCCAATTGACGAAGATCACTAGTAGTAAAAACAACTCAACAGTCGAAAAATAATAATGGTTTCAGAGAACCATTAAGGGCCTATTGAAACTCATCTACCATGAATCATGAACCCAAGAGAAATTCATCAACCACCACCGGACAAGAATTTATCAAATTCAGAGATCAAGGAAGAGAACGACTTTATAAAGTAATCCAAACGAAATATGCAAGGTCAATGCACACTTAATAACGAACTTGCAAACGAAATCTTCTAATGCCCGAAATTCCAAGCGAACAAATGAGTTAAATTTTCTAACAGGGGTAAAACAGAACTTCCGTGAAAAGATAAATCTTGCAATTTAACTACGCTCACATGGAGCAGAAATATCACAATAATCGAAAGAATAATAATTATTTCAAAGAACGATCAGAGACCTATTGGAGCTTGCCCACTACATTATAACCCCCAATTCAGAAGAAATTCATGAACTGCAAGAAACTACAACCAGGAAACCAAATACAAGCTCGAGAAAGAGAACAAATTCATCAACGAGCTCCTGCTCAACACATAACTTATGGAACAGGGGTAAGAACTTCTCTAATTTCATACCACGAACAGTGGTGTAGCCTGGCAAAACCCAGGACAACAACCACGAACTCAACTGCTCAACATCCGCTACCAATACGCACAACCAATGCATCCAATTATAAATATATATAGAATCATCTCATGACAATCATAGAATAAATTCATAGATATAGGATATCACATCATATCATAGATTAACACATCATAGCACAAAATAATTCAACAACGACTCATTAATCGTGTCACAACAATTGAAATGTGGAAGCAACAGTTTACCCAACCCCTTCCTAGTGTGCACAGTGTGTCAATTTAATATGTTTGAATGAACCACGGACCTAAAGCCCGCTCTGATACCAACTGTAACACCCTGTCTATTCAGAAGTCAAGATGTTACCTAAAAGAACTAACATACAATCAAATTGCGGAAGAACTTAAACTATAACTCCTCTAAGTACATGAAGGGACCAACTTTAATAGGAGCATGGCAGGAATTAACACTGAATACATCAGAACATGATCAATGGAGTAATTTGAAGAACTACTTGCAGCATTTAACAAACAAGGTAACCTTCAGTCTTAGACTTATTTATTACAGTTTCTCAGTTAACCAATGAAAGACATAATCGAACTTAATCAATGAAGAGGAATAATAGTGATCGGAGTGAAATGTGCTTGTCTAATCCCTCCCAACAAAGCCATCATCAACATTCACATAAATAAAGACAGAAAACAAGAATGAGTCAAAACTCAGCAAGTACAGTAGACAGTTTGAACACACCATGTTATGAACAAGCCAATCTCAATACGAATTATGAATTAATCTCTGAAGACTTATGTGCGCGAATGGAATGAATGGATGCATTGAAAGGAATAGACTAACACATGCTCATACCGATATAGCGAGTGTGACACCCGTCGGTGTTCACTTAAGCCCGTACTTAACAAAGCCCGGGGATCAAATTACCTTATGAAGAACGTTTCATACGGGTGTCCGAAACTGCCCACATTGAAATGGTGGGTTTTACATGCCCATACTGGAGTTGATGTGTCTTTACAAATCCACTCCCGTGGAAGGAACATGAACAACACATGAATGAAATGAACATATGCAATGAATATTATCGTTTTCTTCCTCATGGATTATCAAATAGGAACGGAATGTATAACATGGAATATGAACATGAATCAAAACATTACCAGCATATCAACCATCAACGAGCATTCAAGAGAAATTAATATATCTTAACACATTGCACTTGTATGTAATGGAATATGAATATTGATTAACATCTTTGATTGAAAACATGGATCATGGAAATATTAACATGAACACAAACACACATCAATCATCAATGTAAAGGATTTCAATTTACTTGCCTTTCGCGTTGCGACGCGTTAGCAAGCAACGAAGGTGTTCCCACACGCGATGCCTCGCCGCCTACACAAGTATGATCCCAAAATAAGAAAAACGTGGCATGGCTTAGGTACGGGAGACCCACACTATCCCTCCCACTAACTAACACAAACCACGAATATAAACGGACAATACTCATTTCAGCCATCTGCCCAACCAACTGGACAACAGTGCAAATAAAATCATAAATAATTATCTGGGACTCGAAACGACCTGGAACCAGTGCCCAATGAAAATTAATGCATAAATCTACAAAACTATAGTTTACGGGGTTCTTTGATACGGCCAAAACAGTTGGCTAAACCGCGGTTGAAAACAACTGACAGACATCTGTCCAGAATTCAAAACAGCAGTAAAGAAAATGATGTAACTTTCATTCTACTGATCCAATGGAGGTGATCTTTATCAAACTGGAAATATTATTTAAAGGGCTAGAATAACCTAGTTGGGTGGAAGTTCTGAATCTGACTCTAACTGGATTAAAACCGAGGAACAAACCGACAGTCCCAGATCTCAGACAGACAGAACAGCGCACGGTTAAAATTTCATATCTCCTAAACCGTAAGATGGAATCTTGTGATCTCAGTGCCTATGGAAAGATAACAATTGGGTCTACAAATCTCTAGGAGGGTGAAACCTCCATATCGGAATCTAAGGGGACGAAACTGACCGCGCAAGACGCCGGACAGGTTCTGGAAATTTAACAGCAGTAGATCGATCCAATTCTACTAATCGATTTTTCATCTAATAAACATCAAACCATGAAATAAAATCGTCGTTGCCCTTGAAGACTCATAGGACGACGAGAACAAGCCTTGGGGACGACAATCCCCCTTCCCTTCACCTCTTTCCTTCCCTCCCTTGGCCGAATCGTGATGTCCTCCTCTCTTCCTTGCGAATGTCGGCAGCGGGGAGTTCCTTTGGCGAGAAGGGGAGGCACCACAGCAGGGTGCGGCACCAGGGCAGCAGGGGTGCGCCAAGAACCCTGAGAGGAGGCGGCTTGGGGAGGAGGAGAGGTGGAGGTGGCGGCTTGGGGGGGGGGAAGAGAGGGAGTGGGGGAGGTGGCTAGGGTTTGGGGCGCCTCCCCCCTTTGGCCGTCCCCCCTAGGCCGGTTCCCCCTCTTGGGCCTATTGGATCGCGGCCCACGGCCCAAGTTGGCGAGAAATCACATAAAACCCCCGTCTTTGAACATGAATTTCTAATTCTTTATTTGCCTTTTCTCCCCCGGTTTCCATTCAAATTACTTGATTCGTTTCTTTACCTGTTCCATTTCTGGGATATTACACCAGATTTTTGACATGGTGACTGTGGATCATCTTGTATGTGTGTGTGTTGATATATATTGTCCAGATCAGTTCAGTCAAATAGTACATTTAAAAATCATGGAAGAAACAACAAATGTTCATAACAAACTAGAGACTTGTATGTGTGTTGATGCCATCATGATGGAATATGAGGGATAAAAGGAGAATTCACTGCTTGTATGTGTGTTGATATATATATATATATATATATATATATATATATATATATATATATTGCTTGTAAACTTGCATGCATATATACATGATCAAGTATCAGGACATACATTTCCAGAACATGTATCAGGACATACAAGTTCAGGTACCAGGACATGCCTTTCCAAAACAAGTATCATGACATACAAGTTCAATCAAATGTTTGGTTTCTCTAATGGATGCCATCATGGTTGTTACATGCATTTCAAGTTCAAGTATCAGGACATTCCATACATTTCCAGTTCAAGAGTTGGGTTACATGTCCAAAACACAAAAATACTGACATGATCAAAGTAAAAGATCACACATGGATATATTAAAGTGACTTTGTAATTAATATTGAGTTTGTAAATCACTTTGAGATATCCTATCCCAAATCAATTGTAATATATCATTTTCTACTTGCTTGTTTTGGAGGGTATGGCTAGCATTACGTGAGTCTAGTCAAAAATCAAAATATATTTAGGTATAGAACGAACTATCACAGACGGTTTTTGAAAATAAACCGTCTATGAATGATACTCACAGACGGCTGCTACTAACAACTGTCTGTGATATGCATACAATCACAAACGGCTACTACTAACATCCGTCTGTGATATATATCCGATCACAGATAGCTACCACCAACAACCGTCTATGATATGTCGAATATCACAGACGGCTACTATCAAAAATCACCTATGAAGGCCTACTATCACATATAGTTTTTGGTATAAACCTTCTGTGATAGTAAACCTTTACAAACAGTTTCCACACAAAACCGTCTGTGGTATCCCAAATAGCACAGACGATTTTTTTGTGGAAACCGTCTGTGATAGTTGGACTTCACAGAAGGTTTCTACCAAAAACCGTCTGTGATATGTGGGATATCACGGACGGTTCTTTATTGAAAGGCTCTGTGAAGTCCTACTATCATAGATAGTTTTCACCAAAAAAACGTCTGTGATATAACATTTCACAAACGGCTCACAAACCATCTGTGATAACCGCTTGTTATCATAGACACATAGATTCAGACGGTTCAAAAACCGTCCGTGATGACGGTTTGGAGCCGTCTGTGATGACCCTATCTGTAGTAGTGGTAATAGCCACAGGTGGCTTTTCCTAATTTCTTCCTCTTGATTGGTGTCAACTTCTTCCTAGTTGGTGTCAACTTCTTTCTGGGAGTAGTCTTTGCTAGGACTATTGTTGTGGCTTGGCTGTCAACTCCTCCCATTGCTAATGCTAGCTGCCTGCAAACGTATTACATCCATTGTGAGATACTAGCTGCCTACAAACAAGCAAGGTGTAACTTGTGTACAAACATATTACCTCCTAGTGATAGTCCTAGGGCTATTGTTCACATGTGCTGGCAATGTGACAGAGGGTCTTGATGGTGTACCAATGGACACATCTGTAGTTCCTGTCTTAGTTGACTTTCTCTTCCTATTGTATAGAGTAGTTACACATGGAAACAAGGAAATATACATGCATGCAGTTTGATGTTACCTTTTTTGTTTCCATTGAGATGGCAGCCATCAACATGATGGCCAAGCTCCCCACATTTGCTGCATTTGCACTGCCTTCTACTTGTACTAGTTTTCCCCTTCTCAAGGAACGATGAAAACCTACTCTTTCGAGGTCCTCCAGTTGATCTCTTCCCAAGTGGTGGAAACAACTTAAAGCCCAGGTCAACTTTGGGCCATTATTTCTTACGTGCTATTGGCTAAACAACCGCTTGATATGCAACTTTGAACGTGGCAAGTGAGTAGTAATTGTGTACATATCCCTCCATATTGGTATTTTTTCTGTTGTAATAAATGACAATGCATGAGGGCAAGTTTTGACAGTTAACTGTCACTCCCCATAGGTGCACTCATGTGTAATGATATAAATAATATGTCTATGAACTTCGTGATTGTTGTCAACCTCAGTTACCCCCTGCAGATTCATGTGATGATGTACTCACCTTCAAATGACCTAAATTCCTAGACTTCCTTTTGAGATGGTGTATTATGGCAGGGAGAATTTCTTATTGTAGCCTCTCTCTAATTCTCCTCCTCTTGTAAAACATTTCCATTATCTTTTCTTTCAGCTTGTCTGCCAGTTCCACAAAAAGCAAGTCATCCAGCCCTTTAATCCAACTGTTGAAACTCTCTGCCAGATTGTTGTTGATGTAATCATATTTAATGTCATTTAAGAATCTAGTCCTCATCCATAGCAAATTGTGGTGCTTCTTCAAGTAGTCTCCTACTTCAGGACTTGCTTGAAGTATTCTGCCCATGTAATGGTCAAATATATCTACTCTGTATGTCCTAGTAGCTGGATACATGTTACCAAAAATAGGACTATGAAATTTCTTGACAAGTTTTGTGTAAGGTGCCTAAAGCACTCTCTCTGCTCAGCTAAAGGGAATACATTATGCACAACCTTTTCTAGATCTTGACAAGCATTAGAGCATATAGCAAGGGTGGAAGGATTACCTATTACTTTCTTCAACTGCGGCATGAACCAAGTCCAGTTGTCTCGGTCTATAAAACCAAATTCAACTAGGAGCATCCAATTATGCCCGTCCAAAGAAGTTACAGCAACTAGCTATCCATTCTATTTGCCATTGAGAGCTGTTGAGTCAACACTCAAGTATGGTCTACAGCCCATTAGAAATCCATTAATGCATGGTTTTAGAGCCATGGAAATCTATGAAAGTATATCTTGTCACCTATTTGCCTATTCGCTATCTAAAAAATACTACAAGGTGACCTCAAATAAATCTCTGCCTTGAATCTATACAACTCTTCAAAACTGTCCTCTCAGGAACCAAATATCCTATCCACTGCTCTCTGCCTACTAGCCCATATCGTGTCATAATGCGAAGTCACTTTGTACTCATTCTGCAACCTCTCTTGGATTTCTTTGGCCCCTAGATGGGGGTTCTTCCTCAAGGTGCCCATAACCCTATCAGCTACCCAGCCTTGAGATGCCATACTTGTCTTCACCCCACTAGTTGATGAACATGTGTGCTCAAATGGTTTCTTAGTCACCTGCAAATACACAAATGACAGTTAGCTACATGATATTTGCATTTCTTATCAAATATAGTTAGAAATGATGGTTAGTACCCAGATGGTTTCCCCTTGCTTGTTTCTAGGAGCATTAATTGTCCATGGGTAGCATACATCCTTGCATCCGGCCTTGAACCTTGTTTTGTCCGATTGAATGGTGTGGATGTCAAATTGTCCATTAATTGCAAACTTTATTACTACCGGTCTGAATGCTTTCATGTTTGGGAAGACATCGCCAACACTTTTGGATTATCCTGATCAATCACATTCCCAGTCTCTCCAGGTATGTCATCATCCACTTCAATTACTGTACCTCAATAGTATCCTCCTCAATTCCAGTAGGAAGAGGACTAACCATTGGTGTTGTTGTTCTAGAATTAACCCTGGCATCTTCATCGGCACTCAAGCCAAGTAAGATATACATGTCATCCTCACCCATAGCAACATCTCTATCATCCTCATTAGATAGAGCACCTTACGTAATTTCAATAGTTGTCCAATCAACTTAGCCTTCTAATGCCCAAATGTTGGAGGGATTGTTGGATGTACCCTCAACTGGTGGTGATACAACAATGGGGTTAGGAGAATGAGGTGCATTGGAGGCACAAGGTCTATCAAAGTCAATGCTTGCTGCAATTCGGTCATTACCTCCAACAACTTCATCAAGGTCTGTAATACTTGACTGACTACACTGATATCCAGGTTTGTGGACAACCTCTACCAACAAGAACAAGTATTTAAGGTTCAGCGATCCATTAATTCCTCCTGCAACTCATGTGTGTACTGAACTTGACATGTTCATTGGTTATCTTGTCAACTCTGTATGCAAATGCCTCCTGAGAAGGTCCCAAATAATCCTTTCTCCAAGAGATCAGCATAGAACATGTCAATCGTGTACCCCTTAATATCCACTATCCACTTCGGATCTCTACGTTGCATAGCCGTTGTACTACCATCGTTGAATATCGCATGTAGTCCCCAAATCTAACATTTATCCTAAATGCTCTTTTAGGATCAATCCTACTGGAATTGCAACACAGAAAAAACCAAATTTTGAGTTAGCGCTACTAAATCATTCGAAACTACGTTGTTTCCACGCATCCAGCAAACATGGAAAGGCTAGATGTCAAGGATGCAATATACCCGATTGGGATCTCCTTTGAGCTATGGCACTCCTACTGCCTTGCTCCGCCGCTACACCCAAGCACATCCGAGAGTGCTCTGTTGCCACCTTCGCATCTTTGTCGGGAGGCGAGGAAGCAGAGAAGGGAATGGGGGGAGATGATTTTGGGAGTGAACCCTAGCGCGAGCCGTATTTAGGTGCGAACAAGGGTTAGGAGGAACGGGACCTAGAGCGACCAAGGGGCAAAAGCGACATTTTGTGTGGCTATAACGGGGAAACTGACAAGATAATAATAACGTAATGGCAAGAAGGTATTTAATAAAGCAACAGAGTAAGGCGGGCGAGGGGGGGTTGTTAAAAATCAATTACGTCAGGAAAGAGAGTAAAATATGAATACACATCTAACAAGAGGGTAAATAATCAATTCCCCAAGTACATGTGTATATAGGTAAGTTATTTTTTAGTTACACTCATCTTATTTAGTTTTTTTTGCCAATTTATGCCAAGCATGGGTACAATATGCAGGCCAATTTATGCCAAGCTTGTTTTTTAGTAACCCATTTCAAGAAGTCCAGAATTCCGGATGGGCGTCATTTGACTTGCACTAGTGCGGTGTTTACTGGCTATTTCTTAAGTTTTCCAAATGCATGATCATGAACAATTCCGCGTGGAATTCCCGATTTGGAATCATACCTTTTTCTCACTAGAAATACTATGTTTCAAACAGGCCTTATGATAACTACACTTATCGACTCTTGTCGTTCGCAATCGCCACCAAACATTAATTGATTGATGCACTTGTAAATATACTGATGTGTCCCAGCGAAAGCTCCTGAGGGAACTTTCTGTCCCTTAACCCCAAGGTCATCATGTTATCCCCAAAATGGGCCTAAACCCCTTTTCCAAGCTAGCATCTCTTTCCATCCCAATTATGCAAATACTATCTCAAGTTGATGGAGAACCAACCATAAACCATTCATTGGCCCCAACTCACCTAGCTTACTTCATCCACTAAAAGTGTGGTGCACACTGTGCCACCTTCTTTCCATTCTGGCTCCTAATGAAAAGGCCAAAGAAAAAGGTTTATGGGGGGAGAAGATCCAAATCCACCGGTAGTAGCACTGAACCAAACTGTAGGTGTGACCCACTAATTAACATGGACATGGGATATATATATTTGTAGTCCGATGCATGACTGCAAACACATGTGGGCCATTGGATCGCAAATCAATGGCTTGAAACTAGCATTATGGAAAAATAGAGGGTGAATTTTTTTTTTCTACCTCTAGATTGCATTGATTTTGTCTAATTCTGAAATCTGGGTTTTGATCCAATATATTTTACATGATCATACGTTTTAGATATACATGCAATTTGATCCTTAGTTTCAACCATCACTACCACATAGCAGAGCAATGACGGTTTCACAAATTCCTGACGGGCCCGGAAGCAACCTCCAGGAAATTGAGTTATTGTGACGGGAGTTTTAAATCCGCCAGGAAAATTCTAAATTTCCTAAAGGTTCGATGAAAACCGCGAGGATAATTATAATTTTGTGACTGTTCGAATGTAACCATTCTGGTGGTTTTAAACCGTCAAGACAATGTTTTGGCTGCTCTCGCACAACCCCCGTGGTAAAAAAACGTTCGTGCCCTAAACATTCAGTCTTGTGCCTAAAATTGCCATGTTCCTGCGGCCAAGTCGCCGCCACGCTAAGAGATTCGCACTGCCGTGCACTGCTCATAATTTTCCTGTGGGTTCCATCAACCGCCAGAAAAATTCCAAGTAAAAATAGCGTGGCAAACCCCCGGAATGCCCCAAGTCTCCCATCCTTCCCTAGATCTCAGCCCGTATTCCCCATTTGACTCCCCACTGATTCTCTACCGTCCCACCGCATATCCTGTCACCCAGCCGCATCTCCTACGTGCCGCCATCCGCCCCATATCCTGTTTGCCCACCACCCCGCCCTGCCCCATCTCCCCTTCTATCGCATCCTCTCGAATTACGACCTTTGCCACAACAGTGTCGTCCATAGTTCAAATTATTTTGTGGATTGGATTTCACTTGCCTGCCGACGTTTCACTCATGTATGCTCGGGAAATTTGTTTTGTATAAATGATATCGGAATTGAGTTTGAATTTGGCTCCTTTGACTGTTCTTAGCCGAATTCCCTTACAAACTTTCCAACATGCAAAGCCCTCAGCCCTTGTATCTTCCCATGTCCGCCCAAGCTCCCCCTTCGGCCTACCTCTCTCTCCTCGCTCTTGGCCGAACCTAGTTCCTGTTTCTTTCTCCATTGAAGCAAAACAGGCTCAACATGAGGTTTAGCACGCACTTGCAACTTAGGGATATTTACTATCGTAGTAGATGCACCTAGGGTTTCATCATCCTCCCCTTCTTGAAGCAAAACTAACCTCGGTTTTAGTGTAGTCTTTACGGCCTTCTTTTTGCTAACCACAACCAAATCACTCTTGATTTCTTCATCGGTCATGGACAGCAAACCATGGAATTCTCACTTGTGCATGAAAGTATATCGGTTCGACTGTCCTTTATGTGTAGCATTTAGATCAAATTTCCATGGACGTCCCAATAGAATATGACCAGCATGCATAGGTACCACATCAAACTCCACCTTATCGACATAGCCAGCAATAGTGAGTGGCACTCTCACTTTGTGCGTGATCTTGACTTTCCTAGTGTTGTTGAGCCATTGGATGTAATATGATTTAGGATGCCTCCATGAGGACAATGAGAGTGATTCCACCACATCATTGCCAACATGATGCTCGAACTCCCGTTATCAATAATCAACTTACATACCTTCTCTTTGATCTTGCAATCGTTTTGAAAGATATGATGTCGTTGTCCCTTCTGCACAATAACGGTGTTATCACGCTACACTATTTGAGCTATCAAGCTAACACCTTTTTCTGAATAACAAATGATTGGCTCTAGCTTCTCAGATTGATCAGAGGGTTCAGATTCATTGTTATCTCTCTTCGTTGCATAGCTGTCATGTGTGAGTAACATTGTCTTTATATTTGGACAATCCTTCTTCATATGACCTTGGCCGTTGCACTTGAAGCATTTAATGTTGCTAGTTCTAGCCATAGATAATGCAATAGAATCACCATGTGAGGCTTCTTTGCTCGCGACAGTTATAGGCTTTGAAGTTTCCTTGAATGTACTTCGATCCGGTGTAGTTGATGCATCCGGTTTGGGAGTTGATCTCGCATCTCCTTCATGCGAAGTTGCATGCCTCCATGTGCTATGAGTGTTTCGGCCACCCCTTGCTTGAGTGTCCTTCACCCAATGTTCATCACGCTTCGCTTGATGAATTAATTCTTGCACGGTATTGTATTGCATCAAATCAACACGGTTCTGCACATCTTCATTCAGCTCCTCGAAGAAATGTGTTATAGTGGCCTCCGCCGACTCACGCACACTTGTGCGGATCATGAGCACTTGCATCTCTTGATAGTACTCGCTCACCATCTTAGCGCCTTGAGTAAGTCGTCGTAGCTTGGTATGCAATGTCCTTGTATAGTATGCCAGCACAAATCGGTCACACATAGCTTGCTTCATCGCCTCCCATGTGTTAGGACGTTCCCCTATACGATTCAATTGATCCCACCAAATAATAGCATATTCGGTGAACTCAATCGAAGCAACACAAAGCTTCTTCTCTTCGGAGTAGTGGTGGTTGTGAAAATTTTGATTGACACACATCTCCCAATCCAAATAAGCCTCCAGATCAGATCTGCCCTTGAACTCCGGTATGGTGATCGTGATTCTCCCGATACCGCCGTCTTCACATTCACGTCCATTATGATGTCCACCACGTCCAGCACCTCGACGATCAAAGTATTCATGTTGTGGACATCGTTGATGTCTTCCATGATCATAAAAAATGACCTCCTCTGAATTAGCAGCATAGAAGTCATCTCCAGCATGGCGTACAACACGTTGTGCATGTCCATGTTGTGGTTGGGGTAGCACCGGTATATTAGCTCCTCGTAGCGGTGGTAGTCTCTCCTCCAAGCGATGGATAGCAAGGTTTAGATTGTCGAAACCTTCCATCATACGTCGTTCGTTCGTATTGAGATGATCATTTAGTGTGTCTTGCACTCCTTGGATTTGAGCTTCAAGTTGATGGCGTAAGACCTTGTCGTGATGAAGAAAATAGCTAGTAGTAGCAAAAAATTGAGCACGTACGTCTGATAATAGTGTATCACCGTACATAGGCTCCTCGTTCGATCCACCATTAGAACCATGCTGGCTAGTTCTTGACATGATAATCAACGTCAAAGTACCAAGAAAAAAATTCCACGTACCATGATCAACCACGCTCTAATACCAAGATGATATGGATCAACCTGTGTTGATGCGTAACGTGACCCAATCTTTCATGGTACTTGTATTTCAATCATGATTGAAGCAAAGCCCCAACTTTCCTCCTTCTTGATTCGGCAAAAAGGAAGAACAAGTGTATCTCTAAAGCAAGTAATGATACAGGTTGATGTTGAATCAATCCGAAGAGAGAAACATAATTAAACCCGAAGAACAACACCAAACCATAAGCAATTGAGGATGTTACGAATTGGTGAGATGATCCACAAGGAATCACGGATCTTGGAAGATAAACCACCCTCCAATATTCACGTAATCATAAAACCCTAGATGATAATTTCCGAAACGCATGAATTCATTATGCGCCACATAAACATCTGACTTTTCTGTATTTTTTCAACTTTGACTTGCTTACAATGGGGGCTCTATCCCTAAATATATAGTCTTGATGAACAGTGCATGTGGGTGAATAGTATCCAAGTCGGGGAACAGTTCGCGTGAACAGTCAGAAATTAACTCCAATTGCAAACTCCTACTTTAATTCGAAATTGAAACTACTCTTAATGCTGAAAATAAATTAAACTATCCTATTACAAGAAATTTCAAAATTAATCTCTTTTTAAAAAAGATCCGAATTGGAATTGCTCCAATCCAAATCCATTTTGTATTCTTAGGCTGAAAATGCATTGATTTTGGAATTGAGTTTGAATTTGACTCCTTTGACTTTTCTTGGCCGAATTCCCATGCAAACATTCCAACAGGCGAAGCCTTCGGTCCTTGTATCTTCCCATGTCTACCCAAGCTCCCCCTTCGGCCTACCTCTCTCTCCTCACTCTTGGCCGAAGCTAGTTCTTGTTTCTTTCTCCATTGAAGTAAAATAGGCTCAACTTGAGGTTTAGCACACACTTGCTCGTTTCGATGGTTAGAATTCAGGGTCGAATTATGTTAAGGGGGATAGAACGTAATACTCCGAATTTTATTCTAAGAGGAATTTTGTTCGGGAGAGAGAATTTTTTGAAAATTCTGGTTTTTCAAAAATTCTTGGACCCTGGGCCTCCGACCCAGGGTGGGGCAACCCTGGCCAGCCAATGGCCAGCCAAGGATGGGCCAAGGAGGGGGGAGGTGCCCAAGCACAAGGCCCATGCACCCGCACCTCCCCCTCCAACCCTAGTCGGCCTCCCTTCTCCCCTCTCCCTCTCCACTTCCCCTCCCCCTTGAGCCGCCACCCCCACACCCCCAAACCAGTGCCTCCCCTGCCCCTTGGTTCCTCCTCCTCCCCTTGGTGCCGGCCTCCGATGATCCCCGGCGCTGCCCCCAAGGTCCTCCCCGAAGCCGCCTCCTCTTGCCGTCTCCTCCGGCCGATTGTCTTCCGCGTTGTGGCCGGCCATTGAAGGGAGGACGAAGAAGAAGAGGGGGAGTTCTTCGGGAGGCTAATCAACATCTCCCTACGGGTCTTCAAGGGTAACGAAGAGTCTAATTCATTGTTTGATACTATTTGGAGGAAGAATTGATGATTTGGATTGAGCCGGCATGCTGTAATAGAAATTCCAAAAAGTGTTCAGATTGTTGCGCGTCCGGTTTCGACCTCTTAGAAGCCGATCTAGAGGTTCTCCCCTCCTAGATAATTGTAGCCACGGTTCTTGGCTTTCCATAGCCAACAAGATAACCATATTCTGATCTGTGGTTCAAAAGTTATGATAGATTCCTTATTGTTGTCTTGAGAAACCTGACGAGAATTGTCAGTATAGGTGTTTGATGAAATATGAATTGTTTATGGTGAGATTCAGACTTGTCACAAAAATGTTTTCTTTAGATAATTTTATTATATTTCCAGATTGATAAAGAACACTCAAATTGGACTTATAGAGTAAAAGTTATGATATATTCTTCACTGCTATTCCGATTGTCTAGACAGATGTCTGTCAGGCATTTTCACCTGCTATTTAGTCAAATGTTTTGGCAGAATTAGGAAATCTTGTCAACTAGAGTTTTGTATTTTTGCTCGTTAAGTTTCATTGGGCACTGGACTCATGTCATTCTGAGTTCCAGATCATTAATTATGAATTTTTCTGTGTCGCTGTCCAGAATTGTTTTAGATGGAAGGATTGTATGTTTTTAATTTGGGTCTATTCGTTGTATTGGGTAGTCAGGGGGTATTGTAGACCACCGGTAGCATCATCATATCATGTGTTCTTATTTTTTAATACACATGCGTGTAGGCGGCGAGGCGGCGAGTGTAGGAGCACCTTCGTTACCTCCTAGCACGTCACATCGCGGAAGGCAAGTACAATGTGTTAAGACATATTGTTTTCTGTTGAATGTTTGTTGATGTGATGATATTGTTAAGATCCATGTTCATACTTCATGATATACATTTCGTTCTTAGTTGATAATCCATGTGGATGGAAGTGGTGACATTCATTGCATATGTTCATTCTATTCTTGCATTATTCGTGTTCCGTCCACGGGAATAGAATTGTTAAGACCCATGAACTCCAGTATGGGCACGTAAGACCCACCATTCCAGTATGGGCAATTTAGAACACCCGTATGAAACGTTCTTTATACGGTGATTGGATCTCCGGACTTTGTTAGGTACGGACTTAGGTGAACACCGACGGGTGTGTCACTCGCTATACCGGTATGACCATGTGTGCAGTCCATTCCTTTCAATGCATCCATTCATTCCATTCATACTCATAAGTGTTCAGAGATAAGTTCATACTTCGTATTGAGATTGACTAGTTCATAACCTTGATTGTTCAATTGTTTACTGTACTTGCTGAGTTCCGACTCATTCTTGTTTTCTTTATTTATTTAGGTGATCGTTGATGATGGCTTTGTTGGAAGGGAGTAGACAAGCACATTTCACCCAGTTCACTATAGTTTTCCTTCATTAATAAGTTCGATTATGTCTCTCATTGGTTAACCAAGGAACTGTAATAAATAAATTTAAGACTACAAATTATTTCTCTCCATGTTATGTTTCTGTTAAATGCTGCTAGTGGTTTGTTTAAATATTCCCTGGTTATATTCTGATGATGCCATGCTACTATTAAAGTTGGTCTCCATATGTACTTAGAGGAGTTACATTTTAAATTCTTCCGCCATTTGGTCATGTGTTAGTTCTTTAGGTAACATTTTGGCTTCCGAATAGCCAGGGTGTTACAGAGGATATCCTACTATGGGTTCATAGAGGAGATTTAAGAGCTCGACTACGTGCTTTCAAGATCCCCCTGTTTCGGTGCCGTTAGGTCCATCTCCCACAGGTGAAGGTCGACAAGTATGGTGTCACTACTATGGACCTCGAACGTGTCGGATACAAAGATGAACCATTCGTACTGCTAACCAAGTTGTCCAAGTCTTCTATATAACCGACTAGGCAAATAAGAAGCGTCACGTAGTTCTTCATGGAAAAATAAAGATTGTCGGAGTTGATAATGTAGTGGACGAGGAAAAATACAATCAATTTGATGGGTTGCCTCCTTTCCAAAACGGCATAAGGGTTGAGGAACAACAACGTGACGAAACTAGATACATACGCATCGATCATCTTGAAGGGATAATTTTTTAAGGAAATAAGCAAGTGGGATGATGAATGAAATGTTTCTGTGTCATATGTTCTGAATTTGCAATTATTGTATATGAGAATGTGTCATATGGGGAGTTCCATAATGTAGATTGAACTTGATTGGGGTAATATTGAACTTAATGGTACATGTGTGTATTTGTTCATGAATGGTTAATTGTAGTTCATTTGAGTTAATTGATTTTGTGAAATGGATGTGCTTGTTTCTTAAATTAATGAATGTGAATTTGATGTATACATGTACTAAGAATATAGCAGACGGTTTCTGTAATATTCCATAATCAAATCGGGCGAATTGGGAGAAGTCGGGATAGTCGAGGCAGTTAAAGAAGGGAAAATACCTGCTGAGAGAGGGGGTTCTCTGAAAATTCTCGGCAACCTGGGCCACGGGCCGCGGCCCAGGTGGCCCAACTGGGTGGCCGGCCAAAGGGGGGGCTCCCTAACTGTAACACCCTGGCTATTCGGAAGCCAAGATGTCACGCAAAACTATCAAACTACTAAGAATAGCATTAAAAGTGGATTATCTGATTCAATCAACAATAATTTCTAAAGAATGACAATAAGCGATCACCGATTCATGGAAAAGAATGGATAAACAAATATAATACCACGAGCAGTCAAGCAATACCAAAGTTGGATTATTACAAATGAAATTTATTTAACAAGTTGGCTTGATGAAAGGTAATAATAATTATTACGATTGGATAAAAGTGAAGTGCGTTGTGCGAACTACCCCACCAAATCACCTTGTCTTCTCCTCAATTACCTAATTAAAACATACAAAGCAAGAGTGAGTCGAAGACTCGGCAAGTACATACAAGAATAATCAAACATAGAGTGGACAACACAATCCGGTTGAATTACGAACAAATCTTGGAACACATATATGATTGAATGGAATGAATACATGAATGGATGGAATGAAAGAATGCATTGAAGGAATGGACTAATCACGACTTATCTGGGTATAGCGAGTGATACACCGTCGGTGTTCACTTAAGCCCGTACTTCACAAAGTACAGGGACCCAATCACCGTATGAAGAACGTTTCATACGGGTGTCCAAGTTGCCACATTGGAATGGTGGTCAACATTACCCACATTGGAATGGTGGGTTTTCAAATGCCCATCTTTGGAATTGATGGGTCTTTCAAATGCCCATACTGGAATTGATGGGACTTACCAAAAGAATCCACTTCCGTGGTCATAATGAATTTTATGAATGAATATGATGATTTCTCATGGTATGAATGAATAACACACATTAGTGGAAAAGACACATGGCATTCAACAACATGTGTAAACAAGTATGAGTATGCATTCCCACACAACATAATATATCAAGGATGCCACACAAGTTAGTTGCATGTAATGGAATGCAACAACTGAAATGAATGCTAATTCTTTAATCACAAGAATCATCTTCTTGAAATGAAATAAACATCGGGATGGATAGAAAAAGGCATTCACAATTTATCCCAACATCAAGCAAACAATTGGAAACATCACCAAACAAAGCAGCATAGGGTACTTGCCTTCGCGATGTGGCGTAATAGGAGGACACGAAGATGCCCCTCCACTCACCGCCTCACCACCTACACAAATGTATAATCGAAATAAGAATAACAAGGTATGACATTGCTACAAGAGCCCTTCCATCCCCTCTATCTCTCCCACCCAAACAACGGGATCAATTTTACAAGTTTACCCAACAGCCCGATTACATCTAAACTGGCAGCGATACTAGAAAACAAATCACCATTAATTATCTGTAACTCCAAAAGACCTGAAACTAGTGCTCACTGAATCTTAACAGATCAGGCTACAAAACATTAGTTGGCGGAATCCCCTGATTCGGCCAAAACAGAGGGCTAATTAATAGCTAAACACAACCTATCTCGTCTGTCTGCGAATACGGATCGAGATAAAGAAAACGGCGTAACATTCAACCTATTGATCCAATGAGAATGATTCTTATCATCTTGGAAAGATAATTTTAAGGGATAAAATAACTTAGTTGGGTGAAGGTTCTGATTCGGCCCTTAATTTGAACAAAACCGAGGGACAAACCTACTGACCTCAGTTTTCAGACAGACCGGACAGTTCGTAATCAAAAATTCATATCTCCCAAACTACAGATCGTATTTTCCTGATCTCGGTGCCAAAAGAAAGCTAACGTTCCCAGGAATACAACTCTAGAAGGGCAAAACCCCAGATTCGGCCTCTACAGTAGTCTAAACAATAGATGAAAACACTAACAATTATCTGCCCAAAATTCAGAACAGTGGTAAAGAAAATATCATAACTTTCATTATACAGATCCAATGGAGATGATCTTTATCAGCTTTGAAATATAATTTAAAGGGCTACAATAACTTATTTCGGTGGAGGTTCTGGAAATGCCTCTAACTAAATCAAAACCTAGGATCAAGCCGACAGATCTTTCTCGTCAGACAGACAGAACAGCGCGCACTAAAAAAATCATATCTCCTAAACCGTAAGGCGGAATCACGTGATCTCAGTGGCTATGGAAAGCTAAGAACAATACCGACAACTTTCTAAGAGATGGACAGGACATAAAATGAACGCATCGTACCCAAAATCAACGTACAAGGTGGTGCACAGCAAAGGGGAAGGGGGGCGGCGGCTCCAAAATGGGGGAGGGGGAGAGAAATGTGGAGTTTAGGGTTTGGGGGTGGGAACCCCCCCTCTTATGGCCAGCCACCACATGGGCCCCTCCTGGGCCGTGGCCCAGGCCCAGGTTGCCGTGAAATCACAGAAAACCCCCCGGTGAAAAGATGATTCTGGTTTTTCGATTAGCTCCCTCTTTCGAAACTTTTTCTAATAAGCCGAATCACCTTCGGGGTATTACACTAACCCTAGCCGCCAACCCTCCCCCCCCCCCACATCTCCCACCTCCCCCACTTCCTCCACTCCCTCCCTTGGCCACCACCTCCACCTGTCCTACCCGGTGCCCCTGCTGCTCCTTGCTGCCGCCTCTCCCCTATAGTGGCAGCTCCGGTGATCCCCGGTGTTGTTCTCCAAGTTCCCCTCCGAAGTCGCTTCATCCTGCCGTCGTCGCCGGCCGTCCATCGTCTCCTTTGTGGCCGGCCATTGGAGTGGGAAGAGAGGAGGAGGGAGGGAGACTATTGGGAAGCGGATCAATGTCGTCCCACGGGTCTACAAGGGTAACGAGAGATCTCACCCACTGTTTGATATTGTTTGGTGGTGGATTGATCGATTAGCGCTAAACCGTTTGCGATGCTGCCGATTCAGTTGGATCCGAGAGATTGTGCGCCCGGTTTCGGCGTCCTAGAAGCAGAATTTGATATTTTCGTCTCCTAGAGTTTTGTAGCCCCGATTATTATATTTCCATAGGCACCAAGATCATGAGATTGCACCTAACAGTTTATGAGATATGAATTTTTAACTGCGCACTGTTCTGTCTGTCTGAGATCTGTGGACTGTCGGTTTGTTCCTCGGTTTTGATGTAGTTAGAGTCATATTCAGAACTTCTACCCAACTAGGTTATTGTATCCCTTTAAATATTATTTCCATGTTGATAAATATCACCTCCATTGGATCAGTAGAATGAAAGTTACATCATTTTCTTTACTGCTGTTCTGAATTCTGGATAGATGTCTGTTAGTTGTTTTCAACCGCGGTTTAGCCAACTGTTTTCGCCGAATCAAAGAACCCCGTCAACTAGAGTTTTATAGAATTATGCGTTAATTTTCATTGGGCACTGGTTCCAGGTCGTTTTGGGTCACATATAATTATTTATGATTTTATTTGTACTGCTGTCCAGTTGGTTGGGCAGATGGCTGAAATGAGTATTGTCCGTTTATATTCGTGGTTTGTGTTAGTTAGTGGGAGGGATAGTGTGGGTCTCCCGTACCTAAGCCATGCCACGTTTTTCTTATTTTGGGATCATACTTGTGTAGGCGGCGAGGCATCGCGTGTGGGAACACCTTCGTTGCTTGCTAACGTGTCGCAATGCGAAAGGCAAGTAAATTGAAATCCTTTACATTGATGATTGATGTGTGTTTGTGTTCATGCTAATATTTCCATGATCCATGTTTTCAATCAAAGATGTTAATCAATATTCATATTCCATTACATACAAGTGCAATGTGTTAAGATATATTAATTTCTGTTGAATGCTCGTTGATGGTTGATGTGCTGGTAATGTTGTGATCCATGTTCATATTCCATGTTATACATTCCGTTCCTATTTGATAATCCGTGAGGAAGAAAACGATAATATTCATTGCATATGTTCATTTCATTCATGTGTTGTTCATATTTCTTCCACGGGAATGGATTTGTAAAGACCCATCAACTCCAGTATGGGCATGTAAGACCCACCATTTCAATGTGGGCGGTTTCGGACACCCGTATGAAACGTTCTTCATACGGTAATTGGATGCCTGGGCTTTGTTAAGTACGGGCTTAAGTGAACACCGACGGGTGTCTCACTCGCTATACCGGTATGAGCATGTGTTAGTCCATTCCTTTCAATGCATCCATTCATTCCATTCACACACATAAGTTTTCAGGGATTAATTCATAATTCGTATTGAGATTGGCTTGTTCATAACATGGTATATTCAAATTGTTTACTGTACTTGCTGAGTTTCGACTCATTCTTGTTTTCTGTCTTTATTTAGGTGAACGTTGATGATGGCTTTGTTGGGAGGGATTAGGCAAGCATATTTCACTCAGATCACTATTATTCCTCTTCATTGATTACGTTCGATTATGTCTTTCGTTTGTTAACTGAGATACTATAATAAATAAGTCTAAGACTGAAGGTTACTTCGGTTGTTAGATGCTGCGAGTAGTTCTTTAAATTACTCTTTGATCATATTCTGATATATTCAGTCTTAATTCCTGCTATGCTTCTATTAAAGTTGGTCTCTTTATGTACTTAGAGGAGTTACAGTTTAAATTCTTCCGCAATTTGGTTGTATGTTAGTCCTTTAGGTAACATCTTGGCTTCTGAATAGCCAGGGTGTTACAGTTGGTATCAGAGCGGGCTTTAGGTCTGTGGTTAATGGAAAATTATTAAAAATGACACACTGTGCACAGTAGGTGGGGTTTGGGAAATCCATTGCATCCGCATTTCTAATGATGTGGTTCATTATGTTGTACTGTATCGAATTGCTTCTGTACTGTCTTTCTTGTTGTTAAATTATGATATTTTGTGTTATCCTATATACATTAAATTATTCTACGATTGTCACGAGATGATCCTATATATATATTCATAATTGATTGCATTAGTTATGTGTATCGGCAACGAACGTTGAGCAGTTGAGTTCGTGGTTGTTGTCTTCGGTTTTGCCAAGCTACACCACTGTTCGTGATATGAAATTAGAGAAGTTCTTACCCCTGTTCCATAAGTTCTGTGTTGAGCATGAGCTCGTTGATGAATTTATTATCTTTCTCGAGCTTGTATCTGGTTTCCGGGTTGTAGTTTCTTGTAGTTCATGAATTTCTTCTGAATGGGGGGTTATAATGTAGTGGGCAAGCTCCAGTAAGTCTCTGCTCGTTCTTTGAAACAATTATTATTCTTTCGATTATTGTGATATTTATGCTCCACGTGAGCGTAGTTAAATTGCAAAACTTATCTTTTCACAGAAGTTCTGTTTTACCCCTGTTGGATAATTTAACTCATTTGTTCGCTTGGAATTTCGGGCATTAGAAGATTTCTTTTGTAAGTTCTTTATTTAGTGTGCAACGACCTTGCATATTTCTTTTGGAATGACTTAGAAAGTTGTTCTTTTCCTTGATTTCTGAATTTAACAAAATCTTGTCAGGTAGTGTCGGTAAATTTCTCTTGGGCTCGAAATTCATGGTAGTTGATGAGACTCAATGGGCCTTTAATGGTTCTCTAAAATCATTATTGTTTTTCGATTGTTGAGTGGCTTTTACTACTGGTGATCTTCGACAATTGGCAATATTTGTAATACCCCGAAGGTGATTCGGTTTATTAGAAAAAGTTTCGGAAGAGGGAGCTAATCGAAAAACCAGAATCATCTTTTCACCGGGGGGTTTTCTGTGATTTCACGGCACTGGGCTCGGCCACGCCCAGAGGAGCCATGTGGTGGCCAGCCATAAGAGGGGGTTCCCCCCAAACCCTAAACTCCACATTTTTCTCCCCCTCCCCCCCTTTGGAGCCGCCCCCCCTTCCCCCTTGCTGTGCACCGCATTGTACATCGATTTTGGGTAAGATGCGTTTGTTTTCTGTCCTGTCCATCTCTTAGAGAGTTGTAGGTATTGTTCTTAGCTTTCCATAGCCATCGAGATCACGTGATTCCGCCTTACGGTTTAGGAGATATGATTTTTTTTAGTGCGTGCTGTTCTGTCTGTCTGACGAGAAAGATCTGTCGGCTTGATCCTAGGTTTTGGTTTAGTTAGAGACATTTCCAGAACATCCACCCAAATAAGTTATTGTAGACCTTTAAATTATCTTTCAAAGCTGATAAAGATCATCTCCATTGGATCAGTATAATGAAAGTTATGATATTTTCTTTACCACTGTTTTGAATTCTGGACAGATAAATGTTAGTGTTTTCATCTATTGTTTAGACTACTGTAGAGGACGAATATGGGGTTTTGCCCTTCTAGAGTTTTATTCCTGGGAACGTTAGCTTTCTGTTGGAACCGAGATCAGGAAAATCCGATCTGTAGTTTGGGAGATATGAATTTTTGATTACGAACTGTCCGGTCTGTCTGAAAACTGAGGTCAGTAAGTTTGTCCCTCGGTTTTGTTCAAATTAGGGGCCGAATCAGAACCTTCACCCAACTAAGTTATTTTAGCCCTTAAAATTATCTTTCCAAGCTGATAAGAATCATTCTCATTGGATCAATAGGTTGAAAGTTACTCCGTTTTCTTTATCTCTGATCTGTATTCTGGACAGACGTAGATGGGTTGTGTTTAGCTGATAATTAGCCCTCTGTTTTGGCCGAATAAGGGGATTCCGCCAACTAGTGTTTTGTAGCCTGATCTGTTAAGATTCAATGAGCACTGGTTTCAGGTATTTTAGAGTTATAGATAATTAATGGTGAATTTTCTCGTACCGCTGCTTAGAAGGTCTGAAATCTGGCTGAATAGTTTATTTTTTCATTTTGGGTCTATGCGGTATATTGCATTGTCAGGGGTTATTTTAGAACACCGGTAGCAGTGTTATATCATTGTTCTTATTTTGGAAACATGCTTGTGTAGGCGGCGAGGCATCATGTGTGGGAACACCTCCGTTGCCTACTAACGAGTCACAACGCGAAAGGCAAGTACTGTATGTTAACTGGTGTTGAATTCAAAAGAATGCATAATGATATATTGTTTACATGAATGTTCTTGTGCTTTGTTCATGATGTTGATATACTGCAAGTGACTAGTGTGGCCTTATTGGTACATTATGTTGTGTGTGAATACATACTTATACTTGTTTACATATGTTGTTGAATGCCATGTGTCTTTTCCACTAATGTGTGATATTCATTCATACCATGAGAAATCATCATGTTCATTCATAAAATTCATTATGACCACGGAAGTGGATTATGTTTGGTAAGTCCCATCAATTCCAGTATGGGCATTTGAAAGACCCATCAATTCCAGCATGGGCATTTGAAAACCCACCATTCCAATGTGGGTAGTGTTGACCACCATTCCAATGTGGCAACTTGGACACCGTGATGAAACGTTCTTCATACGGTGATTGGGTCCCGTACTTTCATGGCACGGGCTTAAGTGAACACCGACGGGTGTATCACTCGCTATACCGGTATATGCAGTCGATAAGTCCATTCCTTCAATGCATTCTTTCATTCTATCCATTCATGTATTCATTCCATTCAATCATATATGTGTTCCAAGATTTGTTCGTAATTCAACTGGATTGTGTTGTCCACTCTATGTTTGATTATTCTTGTATGTACTTGCTGAGTCTTCGACTCACCCTTGCTTTGTATGTTTTAATTAGGTAATTGAGGAGAAGACAAGGTGATTTGGTGGGGTAGTTCGGCACACTGCACTTTACTTTTATCCAACCAGAATAATTATTATTACCTTTCAGTCAAGCCAACTTGTTAAATAAATTTCCAGATTTGTAATAATCCAACTTTGGTATTGCTTGACTGTTCGTGGTATTATATCTGTTTATCCATTCTTTTCCATGAATCTAGTGATCGTTTATTATCATTCTTTAGAAATTATTGTTGATTGAATCTGTATAATCCAGCTTTAATGCTATTCTTAGTAGTTTGATAGTTTTGCGTGACATCTTGGCTTCCGAATAGCCAGGGTGTTACAATATTCTTATCTCCATGGTTGTTCTTTCTTTCTTATTGTAAAAGAGCGACTCATTTACTCGTCTGATAGTTTGAATAACGAGAGTTTTCTGTTGCAAGTTCGTTGACACAAGAAAGCAATGGCTCCATGTATTTCTTTTCGATCATTCCGCTTGTTGAAGTTTAATGCATCTCTTTTCTGAAGAAAAGTGTTAAAACCCTTTGGTGGTGCTGTGTTGTGATTAAGTCGGAGGTCGTACTCAAATAAAAATTGTGGGCTACGAGTTTCTATTGGTCCCTATTTATTTTTTAAAATAATTTCCTGTCTTTCTGACTGCTGAGCTCTCTTTACTATTTGTAAACGTTATTAATAACATGATCGTTCTCTTTATGTTAGCCCTATCTTTCTTGTTGATAAAGGCAACTTGGTTATCCGTTTGGCATTTCGGAGAAAGGAAATTTCCTTTCACAAAGTTCATCGAAGAAATTTCGACTCTGTTCATTTCTTTTGAAGTAGTGGAGTGTTGGAGTTTAGAACCTCCCTTTGAAAAAGAAAAGTGTCGAAAACCTTAGTCAAGTTTTGTGGTGTTTTGTGAGGTGTTGTAAGTAAATAAGCTAGTTGATAATCTAGGAGTTCAAGCTGGATTATTAGCATGATGCACAATTAATCTTGACCGATGTCCTCGGTAGTGTAGCTAGTTAGCTAAATTTACCTATTTTTCTTGGTATGCTAAGATTGCTGAAACCTTATGCTTTCGCCACCTTGAGATTTTCAGCTTTCAAAGTCAGTACCTGCTTCTCATTTGGAGTTTGATCTTCTTCTCGTGCGGGTCATGTGACCTCAACTGTGGACTTCCCATATGTTTTCTGATTTCATTGTCAAATTGGTTTTCCACTTGGTCATGTATTCCTTGCGAGTGGTAAAATATTTTCTAGTTGGCGAAAATCGTTTTCATGTTCCTCTTCTTTTGAGAAAGATTCGACCCATTCTTTTCGCATGAGTCTTTCGAGGTGTTTTCTAATTGTTGTTGCGAAACTGATGTTAAACCTTGTATTAAATTGATCGCCCACGGTGATATCTCTTAAATGATAACACTTCAAGTTTAGTTTTCGTGACCTTTTGGAGTTCGTGAATAATCTGGTAACTGAAATTATTTTAAGTAAAATGGTGTATGGAGTTATCCTATTACTTCTTAAGAGTTTCGTGTGATTTAGTCCTAAAGACTCCTTGGTTTGAGTTCGCAAAGGAAGGTTGCAATCAAAGGAAATTTTTGTTGATTTCTTCAAGAGGAAATTAATCTGTTTGTTTTGCGTGAAGTCTTATAAATGAAATTTTTTTGAGTTTTGTTGCTGAGATCATTTGGATCTCATGCTTCATGAGTAGATGAACCGTTCCGAACAAATTTGGCGTGTTGAAGAATTTTATTGGTTCTTAAGTAGTTCTGTGGGTTGGACTAAAGAACTTACATTGTTCGTATTATTAGTTCAAGGACTAAATGCTATGTTAAAGGAAGGAGTGCAGTAGAAGTATTTGAGAATTTGAGTCAAGTTTTGTATCATGTGGTTATTTGAAGCTTGCCTAGATTTCTGCTCCTTCTGCTCAAGATATGTCGAGTTTCAACCGTAATGTCATTTTCCTTATTAGTTGTTACTTGTTAATTCCTTTTTGAGGGATGTGTACCCTCAACCGTGAGTTCAAGTTTTGTTTCTTTTAAGGTCCTCTTTACCGGATTCTTTCTTTTGGTTTCGTGCTCGCTGTGAGGAGCAATATTTTTCTGTGTGACGAAGCTTGTCCTTATTCGCCTCTTTCTTTTGAGAAGGACCCAGCAGTTTTGTTGCAAAGTTTTGCAAAGCGTAAATTGGCCTCTGTTTAGTGGTGGCTAAGTTTTGGTAGTGGTGATATTTTGCTACCAGGTTATTGGAGGAGTAGTAGGATGTGAAATGGTTTTGATCTGTATCTCTTGGAGGAAAAAAATTTGATCCACAGGGAATGTTTGGTTTCGAAGTAGACCTGAATAGTGTGATGGTTGAGCGGAACCTATGGCATAGTGAAATTCCAGAACTTCAGTTCATGTTGAAAGGTCGAGGATTATTGAAGGTATGAAAACCTAGATTAAATTTATAGAGTAACGCAATTGGATATTGTAGAGGTTTTGGAAGTTAAATCTGGGCTTTACACACTTATGCTAGACCATTGGTCACACGATGATTGTGTGTAAAGAGAGTGGAATGATAGAGTTTCCTGAGTAGTGGAATGATAATTGATAGAACCCTTCTGATGTAGTTCATGAACGTGCGTGCTAAGGATTTTGAGTTGTTCTTGGAGATTAGAGGTAATGTGATTGCGTGGGACCTATTCAGTGGTGCTTTGGATGCCTTCTATCAAATCGATTTTGTTAGTAGAATGAGTTACCTAGAGTATTCGGTGGATTCAATAGAGCCTCTCCACAATGGTGTGGATGATGTACTTCAATTTGAACATAATTTGAGGATGTTTAACTAAGAGATTTCAGCTCAGGTGGTATGTGATGAATTCGAATTTGAAGTTTCGAGAGAAATTTTATTCCTAGAAGAGAGAAACTGAGGAAAAGGATGTTTCATCGGATAATGAGGAGTTTTCTTGATTCTCGTTTGAGTTTTGTGTCGTTGACCGGTGTTTTCTGCAATTTGAGTTGGGGTTGTGTTGGTATGTTGATTCTTTTCAATTCAGACAAATTGCAAGTATTTGGATTGGGCGTTCGAGTGATTTCTCCTTTGGTTGTCGTGGTGTTCATTTGTAAGCTGCCTATTTATAAAATGGATTTATTTTTGAGATGAATTGTCAAATTTGGAATTTAACCTTTTGGTGGAGGTTAGCAGTGCGTGGATGCGATGAGGACTCTCTATTTCCAGTTGGATTCTCTTCGTTTCTGGAAGTCGCAGAAATTAGGAAGTTGGCATATCACGTTGACCGTCTCGGGTCCTTATTCGAGTACGCATTGTATGATGTGCTCGAGTGTTAAGCGAGTAACTAAGAAATTCCAAGCTTGGGATGTCGTTATTTCTTTCTAGTCGCGCTTCCTTTCTAGTAGATCGATGCGTAGATTCGAGGTCGAATCCTGTTAAGGGGGGTAGAATATAATATTCCGAAATCAAATCGGGTGAATCGGGAGAAGTCGGGATAGTCGAGGCAGTTAAAGAAGGAAAAATACCTGTTGAGAGAGGGGGTTCTCTGAAAATTCTCGGCAGCCTGGGCCACGGGCCGCGGCCCAGGTGGCCCAAGTGGGTGGCCGCCCAAAGGGGGGCTCCCCTAACCCTAGCCGCCACCCCCCCACATCTCCCACCTCCCCCACTCCTCCCCCACTTCCTCCACTCCCTCCCTTGGCCGCCACCTCCACCTCTCCTACCCGGCGCCCTGCTGCTCCTTCTTGTCGCCTCTCCCAGTAGTGGCAGCCCGGTGATCCCAGTGTTGTTCCCCAAGTTCCCCTCCGAAGTCGCTTCCTCCTGCCGTCGTCGCTGGCCGTCCGTCGTCTCCTTTGTGGCCGGCCATTGGAGAGGGAAGAGAGGAGGAGGGAGGGAGACTATTGGAAAGCGGATCAACGTCTTCCCATGGGTCTACAAGGGTAACGAGAGATCTCACCCGCTGTTTGATATTGTTTGGTGCTGGATTGATGGATTAGCGGTAAACCGTTTGCGGTCTGTCATATTCCAGATTGGATCCAGTAGCTTGTGCGCCCGGTTTCGGCATGCTAGAAGTAGAATTTGATATTTTTATTTTCTAGAGTTTTGTAGCCCGATTGTTATCTTTCCATAGGCACCGAGATCATGAGATTCCACCTTACGGTTTATGAGATATGAATTTTTAACCGCGCACTATTATGTCTGTCTGAGATCTGGGGACTGTCAGTTTGTTCCACGGTTTTTATCTAGTTAGAGTCAGATTCAGAACTTCTACCCAACTAGGTTATTGTAGCCCTTTAAATAATATTTCCAAGTTGATAAATATCACCTCTATTAGATCAGTAGAATGAAAGTTACATCATTTTCTTTCTTCTTTGTGCAATTACGACAAATGTCATTAGTTGTTTTCAACCGCGGTTTAGCCAACTGTTTTGGCCGAATCAAAGAACCCCGTCAACTAGAGTTTTGTAGCGTTATGCGTTAATTTTCATTGGGCATGGGTTCCAGGTCGTTTCACGTCCCAGATAATTATTTATGATTTTATTTGTACTGCTTTCCAGTTGGTTGGGCAGATGGCTGAAATGAGTATTATCCGTTTATATTCATGGTTTCTGTTGGTTAGTGGGAGGGATAGTGTGGGTCTCCCGTACCTAAGCCATGCCACGTTATTCTTATTTCGGGATCATACTTGTGTAGGCGGCGAGGCATCGCGTGTGGGAACACCTTCGTTGCTAGCTAACGCATCGCAACGCGAAAGGCAAGTACATTGAAATCCTTTATATTGATGATTGATGTATGTTTGTGTTCATGCTAATATTTCCATGATCCATATTTTCAATCAAAGATGTTAATCAATATTCATATTCCATTACATACAAGTGCAATGTGTTAAGATATATTAATTTCTTTTGAATGCTCGTAGATGGTTGATGTGCTGGTAATGTTGTGATCCATGTTCATATTCCATGTTATACATTCCGTTCCTATTTGATAATCCATGAGGAAGAAAACGATAATATTCATTGCATATGTTCATTTCATTCATATGTTGTTCAGGTTCCTTCCACGAGAGTGGATTTGTAAAGACCCATCAACTCCAGTATGGACATGTAAGACCCACCATTTCAATGTGGGTAGTTTCGGACACCCGTATGAAACGTTCTTCATACGGTAATTAGATCCCCGGGCTTTGTTAAGTACACGCTTAAGTGAACACCGACGAGTGTCTCACTCGCTATACCGGTATGAGCTTGTGTTAGTCTATTCCTTTCAATGCATCCATTCATTCCATTCACACACATAAGTTTTCAGAGATTAATTCATAATTCGTATTGAGATTGGCTTGTTCATAACATGGTATGTTCAAATTGTTTACTGTACTTGCTGAGTTTCGACTCATTCTTGTTTTCTGTATTTATTTAGGTGAACGTTGATGATGGCTTTATTGGGTGGGATTAGACAAGCATATTTCACTCAGATCACTATTATTCCTCTTCATTGATTACATTCGATTATGTCTTTCATTTGTTAACTGAGATACTGTAATAAATAAGTCTAAGATCAAGGTTACTTGGTTTGTCGATGTCATGAGTAGTTCTTTAAATTACTCTTTGATCATATTTCGTGTATTAGGTCTTAATTCTCGCTAGTGTTTCTATTAAAGTTGGTCTCTTCATGTACTTAGAGGAGTTACAGTTTAAATTCTTCCTGAATTTGGTTGTATGTTAGTCCTTTAGGTAACATCTTGGCTTCCGAATAGCCAGGGTGTTACAGTTTCTTAGGACAAACCATTGGAGAGACATCAGCTATCACAGATGGTTTCATTTACAAACCGTTTATGCTACATCATCAGCTATCACAGACTGTTTCATCTACAAACCAAAGTGAGTGCAAGAGAGAAGGGGGTTTCATTTTCCTTGAATCTGCGAGAAAAGGGAAGAAATATGTGGCACTTACGAGCTCTTGGCGTTTGGCAATGGCGGTGACGAGAGGAAGAAGAAAGGGATAGGAGGTAGAAAGGGGGAGGTGCGGCTGACAAGCGGGCCCACGCTGGCGGTGAGAGAAAGGAGGCAACGGGGAAGGCTAGACCAGTGCGGGAGGATGGGCCAAGCGGACTAGAAAGAAAAGAGAGAAAAAGGGAGCGGCCTGGGACAGAAAAAAAGAAAATGGGCCAAGGGAAAAGGAATTCGGCCCAAGAGAGGATTTCTGCATTTTAATTCATTTTCGATTTTCAAAAAAAGTAACAAAACAAAAGGGTATTTAGAAAATACCAAATAGAGTTCAACAAATCTAACAAAATTCCCAGAAATTCCCTAAATTATTTTGAACTTAATAAAATTAATTCCAACTTAAAGTTTACTTTTATTTTTTGCACATAAATTATTTTTAAATTCTAGAAAGTAGGAAAAACCTTTTTTAAATTCTAAAAAATTCAAGAAATTAATTAAATTTTCCTTTTTAACTTTAAATCCAAGAAAATTCAAAAAAAAACTTAATAAATTTTATTTTTGACTTTGAAATCCAGGAAATTTAAGAAAATCAAGAAAATTCTTTTAAATCTCAGAAAATCCAATAAAATAATTAGTTTATTAATTTTATTTTTGGTAACAGAACTTTAGGATGTTACAGCTACGTTGTGTCCAACGAGTTAGCAGCCATGAGCATCTGTGTCATCGATGACGTGGCCAGTCCCGAGCCCTAGCCATGTGGACTTGTTCCACCGTGCAAATGTCTGCCTTGTTAACCCCACCGCCGGTTCCTATTCATGAACCCAAATTTCGTGAGACCGTAAACCTTCTTCATGGACTCGGTCAATATACCGTAGGCCCACATGTCAGCGACCCAATTTCTTTTCCTTTAGGAAACTAATTCCGTCTGAAAATCAATTCCCTTGTTGATGTCATGCTGGCGCAATAATCCGGAATTTACTTTACGGAGAAAATTCTGTAGGATCGAATACAGCAATCAGAGGGAGGTGAATGATCGTACCACTTTCTTCTCCAATTAATGAGTATGACATGTGTTGGATTTAACCGACAACTGAGGCCACCATAGTCGTGCGAGATCCCTCCTAGACGCTGTGGTCGAATCTTCTCTGATTTGTTGGCTACGACCAAGTGAACGACACAACATGTGATTGAAGAAGATGATATCAACCTGGTCAAAGGAGTTTCGACCACCTAGTCGAAAGAGTTTGACTATTGGATTTCTTCCGTCCTACAACTTCAGAGCGTCACGCACTGCTTGGAACGAGATCAAGTCCAAGACTGAAAAACACACCGCCAGCGTTGACTAATCTTTCTTGGAATATATCTGATATGTTATTTATGAATGATGTTCTATGGCTACAAAGTGCTTTAACGACACCCCTCAAAACCTAGCACAAAAACTCCAAAAGTTTTCTCCCCAAAGTCGTCGCCAAAAAAACTTCATGTAACTCTTAACCTCTCGCTCCTTTTATATATTGGAGCTCTAAATCGTGTCCTCATAAACAGGACAAAAAATCCTATCTGCTTCCGAAAATCAAGGGACCCTAAACCCCTCCAAACACGGGTTTTTCAAAATCTTTTAACCTTCTAGTTATAGACACCTTCCATAACCCCTCACGCGTCGAAGCCTCAAGGACTGCACCACCCGTACCCTCTCCACGTATCATACAATCCACCTTTGATCTCCACATGTACCAGCATAAGCCTGGCTACCTCGTGACTTCTTGAACTACCTGAGCCTTGGATTTTTTCCATCCTAGTCCCAGTCCTCCTCGTCATTGACCATGACTGTCTCCACACCCAACCTGCACATGCAAAGATCAAAGAACGTTTTCCCGACACAAGTTCTCCAACTTGACCAATATCAGTCTACACACGCATATCACACCCTCATCCATCAATAAACATGAACCAGATCATCCACGCTCTTAATTTCCAAGCCTTCAGAAAAATAACTCGAGACCACTCTGAAAAATCGGTCTAACTGCTATGTACAAAAGTCGGACGATCACCGTCGATTAGACACAGTACTCAAGGTACTCGAAGATGACAAGAATTGAAGCACTCAAAGCCTACGACTACCTAACAGAAGCCTACGACCACCGATCAGAAGCCTACGACCATTGATCGCAAAGCCTACGACTATTGATCACCGACCAGGCACTGTAGCTTTCGACCATCGATCCAACACTGTAGCTTTCTACCATCGACCATACACTGTTGTTGGACCGAAAAGGCGACTAGAGGGGGGGGGGGTGAATAGGAGCACGCTCACTTTTTCCCAAAACATGAATTCAACACAATTTCACTCCAATAGCTATGATGAAGCTATGAAGATCAATATACCAGTACAGCGGAAGACTAGTATTGAATCCAATTAAAACCCCTAAGCAATGTGATAAAAATCAGCAAGAATAAAAACTAACAGAGACGGGCGGTCGACCATTTGTTATCTTGGCGGTCGACCAGTGCCAAATCGGTCGACCTACGGTGTGGGGCGGTCGGACCGACACCAAAATCGGTCGACCTACGGTGTGGGGGCGATCGACCGGCAGCTCGAGCAGTAAAAAGCGGCCCGATGACGGTTGCAATTAGGTCTAACTTTTGATTCTCAACTCCAAACTTAACGAAACTTTGCACACACCTTCTCTATGATATTAAGGACCTATTCCAATCAACAATTATGATAATTCTTGGACGAACAAAGATCTTTTATGATCTGATTGAAGAAGGGTGCAAAACCGGGCAAAAGTGAAAACTAGATCCAATCGCTTGCTCGTGGGTGATTGATGATCAAATTGATCCTAGATAGGTTCTCACACATCACAGCAAGCTAATCCACGTGAAAGAATCAATCACAAACTCGCGGATCAAAGAAAGCCCTAAAATCATGAAATTGAAAGCAAGAACGAAAAGAGACTTATCTCAAGCAAACCTTGCATAGATTAAGAATGAGATCGTTGCTGGATTACACCCACACCATCATGGATCAGTGGTCAATCCAAGATCACAAAATTCTCCTCAAACCATGAAAAGCCCTAGCCTCCACCTCAACTCCCCTAAAGACAATTAGGGTTTTGAAACATAAAAAGGCGAGAGAGAGAGAGGTGCAGCCACCATCTCCTCCTATTTATAGTGGAGGCCTAAAACTCTTAGGGTTTGACTCTCTTAGGCTCCCGTTAAGGCCCACTAACAAACGGGTCACACACGCACGCTTCGCAAAGCGCCGTCTTTAACCTTTTGACCTAAACCGCTTCACCATGCACCATGGATTTGCCAATAGGTCACCATTGTCCATCTTGTGTCACGCTTGAGTCGTTGACCTCACCCGGCATCGCCGATCGCTCGACCTCAACTCTCCAAGTCTAGTCCCGATCCTCCTCGCCGTTGACCGTCGTTGACCACCAAGCAACCTGCACAACCACAGACAAGCAAACACGAATTCGGGAACAAGTTCTTCACAACTTGACCCATGTTAGTCAAAACATGCATCATGCAAACCATATGCCATGAAACCAATGACTTTGACCTAACAAAACAACATCGCCACGGTTGGCCGTCGTTCAAGTAGAAACCGGTCCGACCGCCCAGTGAGCGGCGGATCGCTTCTTGGCGGTCGGACCGCTCCTCGTGAGCCGGTCGGACCGCCTTGGGACTTAGCCAATTTCAACCCCGAAAATCCAAACCTTCGAAACTTTAAACCAATAGAACTTTTTCTGGAGACTCCAAAATCATGAGACCAAGTGCATTGGGATCCCTCACTTGCCTACAACACCTATTTTTGGCCCAAACTTGTTTTGGCCACTTTGGTCATCGCCGTCCGATCGCCCCACATGGCGGTCCGACCGATATGGGACCGGTCGGACCGCATTGCAAGGACCGGTCGGACCGCCCTTGTCCGAGAAGCTCAGAACTTTGTCGAAAACACGTGAAACGACAAACCGTAAACGCCATTGCCAATTGTCACATCATCCTAAGATGGAACATATCCCCATGAAATCCACAATCTCCCCTTGATGAACACATTGGCAATTATCCGTAAAATATAAGTAAGAGGTTTGAAAACGAGTTTATTCGCATTTTACACAAAGGCACAACTTGGTCCATAAGCAAGAAAAAGCAATGTAAATGACCAAGCCGGCATCGTAATAGTATAGGCATGTGAGACAAGGCAAAAGTAAGCATAAAACTTTGATTTCGAAAAGGGTCAAAATTCTCACATAAGGTCCATATGAAAGAACAATTGTTCAATTGACCTATGATCATTGTGAGTTTAAAAGAATGCAATTCAAGTTCAGAATATTCAATAAGACAATAAGAATGCAACTCAAGAACTCCCCCTCACTATGATCCTCAATTTTCAAATTTTTTTCCCCTTTGTATAAACTTCTCCCCAATAAAGAAATATCTTCTTATTAACACATCTTCTCTTCTCATTTAACACATCTTCTCCCCCTTTGACAATGGATTCATCAAGGAATCACGCCTTCCTCTCATCCAGAGATAATAAATATAGAATAAAGGAAGAAGCAGAAACAAAAGAAGCATAAAGAGGAATATGCAAGAAGTGCAATAGAGTGGCTTCAATTTTTGTATTTCTCAATTTTTTTATTACAAGAAGCTTTGGAGATTACCCAAAAGAACAAGCTAGTATCTCTAATATTGCACAAACAGCATATCAAGCCCGATAAATACTAGCAAGATCATGGTAAGACATATATATCAAAGCTAAGCACAAAGGCTCAATAAGTAAAGCAGTAGATTTGATCAATTTAAGCAATGCTTCAAATTCAGCAAGTTCATCAACAGGGATCCTAAAGTGAAATTGGCCATGTCAAAATGTCAAAGTGAGATAAAAAATCTAACAAAGACCACATTAAGAGTCAATCAAGTCCCGTATTGAATCATTTTGCTCAATATTTTGTAAACGCCCATTTGTCAACATTTTTCTCATTTGCATTGAATATTGAAGTTGACTAATGATCTAACTTAGTGACAAGATCCTGGACTAGGAGCCATCCACAAACTCATCCTAAGCTTCGACCAAAAGTTGATTAAAGGTATATCTTAGTAAAGAAGATCCTGGACTAGGAGCCATCCACAAACTCTTTCTAAGCTTCTACCGGGGAGACAAATCTTGAGGCTCATGTCATTTCTGACAAGCAGTCCCCATGAGATCGTCTGGTTCATCAAACTATCTTCAAGTTCATGTCATTTGACAAGCAGTCTCGTAAGAATAGTTTGGCACAATTTAAGCATAAGACAATCTTGATTTTCATTTTTCACATGAGCAGTTTTAGAATCTCAAGAACACAAAAGCTCAAGTAATGGTCAATTTTAGATCAAAGAGCTAACAAAGCAATTTCAGACAGGCCAATGTCACAAGAGGAGCACTAATTGCGCAACTCGCTAAAACATCCACAAATTGCAATTTCTTAGTTTGAGTTGTTTAAAAGGTTCTAGCTCATATAGCAAAGACTTAGCTACACATGTAAAAGCATGATAATTCTAGCAAGTCAAAGAACTAGACATGACATTGAGAAAGAATTGAAATACAAAAGCTCTAAAGGGTAATAGGCAAAGCTTCATCAATTTTTAAAATAAGGTAAAATCTTATATTACAATGCATCTTTTGGATTTTTCATACCATTTGTTGTAACCACTTTTGGAGTTTTCATATGAATGCAATATGACACAATGAGATGCAATTAAAAAGCCTAAAACCTAAAAAGTTCGAAAAGATCACTAAGTTCGGAAAAGAACAATAAAAGATCAAAAGAACAAGGAAAGATAAGAAAAGATCAAACTCCCCTCAAACCAACCCATAAGGATAAATTACCCTAACTCGCTTCTTAAGGAGGAAAATCTGGTTTGATCTAAAGGCTTGGTAAGAATATCCGCCAATTGAGCTTCTGACTCTCGAAGTGCATCACAATATCACCTTTTCAACATGATCTTTAAGGAAGTGAAAGCGAATGTCTATGTGCTTAGTCCTAGAATGTTGCAATCGGGTTTTTAGCAATATTAATAGCGTATGTTATCACGTAAAAGAGGAACACTAGCAAAGTTTAACCCATAATCTTTCAAAGTGGACGTCATCCACAAAATCAAGCACAAAGAACTAGCAAAGACTACATACTCGCTTCAAAGATGGATTGTGCAATGTAAGACCGCTTAGAAGACCAAGATACAAGAGAAGTGCCTAGGAAGTGACAGTGCACGAGGTACTCTTCCTATCTAACCGACGACCCGCAAAATCGAATCAAAACCTCTAATGGACAAAGTCAAGAGCAGAATATCAAATGCCATATAAGAGGGTAGAGTGTAAATACCTGAATATGCGCTTAACGGCTTGGCGATGGGAAGTTCTCGGAGACGCCTGAAATCTTGCACAAAGGCAAACCGTGAAGTGAATGTCCGATCTCGAGACCGTCAAATATAGAAGGGAGCCGATCATGCTGCGGTACTCGCGTTGATCCACGACTTCTCCTTCCTCATCTGGATCCAAAACAGTCGAAGTTGCCATGGGAGTGGAAATTGGCTTGCAGTCACCCATGTTGAAGCGTTTGAGTAGATCTTTAGTGTACTTCGTCTGATGGATGAAAGTTCCTTCCTTGCATTGCTTGATTTGAAGCCCCAAAAAGTAATTAAGCTCTCCCATCATACTCATCTCAAATTCCCTGGACATAGTGTCAGAAAAGCTGGAAACAAGAGCATTAGAGGAACCACCAAAAATAATATCATCTACGTAAATTTGAGCAAGTAGGAAGTCATTGTTACGCCTAAGAATGAATAGAGTTTTATCCACTTTACCCATCTCAAAATTATTTTTAAGCAAGAAGGTCTTAAGTCTATCATACCAGGCTCTAGGGGCTTGTTTAAGACCATACAATGCTTTAGATAGCTTGAAAACACGATTTGGATATTTGGGATCCTCAAAACCAGGGGGTTGCTTAACATACACTTCCTCATCTATGAAACCATTTAAAAAGGCACTTTTAACATCCATCTGAAATAATTTAAAACCTTTTGATGCAGCAAATGCAAGCAGAATGCGAATGGCTTCTAGTCTAGCAACAGGAGCAAATGTCTCATCAAAATCTAACCCCTCAACTTGGCTGAAACCCTGAGCTACCAATCTGGCCTTGTTTCTAACCACAGAACCATCCTCACCTTGTTTATTCTTAAACACCCAACGGGTTCCTATAACATTATGACCACTAGGGGGTTCTACTAGGTTCCAAACTTTGTTTCTTTCAAAATTTTCTAACTCCTCATGCATGGCATTTACCCACTAGAATCGATAAAGCATGTGATATATCGCGGGGTTCAAAAGAAGCAACAAAAGCCGAATGAGAGTAGAGATTTGGATCATTATACCGAGCGAGTGACTCGCCATGTAGATTACCTATTATCCATCCGAGGATCTTTGTCTCTCAATGCGAAGGGGCGCGGGTGAGATACCGTTTCTTCGACCTCCGCAGTATGCGATGATGAAGATGCAGCAGAGCCTCAATCAAGGTGAAGTAGACGTAGGTGTTCTTGTATCAATATGGGCGCTTCAGTAGAAGCAGATGAAGGAATGATATTAGCTTCGTCCTCATCTTCCTCCACAAAAATGCTCTCTGTCACCAGTAAATCATGTGTAGCAATAGATCTAGCTCCAGGGCTAGTCTCATCAAAAGTGACATTACAAGTCTCCTGAATAATGTTAGTCTCGAGATAAAAACCCAAAACCCCTCGAATGAGCGGGATAGCCGTAAATAACCCATCAAAAGTTCTTGATTCAAATTTATCTAAGTTGCCTGTCTTAAGAATAAAACATTTTGATCCAAAAACTCGAAAATGCGAAACAGAGGGTTTTCTACCAAAACGAAGCTCATAAGGAGTCTTGCCTAAAGAAGGTCTCAAGAAGACACGATTTGCAATATGGCAAGCAGTAGCAATAGCTTCGGCCCAAAATCTCCTCGGTGTGTTATACTCGTCTAGCATCGTCCTAGCCATTTCGACCAAGGTCCTATTCTTCCTTTCCACCACGCCATTTTGTTGAGGGACGTGGAGAGGAGAAGCGATGCTCAATACCACGCCAAAGACAAAAAGAAGCAAAGAAGCATTTTTGAACTCCGTGCCATTATCATCGCGAATCGCTCTCAAAGCACCAGGAAGCTCAGAAGCCAAACGAAGAACAAGGTCATGAAAATAACCAAAAGCTTCATCTTTTGAAGTAAGAAAGAACACCCAAGTATATCTAGAAAGATCATCGACTATGACAAGAATATACCATTTTCCACCGATCGATCGGACTCTATGAGGACCAACAAGATCCATATGAAGCAAGCGTCCCGGTCCGTCACCATAACCATAGTCACGTAGGGTGTGAGGCGGCAACTTGTTTGCCATGCCTACTGTGGCGCACATACAAAGATCCTTGATGACTTTGAGTTTGGGCAAACCTCTCATGAGATCAAGGTTGCTAACTCGTGTCGATGATCAAAACCAATGTGCCCCAAACGTCGATGCCAAAGCCGTAAATCAAGAAGATGTAAGCAAACATTTAAGAGATCCAAGAAGAGATTCTCAAAATTAGCTCCAAAAATTCTACCAACTCTAGAGATTCCAAACACAAGCTCACCAAGAGAATCAAGCACACGACAAGCATTTTTCTTAAAAGCAGTCTCATAGCCATCATCAAGAAGTCGAGAAACGAAAGGAGATTATACCTAAGCTTGTCCACAAGAGCGACATCCTTTAGAATGAATTTGTTATTCACCCTAATTGATCATGTTCCTTCAATTCGCCCTTGTGTATCATCTCCAAAGGTGATGTAGTCATCACCGTTGCCGCGTGAAAGAGGTGAACCATTTTGAGTTTCCGGTTATGTGGCGTGAACACCCGAGTCATTTAACCACGTGTTCTTCCCTTTCCACTGTAATCCCGAAAATCAAGGAACAAAAGAACGATGTGTCTCAACATCAAGTTAGATAAACAAGATTTAGAAATCCAAAGATCGAGACACACGTCTGCAAGGAGTATACAAACCAGAAGTACTATCCTTGATTTCATCTAAAATTCGGTTATGAGCAATGTTTAAATTAACATGAGACTTAAACTGTCCATGGGCGGTCTCGATCGGCGTTGTCTTGGCGGTCGATCGCGACCAAAACGGTCGGGACGGTGACCACTCACGGTCGACCGCCATCGATAAACATTAGAATTAGGATATTTAAAAACATAATGATTTGCATGAGAGAAAAATCCTAATCCAGGTTTATTCTTTTCAGTGTTACCATGTCTCATAAAATCTCTAGGTTGCATGAATGAAATTCTATCAAAAATTTTCCTATCATTTTTCAACCTACGCCAACAGAATTCAATCAAATGCCCACCTTTCTTGCAATAAGTGCAATGGTACTTGGTACCACTAGAAGAAGCACCATTAGAATTAATACAAGGTTGGGCAAAACCTGCAGATTTAAAAGATGTTTTTGCAGGTTGGGTTTTGAATTCAATTAAACCTTTTTCCAAGACTTGAATGACTTTTGGGTTTGAATTGTCTTGAAAAGAATTGAATCCTAAACCTTGCTTCTTATAAGGAGTTTTAGACTTGTCAAGAATCATGTTTAATTGTTTCTTACCTTTAGAAAATTTCTCTAATGTATCATGAAGGTAAGCATTTTCTTTTCTCAAGTTAACACAAGCATCACAAGTTTTATTCATAGATTTCTCCTTATACAAAGCAATTTCAAGCTTAAGAGTGGAACATGAAGCACAAGTAGTATTTTCAATATTGTCCTTAAGCTTAGCATATTTGACTCTAGCAGCTTCTAAGATATCTTTGATTTCACGTTCTTTTCTAAACATGAAGTGCACGGGCTAGAATCAAATACATCAAAAGCAATCAATTTACTAGATTCTAAACATTTTTCACAAGGAGCACTTTTAATTTCATTTAGTTCAGATCTAGCATTCTCAAGTTGTTGTACGTAAATATTATGAGCAGATTGTAACTTGGTAATTTCAATGCATAGCATGACAAGATAAACATTCATCGGTTCAAGAGTCTTAGCATTTTAAGCTCTACTTTCAGTTTGCTAATTTTGACTCTAATTTCTTATTTTTGTCATGACAAATTCTAGTGCTTCATCTTGACTAAGCAATTGCTCAACTATAGAATCATATTTAGCGTAAAGCTCATCATAAGAAAAAGATACCTCATTATCATCAATGTCGTCTGTGTCACCATGAAGCACATGCCGGTGAAGTCTTTGGCCTTCCCTTTCTTTTGCCTTGAGGGATCTCCTCCTCCTTGTCCTCCTCACTCCCGGTATCCACATCGCTCAAGGATTGATTCTCAAAGCGGCAAGGACCCGGTGAGCAGCCTTCACAAGCTTATTAGCCTCATACCTTGATTTGTTGAAAGGAGGCTTCTTCCAAGTCGGCTTTCCTTCCTTATGATTGCTCTTACCTTTTCAAACTTGGGGCAATTTGCGGATATGATTGAGCTCACCACATTCATAGCATGTCACGGACCACCTCTCTTTTGTTTCTCACATTATTGTAGGCCGTGTGAATTTTTTAGCTAGAAGAGCTAACTCTGTTTGTGAATACTTTCAAGCTCCTCTTCATGAATAGCAGATAAACAAGCAAATGAAAATCCGTAAGAAGATTCAAAAGAGTCATCAAAAGCCTTTTGAGAGGATCTACTACCAAAGCTAAATTATCTTTCTTGGGATGATCAACTCTTTTAATTTCATGAGTCTTGAGTTTACTATAAAGCAATTCTAAAGTAAGACTTGAAAGATCAACATTTTCCTCTATAGCAAGAGCCTTCATCTCCCACTCCTTGGTGTTGATTGCGGCCAAGAGATGGGTGGCATTTTCAGATTGAGAATATTCAATATCAACGACTTTCATTTGATTAATTACTTTATTAAAGCGATCGAAAATGTCATCGATGCTCTCTCCAGACGCATCTCGAATTTATTGTATTCACGCTGTAAACTGCTTGGCGCACCTTTTTGATTTGGGACGAACCTCATGATATGTTTCGAGAGTGTTCCAAATTTCATGCTTGATTGAAAGATTGCAAATTCTATCATATTCTTGTCTACCAAGTGCACCATATAAAAGATTATTAGCCTTATTGTTGTTAGCCAAAAGAATTGCGTAGCGGTGTAGCAATTTCAGAATAACCAATGGGCTCTAACAACATCCCAAATAGCTTGTCCTCGCTCTCAAGAAAGACGCGCATACGATTCTTCCAATAGGCATAGTCGTGCCCATCAAGATATGCGGTTTAGTAGAAAACTTATCCATCGCCAAAGTTCGTTGACCGGTTAAGATCAAGATTGAACTAACCGGCTCGATACCACTTGTTGGACCGAAAAGGCGACTAGAGGGGGTGAATAGGAGCACGCCACTTTTTCCCAAAATATGAATTCAACACAATTTCACTCCAATAGCTATGATGAAGCTATGAAGATCAATATACCAAGACAAATGGAAGACTAGTATTGAATCCAATTAAAACCCTAAGCAATGTGATAAAAATCAACTAAGAATAAAACTAACAGAGATCGGCGGTCGATCCGTATATCTTGGCGGTCCGACCGGTACTAAATCGGTCGACCTCTCGTGTGGGGCGGTCGGACCGCACCAAAATCGGTCGACCTCTCGGTGTGGGGCGGTCGACCGTGCGAGCTCCGAAGCGATAAAAAAAACTCGATGACGGTTGCAATTAGGTCTAACTTTTGATTCTCAACTCCAAACTTATCGAAACTTTGCACACACCTTCTCTATGATATTAAGGACCTATTCCAATCAACAATTATGATAATTCTTGGACGAACAAAGATCTTTTATGATCTGATTGAAGAAGGGTGTAAAACCGGGCAAAAGTGAAAACTAGATCCAATCGCTTGCTCGTGGGTGATTGATGATCAAATTGATCCTAGATGGGTTCTCACACATCACAGCAAGCTAATCCACGTGAAAGAATCAATCACAAACTCGCGGATCAAAGAAAGCCCTAAAATCATGAAATTGAAAGTGTTGGACCGAAAAGGCGACTAGAGGGGGGGGTGAATAGGAGCACGCTCACTTTTTCCCAAATAATGAATTCAACACAATTTCACTCCAATAGCTATGATGAAGCTATGAAGATCAATATACCAAGACAAATGAAAGACTAGTATTGAATCCAATTAAATCCCTAAGCAAAATAACAAAATCAACTAAGATTGTAAAGACTTACAAAGACAAAGCGGTCAGACCTCTGACCCAACCGGTCGGACCGATTGCAAGAGGTCCGATCGGCGGCGTTGTCTTTGGCGGTCGGACCGCTCCAAAATCGGTCCGACCTGGTGATGACGGGCGGTCCGGCCGTGATCCTACGTAACCGATCCAAACAAGAAAATCACCGATGACGAAGTTGCAATTAGGTGAAACTTTTGATTCTCAACTCCAATCCTTATGAAACTTTGCACACACCTTCTATATGCTATTGAGGACCTATTCCAATCGAATATTATGATAATTCTTGGAACGATCTTGAGCAATTTCCAATTGATTAATGTAAGGTCTAAAACAGGGCAAGAACGAAAACTTGATCCTAATGCTTGTTCGTGAGTGATTGATGATCAAGATGATGCTAGATAGATTCACACATATCACAGCAAGCTAATTCACGTGAAAGAATCCATCACAAACTCGCGGATCAAAGAAAACCCTAAAAACACGAAATTGAAAGCAAGAACGAAAAGAGACTTATCTCAAGCAAACCTTGCATAGATTGATTTCGTGATTGTTGCTGGATTACATCCACACCATCATGGATCAGTGGACAATCAAAGATCACGAAATTCACCACAAACCATCAAGAGCCCTAGCCTCCACCTCAACTCCCCTAAAGACAATTAGGGTTTTGAAACATAAAAAGGCGAGAGAGGCAGGGGTGCAGCCACCACCTCCTCCTATTTATAGTGGAGGCCTAGAACTCCTAGGGTTTGACTTAATTGGGCTCCCGTTAAGGCCCACTAACAAACGGGTCACACACGCACGCTTCGCAAAGCGCCGTCTTTAACCTTTTGACCTAAACCGCTTCACCATGCACCATGGATTTGCCAATAGGTCACCCTTGTCCATCTTGTGTCACGCTTGAGTCGTTGACTCACCCGCATCGCCAATCGCTCGACCTCAACTCTCCAAGTCTAGTCCCGATCCTCCTCGCCGTTGACCGTCGTTGACCACCAAGCTACCTGCACAACCATAGACAAGCAAACACGAATTCGGGAACAAGTTCTTCACAACTTGACCCATGTTAGTCAAAACATGCATCATGCAAATCATATGCCATGAAACCAATGACTTTGACCTAACAAAACAACATCGCCACGAAGTTGGCCGTCGCTCAAGTAGAAACCGTCCGACCGCTCCGGTGAGCGGTCGGACCGCCTTGGCGGTCGGACCGCTCCACGTGAGCGGTCGGACCGCCTAAGGACTTAGCCGAAATTCAAGCCTCAAATTCAAACCTTCCGGAAAATACAAACGAATAGAACTTCTTCATCGAGACTCCAAAATTATGAGACCAAGTGCATTGGGATCCCCTCACTTGCCTACAACACCTATTTTTGGCCCACTGTTTTGAACACTTTTAGGTCACCGCCGGTCCGATAGCCCCACATAGCCTGGCCCGACCGATTTGGGACCTGGATCGGACCATGCGTGCAAGGACCGGCCGGACCGCCCGCCCAAAGATAAGCTCAGTAACTTTGTCGAAAACACGTGAAACGACAAACCGTAAACGCCATTGCCAATTGTCACATCATCCTAAGATCTGGAACATATCCCCATGAAATCCACAGAAAGCAAGAACGAAAAGAGACTTATCTCAAGCAAACCTTGCATAGATTAAGAACGAGATCGTTGCTGGATTACACCCACACCATCATGGATCAGTGGTCAATACAAGATCACGAAATTCTCCTCAAACCATGAAAAGCCCTAGCCTCCACCTCAACTCCCCTAAAGACAATTAGGGTTTTGAAACATAAAAGGCGAGAGAGAGAGAGGTGCAAACACCATCTGCTCCTATTTATAGTGGAGGCCTAAAACTCTTAGGGTTTGACTCTCTTGGGCTCCCGTTAAGGCCCACTAACAAACGGGTCACACACGCACGCTTCGCAAAGCGCCGTCTTTAACCTTTTGACCTAAACCGCTTCACCATGCACCATGGATTTGCCAATAGGTCACCATTGTCCATCTTGTGTCACGCTTGAGTCGTTGACTCACCCGCATCGCCGATCGCTCGACCTCAACTCTCCAAGTCTAGTCCCGATCCTCCTCGCCGCTGACCGTCGTTGACCACCAAGCAACTCGCACAACCACGCATAAGCAAACACGAATTCGGGAACAAGTTCTTCACAACTTGACCCATGTTAGTCAAAACATGCATCATGCAAACCATATGCCATGAAACCAATGACTTTGACCTAACAAAACAACATCGCCACGAAGTTGGCCGTCATTCAAGTAGAAACCGGTCGACCGCTCCAGTGAGCTTGGCCGACCGCTCCTTGGCGGCCGGACTGGCTTCCTCGTGAGCGGTCGGACCGCCCTTGGGACTTAGCCGAATTTCAACCCCTGAAAATCTGAAACCTTCTGGAAACTTTAAACCAATAGAACTTTTTACTGGAGACTCCAAAAATCATAAGACCAAGTGCATTGGGATCCCCTCACTTGCCTACAACACCTATTTTTGGCCCAGCTTGTTTTGGCCACTTTGGTCATCGCCGGTCCGACCGCCCCACATGGCCGGTCCGACCGATATGGGACCGGTCGGACCGCCGTGCAAGGACCGGTCGGAGCGCCCCTGTCCAGTAAGCCTGTAACTTTGTCGAAAACACGTGAAACGACAAACCGTAAACGCCATTGCCAATTGTCACATCATCCTAAGATCTGGAACATATCCCCATGAAATCCACAACTGTAGCCTTCGACCATCGATCATACACTGTAGCCTTCGACCATCGACCATACACTGTAGCTTTCGACCATCGACCATACACTTTAGCTTTCGACCACCAACCAGTCACTATAGCTTCCGACCATTGACCATGCACTGTAGCTTCGACCATCGACTATGCACTGTAGCTTCGACCATCGACTAGTCACTGTAGCTTCCAACCATTCTACCCCAACAGTCCCTCGAACTCGGTACACACCTCGACTCATGACTGAGTACATTACTCGGTACTCAGAGGTACAGTACTTGGAGCTACAATCCTTTGAACTTTATAACTTGGCACTCGGAACTACAGTACTTGGAGTCCAGTACTCTGAGTCCAGTCGAAAAGGATCATCGAGTATCACCGTTTGGACCACCCGATACAAGGCATGATCAGACCACCCAAACTGAATATTCCAACAACCAAAACTTTCACAAATGCAAATTTCAATGCAACCCAAAAGTCAATTATTCATCATCACAAAATTTATGACCAGTCCACATGGTCTTTCAGGACCAGTCCATATGGTCTAACAATCTCCCCCCTTGATGAAAACACTAACAACACTTCAAAAACTTGAGTTGAATTTTGAAAGAAAAGAAACATTTGTGAAAAGAAAGTTGCAAAGTTGCAAAGTAAGGAACATTTGCGAAAAGAAAGTTGCAGAGTAAGGAATTTTGACAAATCATAGTAGCAGTCGAAAAACTCCCCCTCAACACAAGGGAAGCATATTTCTCCAACTTTTCTCCCACTTTGACAATGCAATCATGAAGAACTTCAGAGAAAGAAAAATTCTAAAACAAGGAGCAAACAGAGTAAAAATCAAGAAGCTTTGTAGATTATCCAAGTCACTTCTCATTGATTTAATAACTTAACCAAGCCATCCTTGTGAGTAGAGCTATCTAGATCATATAAAGTCATATACTATATAGCAATATCAAAACAAGTCTTTAGAATGATTAAGCAATTTAAATGAATGAAAGGCATCTCAACAATGAGCAAACCGATTATAAAGAGCACAATGAGATATCACAATGAAAAGTTAAAGCCTAAAAGTGAAGCAAACTTTAAATCTTGCCAATCTAGCAGCCTCATGTAACAACCTATTGGTCCACACTCAATTCTTAAGCATGTGACATGCTTAAAGCATACTTCTTTTCAATGGTGGCATGCTTATAGTATACGTCTCTTCAATGGTGGCATGCTTGAAGGATACTTCTTTTCATTTGAGCACTTTTCTTTGCCTTTTTTAATATAAATGTATGGCATGCTTGAAAACATACATCTTTTCAAATGTCTCTTTCTCAAAAAAATTTAAACATGCCAAATTGGGTGAACATAAACAGATTGCAATAAGAAACATATGAACCTCATAACCAAGATTTAAAATAAGACTCACAATCAAGCTAATCCTTTTCGATGGACATCACAAAGTAATAACTATAATCAAGCTAGTCAAAGTATTCCGCCATGTCATGCTTTAGTTCAAATATGGCAAAGTAATTATAACCAGTCATTACCAAAGCTACATAGCACATGAGTAAATATGATAACGATAGCTCTACACCTTATTTGATTTTAATGGCTTGGACTTGATGAATTATTTGACAAGTATAATAAACAAAGCTTCTGAAATTTTAAACAACAAGCTCCCCCTCAGAATAATCTCATAGGATGCAACACACCCAACTCACTTCGCAAAAGAGCAAACTATGCAGAATCAAGAGGTTTTGTGAGAATATCAGCAACTTGAGAATCTATATCAATGAAATGCAAAACAACATCTCTCTTTTGTACATGGTCTCTAAGAAAATGATATCGAATATCAATGTGTTTGGTTCTTGAATGTTGCATAGGTTTTGTAGCAATACTAATAGCACCAGTGTTATCACAGAATAGTGGTACACTATCAAATCTAAGCCAAAATCTTTAAGAGTACCCGTCCTGCAAAGCAATTGTGAACAACAAGAAGCGGTAGCTACATATTCAACCTCAGTAGTGGAAAGTGCAACAGACAGCTATTTCTTAGAAGCCCATGAAACAACAGATGTGCCTAAAAAGTGACATGTGCCAGAAGTACACTTCCTATCAATTCTACAGCATCCAAAATACGCATCTGAATAAGCTCTAAGGGTAAGGCATGATGAAGAAGAATACCATAAACCGAATTCTAAAGTTGACTGGAGATATCTAAAAATTTGCTTAACTGCCCGACAATGTGAAGCACGTGGGGAAGCTTGAAAACGAGCACACAGACATACAACAAAGCGAATATGTGGGCTTGAAGTAGTGAGATACAGAAGTGAGCCAATCATACTTCTGTATTTTCTTTGATCAACAGGCTCTCCATGCTCGCTAGGGTCTAACACTACAGTGGATCCTATTAGTGTGGAGACTAGTTTGCTTGTCCCCATGTCGAAGCAACGAAGGAGATCCTTGTTGTATTTGGTTTCATGAACAAAAATACCCAGCTTTGATTGCTTGATTTGAAAGTCTAGAAAGGATGTGAGTTCTCCCATCATGCTCATCTCAAATTCCCTGCTCACAGTATCTAAAAACTTGGAAATAAGAGCATGAGAGGAACCAGCAAAGATGATATCATCCACATATATCTGAACGAGTAAAGGATCATTGTCATGCTTGAGAGTAAACAATATTTTATCTACCTTGCCCATTTGAAAGTCATTTTTAAGCAAATATGATTTAAGCCTATCATATCAAGCTTTAAGTGCTTGTTTTAAACCATATAAAGCTTTGGACAGTTTGTAGACATGACCAGGATATTTAAGATTTTCGAAACCAGGAGTTTGTCTTACATAAACTTCTTCCTCAATACAGCCATTAAGAAAAGCTCTCTTAACATCCATTTGATACAGCCTGAAACCCTTAGATGCATCAAATGCTAAAAGGATTCTCATGGCTTCTAATCGAGTAACAGGTGCAAAAGTTTTACCAAAATCAAGACCTTCTACTTGAGTAAATCCCTGAGCCACAAGTCTAGCCTTATTTCGAACAACAACACCATCCTCACTTTGTTTATTGTTAAAAACTCATTTAGTTCCAATAACATTATGACCATGTGGAGGTGAAACTAAAGTCCCCACTTTATTACGCTCAAAATTTTCTAATTACTCATGCATGGTATTAATCCAAGACCCATTAGATAAAGCGTGATTTACATCCTAAGGTTCAAAAGAGGAAACCAAAGCAGTATGAGCATATGAGGCATTGGAGTTATACCTATTGCGAAAAACACTCTTATCTAACTCACCTGTCATATGTTTAGGAGGATGACGCATTTGAATATGCAAAGGAGCCTGTGGAGTCTACCTCATTGGAGGTAGGGATAGAGCCACTAGTTGTAGATTCCATCGGTGTAGATACGTGTGTTGTAGTGTGAATCGGGGTTACCCTTTCATTGTCGTCAGACTCATAGAAGATGTCTTCGGGTGTGTCATTTACCTGTATACCTACATTATCGGGTCTAGTACTAGGACTAGCCTCATCAAATGTGACCTTGCATGTCTCAGTAATTTTGTTAGTTTCTAAGTTGAATACACGATAACGTCGAGTGTGAGCTACATATCTAAGAAAAATACCATCTGAGGATCTAGATTCAAATTTATCAAGATTTCCATGTTTAAGAATAAAATAATAACATCCAAACACCCTCAAGTGAGAAATAATAGGAGAATGGCCAAAACGAAGTTCATAGGAAGTCTTATACAATTTATCTCGCTAAAATACTCTATTAGAAACATAGCATATGGGAGAAATAGCTTCAGCCCAATAATTCCTAGGGATAGCATGTTCATTTAACATCGTTCTAGCCATCTCAACCAAAGTTCTATTTTTATATTCTACAACACCGTTTTGTTGTGGCACACGAGCTGAAGAGAATTGATGATCTAAACATTTTTCAGTACAAAATTAAGCAAATGATGTGTTCTTGAATTCAGTTCCATTATCACTTCTAATTGTTCTATGTGCCTCTGGGAGTTCAGTGGCAAGTCTAAGGGCAAACTCTCTAAAGTGACCAAAAGCTTCGTCCTTTGATACCATGAGAAAGACCCAAGAGTATCTAGAATAATCATCAACAATAACAGAACATACCATTTACCTCCAGTTGACTGAACTCTAGCAGGACCTATTGTAACACCCCAGCCCAACCTGAGCCTGGAATGCTACCACCGTAACAAGTTACTCGAGGGAAACCATTGTTAATCCCATACAACCAACAGTGGCACACTTTGACTATGCCCATGACCACAACCAAACTTTACCTCTCGACAACGATTATTCCCTTACAGGACCATCATATAATCGATAAATAAACAATCATACTCAATTAGTATCAGCCATCATCAATATGATATAACAGAAACGTGAATGCAATGTTTTGCCCATTCCCATCCTACTGTGCACAGTGTGTCAATTTAATTTTTTTCTTTTCTAGCTACCACGGACCAAGCCCGCCTCGATACTAATCAGAACACCTCATTTCAACCTCGAGCCGGAATGCTACCACCGTAATAAGTCTACAAATGGAACTAAGACATTTCTTTCTAAATTTGAGCAGAGTCTCCTTTGTAAATCAAACTATCCTGACATTAGCGCAAATAACAACAATAATAAGCAAATATCCAAGCGCTGTACTAAACATGTTCATGAAAGAAACAACCATAAAACACTATCAATCTCCAATAGTGGTTGTCCACGACTTAGAACGTAAGGAAGTAAACCTCACATAAAGCTATTCAAAGTCCAAGTTATCACTTAAATGTTTTATTCACTTTATTGGTGCCAGTGTGCAACCGTGATAATTTCTACTCCCGCCCATGCATGCCGACCACAACCGATGTACCTAAAAGAAACAACACGGCAAGGGTGAGTCCAAGACTCAACAAGTGCAATGATACAAAACATAACAACATCATTCATTATCCAACAGTGTATCAACATCATGAATCAAATCAACATATGAATGAATGAATGCACATGCTCTTCTCTTTTGCTCATACCGGTATAGCGAGTGAACACCCGTCGGTGTTCACTTATGCCCGCGTTCTACAAAACGCGGGGATCCAAAGCCCGTTTGAGAACAAGTGTCGGGACCCCGGGTGTCACACAACCCCGAGACCCTCTGTGCATACCAAGCTAGTCCCATGATCAGTAGCTAGCTTGCACAGTTACAACAATGATGTAATCATAACCATTCAACAACGAACTAATGAAGCAGACAAAGTAGTATTAATTAAAACAACAAAGACCTTATGGTCAAGGTTCTTACAAAAGTCGCCTCACAGGGCTTAGCAACAACAGAGTATCCGCAATGAAATCTCAAAAACACGTGGAGCCCAATCGACATGCCCACAGCAATCGAGTGGAGGACGTGACCTAGTTCGCAAAGTCTTCAAAGTAGCCTTCTTCATAGTACTCAACATTTCTGGTTCTTCATTGACCGATCAACAAAGGGCATAAAGCCGTGAGTACATAAAGTACTCAGCAAGTCGTAGAGAAATGTATGCACATAGTATTCATGCCAGGCTTAAACAAGGATAGCTTTATGGTTAATTTGCAGAAAGCAAGTTTAACAGTAAATACAATAATTAGATGGCAAAGCAGGATTTGAAAAGAATAATACATAGATAACCAAGTTCTTTTGAATCAAACAGTGAACATCCCGTTCACTTCCCAACCATTCCAACCAAACGTTTCCATCGAACCAAACCACATTTTTGAAAATGCTACCCCTTGCGCGAAATCACCAGGCATGTCCGTAACCGGGGACACGGCTATTCGAATAGATTTTTGACACTCTGCAGAGGTTGTACAGCTTTACCCACAAGACACGAATTCTCTAGTTTGTTTGGCATCCGTCGATACCACCGCTCACTTCCTTTGGTGAGTAGTCTAGAGCACGTGACAAGGCTTTTACAAAGTTCCATTTTGCCTCGGTTACCCGCTAAGGTTTCGCCATCACAGCCCCCTCTTGCGCCAATAAATGTACCACAATGTAACCGACTCAAAACTTTCCTAATTAATTGGCGGTCCGTCCCATACCGGACTTATGGTTGCACGAGGTGACCGGATCAATGACTTGCAAAGTTAAGTCCTTAGTTGGCTGCTCAGACAAGTCTACCACAACCCAATGTGCCTTACGCACCCACTCTAGCTTCCTACCTCAAGCCCGAGCATAAATCATTTTTGTTCATTCCCAACCAAATGGCAATCCCTGCCATGGCACAACATCTTTTAATAAAAGTGGCTTCACACCACTGTTCCATAGTTCCATTAGTCAAATTTCAATAATCATTGAACATGTGATCGAAAGTCTCATGTAACTAAAGCATGTCTAAGCAATATTACGCTCCCAAGTTGGTATACAATTATGTCCAACTAGTATTAACCATCCTAAGGTGTTCAAGGATACATGTCATTCAAGGAGACATTTCATTTTCAATTCATCAAGGAGGCATAATGGCAATTTGGTAATTATCTACTCCCAAAACCATTTTTAATAAAACTAGCCATGCATGATAATTTAAAGCAATATACATTTGTAGAATGGGTTCAACATGGTCAAAGGCCTACGACTTTCCTTCGTTGACGAGGAGAGGGTCTTCGGTCGTCGGGTCGAAGAAATCTTCCGAAACGCCGGAATCTACACGTGCGAGAATAGCAACAAATAAATAAAACAGCATCAAATGAACTCCAAAAATTACAAAACCAGTACCAAATGAAAGAGGATGAATTTATATAAATTTAGAAATTTGGATCACCCAAATCGGAGTTCGGATGTGAAAGTTATAGCCAAAAGAAATTTCAAATCACATAAAATGATAGAATTAGGGTTTTTCGGATTTAATTTTCAACTGAAAATTCCGGTTTTGACGTCGTATGGCGCAATCAACGACGCAAAGCAGCCACGTGGGCGAAACCGTTGACGCGGCGCCGACGTGGCGCCACGTTGGTGGCCACGTGGGCTCGGGCCCACGGGTCAGAGAGAGAGAGAGAGAGAGACGGAGGAGTGGCGGTGGCGGCCGGGGAGACGACGGCGCGCAGAACGGGAACGGCGGCGACGCCGGGAGACGGCGGCGCGGAGGCGGCCGGAGGCGGGAAGAAGACGGAGGAGCGGCGGGCGAGGAGCAATGAGAGAGAGAGAGAGAGAGAGAGAGAACGCGGAGACGAGCAGCGGCGCGATAGCGAGGCCACGGGCGGCGCGGATGGGCGCGGCGTGGCGGACGCGGAGGAGGCGGATGGGACGAACGCAGCAGTGACGCCGGCGAGGCGCCGTGGCGAGGCGACGGACGACGCGGATTCGCGGGCGCGGATTCGCGGCGGCGGATTCGCGGCGAGCCTTGGAGACGATGGCGGGAGCCGTCCGATTTCGACGGACGGTGGGAGCGAGGAGGCGCGGTGAACGAGCCGCCAATTTCGATCGGACGGTGGGGAAGTCCAACGGGCGCGGGCGAACGGATGCGAAGCGGGCGCCGTCCGATTTCGATCGGACGGTGGGAAGAGGAAAGGGCGCGGGCGAAGGAGAGCCGTGCGATGGCGATCGGACGGTCGCGATGAAAAGGGGACGCGGCGAAGGAGACGAACGGCCGCGGGCGAACGGGAGCGGCCGGATCTCGATCCAACGGCCAAGAGCAAAGGGCGACGCGGCGAAGCGAGAGCCACACGATGAGGATCCAACGGCCGAGGTGAAGGGGCGCGGAGCGGGAAGCGGGCAGGAGTGGGCGAGGCGGAAAGCATGGTGGGTAGGCTAGGGTTTCGGCCCACGCACAGAAAAGAGATTTTAAATTCATTTTTGGATTTTAGAAATTCAAATAAATCAAAAGGCAATTTAGAAAATAGCAAATAGACTCCAAAAATTCTAGAAAAATTCACAGAAATTCCTTGAATTATTCTAGACTTAATAAAAATACTTTTAACTTTAAATTTTCTTTTTCTTTTACCACTAAAATAATTTTTCCATTTCGGATAAAACAAAAATAAATTTCTAAAATCCAATAAATCCAAGAAAATTCTTAAAATAATAATTTTGATTTTAAATTCCAGAAAATTCAATTAAACCAACTTTAATTTAATTGAAGTTTGATTAACTCATATTAAACTGCAAATGATTTTGAAATTTCTAAATTAAGCTTTTGGCAAAAAGAAACAAATGGTTCTCTTTTTAAAATTTTCAAAAACTCCGAAAAACGGGACGCTACAAACCTACCCCTCTTAAAGGGAATCTCGACCCCGAGATTCAGGCTGACTAGAGAATAGGTGGGGAAACTCAGCCTTCAAGTCATCTTCTCGTTCCCAAGTGGCTTCTTCTTCGGTGTGGTTGCTCCAGTGGACCTTGCAGAAACGGATGGTCTTACTTCTTGTCACTCGTTCTGCTACTTCCAAGATCTTGATGGGATGCTCCTTGTAGGTGAGGTCTTCTTGCAGGGCAATTGCTTCCACTGGCATCTGCTCTTCGGGCACACGCAAACACTTCTTCAGCTGCGACACGTGGAAGACATTATGCACATCTGACAGCTGAGGCGGGAGGTCCAACTGGTAAGCGACTTCTCCTCTTCGGGCTAGAACTGGGAAAGGTCCGATGTACCTTGGTGCAAGCTTTCCACTTACTCAAACGACGATCCCTTTGAGAGGCGACACCTTCAGTACACATGATCACCAGTGCAAAAGCTAGATCTCGCGACGGTTATCGGCATAACTCTTCCGCTGTCTGCAGGCTTTGTTTTGACCTTTCTCGATTGATCGAACTTGCTCTTCGGCTTTTTCCAAAATATCTCGCCCAAACACTTGTCTTTCGCCTACTTCATTCCAATACAAGGGTGTCTGCATTTTCTTCAGTAAAGAGCTTCAAATGGAGACATCCGAGGCTTGACTGTAATTGTTGTTATAGGAAAACTCGCATAAGGTAGCATTTGATCCCAATCGATCTCGATTTGCTAAGGCACAAGCCCTTAACATATCTTCTAGGATTTGATTTACTCTTTACTGTCATCCATCCGTCAGGGATGATAAGTCATCTTCAAATTTAGATTAGTACCCAAAACATCATGCAACTTCGCCAAAATCTTGAGGTGAATGGGATCCTCGATCGACACGATCTTCTTGGCACTCCATCTTGGCACACTATCTTTGCCATGTACGATTCGCGATCTATCACGAGTAAGTAGTCTTGATGGGAGAAAGTGAGCAACTTTGGTTAGACGATCCACAATTACCGAGATAGAATCATATCGACCTTGTCCTTGGCAAACCAAAGTGATAAAATCCATGCCAATTTCTTCCCACTTCCATTCGGGCACTTTCAAGGGTTGCAGGAGTCCAAAGTCTTTGATGCTCGGCTTTAACTCGCTGACAGACATCACACTGAGCTACATACTCGGCAATCTCACGCTTCATGCTAGGCCACCAATACATTTCTTAAGGTCTTGGTACATCTTTGTGCTTCGAGGTGAATGGAGTACAAAGTTTCATGGGCTTCCTTGAGTATCACCGCTAAGCTCTTTCGATCTGGAACACAGATTCGCTTGTCAAACCAAATGGTGCCTTGCTCATCTTCTGAAAATCTCAAGGCTTTACCCTTTTTCATGTTGCTCTTGATTTCCTTAATATTGGCATCTTCAATTTGAGCTTCCTTGATCTGATTCCGCAAAGTGGGTTGAACTTGTAAGGCAGCTAGATAACCTTCTTCAACCAACTCTAACTTGAGCTTGGGAACTCTTCATGAAGGGTGGTGATTTTCCTTGATCGAGTGGTATTGCAATAGACTTTTCTGCTCAAGGCATCTGCCACAACATTAGCTTTGCCTGGGTGGTAATGGATTCCAATATCATAATCCTTTATTAACTCTAACCACCTTCTTTGCCTCATATTAAGATCAGCCTGAGTGAAAATGTACTTCAAGCTCTTATGGTCAGTGTAGACTTCAAACGATTACCAATAAGGTAATGACGCCATATCTTTAGAGCATGCACACTACAGACTAACTCCAAGTCATAAGTGGGGTAATTTACTTCATGAGGCCTCAAGCGGACGGAAGCATAGGCTACTACCTTCCTTTCTTGCATCAGACACAACCAAGTCCTTGCAGGGATGCATCACGAAAATCTCAAAATCCTTAGGACATCCGCAAAATCAACACCGAGTCGTTGTCAAACGCTTCTTCAACTCTTGAAAACTTTGCTCACAATCATTGTCCAAGCAAATTTCTTTTCTTTCTTCAACAGGTGAGTGAGGGTCTTGCTATCTTGGAGAATCCTTCTATGAATCGACGATAGTATCCTCGCCATTCCAAGAAAACTTCCGACTGAGGCATCGACTTGGGTGACTCCCAATTAAGCACATCCTTAACCTTGCTAGGGTTAACAGATACTCCTTCTGCAGACATGACATGTCCCAAGAAAGTAACTTCTTTCATCCAAAACTCACACTTGCTGAATTTAGCATAGAGTTGATGATCTCTAAGCTTATTCAGGACCAAACGGAGGTGCTCTTCATGCTCTTCTTCACTCTTGGAATACACCAAAATATCGTCAATGAAGACAATGACGAACTTATCCAAATACTCCATGAATACTTTATTCATCAAATTCATAAAGTAAGGTGGGCATTGGTCAATCCAAATGACATGACCGTGAACTCATACAGTACATACCGGGTGGAGAAAGCTGTCTTGGGGATGTCTTCGGGCGAATCTTCAACTGGTGGTAACGACCTCAAGTCTATCTTGGAGAACACACGGCTCCTTTCAAGCGATCAAGCAGATCATCGATCCTGGGCAGAGGGTACTTGTTCTTGATGGTGACCTCATTGAGGGCTCGGTAATCCACACACATCCGTTGGGTACCATCCTTCTTTGCAACAAAGATCACTGGGGCTCCCCAAGGTGAAGAACTTGGTCGGACAAAACCTTTCTCTTGCATTTCTTCAATTTGCTTCTTGACTCAACCAAATCATTGACAGCAATCAGAGGGTCTCTTGAAAATAGGTGCAGTTCACGGAACAAGATTGATGACAAACTCCAAGTCTCGATGCAGCGGCATTCCGGGTAGGTCATCGGGAAAGACATCCGAAACTCTCGACTCTCGGCACTTCTTCCAAAGACACAACACTGCGCTGCAGACTAAAGATTCAAACTAGCTTCTCCGGGAGGCTTCAAACTTTACCTTGGTTCCATCCGGATCGACCAAAGTGATGCTTCTACCACCACAATCCAAGAGGGCTTGGTGATTGGCAAGCCAATCCATTCCCAAAATCACATCAAGAGACTTGGTGTCTATGATGATGAGATTAGCAAGGAATTCTACCCCTTCTATGGTCACTTTAACCTTAGGGCAACCTTGGTTCGTACTCAATTCAACCGAGGCGAACCAACAAAACACTTTTAAGAGGCAAAACTTCCAACCGGTGCCTTTCGGCAAAACTCCAGAAACAAACGAATGCGAAGCTCGTAATCAAACAAAACAAATGGCAAAAAAGTCTTTGAATTGACAAGGAACTTACCCAAAGACGACGTCCGGCCGTCTGCAGGCTTCCTCCACAGTGGTGTGGTTCACACGACCTCTTCCAAAAGGCTGAGGAGTCTTGACTGGTGCAGTTGGAGTCTGAGGAGCTCCACGTGCGACTCCTGGAGTGGGGGTCCTGGTCGGAGTGGCTCCCATGTTGAAACGAACAGGAGAAGGGCCTTGCCTCTGCGGGCAACTGTTAGCGAAGTGCCCCAGCTGATGGCACTTAAAGCAGGTGATCCCGGCTGCAGGGTTGCCATTCCTTGGTTGCTGGTTGCTGGAGCCGTTGAAGCTGCGGGTCACCTTTGGGCTCGCTGGGCGAGGTGTTGCTCAGGGCTCAATGTGACAGTGGAGCAACACGGGCAGGAGGCGGCACATTCATTCTGACTCTCTGGGAGTGAGACTGATGGGCACTGTGCTGCATCATCTTTCTCTTGCGGGATTCTTCAAGCTCACGGCGGGATTCCTCGATGAGCATGGCCTTGTTCACCAAGTGCTGGAAATCTGCATAATCATTCCCAATGACTTGCACCTTCAAACTGGGGTTGAGTCCTCTCTTGAAGCGCTTCTGGCGGGCATCATCTGTGGCAACGTCCTCTGGGGCATAACGGGACAACTGAGTGAATCTGTTAAGATATTCACTCACTGACGTGTTGCCTTGCTGCAGCTCACGGAACTCATTCTTCTTCATTTCCACCTTTCCATCAGGGATATGGGAGTGGCGGAAAGCTCCTGAAAACTCGGCCCAAGTGATACTCTCGGGGTTTCCATGGGCGGCACAATAGTTCTCCCACCATTCTGCAGCGGTACCTTCAAGCTGGTGAGTGGCATACAGAACCTTCTCGCGATCATCACAACGGGTGATAGCGAGCTTCTTTTCCATGGAACGTAACCAGTCATCTGCGTCCAATGGCTCCGAGGAGCTAGAGAAAGTGGGCGGATGGGTCCTTAGAAACTCTGCCAGCCTGGACTGAGGAAACACTGGGGGTGGAGCAGGCGGAGGCGTGGCAGCTGCTTGACTGTTCTGATTCATCATTGCGAGAAGGGCAAGAATGATGCAGTTCTCACGATTCATCATCTGAGTCATATTCTGCATCATAGAGCTCATCAGCTGCGTCTGGGCTGCCATGAACTGACTCAAACCCGGATCTGCACTGGCGGCCTGAGAAGACGGGGCACTGGCGCTTGGAGTCTCATCCTGGCTTGCGGAGTTGCGGGTCTGAACCATCTGCGACAAAGCTTCACGGGTTTAATAGACGAGAGGAAGAAAGCAATTTAGATGAGAGGGAAAGCATTTAGATAAGCGAGGAACAAGGGAGATAGATGGATCAACCTAATGCGGACAAAAATTGGTTTTACCCAACGAACGGATAGCCGGAAAGCTATCAAGAAGCAAACCAAAAGGGACACTTAAGCACAAAAGCAATATTACGCAGACTACACGAATCTAAAACTAGGGAGGCAACTACCAATCTAATCTTTACGGAGGGTCAACTTGGAACAGACTGCGGATCTTAAGCTTCCATTGCTTGATCTTGAAGGGCTCGATCCTAGGGATAATCCAGACATGAGGGAGTCAATTTAAATTTGAAAACCAAGTTCCAGAAAAGATAAGATAAAAGAACTCAAGAATGATATAAGAGGGTAAGACGATAAGAAAAGAATAGAACAAGGTAAGAAAGAGCAGAATAAGATGAGAGAAGAATATCTAGTCAAGTTAATTGCTTGGTTTGATTTAGAAAATATATTTTGAATCTTTGACTAAGACGACCAATCTAACTAAAGGCTACGTCCTACAGTCGATATGGCTCTGATACCATCTCTTGTCGGGACCCCGGGTGTCACACAACCCCGAGACCCTCTGTGCATACCAAGCTAGTCCCATGATCAGTAGCTAGCTTGCACAGTTACAACAATGATGTAATCATAACCATTCAACAACGAACTAATGAAGCAGACAAAGTAGTATTAATTAAAACAACAAAGACCTTATGGTCAAGGTTCTTACAAAAGTCGCCTCACAGGGCTTAGCAACAACAGAGTATCTGGCAGCGGAAATCTCAAAAACACGTGGAGCCCAATCGACATGCCCACAGGCAATCGAGTGGAGGACGTGACCTAGTTCGCAAAGTCTTCAAAGTAGCCTTCTTCATAGTACTCAACATTTCCTGGTTCTTCATTGGACCGATCAACAAAGGGCATAAAGCCGTGAGTACATAAAGTACTCAGCAAGTCGTAGAGAAATGTATGCACATAGTATTCATGCCAGGCTTAAACAAGGATAGCTTTATGGTTAATTTGCAGAAAGCAAGTTTAACAGTAAATACAATAATTAGATGGCAAAGCAGGATTTGAAAAGAATAATACATAGATAACCAAGTTCTTTTGAATCAAGCAGTGAACATCCCGTTCACTTCCCAACCATTCCAACCAAACGTTTCCATCGAACCAAACCACATTTTGAAAATGCTACCTTGCGCGAAATCACTGTGCATGTCCGTAATCGGGACACGGCTATTGAATAGATTTTGACACTCTGCAGAGGTTGTGCGGCTTTACCCACAAGACACGAATTCTCTAGTTTGTTTGGCATCCGTCGATACCACCGCTCACTTCCTTTGGTGAGTAGTCTAGAGCACGTGACAAGGCTTTTACAAAGTTCCATTTTGCCTCGGTTCTGCCCGCTAAGGTTTCGCCATCACAGCCCCCTCTTGCGCCAATAAACAGCCACAACAGAACCGACTCAAAACTTTCCTAATTAATTGGCCAGGTCCGTCCCATACCGGACTTATGGTTGCACGAGGTGACCCAGATCAATGACTTGCAAAGTTAAGTCCTTAGTTGGCTGCTCAGACAAGTCTACCACAACCCAATGTGCCTTACGCACCCACTCTAGCTTCCTACCTCAAGCCCGAGCATAAATCATTTTTGTTCATTCCCAACCAAATGGCAATCCCTGCCATGGCACAACATCTTTTAATAAAAGTGGCCTCACACCACTGTTCCATAGTTCCATTAGTCAAATTTCAATAATCATTGAACATGTGATCGAAAGTCTCGCGGGTAACTAAAGCATGTCTAAGCAATATTACGCTCCCAAGTTGGTATACAATTATGTCCAACTAGTATTAACCATCCTAAGGTGTTCAAGGATACATGTCATTCAAGGAGACATTTCATTTTCAATTCATCAAGGAGGCATAATGGCAATTTGGTAATTATCTACTCCCAAAACCATTTTTAATAAAACTAGCCATGCATGATAATTTAAAGCAATATACATTTGTAGAATGGGTTCAACATGGTCAAAGGCCTACGACTTGCCTTCGTTGACGAGGAGAGGGTCTTCGGTCGTCGGGTCGAAGAAATCTTCCGAAACGCCGGAATCTACACGTGCGAGAATAGCAACAAATAAATAAAACAGCATCAAATGAACTCCAAAAATTACAAAACCAGTACCAAATGAAAGAGGATGAATTTATATAAATTTAGAAATTTGGATCACCCAAATCGGAGTTCGGATGTGAAAGTTATAGCCAAAAGAAATTTCAAATCACATAAAATGATAGAATTAGGGTTTTTCGGATTTTCGGATTTAATTTTCAACTGAAAATTCCGGTTTTGACGTCAGCGCTGGCGCAACCGCTGACGCAGCAGCCACGTGGGCGAAACCGTTGACGCGGCGCCGACGTGGCGCCACGTGGGTGGCCACGTGGGCTCGGGCCTGGTCGAGAGAGAGAGGAGGAGTGGCGGCCGGAGCTGGGAGGGACGGCAGCGGCGCAACGGGAACGGCGGCGACGCCGAGACGGCGGCGGAGGCGGCCGGAGGCGGGAAGAAGACGGAGGAGCGGCGGGCGAGGAGCAAGAGAGAGAGAGGAGGAGAGAGAAGAGAACGCGGAGAGGAAAGCAGCGCTTTATAGCGAGGCCACGCGGCGGCGGGATGGATAACGGCGTGGCGGACGCGGAGGAGGCGGATGGGACGGGCACGCAGCGTGGCGCGGCGAGGCGGCGGCGAGGCGACGGACGACGCGGATTCGCGGGCGGCGGATTCGCGCGAGCGCAGCGGAGACGATGGCGGAGCCGTCCGATTCGATCGGACGGTGGGCAGCGAGGAGCGCGGTGAACGAGCCGTCCGATTCGATCGGACGGTGGGAAATCCAACGGCGCTGGCGAACGGATGAAAGGGCGCCGTCCGATTCGTCGGACGGTGGGAAGAGGAAAGGGCGCGGCGGCGAGAGCCGTGCGATGGCGTCAGACGGTCGCGATGAAAAGGGCCGCGAAGGAGACGAACGGCGCGCGGCGGCGGAGCGGCGGATCTCGATCCAACGGCCAAGAGCAAAGGGCGACGCGGCGAAGCGAGAGCCACACGATGAGGATCCAACGGCCGAGGTGAAGGGGCGCGGGAGCGGGGAAACGGGCCGCGGGAGTGGGCCGGAGGCGGAAACAGTGGTGGGCCGGCTAGGGTTTCGGCCCACGCACAGAAAAGAGATTTTAAATTCATTTTTGGATTTTAGAAATTCAAATAAATCAAAAGGCAATTTAGAAAATAGCAAATAGACTCCAAAAATTCTAGAAAAATTCACAGAAATTCCTTGAATTATTCTAGACTTAATAAAAATACTTTTAACTTTAAATTTTCTTTTTCTTTTACCACTAAAATAATTTTTCCATTTCGGATAAAACAAAAATAAATTTCTAAAATCCAATAAATCCAAGAAAATTCTTAAAATAATAATTTTGATTTTAAATTCCAGAAAATTCAATTAAACCAACTTTAATTTAATTGAAGTTTGATTAACTCATATTAAACTGCAAATGATTTTGAAATTTCTAAATTAAGCTTTTGGCAAAAAGAAACAAATGGTTCTCTTTTTAAAATTTTCAAAAACTCCGAAAAACGGGACGCTACAACAAGTCAACCGGGGATCCATATTGCCCACTTTGGAATGGTGGGTCTGTAACACCCTGGCTATTCGGAAGCCAAGATGTCACGTAAAACTATCAAACTACTAAGAATAGCATTAAAAGCTGGATTATACAGATTCAATCAACAATAATTTCTAAAGAATGACAATAAACGATCATCAGATTCATGGAAAAGAATGGATAAACAGATATAATACCACGAACAGTCAAGCAATACCAAAGTTGGATTATTACAAATCTAAAAATTTATTTAACAAGTTGGCTTGACTGGAAGGTAATAATAATTATTCTGATTGGATAAAGTGAAGTGCGGTGTCGAACTACCCCACCAAATCACCTTGTCTTCTCCTCAATTACCTAATTAAAACATACAAAGCAAGGGTGAGTCGAAGACTCAGCAAGTACATATAAGAATAATCAAACATAGAGTGGACAACACAATCCAGTTGAATTACGAACAAATCTTGGAACACATATATGATTGAATGGAATGAATACATGAATGGATGGAATGAAAGAATGCATTGAAGGAATGGACTAATAACAGCTTATACCGGTATAGCGAGTGATACACCCGTCGGTGTTCACTTAAGCCCGTACTTCACAAAGTACGGGGACCCAATCACCGTATGAAGAACGTTTTGTAACACCCCAGCCCAACACTGAGCCTGGAATGCCACCAAACTACTCTTATCATCTATTATACATCAACACACTATGAAATTTCAGCAAGCATAACAACATTAAAACCCGTCCACGGGTCGCATTAACACAAGCATAACACTATGACAATCATAAATAAATTAGACCTAGGAGCATAGCAAAATAATAAACCAAGATTAACATAAACCAAGCATCTATGGTTATTCAATACTATCATGTCCTAGATATAAATATTCATGTTATTCTAAAAGTTTCTCATGTTCAATGAATCAAATAATTGGGTGAAGTGCATGATTCCAAGTGCGCTAGCCCTTCAGAGTAAAACGTCATCACTGGTCACCTAAAAACAACAATAGAGCAAGAATGAGTCCAAGACTCAGCAAATACATAATAAAACCATAAACAATAGTTTATTAACCATAATCAAAGTTATCATCATCATCCATTTAGTTAATGCCATTGTCATTCTCAAACAAACAAGTCATATTCCATATAGGTAAAGTTGCACAATTTAACAATTTACTTAGATATGTGAATGCACCAACATGCTCATGCTTATATGCATCTCATCGGTGATCTAGGTATAGCGGAGTGTTCACCGTCGATGACACACTCTATCCTTCACTCCCGTGAAGTCCCCACCAAAGTAGGATTTTATCTAGAGCTCTCCGGACTAGTCATGTATCTTTCTCACCGACCTCACCGGAATAGTTACATGACTTTCTCACCGACCTGGCTCATGCAACCCCTGTCATGATGAATGTAAATGATGCGACATCTTTATTTATTCATCAATATAGTCCGTCTCATTAACTCAATATCTCCTCCTCATTTTCTCAATATCATAAACTCATTCACTCAAGGTTATCAATATCATGTATAAGAATAAGCTGAACGAAAGCATAATAAATAGCATGATAAGTAACAACAATGATCATGGTGAACAACCCATTGTTCACCACTCTACCATGTACTTGCCTTCCGCGCTGTGATGAGTTAGGAGGCAACGACAGAATTTCTCCACTCCCTGCCCCACCACCTACACAAATATTCATTCAAAATAAGAATAACAAGACAGGACGTGGCTACAAGCGTTTTACCATAACCCTCTATCTAATCAACAAAACCAAAAACTCAAAATGACGAATTAACTAATCAGCCAATATCAGCCTTTTGAACAGCAGTACGAGAAAAATCGTAATTAAATATCTGTAAATCCGAATGACTTGAAACCAGTGCTAAAATACTCTTAACGCATAACACTACGAAACTCTAGTTGACTGGATCTTTTGATTTGGCCAAAACAGTGGCCTAAACAACAGATGAAAACACAAATAGATAACTGTCCAGATTACAGAACAGTAGCAAAGAAAATGGTGTAACTTTCAATATACTGATCCAATTGAGGTGATCTTTATCAACGCGGAAAGATAATTTCAAGGGCAACAAAAACCTAGTTGGGTGGAAGTTCTGAATCGGACTCTAACTAGATCAAAACTGAGGGGCAAACCAGCAGTTCCAAATTCTCAGGCAGACCGGACAGTGCGCGATTAAAACTTCATATCTCCTAAACCGTAAGGCGGAATCTAGTGATCTCAGTGCCAAAAGAAATATAAAGACATCAGGAACAAAACTCTAGAAGACGACAATAACAGATTCGGCCTCTAAGTAAATCATAATGGCCCGACAAGAAAATCTGCCAAATCACATCAGCTCTCCTGGACAGTCGCGGTAAAACTACCATATCTCCTAAACCATAACTCCAAATCAGATGATCTCGGTGCCAAAAGAAAGCTAAGACAAAGGGCTACAACTTTCTAAGAGGTGAGAAGATCAGAAAACATACAGAACTTACCCAAAACTGACGATCAACAGTGGCACAGGGAAGAGGTCGGGAGAGGCGGCGGCCACTAGGGGGAATAGGGGGAGGAGGGGAGGGGTTTTAGGGTTTTGGGGAGTGGGATCCCCCCTCATGGCCGGCCCCCTCTTGGGCCCCTCCTGGGCTGCAGCCCAGGGCCCAGGTTATCAAAATAATGTGAAAAACCCCTTCTTGTTTCAGAATTTGTACTCCTTTCTTTGCCCTTTCTTCTCCCGGCTGATAGTCTAATTACCCGATTCGATTCCGAGGTATTACACGTTTCATACGGGTGTCTAAGTTGCCACATTGGAATGGTGGTCAACACTACCCACATTGGAATGGTGGGTTTTCAAATGCCCATGCTGGAATTGATGGGTCTTTCAAATGCCCATACTTGAATTGATGGGACTTACCAAAAGAATCCACTTCCGTGGTCATAATGAATTTTATGAATGAATATGATGATTTCTCATGGTATGAATGAATAACACACATTAGTGGAAAAGACACATGGCATTCAACAACATGTGTAAACAAGTATGAGTATGCATTCCTACACAACATAATATATCAAGGATGCCACACAAGTTAGTTGCATGTAATGGAATGCAACAACTGAAATGAATGCTAATTCTTTAATCACAAGAATCATCTTCTTGAAATGAAATAAACATCAGGATAGATAGAAAAAGGCATTCACAATTTATCCCAACATCAAGCAAACAATTGGAAACATCACCAAACAGCATAGGTTACTTGCCTTCCGCGATGTGACGTAATAGGAGGACACGAAGATGCCCCTCCACTCACCGCCTACACAAATGTATAATCGAAATAAGAATAACAAGGCATGACATTGCTACAAGAGCCCTTCCATCCCCTCTATCTCTCCCACCCAAACAACGGGATCAATTTTACCAAGTTTACCCAACAGCCTGATTACCTCTAAACTGGCAGCGATACTAGAAAAATCACCATTAATTATCTATAACTCCAAAAGACCTGAAATCAGTGCTCACTGAATCTTAACAGATCAGGCTACAAAACATTAGTTGGCGGAATCCCCTGATTCGGCCAAAACAGAGGGCTAATTAACAGCTAAACACAACCCATCTACGTCTGTCCAGAATACAGATCAGAGATAAAGAAAACGACGTAACTTTCAACCTATTCATCCAATGAGAATGATTATTATCAGCTTGGAAATATAATTTTAAGGGCTAAAATAACTTAGTTGGGTGAAGGTTCAGATTCGGCCCCTAATTTGAACAAAACCGAGGGACAAACCTACTGACCTCAGTTTTCAGACAGACCGGACAGTTTGTAATCAAAAATTCATATCTCCCAAACTACAAATCTGATTTTCCTGATCTCAGTGCCAAAAGAAATCTAACGTTCCCAGGAATAAAACTCTAGAAGGAAAAAACCCCAGATTCGGCCTTTACAGTAGTCTAAACAATATATGAAAACACTAACAATTATCTGCCCAAAATTCAGAACAGTGGTAAAGAAAATATCATAACTTTCATTATACAGATCCAATGGAGATGATATTTATCAGCTTTGAAAGATAATTTAAAGGGCTACAATAACTTATTTGGGTGGAAGTTCTGGAAATGCCTCTAACTAAATCAAAACCTAGGATCAAGCCGACAGATCTTTCTCGTCAGACAGACAGAACAGCGCGCACTAACAAAATCATATCTCCTAAACCGTAAGGCGGAATGACGTGATCTCGGTGGATATGGAAAGCTAAGAACAATACCTACAACTTTCTAAGAGATCGACAGGACAGAAAACGAACGCATCTTACCCAAAATTGACGTACAATGCGGTGCACAGCAAGGGGGAAGGGGGGCGGCGGCTCCAAAGGGGGAGGAGGGGGAGAGAAATGTGGAGTTTAGGGTTTGGGGGGTGGGAACCCCTCTTATGGCCAGCCACCACATGGGCCCCTCTGGGCCGTGGCCCGAGCCAGTTGCCGTGAAATCACAGAAAACCCCCTGGTGAAAAGATGATTCTGGTTTTTCGATTAGCTCCCTCTTCCGAAACTTTTTCTAATAAGCCGAATCACCTTCGGGGTATTACAGGGTCTTACAATCACTACCCACTCCCGTGGGTGTCGCAAGTTCACAACTTGCGTTCATGAGTGCACATGATGAACAATAAAATAACAATAATCGAATCTTGGTAAATCATGCCATCATGAACAAGTACATATCACCATAAATCAGCGCATCGAACAAGTACAAGTTACCATGAGTCATCATATGGAACAATCGTATATCAACCACAATATAGATGCACTTGCCTGTTTCTTTCCTTCCTGCTACGGCACACAAGGAAGCAAAATTGGTGTCTCTACTCTGGAACTCCGCCTCCTACACAAGCATAGCGGTAACAATAAATACGATAAATGCTGGACTCCGTTTACACCCCTTAATCCAACTCCTCAAGACCTATGACTCAAAGAGAGGTTCTACCCAAATTTCCCGGCAGTCTAGCATAATGCTTCCAAGGACAGCAGTACGAGAAAAATCGTAATTAAATATATGTAACTCCGAATGACTTGAAACCAGTGCTCAAATATTCTTAACGTAATAGGCTACGAAACTCTAGTTGGTGGGGTTCTTTGATTCGGCCAAACTAGTGGTCTAAACAACCGTTGAAAACCATTGACAGACATCTGTCCGAATACAAGACACAGCAGATAAACAACATGGCATAACTTTCACTCTACAGATCCAATTGAGATGATCTTTATCAATTTGGAAATATTATTAAACAGGCTACAATAACCTAGTTGGGTAAGACTCTGATTCAGTCTTCTAATAATCCTAATGTTTCGATGAAGTTTGATGTTCCTCGATCGACAATCGGACAACAATGACAGTAAAAATTCAATAACTTTTGATTCACACCTCTAAAAATATGTTCTCTTATCAATCCTGAAATCTTACTGGAATGTCTTCCACTTTCGTTTTGGGTGACTCTTGATTCGGGCTCAAAAAATACAATCGACTAGACATGCAGTGCCAAATCTCGTCACTCTCGACCAGTCGCACAAAAACGGACATATATCCTAAACAGTAACTCCAAAACAGGTGATCTCAGTGCCAAAAGAAAGCTAAGATCAAGGGCTACAACTTTCTAAAAGGTGGACAGATCATAAAATGTACGGAACATACCCAAATCTGACGAACCAATCTGGCGCAGGGGTGGGGAGAGCGTGGTGCTAGGGGAGGAAAGGGGAAAAGGGGAAAGAGGTGGGGCACTAGGGTTTTGGGGTGGGCACCCCCTCTTGGCGGCCACAAGGAGGCCTCTCTGGCCGCGCCTGAGCTCGAGTTGGCGAAAAATATCAAATGACCCCCTGTCGTTTCATGTTTTACTATTCCTCTTATTCTATTTTCTCCTCTCTGCTAAATCTGTGATTTACCGATTCGATTTCCAGGGTGTTACACCTATAGTGTCCAAGTGCAACAATTGACCAGGTGCATCAGTCCTAACAAGTGTGAGTGGAGGATGTGATGTAGAAATCATCTTAGTGTGACGACAACGTGAACAAACAAAATCTATTGATTTTTCAATTTTAAGATTAGGTATTCCTCTAACAAGATTCAAATTACTAATACGATCAAGATAATCAAAACCAATATGACCTAATCTACGGTGCCAATGAAATAAATCATTAGAATCAGAAGAAACAAGACACCAAAGATCAAAAGATGATGAATATAAAACGTCACCCTTAAACAAATGAACAACTCGAATAATTTTGCACACTAAATCGCCAGATGAATCTAAAATGCAACATGAATGCTTTTTAAAGCAAACGTTAAGATCATCATCTATCAACTGTGAAACTGAAAGCAAATTATAGCTCAACTTACTGACAAAAGCAACGTCTTTTAAAATGAATTTGTTCTTGATGCTCACAGTACCTCTTGCAAGAACTCACCCTCGAGCATTGTCCCCAAAAGTGATCATCTCATCACCGGTGGCACGAGTGGGAAGGAGAACCATCATGTGTCTCCAGTCGTGTGGCGAAAGCAACTGGAGTCAATGAACGATATGTTCTCTTTCAACTTGCGATGAGCCTACAAAGCACGAAAAATCATCGATATCTTAGTACTAGGGTTAGAGAATAAAGATTTAGGTAACCAGTATTGAGATACGCGATGGACAGGAGCAACAACAAACAAAGACAAAGAAATTTTAGCTTTTGGACACTGCTGGTCAGACCACCATTGAAGTGTCAGTCTGACCGCGTGAAAGACGCCGGTCTGACCGGTCCTGTCGCAAAAGCTGCCAAACCTGCTGAAAATTGTTTAGAGGAAGCAAAGCGAAGATAAGAAACTTGACCAAACTCCACTCCAGAACAAGAAATCTTTCTTAACCAGTCTTTCTTTTCCTTTTTTGTTTTTCGAAAGAAAAATTGAACCAAATGACCCTCTTACCACAATCAGTGCATTGATACTTGTTTTGAAGTGGAGTCATATCAATTGCCTTTAAAGCACCCACTTTGGTAGATGAATCATTTGCAATACCAGCCGATTAAAAAATAATTTATTTTGGTTCAGATTTTTCTTCAAATTTTCTAGGTTCAAGAAGCTTAACAATCTAAGGAGGATTTTTCTTCGCATGCTCAACAAAATTAAATCCTAGACCATGATCTTTAACACTCACTTTTGACTTATCTAGGATCATATTCAAATTCTTCTTATCAAAAGAAAATCTCTCTAAAGTGTACTTAAGATACTCATTTTATTTAGCTAGAGTGAGACAAGTTGTGCATTTAACAGATTCATTCACAAGTTTCTTAGAGGCACTAGACTGAGCCAATCTTTCTTTTTCAGCAAAATCATTAAGTTGTCTAGTCAAAGTTTCTATTTCTATGTTAAGTTTAGGACAGTTAGAGCAAGAAGATATCTGATGATAAAGCATCTATTGAGTTGTTCGCTGAGACGAATTAAGTCTAGCTTCTAGCAGTCCACAATTAGAGCAAGTTTTAGTTTGAGCATTTGAGATACTTAACTCTAAACATATGGGAGAACTAAACTTGAGCTTTTCAATTTCACCATTTGCATGTTTTAACTTTTCATCACAAGAGTAATGTGCCAACCTTAAATCATCAAATTTTGCATTTACACTCCTAAGTTGCACCAAGTTTGATGCATTCATTGACCTAGCAATCTCCAACTCATAATGTAAAACTTAACAAGACTCACATGATCCATTATCAGGAATAGAAGCTCTAAGTCTATTAATTTCAGAAGTTAAGCTTTCAATAAGACAATTATTTTCTTTCAGTTTCTTTTTGTCTTTTTTAGTTCAATAGAAAGTTTAATCAAACCATCTTCAATCTCATCATATGATGGTCTTACCTCATCGAGATCACTGTCATCGTCGTTGTCGTTGTCGTTTCTTGCTATTAAGCACATGCACGCAAGTCGTTGTTGTTCTTCTTCTTACCTTTAGCATCATCATTATCATGGTCATCGTCATCGCAACTCTCATATTCCACAACACTGAGACCAAGATGCACAATAGCCGAAAGAACCTTATCAGCAAATTTTCAACGAAAATTTCCACCCTTGGTGTTGATGTTCTTGGATGGCCGACGACGGTAATTCTTTTCTTCCTTAATCACCTTTCTCTTGAGCTTGGGACACTCCATCTTAGTGTGGTCTGGCTCACCACACTCGTAGCACTCGATCGAACTTGACATGCTACCTCGCTTCCTCATCCTCATGTTGTTGAGTGCCTTGTATGCCTGTAAGGAGATCAACACCAAATCCTCTTCTAGGAGCTGTTCGAACTATTCCTCTAAAAAAGAAGACACAAGAAAAGAACTCGACGAAGCAGCCAGCACAGGGTTAGTCACAAGTGCTAAGGATGAAGGTTTATCAATCTTAGATGAAAAAGCTTCCATCTCATAGGTTTTCAATCTAGGAAAAGATCATCCATGGTTAAAGTATCTATATCAATAGTTTGATTGATAGTTGTGACAATGATCACACTCAGTACCTAAAGATCTCAAAATTTTAGTTGCATTATCTTCATCAATAGGGATAACATTAACATCACGCAAATTACTCAATATTTTTTCAAACCAAGCAAAAAGATCATCAGTAGATTCATCAAGCTTCATAGCAAAATCAGAATATTCTTTTTCGTGGAGATTTTTACGCACTTTCTTAATTTTAGTGGTTCCTTCATGATAATCGCAAAGAGTTTTACATATTAAGTGAGCAGAATTAATATGAGCTACACGATCAAATTCTTTGCGATAAATCTCTTGAAACAACAAGTTATGAGCTTGTGCATTTAAATCAACATCTTATTTATTTAGATTAGGAACAGTATCAGGAACCTCATGAGGTCTAGAAACCTTATTCCATACATCACTACCTTGAACCTCAATATATGCTTGCATACGACACTTCCAAAAGGCAAAATCAGTACCATCTAGCACAGGAGACGATTCATATACCTCTCTGACGCTATAGTAACCTGCTCTGATACCACTGTAGGATCAAGTACAACAATCAGAGGGGGTGAATAATTGCAGTACTTTCTTCTCCGATTAACGAGTATGACCTTCGTTGGATTTAACCAACAACTAATGTCGCCATAGTCGTGCTAGATCCCTCCTAGTCGTCGTGGTCGAATCTTCTCTGATCTGTTGGCTACGACTAGGTGAACAACACAGCATGTGATCAAAGAAGATGATGTCGACCTGGTCGAAGGAGTTTCAACCACCTAGTCGAAAGAGTTCGACTATTGGATTTCTTCCGTCCTACGACTTCAAAGCATCACTTTGCTTGGAGCGAGATCAAGTCGAAGACTGGAGAACACGCCGCAAGCGATAACTATTATGTCTTGGAATAGATTTGATATGTTATTTCTAAATCATGTTTTGTGACTACAAGGTGCTCTAATGGCACCCCTCAAACCTTAGCATGAAAAATCCAAAAGCTTTCTCCCCAAAGCCGTCGCCAAAAAAAACTTCACATAACTCTTAATCTCTCCCTCCTTTTATATACTAGATCCCTAAACTGTGTCCTCATAAACCAAACACAAAATCATATCTGCTTCTGAAAACCAAGGGAGTCAAAACCCCTCCAAATATGGGTTTTCCAAAATCTTTAAACCTTCTGGTTATAGAAACCTTTCATAACCTCTCACGCATCAAAACCTCTAGGACTGCACCTCCTGTAGCTTCTCCACGTATCATGCATCCACTTTTGATCTTCATGTGCACCAGCGTATGCCTGACCACCTCGTGACATCTTCAACCGCCTGAACCTTGGATTTCCCCATCCTAGTCCCGGTCCTCCTCATCATCGACCATGACTGTCTCTGCGCCCAACCTGCACATTAAAAAAATCAAAGAATGTTTTCCCGTTTTCCAGGCACAAGTTCTCCAACTTGTCCAATATCAGTCCACACATGTGTAAAAGTCCGTATATCGATTTGAGAGTTTAGTAATCAGGGGAGAGAATTAATAGAAAATTTAGGGTTTTCGGGGGAAGTTTGGAACCTGGACCTCCGACCCAGGCTAGAGCCACCTAGTGGCCGGCCATAGGTGGGCCAAAAAGGGGGAAGGCGCCCCTAGGGCCCAAGCCCATGTCGCCCCACCTCTCCCTCCAACCCTGGCCGGCCACCCCCTTGCCTTCTTCCTCCCCTCATTTCCTCCCCCCTTGAGCCGCCACCCCCTAGCCCCATTCCAGCATCTCCCCTTCCCCTTGGCGCCTCCTCTCCCCCTTGGTGCTAGCCTCCGGCGATCCCCGGCGCTGCCCCAAGGTATTCCCCGAATCCGATCTCTCCTGCCGTCACCGCCGACCGTTCATCTTCCTCACCTTGGCCGGCCATTGAAGGGAGGAGAGGGAAATTCTTCAGGACGTCGATCCACGTCATCCTTGAGGTGCTACAAGGGTAATAATGGCCTACCCTTGCTGTTTGATTCATAAGAGATGAGAATTTGATTCGATTAGTTGGATCATTTTGCCTCTGTTTTTTTAGATCCAATATGTACAGTAGGTTGTGCACCCAGTTTCGGTGTCTTAGAAGAGGAATCTGGTATTTTTGTCTTCTAGAGATTGCTAGCCCTGGCTTTTATCTTTCCATAACCACCAAGATCAGAAGATTCTGCCTTACGGTTTAGGAGAAATGAATTATTCTTTGCACGTTGTTCTATCTCTGGCGAGAAGGAACTGTCTGTTTGTTCCTTAATTTTGACCCTGTTAATGTAAGATTCAAAACTTCCACCCAACTAGGTTATTGTAGCCTGTTTAATAATATTTCCAAATTGATAAAGATCATCTACATTGGATCTGTAGAGTGAAAGTTATGCATTGTTCTTTATTACTGATCTGTTGTCTGGACAGATGTCTGTTATTCATTTTCAACTGTTGGTTAGCCGAATATTTTGGCAGATTTAGTGAATCTTGTCAACTAGAGTTTCGTATTCTGGTTTGTTAAGATTCATTAGGCACTGGTTTCATGTCATTCTGAGTTCTAGATCTTTAATTATGAATTTTTCCGTGTCGCTGTCCAGAATTGTTTATATGAGTGAATTGTATGTTGTCAATTCGGGTCTAACCGCTGTATTGGGTAGTCAAGGGGGTTAGTAGATTGCCGGTAGCATCATCATATCATGTGTTCTTATGTTTGAATACACATTCGTTTAGGCGGCGAGTGCAGGAGCACCTTCGTTGCCTCCTAGTACGTCACATCGCGGAAGGCAAGTACAATGTGTTAAGACATGTTGATTTATGTTGAATGTTGTAATGCGATGTTACATCTATGATCCATGTTCATACTTCATGTTATACAGTTGAATGTTGTTGATGTGATGTTATTTCTATGATCCATGATTCATACTTCATGATATTTATTCGTTCTTAGTTGATAATCCATGTGAATAAAAGAGGTGACACTCATTGCATATATTCATTCCATTCTTGCATTGTTCGTGTTCTGTCCACGGGAGTGGAATTGTTAAGACCCATCAATTCCAGTATGGGCACGTAAGACCCACCATTCCAATGTGGGCAATTTCGGACACCCGTATGAAACGTTCTTCATACGGTGATTGGATCCGCGGACTTTGTTAAGTACGGGCTTAAGTGAGCACCGACGGGTGTGTCACTCACTATACCGGTATGAGCACGTGTGCAGTCCTTTCCTTTCATTGCATCCATTCATTCCATTCATACTCATAAGTGTTCAGAGATAAGTTCAGATTTCGTATTGAGATAGACTTGTTCACAACCTTGTATGTTCAATTGTTTACTGTACTTGCTGAGTTTCGACTCATTCTTATTTTTTGTTATTTAGCTGATCGTCGATGATGACTCTATTGGGAGGGAGTAGACCAGCACGTTTCACACAGTTCACTATAATTTACTTTCATTAATAATGTCGAGAAGGACTTTCATTTGTTAATCGAGGAACTATAATAAATAAATTTACTACTGCATGATATTTCTCTCCATGTTATGTTTCCGGGTTATATGATACTAGTGGTTCGTTTTAGTTATTCCTTGATTATGTTTTGATGAATTTAGTCGTTATTCCTACAATGCTCCTATCAAAGTTGGTCCCTATATGTACTTAGAAGAGTTTCAGTTTAAATTCTTCCGCAATTTGGTTGTATGTTAGTTCTTTAGGTAGCATTTTGGCTTTCGAATAGCCAGAGTGTTACAACATGCATATCACACCCTCATCCATCAATAAACACAAACCAGATCATCTACGATCTTAATTTTCAAGCCTTCGGAAAAACAACCAAAGGCCACTCTGAAAAACCGATCTGACCGCTATGTACAAGTTGGTCAGACCGCTAGCCGACCTGACATGAGTACTCGAGGTACTCGAAGATGACAAGAATTGAAGCACTCGAAGCCTACAACCACCGATCAGAAGCCTACGACCACTGATCACAAAGCCTACGACTACCGATCGCAAAGCCTACGACTACTGATCACCGACCAAGCACTGTAGCTTTCGACCATCGACCCGGCACTATAGCTTTCAACCATCGACCATACACTGTAGCTTTGGATCACTGACCAGTCACTGTAGCTTCTGACCATCGACCATGGATTGTAGCTTCGACCATCGACTATACACTGTAGCTTCGACCAGTACCTGTAGTTTCCGACCATCGACCAGTCACTATAGCTTCCGACCATGCTAGTCCGACTGTCCTTTGTACTCGATACACAACTCAACTCACAACTGAGTACATTACTCGGTACTCGGAGCTACAGTACTCGGAACTCTATCACTCGACACTCAGTGCTACAGTACTCAGAGCTCCAGTACTCTATGTCCAGTCAAAAAGGATCATCGAGTATCACCGTTTGGACCACTCGATACAAGGCATGATCAGACTACTCAAACTGAATATTCCAACAATCGAAACTTTCACAAACACAAAATTCAGTGCAACCCAAAAGTCAATTATTCATCATCCCAAAATTTATGACCAGTCCACATGGTCTAACAAGTTGCAAAAATTTCAGTATAGTGTTCTCTCTCTCTCAATTTCTTTGAATTAAATCTTTCAAGAGCATGTTCTCCTTCATCTGAACTCCGATTTAGCCCGTTCTTCTTTCTAAAATCGAGCTCTTTCTTCCTATGCTGATTTAGTTATTTTTTATTTTATTTTCTTTTGAATTTATTTATGTCTCATTCATGTTCTCTCTCATTTAGACAACGATTTCCAAGGTGAAGAAGCAGAATTTGAAGACTAGAGTTGTGTGCCAAGGCAAGTCATGGTCCTTTGATCATATTGAACCTATTGTTTTCAAAAGTATATTGTTTTATATCAAATTGCATGCTACTTTTATATCAATTATTTCTGGGAGTAGCTAATCACCTACTTGTCATTAGGCCACCTTGGTTATCTTGAATGCCATATCTCTCATTGTCACCATAGGATGGTTATTATTAGTTGAACATAATTGTACTACTAACATGGGTTGTTGTAGACATGCTTAGCATTATGATGGGCTCATATTCACATGATCAATGATGTTAATTTGACTTAATGAGATATGAAATTTATGATGCAATGCCACTATTATAAAAGTTGTGTGCCATGACAGAGATTGTCATTGATTTTGGTTAAACAAAATAGTTTGGTGCTCAAGCAAATGGTCTTGCAGCAAAGGGGGTGTCGGGAGCACATTTGGGATGATGTAGTCTCGCTTGGATAGATACTAGACTCACATGTGATCCATTGTTAGAAATTGTTCGAACAGCCGTGTCCATAGTTAAGAAAAATGCATGCGGATTTCACACCATGTATAGTATTTTCAAAAAAAAAATGTGTGGACGGTGGATTGGTTGAAAGATTAATGGGTATGTTCACTTGGTGGTTTGGTTGGGAAGTGAATAAGAGGTTCATTGGTTGTTTCAACGCAAATGTGTACTTTATTTATATCTTTTCAATTACACTTTACAATTTATTTACTGTATTTATTGTCAATACTTGCTTTCTGCAAAAGAAACATGCTCAAGCATTACATTAATATTAATTGCATATTGTTCCCTACAACTTACTGAATACTTTATGTACTCACGGCTTTAAACATTTTACTCTGTTGAAGAAGGACAACTTAATCGAGAGATCTACCAACAAGAGTACTTGGAAGACTTTGCGAACTAGGATGCACTCCTCACTCCATTGCTTGTAGGCATGTCGAATGGCCACCATAAGTTATTTATTTCCGCTGCAAGAGTTTCATTTATTTCTTAAACTCTGCCTAGCAAGTTAAATTGTTACTATTTATTATTAATTTGTTACCATCTTAATTATTTCGTTGAATGAATGATATTTCGTCAATGTTATCACTGTATGAACTAGCTACTTATCATGATATTAGTTCAAAAATACACAGAAAGTTTCAAATATAGTAATCCAGATCCCGACATACATGGACCATCACAATATATATCCTCCTAACCCAAATGTTCCCATGATTTTCTTTCTCCTTGTCTATTCAATTTTTTTTGTCACCGAACACCTGTCTCAGTCTGTACAGTATTGTCGGCACCGCACATGCCATGCAGGGAATCAGAATCATTTCTAGGGAGAAATAAAAAGGGGAGGCATATGAACTTTTAATGGGATATCTTCCTTCTGTTTTGTGACTTTATTTTGAGGGGAAATAAAGTTACGGTAGAATTTTACATTCCTGTACGCATATTCTTAATGTCACTTATCATCCGGATGAAGCTACGCCCTCAGCTTTACAAAAAATCGTGCCATTAATTACATTTTCCTATTCACTAAAAAGGACCTGTCCGTGTGTGGAAAAAAATTCCTTTTTGTACGTTGATAATGCATTTGCGCGTTAAAAAGCTGGATGCAACTAATTATCGGATGTCCCACCATCAAAGGCTTGCTGCACTAATTAGTTCCTAAAAAATGCTTCACTAGACATAGTATACTAATGCTGCGCATAGTTTTATAATATTGTAACATTTTTTTTTATAAATGGATCACAAGCTGTTATTTTGGTAGACAAATGGATCACAAGCTGTTCTGACAAGCGTCCGATTCTTTGAAACATCTCAAACGTCCAATTTTTAGCTTTCATCTAGAAAAATTTCTACCGTAACTTTAACATACTGAAGGACTACACCCCAGGTTCTCCTCGGATGAGGTGATGAATAATTGACGTCCTATAGTTGAGTACTTTTCGGAGTTTGATTTGGAAATATTGCAAGTAAACAAATATTCTTTATGCGATAGACCTTCCGGCTATCAATGGAGGATTGCAACGGAAGCTTGGACAGAGAGTATGTGGATAGAACTTTCGGTGATCAATGGAAAATTGCAACAGGAAATTGAACCGAGAGCATGTAGGTTACGTTGATGGACCTTCCAGGGCAGCAATGGATGTTTATCCAGAGAAGGTGCCGATGAGTTTAATTAGAGAGGTCAACGACTAACTATCAGCCTTGGGGTGTTGGATACTTGGATAGTTCGCTAATGCACAAAAATAGGGCCGAGAGGATTTTGTGAGAATCGCTATGTGGGTTAACGGTTAAGGGTCAATGCATATAGGTTGTATGTTGCATGTTTGGACGAAAGTGGGTTACACTACTACAGAAAAAGTCTCTACAGACGGTTTAAAAACGTCATCATAAGTCGGTTTCGTGAGCCGTCTGAGTTTATGGGTCAGTAATGACGGGAGGTTATCACAGACGGTTCGAAACCGTCTGTGATACAGACTATCATAGATGGTTATTAACTCAAAACCGTCTGTGATAGATGATGTATCACAGATGGTTTATAGATGAAATCATCTGTGAGAGTTGGTGTATCACAGACGGTTTGTCCTAAGGAACTGTCTATGATATTCTTTTGTATTGCTAAATTTATTTGTGTTTATTAGCTAGCCTCAGGAAATGCTGGCCATGCGCTCTGAAAAAAGCTGAAATAATACAACAAGTACATGTATACATCCAATTCACTATCATTTCAAAATCAAGCACATCCAATTCACAAATCAATTAACTAAAATTAATCATTCATGTACATTTACACACATATACCATTAAGTTCAATCTACGTTGTGGAACTTCCCATTTGGATTTATGACCTCACGGTTCAAGAATGACGCAAACTATCCTCGAATGTTTATGAACTGGCTCTGTTCCAATGCAGTTGTATCGATACTCGCAACCTGTCGCTAGGAAGATTAAATTCATAAATATATATAAATTGATAAGTATGAAATAATTATTGCAAGATTGGCAAACTGGAGGATCATTGGTCATCGCGGAACCGACGAGTAGTTTCATGTTGTGGCAAACATAGTATCCATATATGTTGCAGGCCGGCGGCTGCTGGTGTCACTGCAAAAATAGAATTGGTTAGTTCGAGAGGCATTTCTACGAAGTTCTACGAAGTGTTATATATGATTAATGTGTACTAGCGAATTCCAGGAAATTTAGATCGTGTCGCAAAATACTTCCCTTATTGTTCCCTCCATTAGCACAGTACATGACGAATGACCTACGTGATTCCAAGAAGTTAGCCATAGCCATTGCAAAAGAAGGAAATACTACAATAGAGTTATCTATGGAGGAAATGTGTTTACCTGTCGATTAATTATCGAACAATTGTGAAGTTGTGTGTGGCTCTCTTTAGGGAATCTAGGTATATTACCTTGTTCCATTTTAGTATAATTACAATTAGAATCCAGTTGTACCTACACAGGTATATCGCCCTGGTCATTAAATATAAGTTTGTGTTGCTTATAAAGTACAAATCAACAAGTATAGACACTAGTGCAGCACTTACTCCTGGTTGTATGGCAAAAGTATGAATTCCTTGTCGCGGTGAGACAGCAATGACTCTATCATGTAATCCTCAACTAATTTTACATTCTCCTTTATGGTTTGCAAGGAGACCAAGTGTGGGTCAAGGAAACCTACCGGTGAATTCCTTAATTCCGATTCAAAAATTATGTATGTGTATATATATATACACACACAAAAGCAAGGAGTTAAATATAACATTTATTGGTATTACACAAACATTGACCATGATTGTGCACACTTACAGTGTCCAACATCGCATGAGTGAGGCATCGAGGGCGTCGAGGTTGAAGAGAAAGAGCAATTCCTCGAAGGTCACTGTGAAGATACAGTCTTGAACCACGTGGTTAAGATGATCCTTCTTGAACTTGATGTTGACACCTGAGCATCGTTGTCCATCCTTCTTGTTTGTCTGTTCCATGCACCATACATGCAATCTCGTGAAAGCGAATCCTAGGTTACGATCGTGCTCTACCGTCTCGACCAACGGTCGCCTAGCACGAATTTCTGGGCCAACAGCAGGAAGGAGATATCAGAACAGGAGTCAACCATCTTCGATTTGCCAATGTTGCCTCACTTTTTATAGGTCGACTTCACGAGAGTCGACCGAGCATGAGGTGTAGATGCATCTGATGCACCGGGCCCTTGGTCGTTCGTGCAGGTAGCTCCGGTGCAAGTAGCTCCGTGGACTTGACACTGTTGCAGGATATTCCTGTGAAATTACCAGAGTAGGTAGCTCTAAGCAGATACCACTCTTGGGGCACTGGATGAATGTTCCAATGGCTTGCCCTAGAGACATGACCTCGTCGTTTGGGGAATCTACAGCGGGACGATCGTGAAATTGGCATGAACACCATCCACATTCACTTTTGCGAAGCTCGGCGCTAGATTTACAGCATGCACCAAAGCCCCGATACCAGATGGATACGCCTGGCCCCAAGCAGCATCTAGGGCAAAGGAGACATATCTCACTTGGAGCTTGCACTTCGTAGCCATCTACATAATGATACAAAACTAGCTACTACAACAGGCCTATCAATGGATCGAGTATTCTAGAGATAATAACTATTACCAGGATGTCATCAATAGGAAATCTGTCATGGCCTTTTGGGGTAGGGTTAGGGTTGGACGCGCAGCTACTCGGAAGTTTGGGGGCTGGCATGCACAATAGGGGCAGGGGCTTGCAATTGATTTTCCCTAAGCTTTCCTAAAGTCTCTCCATCTGTCGTCGTGTCTCATCTCTTATGCAATCATTCATCTCATCTCTGATGGTTTCAATGATCTCATCTCTGAGGGATTCACGAATCTCCTCTCATAGCCGTGCATCGCACTTAGCTTTGGCTCTCTTCCTACTCTAGTATGCTTCGGAGTCCACTGAGAATCCATGTTTCCATGGAACATAAAGACCAAGGCCTCTCGTGCGACCCGGGTGCACATCGTTTCCCAGGGCCGCGGAGAGTATATCTTTCTCCCTGACTACCTGGAATGAGCCTTGGGAAGATTATGCACTCAGTGTTTCCTGCAATAGCACCACATGTCATTTCACTTCTTATGAAGTTATGGAGTAATTACAAACTAGGTAGTTTGATATCTTACCAAGCGTTGGGACACTTCCTTGCCTGCAGGGTTTGGAAAGGAGATGACCCTGAAGACAGGGTAGATAACCTCGCTCATAGCCAGTTTCGTGCGCGGTCATCAGGGATCTCGACAAATAGCGAGGAGGCATTCGAAAGGTTTGCCTGTTGGTCCTGATCCCTCCATTGTGGGAATTTACCCGCATACCGAGAGGTCCCGAGTCTGTGGGGGTGCGTGTTTTTTGCCTAGAGGGCCCTGTGCGCCACACTTTCACTCCTAAAATCATCTATCATCTTCTTCACCATAAATTCTTCCCAGTACTCTTCCAAGAACGGATACTTGTGGAAGGCGTCAGATCCTTTTCCATATAGTTCTTGACAAGCGTGCTCTTGAAGTTCTTTTACGCGTTGCACGCCTGTAGCAACGCATGTCATCGCACAGAGTCCTGGTGTTGTTATGGGATCTCAAACGATCAAAAAATATCCGTTAGCAGCTCACCTTTCTGAGCTTTGGTCAACTCCTTCCACGAAATGTAGGTGGTGTTGACCCGTTCCCGTGCAACTATTCCGACCGTTCTCTGGAATGCGGATGCTGCTCGGGGAGGATTGATAGGGGTCCCATACTCATTGACCTCTGTGATGGTAAATCAGCCCTGGGGCCTTTTCGATATTCCTCTTCTTCTACCGCACTTGGATATTCCAGAGGACGACACATCAGACGCATAAGGCGACGATGACGAAGAATGAACGGAAGACATCTTCACAAGAAATAGAAGTTCTGACAACATAGACATATTATCATAAGATTCAATCTCTATGTGTATGGGTATACACACCAATTAATAAATAATTGGGATATATAGGGAAGAAATTAGGACCAATATAATGACATAATTGACATATAAATATGTAAATCCTCCAAGTCATTTAAAAGGAATAATATGCTCAACACAAACATCATGTGAACAAATAAAATCAGCATAAAGTTAAGATTTAACATTTTGATATTGCTATCAGATGTAGAGTAAGCATTCCAATTTGTGCTAAAGTTCAAACCCGATTATCAAAACAATTTCAATACAAGACTATTATCATCACAAAGCATTCATCTCAAGCCCACCATACCACATTGCAATATATTCCAATAGCAGTATCAAAACAAATACCATCTGAATCACTGACTAGAACAAATACAAATTCCTAAAACAAGTACAACACCTTATACTACTCAGTGTTTCAACCAGATACATGAGTCCATGAGGACCATGACAGCATAATAGATTATTGATAGAAAGAGTGAGGGAAAGGGTGTCGTCACAAGAACTCAAAGATCGATTACCTTTGGGCGTCAAGGAGAAGGACGAGCAGGAGCGATCTGAGCAAAGTAGGCGGCATAGAAGGGAGGCGCTACTGGGCTCGGGAAGGAGGAGGCGGAGGGCTTGGGGAGGAGGAGACATCATGTGCTCGTGCTCGGGAGGAGGCGGCGGGCTAGGGGAGGAGGCACGCTGGGCTCGAGGAGGAGGCGGCATCGAGGACAACAAATGACAGGCTCGGTGGAGGAGTCGCACTGGGCTCGAGGAGGAGGCGGCGTCGAGGACAGTGGCGACGGGCTCGAGGAGGAGGGTGAGTAGGTGAGAAACTTAATCGTTTGAGTGGGAAGGAGCGCGGCAAAACCTAGAGTCCGAATATAAATAGGGTTAGACATCACAAACGATTCTAAAGTAGAACTGTTTGTGATAAATAATATCATGAGCGGTTCCAATAAATAACCGTCTGTGATAGATTGCATATCATGGATGGTTTGTAGATAAAAACGTCTGTGATATCTGATGTATAATAGACGGTTTGTAGATGAAACCGTTTGTGATATCTGATATATCATAGACAGTTTGTAGATGAAACCGTATGTGATATTCTTTTATATTAGTAAATTTAGTTCTGTTTATTGGCTAGCCTCAGAAAATACTAGCCATGCCCTCTGATACAAGCAGAAACACAACAAGTACATGTATACATCCAATTCACATTCATTTGAGAAACAAGCACATCCATTTCACCGTAGAAATCAATTAACTCAAATGAACTAAAATTAATCATTCAGAACATATACACACATTGTTCAATCTTTAAAAATTAGCCCTTCATGATGATCGACGGGTATGTAGCTAGTTTCGTCACGTTGTTCTTCCTCGACCCTTATGCCCTCTCCGAAAGGAAGCAACTCGTCAAATTGATTATATTCTTCCTCGTCCACTACATTCTCAACTCCAACAATCCTCCTTTTTTCATAAAGAACTATGTGGCGCTTCTTATTTGCTTGGTCGGTTACATAGAAGACTTGAACAACTTGGTTAGTAAGTACGAATGGTTCGTCTTTGTATACGGCACGTTCGAGGTCCACAGTAGTGACACTATACTTGTCGACCTTCACCTATGGGAGATGGACCCAACAGCACCGAAACAGGGGGATCTTGAAAAGCATGTAGTCGAGCTGCCAAATCTCCTCTATGAGCCCATAGTAGGAGCTCCTCAGCCCATCGGTACTGAACGCATCTATGCGGACACCACTGTTCTAGTTAGTAATAATTATATCCTTAGCCTGCGTATAGAATGTGTACCCATTTATGTCGTATCCTTACCATACCACAACTGTAAATATTGGCCCTTTTACCAACCATGTCAGCATATCACTTGACGAGCTCCTAGCGAGTCGCTCCTTCAACCATTGGTTGAACCGACTATTGTGTTGTCTCATGATCCAAACATCCAACTGCTTTGGATTCTGTTGCCGAAGCACGTCCTTGTGCTGGTCGATATACGGGAACACTTCAGTCATGTGTTGCAAGACCATGAAATGGGCTTGAGCATATACATCCAAATCTGGAGTGATTTGTTTCCTTTTGATGGTCCCGATACTCTCGAGCCTCCCCTCATGGCGAGATCGAAGCACACATATCGGTTTGACCTGAGCCATGTAATCGACGCAGAACTGAATGATCTCTTCGGTTGCATAACCTTCGATGATGCTGCCCTCCGACCGAGATCGATTTCATACATAGGACTTGAGAATTTCCATGAACTACTCGAATGGGTACATGCTACATAGGAACACGGGCCCGCAGATCTTTATCTTCCTCACAATGTGAACAATCAGATGGACTATGATATCGAAAAACGGCGGAGAGAAATACATCTCAAGATAAGATACAGCCATCACCACCTTGTCCTGTAGAGCATCTAGTCCTTCGAGATCGATGACCTTCTGAGCAATTGTGTTAAAGAAATAACACAGCCTCATGATTGTCTCTCAGACCTTGACCAGCCAAATATTTCTAATTGCAACAGGGAGCATCTGTGTCATCAGCACATGACAAGTATGAGACTTTATGTCAATTAACTTCAAATCTTCCATCGAAACAAGTTTCTTCATGTTGGCGGATTAACCGGATGGTTGTGTCGGCCACGGTGGAGGTGACTACGAATAGCCTTAAGAGGAAATCCGAGGACATAGGGTGGGAGTATAGAGTGTTGATTGATCCAAACAATATGGATAAAGTAACATGCAAGTTGTGCAATAAAATTATTTCTGGAGGAGTGTATAGGATAAAGCAACATATTGCTCACATTAGGGGCAATGTTGCTAAATGCCTTTTGTCCACAAAGGAAGATCAAGAGAAGTGCAACAAATCAATCGAGGAGGCACAACTTAAGAGGAAGACTAGGGAAGATAAAGAACAAGATGTTAGAAATGAAGTTACCATTAATGAGGATGTCACCGGTGATGGTGATGAAGATCTTGAACTTGAAGATGTAGGATGCTCGGCACATTGTAAGTTGGTGCCCATGGATAAGTTTGCAATGCCTATCGATCCTAGTACATTGAGCTCCAAAGAACTACATCAACAAGACTATTTGAAAAGAAAGACTCCATAAAGTGAGGAAATATATTACTAGGTGGATTTATGAAGTAAGTAATAACTTGCAACTCTTGTAATGTCTACTAATATGTGAATGACATCCTGGAGTTGTTTAATAACATAAGTAACATTGTATAATTATTGCATGTTTTGTGCAAATGTGTGAAGCCATTGGCCGCTTTGGCCATAGCTTTATACGCCCTTCTCAACACGATGTGCGAGAGAAGTTGTTGTAAGAGGAAGTGGATAGAACCAAGGGGTTGTTCAAGAACCATGAAGAAGAGAGAGCCAAGACCGGGTGCTCTATTATGACTGATGCATGGAGTGATCAGAAAAGGAGGATCATCATGAACTTGTGTGTGCATTGTAGCCTAGGGTCATGTTTCCTAGAATCAAAGGAGGCATCTGAGGAGTCACACACAGGAGAGCTCATCTTTTAATATGTGAATTCGTGCATTGAAAAAATACGTGTGGCCCATGTTGTCCAAATTGTCACCGGTAATGCTTCAAACAACATGGCGGCGAAGGCATTATTTAAGGACAAAAGGGCTAGTATATTTTGGAGCTCATGTGCAACCCACACTATCTACTTGATGCTACAAGTAATTGGGAGCATTGTAAGGTGCAAGAAGACACTTGATCAAGCCAAGTCACTAACCATTTTATCTACTCGCACCATAAGACATTGGCCTTGATGAGAAATTTTACAAAGAAGAGGGATATAAAAGGTTTGCTTCCTCTTATCTCACTTTACAAAGCATGATTGAGAAGAAACTCCAACTAAGGTCGATGGCGATGAGCCAAGAATGGCAAAAATTACATCCATTGTAAAAAAAAGGCAAAGACAAGGCATCCACGGCTATATTGGTGAGTAGAGCCTTTTGGAATGGTGTTTCTTGTTGCTTGAAGGTATTTGAGCCATTAGTAAAAGTTCTTCGAATGTTTGATGGTGATGTCAAGCCTTCTATGGCATTTCTTTATGGAGAAATTCGAAAGGCAAAGAAAGAAATCATGGAATCCATGAACAATATAGAGAACAACTACAACCTCATCATAGATATTATTGATAAGAAGATGATGGATAGGCTTTATTCTCCATTGCGCTTGACGGCATACTTCTTGAATCCATATTATGGGCCTGTTTGGTATAGCTCTGCTCTAAGTTTTTGCAGCTCCAACTCCAGCTTCACTCTTGGATCCACTCTTATGAGAAGTTAGAGTAGTATGAGGAGGTGTTTAGTTATAAAATTGATTCCAGCTCTAGAAATGAGAAGGATCATCGTAAAAAACTGCACTACCCTTGTTTTGTGACCTGTAATCTTTTTTCGTATTGCTTAACCTATAAAAGTTTAATAAGTTGATTTCCGTCATGCTGTGCTTTTTTTTTATTTTTTTTGCCATGTTGTACCCTGTTGTGCCATCTTTTTCGCCCACATTCGAAATTTTTACTTGAAAAAAAATAAATAAAACATACATAAATATACAAAGTTCATAACAAAGGTTCTAATTCAACAAAGTTCATTTTTATTAATCAAAGCTACTATTCTAGGTTTGAAAACCACTATTCTAGGTTTGAAAACCACTACATCAAATGAAAACAACGAAATGGAAAGAAAAAACATCCAAGGGTAGCTCTCCCAATTCACCTTTTACAACTATTACAAAAACATTCTTTCCTTGTACATCCTCTACACGAAGTCTAGTCTTTGTGTAAGCTTGGTTCTCATCGCCTAGAAGGTCAGACAAGGAAACCTCAAAAACTCTGTGCTTGAGACCCTTAGATGCAATCTAAAGATATGTATCATGAATAATTAGCAATGATAGCAGTCGTACAAAATGATTTTATTTAGTGACACAACTAGACAATGGAGTAAGAGATTTTATTTAGTGACACCACTAGACAATGTTATCCAAATGGAAAATTGGCTCCTGCCTAATGGAGTAAGAGAATGTGAGATTAGCTGATAAGTACATTAAACATAATAGAAGTACAAACTTACCAAGTCCGATTGCATCTGAACCTTTCATGATCTTGAGCCTACAACAAGATTCAACGAACATCCTGCAATTGCAGTGAAAGAAAATGTTATAACTAAATTTTATGTTTAGTTCAGAATCACAAGTCACAAGATCTAATCAGTGTATTTTTTCCATTTGCATTGTTGTTTTGCGAAAGATGGTTTCTTTACCCTTGTATATCAACCAGTGAGCCAAGATGTATTTGCAGATCTGCAGTGTTTTCCCTTGATGCCCTGGTACAATATATGCACAACCAATATCTAGGACATCAAAATAATGTTTGACTATGGCATCGTGGTTGCGATTTAGTGAGGTCTGTACCTATGAACAAAATCTATTAATGGATACAACAACACAGTGTCAAGAATCACCATGGTCTTGTATCTGTTCTACGAACTATTTTCTTCTTTGCTGCCAACCCAATACTATTTTTCCAGGCACATGGTTATCATGTTATGGTTAACTTAGGTGTGTAATTTTGGTAAGGAATCTAAGCTCTCCCAAAAAATACTAGTACCACACAAGAAGCATCAAGCATTCAGGCTTGAAAAAAATCAATTCACTAACAGGGAGTTAAAACCAAAGTCACCACAACAGAGAAGGAGCGCCACCACCAGCCGATGCCGAGCTCAGCGTCGATCTCCATGGTGCGGGTTCGGGCGGCGCGGACGGCATTGGCCAGGCACCGCGAGATGGAGAACCTTCACGAAGGCCACATGCTTGCGGCTGGCTAGCCCCTGAGCCGGCGTTGGCGCGCGCCAGCTTGCCGAACAAGTTATCGGGTCGATTCACGAACGACGGGGGGCGGAGGTGAAGGGTGGGGCAGAGGCGAAGGGTGGAGGGCGGAGGCGCGGAGAGGAGGCGAAGGTGGTGAGGTGCAAGCGAGGTCTGACACCGTGGGAGGCGGAGGAAGGGGGGGGTGGAGGCAGAGGGGTGGAGGGCGAGGCGTCGAGGAGGGAGGCGGAGGGGGTGCAGTGCACAGGCGATGTCGGCGGCCGTGGGAGGCGGAGGAAGGGTGGGGGCCGAGGTGTCGGGACGGAGGCGAAGGGTGGAGGCGAAGGCATCGGGAGGGAGGCGAAGGGGTGTAGGCGCGAGCGAGGTCGGCCGCCGTGGGGAGGTGGAGGAAGGGGTGGGGTGGAGGCGTTGGGGAGGGGTGGAGGCGAAGGGTGGAGGTGAAGGGGTTGGGAGGCGGAGGGGTGCAACACGGAGAGGTCGGCCACCGTGGGGAGGCGGAGGAAGGGTGGGGCCGAGGCGTGGGGACTGAGGTGAAGGGTTGAGGCGGAGGCATCCGGGAGGGAGGCGAAGGGGTGCTGGGAGGTCGGCCGCCGTGGGGAGGCGGAGGAAGGGGTGGGGGCGGAGGCGTCAGGGAGGTAGGCGAAGGGGGTGCAGGCGCGGGCGAGGTCGATCGCCGTGGGGAGGCGGGGGAAGGGGTGGGGCGGAGGCGTCGGGGGTTGGGGCGGAGGCGAAGGGGTTGGGGCGGAGGCGAAGGGAAGGGAGGCGGGTTCGGGAGGGGGGACTGCAGATTCGGGAGGGGTTGTTGAGTGGCAATTTGTGGGTAAATACTCTTAACTTCTAAGGGTATTTTTTTACTCGTCCACAGCTCCCCACTTGGAGCAAGGTTTTATCTGCTCCTACAAATTGTACTAGAGGGCTGCTCCACTCCAGGTTACTCCAACTCCAATAGTTTTGTAGAGTTAGCCCGTTTGGTATAGCTCCACCAACTCCAACTAAGAAGATGGGAGTTGGAGCCATACCAAACAAGGCCTATAGTTATTGTGATGGCTCCATTTTTTTGGATGATGTTGTTATGGATCGGGTATTCACTTGTGTGGAGACTTTTTAGTTTTTACCATGATGATAACGATAAGCAAAGTCAATTGCTAAATATGGAGTTGGGTATATTCAAGGATCAAGAAGGCCACTTTGGGAAGGCAAAGAAAGGCGGATGCAAATACATGCATGATTGTAAATTTGTCATATACTAATTACTTTCTTGTTCTTAATATGCAGCTAAATGGTGGTCTACTTATGGATATAAAGTTCCCGTGTTACAAAAAATGGCGATGAGGATCCTCTTATTGACATCTAGTTCATCTGGCTGTGAAAGAAATTAGACCACTTTTGAAGGGGTTAGTCTCTAAACTTCTCTAAAGAGTAAAGAGGCAAGTCTCAATTCTTAATCTCTACATTAGTACATTACATTTAGCTAACTATACTTCACTTTGCAATTCGTAGATACATACAAAGAAAAGAAATAAACTAGATATCAACCATCTTAACTATCTAGTCTATGTTCAATACAAAAAAGAGAAGAGAGGGAAGAAGAACATAGATTCCATTATAGGTTCCGAAGCTAATAGAGCTCAAAGGTGGTTAATTGAAGGTGGAGATGATGATCAAGATGTTGAGCCTGCTAGGAGGCTTACATGGAATGTAATTGAAAAAGCATATGGGGCTAATGAGGTCTTAGAACTTTGTAAGAGCGTAAGAGTGTAAGAGTGAAACAACTTCATGAAGAATATTTCAAGTCTGATTCTGAAGAAGAGAAGGAGGAAATTGAGTATGAGTCCGACCAAGAACAATGTTTCCAACCAAAAATTATGAGAAAGAAGATGACTAGTCATTCACTCATTTGATCATCAATTTATCATACAAGTCTATTTATGTTTGGCTTATTTTATTTGTGAGACCTTATGAACTATTTATATTTGGCTTACTTGTTTTATTTGTGACTTGTTTGAACTATTTGATGTTACTTGTTTGAATTATATTTTTATTATATCAAGTCATCAACTCATGATACATTAACTCATCAAGGTCATTACATCAAGTCATCAAATATATTTGCATCACTTCATGCAACTAAGGTAACATGTCTTCTTACAAAATTACACATATACATGCATACATGTAACATATCTTCTTACATAATTACACACACATATATATACATGTAACATATACAAAGGCTTCGACTGATGCTTGCTATTCTGTGTTCATCCCGCTTGTTTGGACTGATGCTGGAGATGATGATACTTGTAATTCTGTTCAGGCGCCTAGGCCCACCTAGGCACCCTAAGCGCTAGATGGCCACCCACCGCCCGCTTAGCGCCTAGGTGAACGCTGAGCACTAAGCACATTTAAGCATCAAGAAGACGTTCACACACTGCTACCAATTCACTTCTACCGGTTCTATCATTCATAATAGAAGTTCACTACTACAAGCGGATAGGAACGATGTTATCGCTCCATGTGGCTGGAGACGCCAAATGCAGACGGGAGGTGGCAGTGTCCAGAAGCGATGCGGAAGGGCTAGTGGCGGGGGTCGAGGGGCTGCGGCGAGGGGGCGATGCTGGAGGTCGAGGACGGCGTCAGATGAGGGCGGCCTCGGATGGAAAATGTGCGGTGCTGAACCGGAAGGGGGGGTCGCCGGACTAGAAGTCGCCTTGTGCGCCTTATCTCGGCGCAACGGGGATGGAAGGTCTAGGGATTGTGGATGGATTGGGGAGGTTGGCTGAACTCGGTTTTTTTTGAAAATTGCAGTCCTCTTTTTTTCGAAAATCGTAATCGAGTGGACCAGATTTGACGAGTGCACGAGTGCACCAAGGAGAATGTGTGCATAGGATAAGTTCCGATGCAGGGCCCGAACCAGAGGTGACCAAATGGTAGCCCGGTAAGCATGGTCCATGCATCGGCCCATGGTCTGTTACTTAGACGTATCGTGTCATGTCAGCCCATGGGCTAAAGCACCGATCCAAACATGGCACGATAGCTTGACGTGCCGTGCTAGCCAGGCCAGTGCACCATTAGGCCATCAGGTCGATATCGGTCCATTTGGCATGGAATTTTGAAGAAAATGTAAAAAAAATCCTAAAAATATATATAACCTTTTTTAAAAATAAATTAACATCTTTACTATTATAAAAAGAAGGATTTTATGGTGGTAATGAGTCTGCTATCTACCACCTCTCCTCTCATGCTCACTTTTTGAGTTTGTAGGATCTTTTGTTGATAGATATATGTATACATGGATAAGTTACTTGAAGGATCTCCTGTGGATAATTAAATTATATGTGCTTTGTAGCTTGTGATAAGATTATATTTGGCTTGTTGATTAGATGCAAATTATGTATGAAACTTTTATTTGTAGGATAATTACCTTATGGATATTGTGCTTCTAAGTTAATAATTTATATTATGTTTATTTGAAAACCGTTGCAACGTATGGGCACTCGACTAGTATACTTATAAAGTGAAATATATAAAATTCAAAAACTACAAGAATAAAATCATATAAATATTAAAAAACGAACGGGTCCACCGGACTAAGACGAGATCTCAACCCAAATATGACATGAGTTGTCGAGTTGAGCCGACATGACCCATTTAGGTGATAGGTCGTGTCGTGCCTGTGCCAGGACATGCTTTGGGCCGGCCCTGCAACACAGTCTATTTGACCACATCTAGATCGAATGCCAATCTATTTCCTAGCCTAAAGAAACTGGGCCTTTTTTATCAACTCTGGCCCTACAACTTTCGAATGAAATACTTCCTCAGTCACAAATAAGCGGTCTATTTGACATCTTTCTAAAACATAACTTTGACTATTAATTTTTATTGAAATATATTTTAAAACTAATTAAATTATAATACTACGAAAGTATTTTTCAAGATAAATCCATCCTCTTCCTGCCGATCCAAATACCGGTAAGAGTAAAATACACCCCAGGTCCATAGACTTCCATGGGTGTGTCATCCGTGTCCTTGAAACTTATACAAGTAAAAACAGATGTTCAAATCTTAATTTGTAATTTGAGATAAGATACACATTGACATTATCTAAATTGTTGTTTGACCCCAAGACCATCAAGTGAAATCAATGGAAAATTAATGTCCTTAGATTTGAAGGAAAGTTTAGCTGTTTAGATTTTAGAACATAAAGGTGCGATTCTGAAAGTTAGAAGGACCTAGTCCTAGGTAACACATTTACAAATATTTATGGACCTGTAATGCTCTTTGCTCTATTCATAAAGATATTTTTGGAATGAGTTAAAATAGATTAACCTCATCCATTTTATGACGACACTTATTTTTTATCGGAGCGAGTGGATTTAGACACAAACAGTACATAATCAGGTCTACTATTCGCAGTTTTCTACAAACATGACCTTTGCCTTCTAATTAAACACAACTTACTATACTTTATCCACGCAATGACCTCATATAAATGTACCGACTGTCCAAGCTGTCAAAAAAAATATTTTGATCTACAACATGTTTGCATACAAACATGAGATTAAGCGGCCCTTGCTCCCTACTCAAATATTTAGGTCAAACACTGGATACCGAATACAAACACTGGATACATGTATACAACCCATCTCCAGTGTCCCGAGTGACAGAATGTTTTGATATAAAATTCTACAGCAGCACCGAAGACCCAACACAAACACGAGAACAAACGGTGGGTACAAGCATACAATCCATGTGGTAACTTTGTAAATCCAAGCTAGTGAGTAGTGACTCGGGAACAAGATTTGAACTGCAGCTAGTTCTACATTTGCTCGAAATATAGGTAAAATCTTGTATCGTCAAGCACGGCTGATTATTTCACATCTGTGTGGTCTGTGCAAACAATTCTTTCGGACAGCACATGTTAGCACTCAGATTTCAACAATATAACTTGAGCTGAACGTCAAGCAATGCGGATTGGGAAGTGCTTACAAAGAGCCCAATTTTTTTGTTCCTAATTTCCTGGGTTCTGATAAGCATCCTCCTTTACAATTTTCTCCAAGGATCTGGGTGGTCTACAGGGAAGTTCCTCTCAATTATGATTCTGTGGTTTCACCTTCACAAGATTCTGGGTTCGTGTCGACATTATCAGGATGCCTGTCTGCTTCGCTTGTGCTGACAACGTTTCCTGACATGCTTGCATCCGTTATGTTAACAACATGAGAGGAAGCTGCTACCTCTTCCGCACGATCCTTATTATCCTTCACAGACTTGTCATCGCCAATCAATGCCATGTCGCTGCCCCTCTTTGCCTCATCATCCATAACATCTGAAAGATTGTTCAAACTGCTTGTGGAATCATCTCTAGAAGCAATAGTTTCATCTAGGGCATCTCCCTCAGACCTTACAATTTCTCCAGAGGCACCCTTGTTTTCTTCACTTGCTGGATCAGTGCCCTCCTCTGTCAAGTCCAGGTCACTCTTCCTTTCTTTACAACCAAATTGGTCATGATGATCCTGCCGCAATTCATCCCGTGTCTTTTCTTTCATTACAATATGTGCTGATGGCTCTGTACAATCAACTGTTGAATGTTTTGGGACTTCCTCATCATCTTCATAGGATAACTCTGTGAATTCCTTCTTGACCTGTTGTTCAGTACTTGAGCACTGTGAAGCAGAGGGTTCCTCAAACTCCTTATCAACAGAACTTTTGCCTTCCATGGCACCAGCTGCGGCTGTATCACTAATATTGTGATTAGTATTTCCCTGAGGGGTCTGTTCTTGATGAGAACTTGCAACAGAACCCTGTTCAGGAATAGGTGAAACAACTATAGCAGAATCTGCATCATCCTTGGCAGCAGTTGCCGGAAGAGACTGTTCAGGAATAGGTGAAACAACTATAGCAGAATCTGCATCATCCTTGGCAGCAGTTGCCGGAAGAGATTGGAAAGTGTCCCAGTCGTCATCACTAAGTTCTTTTCATCCTTCCTTCAACTGCATTGGTATCAGACACTATGGCTATGGACCCAGGTCTTTGACTGCTACTATCCTCAGCATTCTGCTCTGACTGTGCCCTCGTATTCACCGGCGCAATTATCTGATCCTGGCTGACTGAAGCTCGGATCATGTCCTACAAAATATGCAAGAGCGGTAGGTACTTTAAGATGCAAAGAATGCAGGTATTTGACTACAATAGTGCAGAAATGCCCCCAACCCACATCCCACCGAAAGAAAGCAGCATGAGAGTCATATATTTAGCAAAAAGGTATTAGCATACGTGAAGATAATCTACATGCACACAAATGAAGAGGATGAATGGCAGGGTGACGAAAATATTCAAAAGTCAACATGAACATCAGGATCTAAAAGATTTACAATTACATGTGTATCTGTACTAATGCACAATACCTGAAGCTGTTGTCTTTTTGTAGGTGGTGCTGACAATATTATATCTTTGATCTGTATGGCAGCTGATGGAATCTGAATAAAATGAGAGAACAACTTCTTGGAGATAGTGTTTACTTCAGTAAGTTCCTGAAATGAATCGGCATTGACAAAGATCAACAACAATGGACACAACAGTACATTTTCTGATCACATCGTGAGAAAAAGGTTTAAAAAAATCATTTGCTACCTGTGAATCACTAACACTGGACAAATAGAAAACCATCATTACGGCATCCAGCAGAAGTACTATAGCATCTTGCTGGTATTTCTTTGATTGTGATAGTGTGTGGATGAGGAAAAGCAATTTCAAACATTCATCAATGATATTGACAGATTCCTTGCTTGAACATTTCTGGAGGAAGAAAGTTGTCAAAGAATGCCATCAAATTTTGTAGAAATTTCAACAATCTCAAAATTTCAACAATCTCAAAATTGATAAAGCTTCCAAACAGTACCTTTAATGTAGCTTGCATTACAGTAAACACATCTCCCAGTAATTCCCCAAGTATAATCATAAAAGAATGTGTCTTTGTTTGTGAGCCTTCAGTTAGATCTCTCTGTGCACAGGTTTTCAGCACATGTATCCCCAACATTTGCACCTGCTTAGTGAAATCATCTTCTTAGCAACTAACACGGCCAGACAATTTAGATGCAGATAGTAAGCAAAAGCCAGTTATCTACCTGTATGCTGGTGCTACAAAGTGCACCCTGAATAAGCTGTATACAATGCCTGAAGCTGCCCCACATGATCACATCATTATTAGTACCATACCCAATCTCATGAACTAGTTTTGCAAGAGCAATGGCTTCTCCCAAACAGAAAAATAGTATCTTTGCCAACAGCCTGTAGGAATCAGAAATCTTGTTTTCCAGCATCGAGATCCTAGTATCACATTCTGTACAGAAGTATGCCACCAGGCTAACCAAAGCTCCAAAGGCAACTTTACGATTGGTGCACTCATCACCTGGTTCAGCTCTTTCTACAAAACAAACAAGCAGTCATTTCTTAGACTAGCACAATGATTCTTCATTTCTCTTGCCAAATGATTGTTTGATATTTATTAGGGAAGAGTCCCTTTTGGTCTTTCAAATTTTGGGGTAGGTAACTTTTAAGCTACTTTTTATGGCAAAATTTATGTTTCGGGTTATCTAACAAACATAAATGCACCTATTTTCAGACTGGTTTGACCGGTCTTCCATGGTTTACTCAACCCTGAGGGATACAGAAAGGACATTCACTAGTTTCAAAAGGGTACTTAATATATTTTTTGTTTTGCAAGGAAAATTCTGAAATATGCAGATTTTGTAAGGAAAATGGCAAAACATTCTCCTAAAGAAAGTGGATCAGCAAGTAAATTCCAGAACAACAGAAGATGGTACCTCTAAAACATTTTTTCATGGAAGGCAAGATATTTTGCAGGAAGGAGATGATATTTGACAAGCATAAATTAGTTGAGACTTGCTGAAATGATTGGTGTGATGTGGATACCAGTAATATCATCAGCTTCCACAAATGCTGCCATATATGAAACAGGATATTAGATTCCATACATCACAAAAGTACTTCAAAAGGCAATAAGGCATTTTTACACTAGATATAATCAAGATAGTAGCTCAGATTGCCTCATATAACTACCTTATTTTTCATTCGACAAGCCATCGTCTCACATGCAACAGATAATTCAGAAAATAAAGTATTACTTGAACACTCCTGAGAACTTCCATCCCTACTGCAGTAACAAAAAAAGAGAGAACCCATTGCCAGTATTATGTTAAAGGAACAAAAGTAATAACCAGGAGCACAGAAAATGGAGTTTGGAATAAAAGTACATTGCGGTGATGACTACCTTTGAAGCATCATGGCAAGATACTGAGAGTAAAACTCCAATGCAGCAAGGACAAAGGCTTCCACCTCAAAAAACTTGTCAGGGCACAGTCTGATAATCTTCATGATGAAACAATAGTTAGGCAGCAGTCTCATTAGAAATAAGAAACGTGCAATGAAGCATATTAGCTTATTACAGGTAGCAAGCGTTTGTTGTTGGATGCCATGGATATTATTGACTCGGTATCAAGGTGGTTAAAGTCCCGACTAAGTCCTAGAAAATAGGAGTCCGCAACTCTAAAGGACCAAATTGATCCAAATCCCATAACCGATTTGGCATAACTTATCTTGCCAAGGTCATATTTAACACAAACTCCGATTTTAGTAATCCATACATGAAAATCAACTTTAATGTTAAAATTTTCCATATGAAATATGTTTCATGTCCAAAATTTGGGTGCCAAACTGCCAATTCTATCAACATATTTCAGTGTGCATATTAGGAATGAATTGATTTATTTTAGTGAACATAATGAAACATATGTATTTTTATAAATTTGGTAGAATCCACAATTCTACGATTGGATACTACAATTAGACTCTTCTAGAAGAAAATTGATCCGACTCAACCCCAACTTTGACAAACCTGCTAGGTGCAAGTGGAAATGACATTGAAGACACTATTAGTCGTTAGGAAAAGAAAAGTATAACACACAGCCAAACAAATACACACCCATTATTCTCTTAAGTCTTAATAGTAATAACAGTATCAAGACTTGTGCAGAAGCTAGAGCCCTGCAGCTCCAGCTCCCATTGAGAATAAGCTGTGGCTACTTGGAGCTAAGCCGAGGAGGGTGTAATAAAATAGCCCAAAAAATTGTAGCCAAGTAGCCTACCAAAACATGTTAAGATAAAGAACAAATACTCCCAAATTTCAAACCCAAAGCAATTTTGATATGGCAGTATGGCAGAAAGGTGCAATGTTCCCACAACATTTTAGCACACATGAATAAATGATGAAGATCCTTTATTTAGAAAAACGTAATAGCAGTGCAAATTTTAGTAAGCATCAGAGAAAAGGCAACAGCCAACAGGAGATAAATGGATTTCTACATTGAAAAACCAATGAGGCAACTGAAAGAGACTCAGCCAGAACTATCATATAAAAAAATGACCAACATAGGCAGTACCAGGGTGTCGTGAACTCGTGATCATTATGCAAGCATCAAATTCAGTAATATCTTATCATTGTTTGTTAGTCCGAGGGTTTAATTTCCCATTTATTTTAAACACTGGTGCTGGTTTCTCGTGGTTTTTTCGACAAACTTGTTTTTCAACTTTCATCTTCTTCTCTGCATTCTCATGTTTTTGTGTCCCCTCTGTTAGGAATAGCAACTTGTATTATCAGGGGGCCAATGGGCCAGTATATATACACAAGTACAGGTTACAGATAAGGAAACCAAATAATATCTAGAGTCCTACTCTAACACATATATATCTCTAACATATATATCTCTAACACCCCCCCTCAAACTCATGGTGGATCAACAACACTGAGTTTGGAAAGGTAGAAGCCGTGCTGTGCTCGAGTCTGGGCCTTCGTGAAGAAATCCGCTATCCAAGCTCAAGGCACATATCAAGAGCAATCACCGATCATGCACACAAGACCTCATGAAGGAAGCATCAACACCAATATGCTTGGTGGGCTCATGCTTCACGGGATCACTGCACAATCTTGATAGCACATGTCTTGTCGACAAGAGAGGAGTCGGTGTAGTGACAGAAACACCAAAATCCTCAAGTAACCACCGTAGCCAAGTAATCTCTGCTGTCAAGAGAGCCATAGCTCGCAACTCAGCCTCTGCACTCGAATGGGACACTGCAGTCTGTTTCTTCGTCTTCCAGGCAATGAGAGAACCACCAAGAAAAACACAGTAAGCAGAAATAGACCGGCGATCAGAGGGATCGCTGGCCCAAGTAGCATCCGAATAAGCATTAAGCTGTAATGAGCTGGAGCGTTGAAAGAAGAGACGGCGAGAGATAGTCCCACGAAGGTATCGCAGAACTCGAAGAAGGTGGCAATAGTGGACCTGAGTGGGAGTGGATACAAACTGACTCAGAACATGAACTGGATAAGTGATATCCGGACGAGTAACAGCAAGGTAGACAAGACTCCCAACAAGATGACAATAGCGAGTCGGATCAGAAAGAGGCTTGCCATCAGAAGGCCGGAGATGAACGTTGAGCTCCATGGGAGTCTCAACAGTACGCCGATCAGTGAGAGAAGCGCGATCAAGAAGATCCTGAATATACTTCTCTTGGGACATAAAGAAACCATCTGGAGTGGAAGTAACCTCAATCCCAAGGAAGTCACGAAGAGGACCAAGATCCGACATAAGGAACTGCTCACTCAGACGAGCCTTGACAAAGGCAATGTACTCAGAATCATCTCCGGCGATGATCATATCATCAACATATAGAAGAAGAAGAGTCCGACCACGAGACGAAGTGTGGACAAAGGAGCAGGATCATGATCGATCGAGAAGCAGCAAAGAAGTGACCACAGAGGAGAAGCGCCAAACTAAGCACGAGGGCTTGTTTAAGGCCATAGAGAGCAACGAAGATGATGCACCATACCCTCGAGAGAAGAATACCCAGCGGATGCATGTAGACCTACCTCCTCACGCAACTCGCCATTAAGAATGGCATTCTTGACATCAAGCTGAGAAACGGACCAATGGCGAACAGACGCCACCTAAAGAAGAGTGCGGACAGTGGTCATGTAGGCCACAGGAGCAAAAGTCTCGCCGTAGTCACTGTAGAATAGAGAGAATCACCACACACCTAATGTGGGTGGGGAGCCTTCATATATAGAGCCAATTAGGCATATAAGGAAGGTACAAATATAGGAGGCAATCACTGCATAAGGAAGCTATCCTAATGTAAGGAAACTAGGCTATACATAGCAACTAGCCTATCTAGGGATCTCAGAATGATCCCGATATATACATATCCTAATACCCGCCCGCATGATCGCGTGGGAGAATCACTGACGCACTGATCGTCCGAAATCGATGAAGAGTCGGACGGGTAGACCCTTGGTCATAATGTCTGCGAATTGGTACGCAGAGGGAACATGAAGAACTTGGAACTGTCCTAGAGCAACCTTCTCGCGGACGAAGTGGATGTCGATCTCGATGCGCTTTCAGCGGCGGCGATGGCGGACGAGGGTTGGCAAATATGTAGACGGCGCCACGTTGTCGCATGAGACAACCGCCGCCACGCGGATCGAGATGTGGAGTTCTCGGAGCAATGGCGCGGCCAAGAAAGATTCAGCACACGCAGGCCATCGACGCATCGCTTCAAGATCGAGCGAGACATCGCTCGTCGGGCGCTGAGGACCAAGACACCGAGTTGTCGCCGAGGTAGACGCAGGTCGGAGGCGGAGCGGCCAGCGTGTCGGACAACGGCCGCCACGGAGTAGGCAATGAGTCGGTCGATGGCGCCGGTGCCCAAGCGCAGCCGGACGACAGGAGCCCTTGATATCCGCGCAGATCGCGCTTGATCGCCGAAGGCGCGCTCATGGGGTCGTGCATGAAGAGGCGCACTGGCTGACTCGCGATAGGCCGAGTCCGCCCTCGTCGGTGAGATATCGAGCGCACTGAAGAAGGCTCCTCGACTCCTTGGGGTCGGCGACCGGCGCTCGTGGCGACACCTTGGTCCGCATCCACGGGTAGCCGCCGAGTGGCACTTTATACGCCGACATCTGGAGAAGATCCACAGCAGCATCGCCATTGAAAGGAGCACCCTCTACCGTCCCGAGTCACCGAGATGCCGAGGAAGTGGTGCAGGTCGCCGAGGTCCGTCATGGCGAACTCCGAGCGGAGGCGCGCGGTGACGTGCTGGAGAAGGGCCGGCGACGACGCGGTGACAATGATGTCATCGACGTAGAGAAGGAGGTAGGCCAGCCCGTCACCAACCTTGTAGACGAACAGGGAGACATCCGACTTGGAGGGCGGCCGTCGCCGCAGATGAACGTGGCGGTTACCGTTCCAAGCACGCGGCGCCTGCTTGAGTCCATACAAGGACTTGTGCAAAGAAGCGCATGCAGTCAAAAGCGTCGTCGAAAGCCGGACGGCCGCCGCAGAGACCGTCTCTCGAGTGGCCGTGAAGGAAGGCGTTTTCACGCCGGTGGCGGACGGGCCACTCCGAGACGCAGCCGATGCCGAGGACAATGCGATCGTGGGGCGCTTGACCACCGGATCAATGTCTCGTCGTAGTCGACGCCTACTGCATTGGGAGAAGCCGCGACGACCTAACGCGCCTTGTGCCGGCGAGTGAGCCGTCGGCGTGAAGCTTGTGCTTAAACAGCCACTTTCCGGTCACGATGTTCGCACCAGGCGGGCGAGGGACGAGGCGCCAAGTGCCATTGTCGATCAGCGCCTTGTGCTCTTCCGCCATCGCAGCGCGCCAATTGGGATCGGCGAGCGCGCTGCGATAGTTTGCTGGGAGGGCGAGGCAATGAGGCAGAGAATCTGGCGCCGACGACGGCGAGATCGCGGCCTCAGGATCGCACATCGCGCGGCGGCACTGGTGGAGCTGGCTGCGACTGGCCAAGAAATGCGGCCGGCAGCCATGGGAGGCGCAAGAGGAGCCGGGCACGGCGAGTATATCTGGCAAAGCTACCGCCGCCAGCCAGGCCATCCGCAGAGGTGCTGTTGGGGGGCGCCGCCCGCAGGGGAGTCGGGGCCCACCGAGGATAGCCGGGTCCAGGAGCTCCGGGGACTCGTCCACGCTGGAAGTGGGGGCCGTAGGGCCAGCGAGCAGAGGAGCGGTGGTCGTAGGTGCCGTCGAAGAAGATAGTCCCTGCATCAGGAAATCAAGTGAAGACGGCATGGAGGCCGCGATCAGGCCGCCGAGAACGGGAACACCAATTCATCAAAATAACATGGCGTGAGATGATGATTCGCCGAGTGGACATGTCGAGGCAAATGATACCCTTGTGAGAGGATGGGTAGCCTAAGAAGACACAGAGCCGAACGAGGGGCTAATTTGTGGGGAGGTGGCAAAGTGAGGTTTGGATAGCAGAGGCATCCGAAAACTCGAAGCGAGGAATAGTCTGGGAGGGTTTTGTGAAGAAGGTGATGGGGTATATTGTTTTGTATGGAGGAGGAGGGTCGCCTATTGAGGAGGAAAGTGGCAGTGGCAAGGGCCTCAGCCCAGTAGGGAGGTGGCATGGACGCATGAAGGAGCATTGTGCGGATAGTGTTATTTGTGGTGCGAAGCATGCGCTCACCTTTGCCATTCGTGGAGAGGTATAGGGACACGAGGCGGAGCGAATGCCATGGCTAGCGAGGAAGGCGGTGGTAGCATGGTTAACGAACTCGGTCCCATTATCAGCTTGGAATGATTTGGGTGTGGCGCCAAACTGTGTTTGAGCGTAGGTAAATGAAATCGACTATGTGGCGGCACCCTCGGACGGCGATTTAAGCGGAAACGACCAAAGAAGAATGGGAAAATTATCCAGTAGAACAAGATAATATTTTACAGGAGGTGCTAAGGACCGGGGATGTCCACACATCACAGTGAACTAAATCAAAAGGAGCAGTGGTCACAGAGGTAGAATGACTAAATGGGAGCCGCACGTGCTTGCCAAGTTGACAGGCATGACATAGAGATGGTGGGCTCTTATTACAGGAGATGACCGACATGCTCTGTAGAGTGGCGAGGCTGGAAGGACCGGGGTGACCAAGGCGGTGGTGCCATAGCGATGAGGTGGTGGCGAGGCTGCAGTGGGGCGCTGTCGTGGAGGGGAAGGTGTAGAGGTCGCCACTACTATTGCAGCGAAGAGTCATGCGCCCCGTCTGTTGGTCCTTGACAGAGAAACCAAAAGCGTCAAATTCAATAGAACAATCATTGTCACGTGTGAATTGACGAACGGAAAGAAGATTGCGCACGAGGGCCGGCGCAACCAGAACGTTAGTGAGGCGAAAAGTAGAGTTGGGAGAAGACAGTGTGGAGGTGCCACGGCATGTGATAGGGATGGTGCTGCCGTTGCCAACCGTGATGCCGAGGCGTGGGTGGAGACGCGCGAGTATACCATCCGAGGTCGACATGTGAGTCGTGGCGCCGGTGGTCGAGGACCCACGTTGGACCCGGAGGACATCTCGTTCAAGGCGCGACGAGGTTTACCGATCCCGGCACCAAAGCCGCCATGGAGGAGGAGCCGACAATCGGAGAACTGGCAAGCGGCGAGATGGGCTCGAGGACGGGCGCCGAGGATGCCGGGCCGCGCTGCCAGTCGGTTCGCTGCCGGCCGGGCGCCATGGTCGCCATTGCGCCCGGCCGTCTGAAAGCGTAAGCGTAACCAGGGGCCGGCGGCGGTGTTGGTGCTCGCGCCCGCCGCCAGATCGGGACCGCCGCCGCCGCGTGGCCGCCTGCGTCCCTTCTTCTCAGAAGTGCCGCCGCCGCCTCGGCCGCCGCCATCGCCGCCGCCATTGCCAGCCGCCGCCGCCTTGGCCGCCTCGGCGATCGGCAGAGGAGCCGCCACCGCGGTGTCGGAGGCCGAGCGGCAAGCCGGACCGCGACGTGACGTTGAACGCCGTCTGGCGGCGTGTTCTCATTGACAAGTCGGTTCTTGAGGACGAAGCTTCGCGAGCGTGGCGAAGTCCGGCGGGCGCGAGTCGGCGATGTTGTCCGCGATCTTTGGCGGCGAGGATTGAGTCCGCGCAGAAGGTTGAGGACGAGCCCGAAGCCGATGATGGTACGGCCGACGCCGCGGAGCGTGACGGCGTGGCCTTCATCCGCCTGGCGATTCGCCGATGGAGGAGTCGCTCGATCATGGAGTGGAATTTGTGACCGGAAGATGGCACGTGGGGCCTTGTTGGCGTCGAAGAGGCGTTTGATGGCGACCCAGAGCTCGTGCGCGGTCTGGTCCGGTGCCGCAGCGAGGCCGAGGACGTCGGTCCCGACAGTGCCAAGGAGCCAGCTGCGAACACAGGAGTCCGCAATGGCCCAGCGAGGTCGCTGGTTGGCCGCCGCCGTCTGCCGTCGAAAGCGGAGGAGGCCGAATTTCCCACAGAGGGAGGTGAAGAATGGCGACCACTGGTTGAAGTTAGGGTTCTTCGGCTCCAAGGTCACCGGGATATGGGATTTGACGGAGATTGTCGCGTATGGAGCGACGAACATGACGGGGGCAGAGGGGGACTCCGTAGCCGCCATGGTGCCAGGGGAGTTGTTGGCAGAGGAGGTGGACATGGCCTGCAGGGGAGAGAAAGGGCAGGTGCGGTGGGAGGGAGGGAGAAAAGAAAAGGATCTAATGCTCTGTTACCATGTAGAATAGAGAGAATCACCACACAACTAATGTGGGTGGGGAGCCTTCATATATAGAGCCAATTAGGCATATAAGGAAGGTACAAATATAGGAGGCAATCACCTGTACAAGGAAGCTATCCTAATGTAAGGAAACTAGGCTATACATAGCAACTAGCCTATCTAGGGGATCTCTGTAATGATCCTGATATATACATATCCTAATAGTCACGACCATGCTCCTGCTGGAAGCCACGATCAACAAGACGCGCCTTATAGCGCTCAAGAGAGCCATCAGAGCGAGTCTTAATCTTATAAACCCACTTACACGTGATGAGACGAGAGTGAGATGGAAAAGGAACAAGATCCCAAGTACCAGTACACTCGAGAGCAGCAATCTCCTCGGCCATAGCATGCTGCCACTCAGGATGAGTAACAGCATCCCGGTAGGAGACGGGCTCATGGGTAGCTGCACCAGCAAGACCTAAACGGGCAGGAGGCCAAATCGACCGACGATCACAGAGACCGTAGCGAGGAGATGATGGCCCATCAGAGGAAGATGGAGCATCAGGAGAAGATGAAACATCAGGGGAAGATGGTTCATCTGGAAGAGCCTCAATACGAGGTCGATGAGTGTAAAAGAGAGTGGGAGGAGCCTGAGGAGCCACATGCGATGAAGCAGGAGGCGACAACGGCAGAGAGGCCTCAGGAGATATATGTGGAGACTCAGTGGGACGGATGGACGAGGGCAAGACAGAGATGGGTGTATCTGGAAAGGTCAAAAAAGTCAAGGACTCCACAGAGGAAACCGAAGGAGACAGGATGTGGGTAGAAGGGACGAGACTCGTTAAAAGTCACATCCCAAGAAATCCGCATCCGTCGACCGACAGGATCCCAGCACCGATAGCCCTTGTGCTCGACATCGTATCCCATAAAACACACTCAACAGGTGGCGGTCGGTTTAGTGCGTTCTCGAGGTGCAAGGAGAACGAGCAAACGCGACCAAAGCAGAGCGAAGCGCAGAGTAGTCCGGAGAAAGATCACGAGACGCTTAACCGGATCTCACCAAGAGCGCGAAGAGGTTGGATGTTGGCGAGATAGGTGGCGAGGAAACGACCTCGGCCAAAAAGTTAGGTGGAATAGGCGGCAATCATCGATTATACGAGCCGTCTCAAGGAGGTGACGATACTTGCGCCGGCGACACCATTACGAGCATGAGCACCGTGACAAGAGAACTAAGCGAGAGTGCCCTTTCGGCAAGGAAGCCGCGCAGTAACGAGAGAGGTACTCGCCACAGAGTCGACCACGAAAGACTCGAATAGGGGTGGAGGCGTATGCGAACCATAGTGGCAAATTGTTTATAGATAGACAAAGCCTCACTACGGAAGACATAAAGTATATCCAAGTGTGACGAGAGAAGTCATCTATAAAATGATATAATATCGATGTCCCTTTCGAAAGGAAGGAGCCGGACCCAAACATCCGAATGAATAAGATCAAATGGTCATTGAGACACATACTCACTATGAGAATAGGAAGGCTGAATCTGCTTCCCTAACTTACACTACGACAATCTAAAGATACGTCTCACGAGACAGACCTTAAGACCACGAAGGACTAAAGGCGTGAGCACGAGATCCACACAGATGACCAAGGCGGTGGTGCCCCGCTTTGGAAAGAGCCAGAGACGAAGTGGCGAAAGCGAGAGACCGGTGGCGGCGAGTGGCGTGGAAGGAAGGTGAAGCCAGTCAAACTCCCAGAGACGCTGTGAGTCAAGGCGCCGAGGGCCAGAACCAACCAGAGCCCCCATGTGGCGGTCCTGAACACAACAAGAGTGAGAGTCAAGAATGACCAGACAACCAAGGTCGATGTCTGCCCAAAGCAGAAGATGCAAAGATGGTTAGGCGAGGAACATGAGCAACATGAGTTGCTAAGAGGCCCTCGACCAGAGACAGAAAGAGAGGTACCATCAGCAGTAAGCACACTGACAGGGGAATCAAGAGGTGTAACAAAAGACAGAGTGGAAGAATCAGAAGTCATGTGAAAAGATGCTCGGAATCAAGGATCCACGGGAGGTACTGTTGACCGTAGGAGGTGGTTTCTCAAAGTGCAGAAGAGTCGATCGCAGAACTCGCAGAACTGCCGAGGAGAACACAGGCGGCAAGCGGCGTCGAAGTCCGGCTATCTCACGCCGCTGAGAGAAAGCGCATGCGCACGCCGATGTAGAAGTACCGGTGCCAATGCTAGGAGAAGAACGGCGTGAAAGATGCCGCTGCTTCTTATAGCATTGGGACTCAATGTGGCCGACCTTGTCGCAGTAGGAGCAACAAGGACGGCCACCGCCAGATGGAGGGCGGCCACCACCACCTGTGGCAGCCGCTGTAGGAGGCAGTGTACTGAAGCGTGGAGTCGGTGTAGCAAGCGGACGGGCGGCGAGCACGGAGGAGTGGCATCGCATCAAAGACCACTCGAGGCGAGTCTCCTCTGCACATATCTCGGTAAGGGCCTCCAGAAGAGTGACACGAGGGTGGCGTGCAAGAAGCTAGGCACGCCTCTGCTCGAACTCAAGACGAAGTCTTGTAAGGAACTCGTAGACACGCTGAAACTCGGATCAAGACGCTGACCAGCAAAGACAAACAGAGCGGCAACCGGCGGTGCGAAGAGAGTCCAACCGACGCATGCATGCTGGAACTCGAGCATAGAAGGCGTCAACAAGATGGCGTCACCGCTTCAAGAGAGTGCTCTGGCGAACCACCGATGTGTAGAGGCATCTCCGAAGGTTCAGAGGCCGCGAAGATGAGTCCACATCCGACGGTAGAAGAAAATCCCACAACCTCGTAAAAGAACCGAGGCCGACATCGCAATGAAGACAAGAAGCACCGAAAGCGTCGTCGTCGCACCACTGAGTGTAGGCAGTCAATCGATCCATGTAGAAATCCAGAGCCTCTTGGTAGGCAGAGGCGCCTTCTCATCGGCAAAGCCGGTAGCCTCAACAACGCCTTTCGTTACCGCCGAGGATAGCGCAGTTGAGACGTAAACTCCGTCGGAGTAGGGCAAGGCGGGCAGGTGACATCGCCAGAGAGGACGCCCCAGAGACGAAGACCACGCATGTGGATGCGCATGTGAGACACGAAGTCGGTGTAATTAACACCATCGAAGATCACCGGCAATGAGGGGAAGCGGTGCCCATTGGTAGGCGGCACCGACGGCGCGGCGACCAAGGCAACGAAATCTAACAGCGGCGCCGACGGCCTTGCCGCGGTTAGAACGCTTTTTTTCGCTCAAGTTATCTAAAACTCGGTGGCGGCCGGCGCCACTCCTGGCCCAAAAGAACGCGCGCGTGGGAACAACCTAGGTTCCCAAGTAAACACGAGGCGGCGCAATGGCGTCGCAGACGTAGGCCCACGCGATGGCGGCGAGCGGCGTCGGGTTCGAGCTCCGGCAATGGCTGCGTCGATCGGCTGCGATCCGGCGGCGGCAATCGGCGACTCTCACGGAGGCGGCGATCGCAGCCAATGGCGGCACCAAGCCGCCGGATCTTGCGAATCGCGGCTCACGGAGGCGGCGTCGTCCACGCAGCGCCGATCGCAGACGGCGGATCTCGGAGCAGACCCGTCGGAGTTTGAGTCGGATACGGCTTCTGGCGGCCCGAACGGCGACTTCAAGAATTGCCAGATGCCGAACGGCAGCCACCACCACCTCCCGGCAATGGCGCAGATCGGGAAGGCGTGGCCGGAAGCAGAGACCAGAGGCGTGCGAGACCGATCTCGGGCGACGTCAGCGATGAAACGGAGCGGCGTTAGTAATAGTGCTCCTGGAAGAAGAGGAGGCTACCGAGTCCGGCGACGGCAGATCGGGCCGGTGGCGACCACGGGAGGCGCTGAAGCCACGGGAGGCAACGGAAACCAGTGACGGCCTAGCGACGGCGGCGGGAACGGAGGCCAGCAGAGGTGGCTAGGGCAAGATGGAGGCCGGCAGAGGCGGCTAGGGCAGGACGAGTTGCACGTCCGGAGAGGTAAGCCTATCGCTCTGATACCATGTTAGGAATAGCAACTTGTATTATCAGGGGGCCAATGAGCCAGTATATATACACAAGTACAGGTTACAGATAAGGAAACCAAATAATATCTCGAGTCCTACTCTAACACATATATATCTCTAACATATATATCTCTAACACCCTCTACCTTCCGCAAGCACTAATAATCATATATCCTCAGGCATACTATACAATCGGAGGACAGAGTGTTCACATTAAAGACTGCTAACGATGAATGGGCATTGAAACGTGATTGATAGATCAATAACGGTTCAGAGTAACATAGCACCAACATGACATTACCTGCGAGAACAGACATAAAATAGGAGCACTTGAGCAATCAGCATATGTAAGAGCCTGCATTGATACAAATTGTCAATGAAGGTAGTTTTGCGAAGAAAGGATACGGTACAGTTAATGAAGTCAAACTTACAATTAAATAAAGCAGTAACACCTATCTTTGCATCCTATTTCCACAATCATCAAAATCTAGATGGTAAACACTAAACACTCTTCAGAACACCCACTGAGATTACAGTTGGAGCATTAAAGTACTAGTGCTAAATAATATTTATCAATGTTAAGGGTGTAAGGGTGTCAGTGTTAGTATAGTGTTAGTCCCATATTTTGTTTCCCTTGGATTAATGTTTACTAGTACTTCTGTATATAGCTCACCATGCATATAGACCAATGACATACTACAACTACTCAACCACATTGACGTAGGGGTAGTGAGTGGAAATATTGCAATAACTAGACTCGATTTCCTCAATAGACAAACATTGTGAAATAACACCTCCCAAAAGAATGAACAAATATCGCAAAACATGGGGGGGGGGGGGATATCAATTCAATACCTATATTTCTAACAAGGCAATAGAGATGAGATGTTTATCTCCTTTTACTTTTTTGAAGGCTATAGGTCACCCCCTGTATTATATTAAAATTTGCACGATTACAAACTCACATTGTTTTGCAACTTTGTCCTCAAAGGAAAAAAGTTGCATCATTGCCATTTTGACCAAGTCATGTTAGCTACCTGACTAGATCAAATGGCAATGATGTAGCTTCTTTTTCGAACAAAGTTAGTTGTAAAAGAATAGGAGTTTGTAATCGTTCAAACTACTAATGAAGGGGCGACATTTAACCTTCAAAATAAAACTAGCGGCCAACAATCAACTGCCCATGAGGGCTATTCAATCTAATCTCCCAGGGGTGGCACGATCCACTACGAGATCTTCGATCAGATCTGTCTTCAATAAAAATTGTATTGGTCGGCCCATCAAGACATGCAATGGTCTAGCCTCACTCGGCCTAGTTAAGGGAAGCTCAGCGTGGCATGGTATTTAGTATCAATGCCAAGCTTGGCATTTTAGGCACAAAACCAAACCCATCCTGGCCCGGCCCAACAACCATTTCACATTACATTATATACAGACAACCAACCCCACCTAACCTGTGTTAGCCCAGGCGCAGGCTTAAGTTGGCTGAAAAGTAGGAAAAAAGTACTATTTTTGTCCTAACTTTGGTACATTCAGTCCACTTTAGGACCTAAACTTTTCAAAGGAACAATTTTTCTTCTTCAACTTTGTTCCCTTATCCAAAAGATATCTCTATGTAATGGATAAGTGCATTAGGACCTCACATCTCAATGAGGACTAAATTTAATAACTTTTTAATCGAAAGGGTCAAAATGAGATCAAAACTGAAAATTGTGTCACGAAAATAGGTCCTTTGAAAGGTTTAGCTTCTAAAATGATGTGGAGCCTGAAGACCAAAACAGTATTTTCACCTCAAATGTGAGCCTCTTATGCAACCCTACTTAGTCCCCCAAAATGCTCAGGTCTATTCAGGATTAGGAGCTTGCCCTGCCAAAATCCACAAATAGTTGCCCCTGCCAGATTGGTGCTGCCATCTCCAATCTGATGAGAGACTTCGCAAGCAGAATCGCCATCAATCTAAGGCAAGCAGATTTTTATGATTTTATCGTTTTGGACAATCTCATGTAGTCATGTCTGCCATACCAACTTGCAACTATGCAAGCCTCCAAAGTTGTCCATGTCGATGAAGAACACTAACCAGTGCACCACATATCAGAGTTGCATCTAGGCATCTCATCGCTTGGAAATGTAAATAAAGTTTAGTTGGGTATGTCCATGCCAGTACCCTCACGAGTCTAAAGAACTAGGATGTGAGACTTGTGTCATACTATAAGTTAAATACTTCAATAGCTAATTGCGGAAACTTGCACTAAGATTTACATGGATATTTACAGGCTACTAACTCAAGGTGGAAGCAAATATCAGTGTTCACCAAGGCAGCCGCCTAGGCGTTCGACACTATCCTGCAGCCGCAATTTGGCCCTAATCAACAGGTTGGGCGGCGTAGCCACCTCGGCGGTCCAAGGCAGAGCTAGGCGGCGTGGAGGTGGGCTGGCCGGAGTGTGACGCAGCGGTATAAGGAGGCAGCTTGGAGCAGATCAGCTGGAAGGGAGGGAGAGAGAAAAGAAGGTGGGGTGGAGAAGGAGGAAGGGGTGGAGGTGCTGGGCAACATGGCGGTGTCGGCCGTGAAGCGAAGGCTGAGGCGGCAGCTGCTAAGTAGAGGCGACATCAGCTGCTGCTAAGAAGTAGAAGAGGAAGGCAACGAACTGGGCCTTCCTAGCCTATCCGGCCCAGGCTTCATATAATTAACCCAACTACGTCTCTCCAGCTCTCCAGTCTCCATTCGCTGCCTCTCCAGCTTCAACCGGTGCAGCGCGGCATCCGCAGGATCCACCCCACCCCGTCACTACCAGCTGATTCCGCTTCTCGCCATCGACATCAATTCATCTGCTCCAAGCCACCAACTCACACGCAGAGGGAGTATGGAGATGCGCCGCACCACCACAAGCCTCCATGTACCCCCTCCCCTTCCCCCTGTTAAGAGTCTCGTACATATTAGTAGTTTCTCTCTCTCTCTTGGCCTAGGTAGCCCATGAGATCCAACTAATCTTGTCTATATATATATATATATATATATATATATATAATGAATAAGATGCACAGTTCTGAATAGCAAAATCATACTCTCCAAATTCTCACATGCTATCAGAGCCTAGGGTTAGGGTTAGGGACTAGACCCAGTCCGGCCACTGCCATCCTCTGGCCATCCGTCACCGGTGTGCTACCTCTCTTCCTCTCCGCCTCTCGTGGTTCACTTCCTTCATCACCGTGGGCTCTCCTTCGATACATCATCGCTTCGATCGCTTGCGTTGCTGCTCGTTCGATCGCATCCAAAGATCACCCATTGTCCGTCGTCGCTTCGATACCATCGCCGTCGATTTCGCTGCCATACCGCCTCACATCGCCAAATTGATTTGAAGTTGTCCGGCGTCACCAACGCGTCGCCTGGCCGGATCCGACGTCGACAAATCCCTGCTCTGCTTCGGCTAATGCACCAGCCTCAGGCCACCGCCGTCCCTGTCTCACCTTCGTCGCCGGGTCAGTGCCACCTCTGCTTTTGTGGTGCTCTGCTCTGCGCTTTCCGTCCTCCGCTTGACATTCAATCGATCGGCGTTACCAATTGCTCTGCCGGACTAGTGCATCGCTTCGGCGCCGCCCGCTCGCTTTAAGATCGACTTTGATGGCTGAGCACCAGATACCATTGCCGCCACCGCCTCAGTTATCGCTTCAGTTGCTGATCGCTATTGCGCTGCCACCGATAGCCTCCTCTCGCTTCATTGCGCTTATCGCCAAATCATGGTGTTCGATACATCATTGAGACTACTCGTACTCTTCTCATTTCCTCCTTTGTTCCCTCACTTAAGAGGGAAAGCGGTCTCTACCGCAGTCTATCTCATCAACCGTCAGCCCTCTTCCAAGCTTCAAGGCAGGTGCCCTGGTGAGATCCTATACAGAGCACCTGCTCGCTATGTTCATATTTGTGTCTTTGGTTGTATCTGCTATGTCCTTCAAACACCTCGTGAGCGCACAAAGATGAGTGCTTAGTTGGTTGACTGTGTCTTCCTACGTCATAGTCGTGAGCATAAAGGCTATCGTTGCAGAGATCCCTCGTCACGTCGCATTCGCATCTCATGATGTGACCTTTGATGAGGGTTGACCCTTCTTTTATTATCCTTCTACAAATCCCACTCCCACATATTCCACCTCATTTTTGTGTCTACCTTCCACCATTCCTTCACTAGAGTTGCTTTCTCTATATACACATTCTCCACCGATTTCACCTCAGAGTGTCTCCTCCTTGACTCTGCTTTGATGCTTCCACTTTTCCCTTTCATTATAGTCGCCAACAGAGTTTCTTCTGATCCTCAGACTTCCATTCCTCTTGAACCTTTTGATCCCCAGTCCTCTCCACTTGACCCTATAGCCAGTACCATGGACTCTGACAATCACTCTACTACATCAAGGTATGTCCTACATGATTGTTGCTCTATTTAGGCACTAGAGAGATAGGGTTTTCTCATACATGTGCGGTATCTGAGCAAAGTACCTATCAGGAGGCAGCCAGTATACCTGAGTGGCAGTTGGCAATAACTGGGGAGCTTACAGCATGAGAGTGTACAATCACTTGGGATCTTGTTCCGCTACTATCTGGAGTTGTTCCTATAACTTACAAGTGGGTGTACAAAGTAAAGACTAAGTCAGATGGTTCTGAAGAGTGATACAAGGCTCGTCTTGTTATAAGAGGTTTTAGCAGGCTTATGATCGAGATTATGATGAGACTTTTGATCCAGTTGCTCATATGACTACAATCTGTACTCTCATTGTTGTTCCAACAGTGACGCTCATGGACTATATCTCGATGGATGTCAAGAGTGTCTTTCTTCATGGTAATCTACATCAAGTCTATATGTTGCCACCCCCGGTCATTGAGGCTCATACAGGTTATGTTTGCCGTCTTAGGCGTGCTCTATATGGTCTCAACCAGACTACTCGTGCTTGGTTCAAGCATTTTAGTTCTGTGATTCGAGTTGCTAGCTTCACTCTAAGTGGGCATCTACCATTTTATTCATACTTACGAACGGGTAGTACTTTGCTTACGCTATATGTACATGATATCTCGATCACGAGAGATGACATGGACTATGTGGCTTTTATCAAGAAGAAAGTGAGTGAACAGTTTATGACGTCAGATTTGGTACCGTTGAGCTATTTTCTCAGGATTGATGTTCGTTCCGATGGCGATGGCTACTATCTTTCTCTGCATCGCTACATTCAGAATCAGCTCGCTTGCTATGGTATGACTAATACTCGATCGACACACCCATGGAGCTCCACTCTTTGCTTCATCCTACAGACGGAGTACCACCAACTGATCCTTCCCACTATCGCCAGCTCGTTGGGAGCCTTGTTTATCTCACTATCACCAAGCCACACATTGCTCATGATGTTCATGTGCTTAGCCAGTTTGTCAGTGTTCCCACCTCAGTCCATTATGGTCATATATATTGTGTTGAGATGCTTGAGGAGGACTGCGTCGAGACGTCTGTTCTATGCTAGTTCGAGTCAGCTCTAGCTTCACACTTACTTTGACTCCTGTTGATCGTCGATGTATCACTGGTACTGGATCTCTCTTGGTACTTCGCTTATTGCCTACAAGTCCAAGAAGCAGACTATGGTGCCACGCTCTAGTGCAAAGGTCGAGCTTCAAGCCCTTGCCGCTACCACCTCGAGATTGTTTGGCTTGATGGCTTTTGGGTGATCTTCGTGTTCTTAGTGATAATTCTACACCATTGTTTTGTGACAATACAAGTGTCATTCAGATTGCTAGTGATCCGGTCAAGCATTAGTTGACAAAGCACGTTTGTATTGATGCATCATTCACACGGTCTCATTATCTGCAGTCGACCATTGACCTCTACTATGTACCCTCGTAGTTTCAAGTTGCGATTTCTTCACTAAGATGAAACTTGAGAACAAAGACCGCTTCATCTACTCAAATTTAGTTCATCGGATACTCCTGATCCACCTTGAGTTTGAAAGGGATGTTAAGACTTGTACATATTAGTAGTCTCTCTCTTTTTATATCTCTCTTGACCCATGTGACTCATGTAACCCATGAGGCTCAACTAATCCTGTCTATTATATATCACATAATAATGAATAAGATGCACAATTATGAATAGTAAAATCCTTCTCTGCAAAGTCTAACACCCCTCCCGCTTGTTCTTTGGGAGACCGCCTAGGCGGACTATGTGCTAGGCGTCCAACCTTCGCCCGCCTTCCGCCTAGCACATAGGGGAATACTGGGAAATATACAGCTTAGAAAACATGAAGGTAGCAGCAGGGTGCACTGACCTGGAGGAGTTCCTGGCAAATATCAACTGAAAGGAAATCCTTGCTAAAAAAGACTTCTGTTGTGAGGGACAATAACACGGGTAAGACCTGATCACATGGTCTTGGATTATCTAGTCCATGGAAAACAAAGTCCCCAATCTTTTTCTCTTTGCTATGGTCAAGCTTAATCTTTACATTACTGTTCATCGTTGATTGGTGTGCATGAAATAGCACAAGTACCGATAGTCCCCAAAGTAACTGAAATTCATTTCTTTCCATTTTGACCATACTACGTCCAGACATAAATGTATGTTCATGCATATCAACAGAATCATCCATGTCAAACTCCACAGGAGCAGCATCAAGAGCTGTTGCTTGAAGAATCAGTGCCCAAACTTCATCCAGATACTTCTGTACCTTTGACGAGACCAATAATGACTGAATGCCATCAAGGAACGGCTTGTGCTGTTTAAAAGAAGACAATATAAGCCATTTTTATTGGGAACCAATAATTGAAGCTTGATAGAAGTCTTACATTAATTCTTGAATGCAAACCAAGGCTTATAGAAATATAATCCTTGAGTGCTCCAACCCAATATTTTCCTAATAAAGTCGAGCTATTTGCCAGTAAAGGTGCCAATTGCTGGTGTTCATCAGGAACATTTTCTTTCGCCCTCAAGAATTGATAGGTGTAACATTTTACTGCAGCATGGGCAGTAAGAAGGCGCACTTTGATCTGTCAGATTACACAACCTACATCAGAAACTATGGACAGTAGTAGATATCCAAGACAAAATTGGATGAGATATATCGCTACATAAGACAATATAGGAGAACTGAAATACCTTACACACAACCCAGTCGGCAAAAGATGGGTAAAATAGGTCCTCTATGTCACTTAGCGGACGGGATATTAGCAAAAACAAACGATTAAGAGCTACTCTATCCCCGCCAGTTATGCTGCTTGTCATAACCTGGTTTTGCCAAGTATAGATATTTATCAATCAAAATCTGTAATCAATATTTGTGGTGTGCAACACTGGAAAGGGATAGAACAGGAACTTGTTTTTGGTAGAGACCTTTGTAGCAAGTTCAAGGCCAGCCTCCAAGAGAAGAGGACCAGAAGCAGTACTTATGGCTGTTCTAACAGCAGAAACAAGCTGAGCCTGCATTTTAATGTACACAACATTAGCATTAAACAATCGGTCAATTCCATGATTAAATCATGTCAACGAAGCTAGTTTTGTCAGTATTCATAAGAATGTTCACGCATATATTTAATTACACAGTAATAACATGTCATCAAGATTTTCCTTTTTGCTATGAAAAAAGGTATTAGGAAGTGAGGGATCTGAGAATCACCTGAAATTGTTCCAACAAGATATGCCCAGGAAATTCAGGATCCGCTGTCATGCCAAACTATAAAAATACAGTAAACACAAGACTCAGGACTGAGTTTGAAACAGAAGATAAGGGGATTCAAGGCAGAATATAATCACAGAAAAGGACAAACCATACAAAAAAAAGCAGATCAATTGTTAACATCTCTCAGTCCATACTCCATATCCCTAGTGGAATAGTTATAAGGACTGCCACACCATTTTTGCAAGAAACAATTGTGGACTTAGTAATGACATGACATACAGACCAGTGTGTGACAAATATATGATCCCTACCAAGCAAAGAACATAAAGCAACTTTTCAAGAACGCGCAACAGCTTTGCACTGGTAGCTGTTAAAGAGTGTTGTACATCCTCTCTCCCCCTCTCTAGCCTATGAGGCCCATGTAACAATGTCTATATATACCTCTCAATAAATGAATAAGCTATATAGTTGTGAATAGCAAAACCCTAGCTTCATCTCTTCTCTATCATGGTTTCAGAGCAATCTCCAACCCTACCCCTATTTCCATAGTCGCCGACTCGCCGCCATCGTTGTGCTTGCGTTTTCCTCCATCATGGGCTGGTGGGCCCGAGCCGCTGCTCGGCAGCATCATCTCCCATCCTCTCGTCTCCCCAGAAAGCTTGTCTCCTCCGACTGGAAGGCTCATCTCCCCCAAGTCTAGAAGCTCACGCATAGGGAAGGATCTTCGTTCTTCCTCATCTTAATCGTGTCAGATCTTCCGCCACCACGTCTTCATCGTGCAGCCCGAGGCCGACACAGATCCTCTCCTGAGCCGCCTCGTCGTCCATATGCTGGATCTGGATCGAGTAGCACGCGTCGTCGTCTTCATCGCACTGGATCTTTCGCCACCTCCTCTGCTCGGGCTCAGGGAACTCATCTTCATCGCACCGAATCTTCACCTCTCCGGATCTGCGCCGCCCGACCACCGAGACGTCACCTCTCCTCCAACGTGTCGACTGAAGACCATCACGTACTACTCGCTCGCTTGCTCTGCTCTGCCTCCAGTGATAGCTCTGCTCGCTGGTACTGCTCGTTTGCTGCCTGATAGCTTGCAACCGTAAGATCTTTCGCTGGTATTGATTACTTGTTGTCTACTGTTGATTGATTGCTGTTGTGATGGCAAAATCTGATTCACTGTTTGGGGGTAGTTCATCTCTTGTGTTTACGGACATCAAGCTCGATGGATTGAACTACCGAGCATGGGCTTTCTCAGTCAAGACTACTCTTAAGGGTTATCGTTTGGCCTATCATTTGACTGACGATCCTCCTGATCCGAACAGGGTTGATGTTGAGACAGTACAGGCTTGGCAGAAAGAGGATGATCGTGTCATGACTGGCCTTATTCTGAGTGTTGATGTTCTCTGAGGATAATCTTGGGTATCATACTTCAGCTAAGCAGATGTAGATATATATTGAGAAGAGATATGCTCAGTCCAGTGGTGCTCTTCGCTTCACATTGCTCTAGAATCTTCATAGTATTCAACAGCAGCCAGATCAGTCAATGGAGAAGTATTACAGTGCTTTCACTTGTATCACTGGTCCTCTAGAGTCTATGACACCGAAGGCTGCCACTGCTTGGTAGTCCTGTGTTGCCAAAAATGAGTATGCTCAACAGACACTCATGTATTAGTTTCTGATAGGACTTCGATCAGAGTTTGAGCCTGTTCGTACTCAGTTACTCAACTATCTTACTCCACCGACTTTGACAAAGGTGCTTTCTAGTTTGATTGCAGAAGAGACTCGTCTTCATTCGCTTATGCCTACCTCAGGATCCTCACCACACACTGTCCTAGGTCTCTTACAGCGGTCTGGATTTACCAGAGCGACACCCACAGGAGTGTTGGTATATTCTCATTGTAAGAGGACTGGCCATCTTGTTGACATGTTCTTCAAGTTATATCCATATCAGCTTATTGATTATCATGCCAGACATCCATCTGATCGTCATCGTGGAGTACCTACTTGGCCTTAGAGAGCACTTACTGGAGCAGTCACTGCTGCCTCACCCACACCTATTGTGACTTCTGGATCAGTGTCTGCTATGACCTCCGTTGCACCTTCTACTTCTAGCGCTACTCATCCTTGGGTTTTGAACTCGGGTGCCTCTTGTCATGTCACATTTGACAACTCTCAGCTTGTTGCTCGTAAGCCCGTGACTGATGCGGCATATGTGCACATTGCTGATGATACACCTTGTTCTATTACTCATCAGGGCATTTCTCTACATCTCGCTTTTTTGTTCTTGATGTCTTTTGTTCCTCAGCTATCTATGAACCTTCTTTCTGTTGGTCAACTCACTGATATGAATTGTTTCATTAGATTTGATGATTCTTGTTGTTTCATTCAGAATCGTCATAGCAGAAGAGTGATTGGTTCTAGCCATCGCTGTAGAGGCTCATCTAATCTCTACGTCTTGAACACCTTACATCTTCCTTCCATCGTACGTCGAAGGCCTCAATGTCTTCTACTGTGCTATTATTTTAGTCTCCCATTGGTTCTTCCTTCGGCAAGTGGCATCATCGACTTGGTCATTTTTGTGGAGCTCGCCTCACCACTCTAGTTACCAGGGCTCCTTAGGTCATATCACTGTTGAGTCTAATTTTCATTGTACCAGTTGTAAGCTGGGGAAACAGCTACAACTTCCATATTCCAGTAGTACCTCTCGGTCTTCTATTCCTTCTGATTTGGTGCATTCAGATGTATGGGGTCCATCTCCTTTTGTTTCAAAGGGTGGTCATAGTTATTATGTCATATTTGTTGATGATCACTCTCGATATACTTGGATCTATTTTATGAAACATCGCTCTCAGTTGATTTCCATTTATCAGCCTTTCGCTTAGATCGTTCATGCACAGTTGTCTTCTTCTATTCGTGTTTTTCGTTCCGACTCTGGGGGTAGTATCTTTCATCAACCTTTCGTCAGTTCCTTACTTCTAAGGGTGCTCTTCCTCAGCTCTCATGTCCCAGTGCTCATTCTCAAAATGGTGTTACTGAGCGCAAGCACCGTCACATCATTGAAATTGCTCGTACTCTTCTCCTCCTCCTTTGTTCTCTCTTCTGGGGGAAAGCGGTCTCTACAGCAGTCCATCTCATCAACCGTCAGCCCTCTTCCAAGCTTCAGGACAAATATCCTAGTGAGGTCTTGTATAGAGCATCTTCTCGCTATGCTCATATTCGTGTCTTTAGTTGTCTATTATGTCCTTCTAGCACATCGTGAGCGCACCAAGCTAAGTGCTCAGTCAGTTGAGTGTGTCTTCCTGAGTTATAGTCCTGAGCATAACGGTTATCGTTGCTATGATAACTCAGCACATCGCATTCGCATCTCTCGTGGTGTGACCTTTGATGAGGGTCAACCTTTATTTTATCATCCTTCTACACATCACTCCTTCCATATATTCCACCTCCTTTCTGTGTCTACCTCTCATTCTTTCACCAAACTTGTCTTCTCCAAATACACCTCCATCAGTTTCACCTCCTAGTGTGTCTCCACCAGCTCCACCAGTTTTTGACACTTCCACTCTTCCCTTTCATTATAGTCGCCGACAGAGTTCCTTCTGATCCTTAGTCGTCCTCTCCTCCACTTGACCCTCCAACCAGTACCACCGACTCTGACGATCGTTCTACTACAACATGATATGGCCTACGTGATCGTTCTTCTATTGGCACCAGAGAGATAGGGTTTTTTCGTGCAGGTGCAGTAGCTGGGCCGAGTACTTATCAAGAGGCTGCAGTGTATCTGAGTGGCAGTTGGCTATGACAGAAGAGCTCATAGTATTAGAGTGTACAAGCACTTGGGATCTTGTTCCACTACCATCTGGAGCTGTTCCTATCACTTGCAAGTGGGTGTGCAAAGTATAGAACAAATCAAATGGGTCAGTAGAGCGATACAAGACTCGTCTTGTTGCAAGAGATTTTCAGCAGGCTTATGGTCGAGGTTATGAAGAGACTTTTGCTTCAGTTGCCCATATGACCACAGTCCGTATTCTTATTGCAGTTGCAGCGGTACGCACATGCATTATATCTCATATGCATGTCGAGAACGTTTTTCTTCATGGTGATCTATATGAGGTCTATATGCAGCCACCCCCCGGTGTTGAGGCTCCTACAGGCTATATTTGTCGCCTTGGGCAATGCTCTATATGGTCTCAAGTAGGCTCCTCCTTGGTTTGAGCGTTTTAGTTCTATGATTCGAGCTGTTGGTTTCACTCCGAGTTAGTATGACCCTGCCTTGTTTATTCACACTTCTCAGTGGGGTAGTACTTTGCTTGATTGTATGTAGATGGTATGCTGATCATAGGAGATGACATAGACTATGTGGCTTTTGTTAAGAATAAATTGAGTGAACAATTTATGATGTCTGATTTGGGACCATTTAGCTATTTTCTAGGGATTGATGTTCATTCTGATGGTGATGGTTACTATCGCTCTCAGCATCGTTACGTTCAGGATCTGCTTACTCACTCTGGGATGACTGATACTCGTATTGCTGCCACACCTATGGAGTTTCACTTGCAGTTTCGACCTACAGACAGTGTACCTCTAACAAATCCTTCCCGCTATCGTCAGCTCGTTGAGAGCCTTGTCTATCTCACTGTCACCAGGCCAGACATTGCGCATATTGTTCATCTGCTCAGCCAGCTTGTCAGTGCACTCACATCAGTCCACTATGGCCATGTTGTTCGCGTGCTGAGATACTTGAGGGGGACTGTGTCCAGACGTCTATTCTATACCAGTTCGAGTCAGCTCTAACTCCACGCTTACTCTAACTCAACTTGGGCGAGTGATCCTGCTGATCGATGATCTATCACTAGCTATTGTATCTCTCTTGGTATTTCGCTCATTACCTAAAAGCCTAAGAAGCATACTGCGGTAACGCTCTAGTGCAGAGGCTAAGCTTCGAGCTCTTGCCACTACCACCTTAGAGATCATTTAGCTTCGATGGCTATTGATTGATCTCGGTGTCCATTGTGATAATTCTACACCTCTTTTGTGACAATACAAGTGCCATTCAGATTGCCAGTGATCCAGTCAAAAATGAGCTGACAAAACATATTGGTGTTGATGCATCATTCACACGATCTCACAGTCAGCAGTCGACCATTGCCCTCAAGTATATTCTCTCAGAACTTCAAGTTGCAGATTTCTTCACTAAAACTCAAACTCGGGAACATCGACTTCATCTACTCAAACTCAGTGCATCAGATCCTCCAGATCTACCTTAAGTTTGAAAAGGGGTGTTAAAGAGTGTTGTACATCCTCTCTTTCCCTCGGTAGCCAATGAGGCTCATGTAGCCTATGAGGTCCATATAACAATGTCTACATATCTCTCAATAAATGAATAACCTATATAGCTGTGAATAGCAAAACCCTAGCTTCATCTCCTCCATCATAGCAACTAATAGAGTTGATATGATTGCGATAAATGGTACAACATTGATGGTCCAACCCTAGCAAAATAATCTCTCCTAAAATCTATCCGTTGAGTCGTGGGCGTCGGCCCTTGAGCATGGCGTGGTGGCCTACCCTCACCAAGACCAACTATGTCGAGTGGGCTACGGTGATGAGGGTAAAGCTCCAGGTGCGGCATATGTGGGATGCAGTCCGGTACGACGACGTCGACTACGACAAGGATTGACGGTATTGGATGCTCTCATCGCCGATCCGCCCGAGATGCGATTTCGCTACCAACAAGCGGATCGCCAAAGAGGCTTGGGACGCCATCATTGACGCGCGGTCAGCGGACCACGCGCGCAAGTCTACATTGCAAGCGCCGCGCGGAAGGGAGCACCGCCTTCAAGCGGTGAGGGCGTGGATGACTTTGCTCTCGTCTCAACACTCATTGCGTGGTAGTGCGATTCGGCGGCGACACCTACGACGAGGAGAGAGCGTGGAAAAGCTCTTCCATTGCGGCCCGAGAAGTACAAGCGAGCGGCTCGCTCGATCGAGTCTCTCGCTGGACCTCTCCACGATGACGATCGAGGAGGCGTTGGGTCGCCTCAAGGTCGTTGATACGATGAACCACAGCGCCTCTCGGGACCCGTCACCATTGGCGGAAGCTTCCTCGCTCGGGAGCGGATGGTGCCGGCCAAGGTAATGAAAGAAGGGAGCCTTCTTCCACGACAGCGCATAAGCGTGGCAAGCGCGCAAGCCGCGCAAAGACTTGAGCAGAGCGCGAGGGCGTCTGCGAGGTGATGGCCGTGGGCGCCAGCGGCGCGCCTAGCAAGCAAAAGCCGCGCGAGGCGACTCTTGCCACAATCGCGGCAAGTTTGGTCATTGGGCGAGGATTGTCGGCGACCACGGCAGCGGCCAGCCCGTCGCGCAGAAGGAGGAGGAGTGGCGGCTCTGTTCATTGCTCATGCAAGCATCGAACTACCTCCGCACGCCGGCCGCGATGGCTCTCCTCCACCTTGACGAGCCAAAACACATGCCTCCTCGACTACGGCTCAAAGAACGACAAAGATCGACGGGTGGTGCCTCGACACCGCGCCGCCCATCACATGACCGGTCGACGGAGTTCTTCGCCGAGTTTGACTCTAGCGTCCGAGGCTCGTCAAGTTTGGGGACGCCCGTGGAAATCAAGGGCGTCGGCTCCGTCATCTTCACCAGCGTGTCGGTGAGCACAGTCGCCACCGGCGTCTACTACATCCCGACCTGCGGAACTCCATCATCGCCTTGGGGCGGTGGATGAGAACGGCTCGCGTGTCGAGATCGAGCACGCGAAGTCTTCGCGGATTTGGGATCTTCGCCGCCGCATTCTTGCCAAGGTAACGAGCGCAAATCGACTCTACATTCTTCACGTACCGGTGGCACAACCCCTCTGTCTCGCTGCTCGTCGGGACGACGAGGCGTGGCAGTGGCACGAGCGCTTTGGGCACCTTCACTTCGAGGCCCTGAAGCGGCTCAATGCCACGGAAATGGTGCGAGGCCCCGTGCCTTGACCATGTGGAGCAGTTCTGCGACGTCTGCGTGTTGACGAAGCAGAGGCGACTCCCCTTTTCCCAGCGGGCGAGTTTCCGAGCCAAGGAGAGGCTCGAGCTCGTGCACGGGGACTTGTGTGGCCCGGTGACACCGGCCACACCGAGAGGACGACGTTACTTCCTGCTGCTCGTCGACGATCTCTCCGCTACATGTGGGTGATGGTCCTCGGCGACAAAGGAGAGGGTGCGGACGCCATCAGCGCACGCAGCCGCGCTGCGAGGCGAGCGCGCCGCAAAGGCTGCGCGTCGCGCGCCGATTTCTTGGCGGCGAATTCACGGCACGGTGAATTCGCGTCGTCTTTGCCGATGAGGGCATTGGCGCCGCTCTCCCGCCGTCTCGGCCGCCGCAGTGAGCGGTGTCGTCGGCAGCGCAACCAGGCGGTTGTGGGGATGGCTCGGGCCTCCTCAGCGAGAGGGATGCTGGGTGTCTTCGGGAGAGGCGGTGGTGGCGGCCGTCTACATCCTCAACCGCTCGCTTACCAAGGCGCTCGGCGGCGGGGCGTCGACGAGGCTTAGCATGGACGCAAGCCGGCGGTCTCCCACTTGCGGGTCTTGGCTCCCTCGCGTTCGCCAAGGAGCTTGGTCACATCGGTAAGCTCGGCGGCAGAGCACTCGGGAGTGTTCATCGGCCACGCGGAGGGCTCGAAGGCCTCACCGCATCCTCGACCTGTCACACAAAGACGCGTCGCATCTCGCGTGGCGTTGTGTTCGACGGCGGCGAGGCTAGGCGTGGGACAAGGCGGTGGACAGCGGTTCGACCGACTCGGGGACTTTGTTGTCGACCACGTCCGCTTCGAGAGAGCCGGGGGAGCTAGCAGCTCGTCTTCACCGAGCTCGTCCACCTCGACACCTTGCTCGCCACCAGCTCCGGCGAGTGCTCCACCACCTTCCGCACCGGCTACGCCCACTCTTCACCACCGGCCACTCCACGCTCTCCCGCACCGGCTCACCGCTCTCCTGCACCGGAGGCCACACCACCGGGATCGGCCCCAATAGCCGGTCCACGACGAGCGGCGCATAGTGGAGTTCGCTACTCATTGTCTCACGGCGAGGACCACGTCGACGCCTACCACGACGGCGAGCATCTCGCGCTTATCGTACCATTGACAACATTCTCGCGAGCCGCCCATCCATGGATCGGCGCGGACGACTTCGGCGAGGCGCGCTTGGCGTGCGACGACGGCGAGCCCCGCTCCTTCACTGAGGCGTTGGGAGACGCGGCGTCGCGTGTCGCGATGAAGCAGGAGATGGACACCGTCGAGCGGAACCGGACGTGGGAGCTGGCGGATCTTCCTGCCGGTCACCGCACGATCACCCTTAAGTGGGTGTTCAAGCTGAAGCGGGATGAAGCCGGCGCCATCGTCAAGCACAAGGCTCGCTTGGTGGCACGAGGCTTCGTGCAGCAGGAGGGGGTCGACTTCGATGACGCCTTCGCACCCGTCGCGCGCATGGAGTCCGTTCGTCTTCTCCTCGCACTTGCAGCCCAGGAGGATTGGCGCGTCCATCACATGGACGTCAAGTCCGCCTTCCTCAACGGCGACTTGAAGGAGGAGGCCTACTCGTCGCCGGCACGGATTCGTCATCCCAGCAAGGAGGCAAGGTTCTCACTGCGCAAGACCCTCTATGGCTGCGGCAGCACCACGAGCCCGAACGCTAAGTGGACTCCACCTCAAGCAAATGGGGTTCAGAGAGCGCACACGCAGGGCGCTGGTCTCACCGGGGCAAAGCGGCAACGCCTGGCGGTGGCGTCGTCGGCGACGACAGTGATCACCGGCTCCAAGGAGGCCGAGGTCGGCGTTCAATGCGGAGATGAAGACCGCCTTCGGATGAGCGACTTGGGCTCCTCTCCTTCCCGGGATCGAGGTCCGCGGGGCGGCTCCGTATCTCCTTCGTTAGACCGCCACGCCAAGCGCCCGTCGGTGGCGGGCTCACCGATCGCAACCCGGCCACACTCCTATGGAGGAGAGGTCAGGCCGAGTCGTGAGAGCACGGCGGAGGAGGCGGACGCGATGCGATACTGCGGCGATCGTGGGCGACCTTCGCTACCTCGCCCACACAGCGTCAGTTGGCGTTCGCCGTCGGCACGTGAGTCGGTTCATGCGGCGACCGACGACGAGCATCGTGGCCGTGAAGAGGATCCTCCGCTACGTTGCGGGCACCTCCGACCACGGCTTGCACTACCCGAGGTGTCCGGCACGGCGCGACTTCATCGAATGCGGCGCCGACGGCGACCACGCAGGCGACATCGACACCAGCAAGAGCACAAGCGGGATTCTCTTCTTCCTCGGCAAGTGCCTCGTTAGCTGGCAGTCAGTCAAGCAGCAGGTGGTGGCCCTGTCCAGCTGTGAGGCCGAGTACATAGCGGCTTCCACCGCTCGACTCGGCGCCTGCTCGCTCGGCGCTGGTGATTTCTACAGAGACACTGGCGGTGGCGCTCGGGGTGGGCAAACAAGTCCGCTCTGGCTCTGGCAAAGAACCCCGTTTTCCACGAACGGAGCAAGCACATCCGGGTGAAGTACCACTTCATCCGAGGCTGTTTGGATGAAGGCAGCATCAAGGCGAGCTACATCAACACCACGGATCAGCTTGCGGACCTGCTCACCAAGCCTCTTGGGAGGGTCAAATTCCTCGAGCTCTGCTCTAGGATCGGGATGGTTCAACTCTCCCACAAGACGACGCACAAGACTTAGGGGGAGAATGATGAATAAGTCCCTGTACTGTGGTCTTTGTGGGGTGAGCACATGGTTCTTGTCTGTGACTTTAAACTAGCATCTTGAGCTTTAGGATGACTTTAGACTAGCATCTTAGACTAGCTTTAGGATGACTTTAGACTAGCATCTTAGACTAGCTTTAGGATGACTTTTGGTGGCATCTTAGGACTAGCATCTTAGCATATGCTTGGCTGGGTAGCAGCCTATAAATTTGTATCCCCAACCCCTCAGGTTGGTATGGCATTACATGAGAAATAAACCAAGAAAATTGCCCCATCTCCAAGTGTCATCCTCTCCATGAGAGTAAGGATCTTGCTATCACCAACAGTAAGACTCCAGCGAGTAACAACCATAACCCTACCATCGTTCGGCCACCGTCACCAGGCTCCATCCCGTGGCATTGTGGTCAGCAGTCGCCTCCCTCTTGCCCGTAGCGAGACTGTGACAGGACTTCCCTATCTAACGCGATGACCTCCCCGACCTCCTCTGGATCCGGCGACGCGACGACCTCCCCTCCCCGACCTCCTCCAAATCCGGCGACGTGACGACCTCCCCAACCTCCTCTGGATCCGGCGACGCGACAACACCCCCTCTCCCGACCTCCTCGGGATCTAGCGACGCCACGACCGGACTTCCCTTGCTCGCGTGCGACCGGATCCGGACTCGCCGCTTGGATCCGGCAACCTCGCTGCCGCGTCACACGCCGTTGTCACCGCCTGGTTCCAGTGGGGATCTCCTTTGGATCCGGTGGTCCTCCTCTGCTCTGGCAACCTCCTCGGTGATCTCTGCTCGACCTCCTAGGTGACCTCTGCTCGGCCTCGTGGTGTTGTTGTTGCTCTGCTGCTTGGTATCACTCTTGCTCTGCTACTGCTGTTGATGCCGTGGATCATGATCTCCTGCTATTGCCCATGGAGTTGGTACTACTGAGGTTGTTGCTTGGTGCTAGTGTACTTGATCCTATCATGGCTCTTGATGGCATTCTTAGTTCTGGACCTATTCGAGGTGATGCTGCTATTGCTTCTTCTGTCCCTGCTAGTGCTATGGAGTCTTGTGCAACTCGGTTTGATTAGATTCAGACTCAGATGAGCAATCTTCAGGCCTAGTTGTGTCGGCTGTAGGCATCTTCTGGTGGATTCACGGTTTACTGCAACATCATGTCATGTGTCGGGTGCTTCACTCCCATGGATGTTGGACTCAGAGACTTCTTTCTATGTAACATCTGATGCATCTCAGCTCACATCATATCGTCCTGCTGCACAAGGTATCAAGATTCAGATAGCTGATGGAACACCATGCACGATCACTCATCAGGGGACTCTTTCCACATCACTTTGCAGTTTCAGATGTCTCACTTGTCCCCACACTCTCCATTAATCTCATCTCTGTCAAGTAGCTCACAGATATAAACTACTTTGTTGGGTTCGACGATAGCTCCTACTTTTTGCAAGATCTTCGAAAAGAGTTGTCATCGGTACAGGTCATCATCAGAGAGGTTCTACTAGGCTCTATTCTCTTGATCGTCTGAGTATCCCTTTATCCTCCATTTCTGGTACTGCTCCTGCTCCTATTCCTTTATCCTCTGTTGTTGGTCCATCTACTCCTTGTCCTTCTGCATCACTTCTGTTTGTAAGTCTTTTCCTCAATAGCATCATCGCTTAAGGCACTTGTGTGGCTCATGCCACTATCTTGATTCATCATGGTGTTTTGTTCTTGTCTCTGTTGACACAAAATTTCAGTGCAAAGATCGTAGACTTGGCAAGCAAGTATAGCTCACATATTCTTCCAGCTTTTCTCAATCTGATCGTCCCTTTGATTTGGTCCATTCAGATGTTTGGGATCCTTCTCCTTTTGCTTCGAAGGGTGGTCACAATTACTATGTCATCTTCATTGTCCATACTCGATACACTTGGATCTACTTCATAGTTACCAGATTCGCTATAAAACCCCACGAATCATGAACCGGATTCTTCGAACCCGGACCGGTTTAAGGTACGGGGTTCGTGTTCGCAATGGAAATTATAAGTAAAAGTGGCGAACTACGAACCCGAATCCCGTACCGCGGTTCGGACAAACCGCGTTTCTGGTAACTATGATCTATTCATGAAACACCATTCGCAGTTGATTTCTATCTATTAGTCTTTTGCTCAGATAGTTCATACTCGATACTCTCCTATCATTCGTGTTTTCCTTTTGACACTTCAGGAGAGTATCTTTCATTAGCCTTTAGTTAATTCCTTTATTTTGAGGGTAATCTTCCTCAGCTCTCGTGTCTTGGTGCTCACGCTCAGAATGATGTTGTCGAGCGCAAGCACCATCACATCATTGAGACTGCTCGTACTCTTCTCATTTCCTTATTTTTTCCATCACTTCTTGAGGAAAGTGGTCTCTACGGTAGTCTATCTCATCAACCACCAGCCCTATCCCTATTCCAAGCTTCAAGGCAAGTGTCCCAGTGAGGTCCTGTATATAGTACCTGCCCGCTATGATCATCTTCGCATTTTTGGTTGTCTGCTATATTCTAGCATCTAGTAAGCGCACAAAGCTGAGCCCACAGTTGGTTGAGTGTGTCTTCCTATGTTGTAGTCCTGAGAATAAAGGCTATCGTTGTTATGATCCCTCAGCACATTGCATTCACATTTCTCGTGATGTGACCTTTGATGAGGGTCAACCCTTCTTTTATCATCCTTCTACACATCTCATTCCTTCTACAGATTCCACCTTTTTGTGTTAACTCACATTCCTTCATTAGACTTGTCTTCTCCAGATACACTTTCTCCACCAGTTTCACCGTCTAGTGTGTCTCCACTAGTTTCTGGCACTTCGACTTTTCCCTTTCACTATAGTCACCGACAGAGAATACTCTCATTGTTGTTGCAGCGGTACGCTTATAGACTATATCTCGGATGGATATCAAAAATGTTTTTCTTCACAATGATCTACATGAGGAAGTCTATATGCAACTTTGACCTACAGACAGTGCACCACTGACCAACCCTTACTGCTATCAACTCGTTGCGAGGCTTGTTTATCTCACTTTTATCAGGCCGGACATTGCTAATGTTGTTCATGTGCTTACCAATTTGTTAGTGCTCCCACCTCAGTTCACTATGGTCATATTTTTCGTGCGCTGGGAGCCTGGGATACTTGAGGGGATTGTATCCATACGTCTGTTCTATACCAGTTCAAGTCAGCTCCAGCTCCAGCTCAGCGCTTACTATGACTCCACTTGAGCAAGTGATCCTACTGATCGCCAATCTATCACTGACTACTACATCTCTTTTGGTACTTCACTCATTGCCTGGAAGTCCAAAAAACAAACTGCAGTGTCATGCTCTAGTGCAACAGCTGAGCTTCGAGCCCTTACTGCTACCACTTTAGAGATCGTTTGGCTTCGATGACTCTTGCCTAATCTTGGTGTTCATTACTGTAATCCTATACCTCTGTTTTGTAACAATATAAGTGTCATTCAGACTGCTAGTGATCCAGTCAAGATGAGTTGACAAAGCACATTGGTGTTGATGCATTCTTCACACGGTCTCATTGTCATCAGTCGACCATCGATCTCCAGTATGTATCCTCAGAGCTTCAAGTTGCATATTTCTTCACTAAAACTCAGACTCGAGAACAACATCGATTTCATCTACTCAAACTCGGTGCATCAGATCCTCCTGATCCACCTTGAGAGTTTGAAGGGAAGGTGTTAAGAGTCTTGAACATTCTCTCTCTTAGCCCATATGGCCCATGAGACCCATGTAACACTATGTCTATATATATCTCTCAATAATGAATAAAATGCATAGTTATGAATAACAAAATTATCTCTCACAAAATCTAAGAAATGACACGATTGCTCGGGTTACTTTCGTTTATAAAGTGTTCCTAATTAAATGGAACAGAGAGTAGTTACTAACAAAGCACTATCCATCGGTTGTGGCTTGTGAGTTTTCAGGTGCCTAAATCACATCGGAACAAATACAATATAAAACTTCACCAAACTATTTACTATAGTTTCATGGCATTTTAATAGCAACAAACATGCACCGTGGACAAGTTTCAAAAAAAAACATGCACTGTGGACAAGACATGTAGGCCACGGCCACCAGTTATTTCATATTCTAATGCAAGTTTCTGGTATTTGGTTTGAATTAACTATACAAGTGAGTGGATGACATATTGACATTACACTACATGACTAGATTATGTATTTACGTCAAGGCCAGAATATCTTCAAAAGAGCTGAGATACCTTGTCCATAATCAAACATAAAAGCTGCACGCCTATCGGTTGCATTCCTTCAAACTGTCCAGTACTTATCTGCCATGCAAATGTGGTTGTCAGCTTTTCATTGCAGAATTTGACTCAAAGCTTCATTCGATAGTTATATGGTCTGAATGTAAAATCTGCTTTATATTTGGACCTGATATGAAAGCGAGACCAACTCCTGTAGCTTAAGCACTAGCCAATCATTTGACAGATAAGTCCCTTTAGCTATTGCACTCCTTGCCAACAAGAGGTCAAAATGAGCTGGTTCTGTTCCAACAGCAATCGGTACATGGCTAACACATCTGTTTTCATACAAAAAAGAAATCATTGCAATAATGACAAGGGAAACAAAAAATATTACATTATCTTCAGGATATTTTGGACTTGATAGAAGCAAAAATCATGTAGAGTAACAGACATACTCTGCTGCAAAAACCCTGGTGCGGTATCTCAGGTGCTTATTTCTTGGAGGAAACTGACTGATTATAGAAGTAGACCAGTGTACTTGCTCCTGCTTTCGGCTGGAAATCATGTTGTCTTCATCTTCTCCATAATATACATCATTCTCAGATGTACTGTCAAGGGGGTCATGTCCAGAACTGGACAGACCTTCACTTGTGTTTCTTGTAACTGATGTAGCAAGAACCTGAATAGTATCAAAAAATAACAACATAAGTATACCAATTCCAAAGCAATGATTTTCCCGCTAAAGAATCCTGTACTAATGTAATGACGGAACTAATAAGCCTGTGATCAACATGCATATTACATGCATTATGTAAGTACCAAAAGTCACCAACCCACAGTTCGCTCAATGAGATCATGTGAGTCAGAGAATTCAAAGGCAAGAAAAAGTTCAACAGGCATATATTATGATTTACCAAAAGCCTTACGTCAGTGTGCATGTAAAGAGGAAGAACACTATGGAGAAAAAGATTCTAGAATTAAATAGGATGGAACCATGCTACCTACAAAAATCTACATGAAATTGCATAAAAACAATTGACAAGAGGAACAGTATTCCAATTGAGATATGATAAATGCACTCATCACAAAATTAATAATTGGAACATGTAATAACAGAATGTCTTCCCAAGCAATTATAGAGTAGTAGAACATAAACTTAGGACAGTAATTGCATTCCTCTTTCATTATGGTATTATGTGTCTATGGTGGGGAAAAAACTGATGCCAACCATTACAAGTTCTGTTGGAAATTAATCTTGACATGTAGGTAGTTTAGTGTCTTGTATGTGTTTGCATGTAGCTGTAGATGACTTGTGCGCTGTAGCTACCGAGTCATCAGGAGTTGTGGAAGCTGTTTCTGTGTGTGTTGCACGAGATATCTATCCATGCATGTGTTAGTGGTTAGTTGTAGCTGTATGCCTGCAAGGAGTTAGATCGTGTGCATGCAGCTGGTCGTGGGTGCGTGCAGTTAGTGTCTAGCAGAAGAAACGGTCCAAGTAGTGGACTGAGTTGTGGAGTGCATGCGTAAGTTATGTCTATTTAAGTCCATGTATTGAGTATTTAAAAAATAAGGAAGAGAGGAAAATGTAGCCCACAAGTGTGTCTCTTCTTCCTTCATGAGACCTCTTGCGTGAGTGTACAAGAAAAAGAAGAAGAGAGACAAGCTAAACAAAGGATATTGAATTTCAAAGCAAAGTATGTATTGAACATACCATATTCCGCAGAACTGTCAACCACCGAGATGGACGTAGCGGACATGATGTATACAATAAGCGAACAATAGTTGCACGAACCAATGTTGCTATTCTGCACATTTGAAAGTCAAATAATTAACACCACTTCACAATACATAAGACACAAAGAAAAAGAAAATTGAATTTTAATAGCAGACAAAGTAATTGAGAGTGAAGAAATATTACGGAATCATGAATAGAAGACAAAGAAATGAAAATCGAGTTTTAAGACTACCAAAAATATAGCAGCATTTTCCTGCATGGACAGTTTCCTGGTACCAGATAATTAAATATCACAGAACTCAGAGATGCATACTATTCAGTAATCTATATTTGGTTGGCTGAAATAAACGATGCTATCAAATTTTAAATCAAGTTTATACAGCTATCAAATTGCCATATCTCTATAACCTTACTAGTATTTGAACCAGTACAAAATTGCATCACAAACATCACAAGAACATTATGAAATTTAATGCATCCCAAATTTCAGGTGAAACATACTAAATACCAATGTGCTTATAACCTTACTCAATAATATTTGAATACAAGTGCATATTTGCATCACAAACATCATGAGAACATTATGAAATGTATTGCATCCTAATTGCAGGTGGAAGACAGCTCTTAGTACATGTGATCCACATAGGCAATGTCACAGTGCGGACTCCATAAAGTAAAAAACTGATGTTGTCAACAGTCACACTGACACAATAGAGATAAACAACTGCAATGTCCTCCATAATCAGCACAATCCTAGCAATCAAAATGACCCAGCATACTTAACACAAATCAGAATCACTGAATCAGTGAAAAAAATCAGTTAACAAAAGAAAAATGTAACTCCACCCAAATAATGACTTCATAGAACTCTTAACCCAAAATAAGTGTCAGCAATTCACGCTATGTGTAACCATTGAATGAAAGTTGGCACAATAAAAAACATAATGCTGGTATGAAACTACAGATGGGTGCCGAAATGTGCCATGCTGGCACTGTTATAATGGCACACTCCATCCCTACAGTTATACCAGTCCACCTTTATATTGGTAAATACTGATAATAACGGTAAGATTTCTATCCAATGTCACTAATAACTGCCAAATATGACGATGCCAGTCATGCAGCTTTTGTGTATCACTAATAATACAGTATATACCACATATGTAAAAAAACATACTCAGAGTCAGTTTCCTCATCAAGCATACTGAACAGATTCTCTTCAATGTTCACATTGATCATTGCAGCCTGACAGAGAAGATTCAGCAGCAAATAAGACACATAAAAAAAATTGCATCCAACTCTTCCAGAACAGCAAATTCTGTCGAAAAATCACATAGCATTTTTGCTATAAAGAGATAAGAAAAATGTTATGAAAAACATCAGAATGGTAATTCGAACTATTCAAGTGGATTAGCTATATTTAATTGATTAATGAACCAGCTGTCGGTCAAAATTATAAGAAAATAACAAATATCAGTGACTAAATCAAGCATCCATTAGAAAAATATGATGAAATAATAAATTTTGCATTTAATCAAAACAACTCAAATCTTGTTATTACAAAGTTATTGACATCCAAGTGATTACTGATTAGTACATGGTGACCCACAGACTGTTACTAGATTTTGTCCCATGCAACATTTCAAAGATTATATCTAGAAGGCAAAATCCTGATTTGTTTGACAAATGTGATCTACGATACCTAATCTACATTTCTTCAAAATAAACAAAAATGTTGGCAGTCTACTATTGTTGCACTAATTAAGTAACGTTTTATAGCTTAATAAATGTGGTAATCACTAGCCAGAACTATTGAAACTGAGACTGTATTTATTAAATCAGTTGCTTTTACATCCAAATCAGAAAAGACAGTTTGAGAATATATGCCAAATAATATATATTGATATATGCCATTCAGAAATAAAATTCGCATTTCCATGTTATGTGGCTCCTTAGGCATACATAAGCAAGAATGTCGCAAATGAGAATATAACGAAATATGAAAACTTATTTTATTGGCATGCAAATGATACTAGTGACTGCCAGGCATTTGAAATGATGTACTAAACAACGGGTTTCAGTTTGCCTTCCTTACCGGGTCTCTTTCAATCAAATGATGCAGTGTCGACACCGCCAAATACCTAAGGCTTGGCTGTATAAAAATATGCCCCAATGAGAGAAAGGAAATGCTAATAGCAAAGTAAATAACTACAGCATTATCTACCTGTCTTGAGTAAAGCTTCGGGATAAGACCTTGAACATGGGAATGAACAGGAACAGCTTGAGGAGCAAAGAGAACAAGCTGCTGAGCAAACCTAACTGATCTGCGATTTTCATTTATTTTCATTAAATGTCATGTAAATCATTACATAACAGAAAATACTTTAAGAACTACATCCAAATTTGACCTCTCCTAACCAACTGCTTGTTAAATAAAAGGGAAGTTGTTTATGCTCATTACGTACTCTAGAAGTATAGCCGTTTCATTCGAGGAGCTTATCTCTGCAATTACAGACTGAACATAAAAAAAATGAGTTACATGAACCAAGTTCTTTAGAGATAAAAAGGAGAAAAGTAGTGACTGTTAGATGGAGAGGGGGAGAGCAAATATGAATAGTTCAATGTATTGCAATAGCCTAAAGGGCAAAATATATAGTACAAGGACACACATAGTAGTAAACCCTAGACTATGAGTTCAATGTATAGCATTGCATTTGAAAGGATTGACACTAAAATAGGAAAAATCTAAAGTCTGAGTCATGATAATGTCGTCGTAACGTGCAACTCTTGGAAAATATGTCGAATATCAAAAGACCTCCCATCCAGAGTCGTGCGACAACCCATAAAGCACAAGGTGTAGTGGCTGAGAAAGTAGAAGCAAGCGGGAGGAAAGTCGATCGAGGTAACACGACGAAGAAGATGATGAAACTGATAGGGATAGAACTGTCAAATCAAGCCGAAAGGGAATGGATAGAAGCATCAGACGGCGGCGGCTCAGTGCAGAAGAAGCGTGGCGGCCTTAGAAGCTCAGGACAGCGGCTCAAAAAAGAAGCGGTGGCCTCGTAATGACTCCTATGATCTGCAAGAGCTTGGAGAGTAGTGAATCTGGCTCGAGACGAGGCTTGCGGTGGTGCCGAAGCAGGAGAGTGGTTGTGCTGCTACTGTTTCTATTGAGAAGTAGAAAACTACTACTAGAAGGAGGACGACCAAAGGCTAGAAGAGAACCTAGTGCTCTGATACCATGTTAGATGGAGAGAGGGAGCGCAAATGTGAACAGTGTTCCCCTAGGCGCTAGGCGCTAGTCGGGCGGCAGACCAGCGTCTAGCGCCTAATCACCGCCTAGGCGGGCCTAGGTGATCTAGGCGGGAGGGTTGCGCCTAGCGCCTATCGCCAAGGCGGATGTCTAGGGGAACACTGAATGTAAATAGCTCAATGTATTGCAATAGCCCAAGAAGCAATATATATAGTACAAAGACACACAATAGTAAAACCACAAATACCCTTAACAGTTACAAGCTAGAGTTCATGTCTTTTAAAGACAGTAAGTACTCCATCCGTTACTAAATGCACGTGTCATTCGAGCTTCTTGCGCGAGAGCTAAGGCATAAGTGAGAATGACCAAGATAACCTTTACCTTATTTAATACCCTCTGTATTATACTTTCCCATAGCTACAGCCACTAGCTTTCTCTACGGAAAATGTGCTATAAATGTTTCTAGAAATGGTTGAATGACATGTATCTAGTAACAAAATTAAAAGGCCAGAATGACATGTATTTATTAATGGAGGTAGTAATTATAGCAGGATCCACTGGAAAAGCAGGTTGGAACTTTTTTTCCTGGAATAGGGATTACATGAAGAATGTACAGTAAAAATAGTCCAACCTTGCAGCGTGAAAAGAATGTGCTACCAGGAGAAAGTTCAGGACCAAGAACTGCTACTATTGCATTGATAAGATGGCCTATTTCCTGCCTAAGATCCACGTATCCATTTTCTTCCAACAGAAGAATTTCCATAGCAAGGGAAAGCGTCCCCTGTGTAACAAGATATCAAAGCACCCATTACAAATTTACAATATGCAGTACAAGTAAACAATGTTTCAATCATGTTGCTGCCAAATAAAGACAGAAAGTGACATTAAGAACTAATTCGAAGAAACTGAGATTTTCAATCTGTATGCAGTCAGGATGCTTATATGGCTCTCTTTAATTTCAGCGAAGGATGCCTCCTTACTAAGTATCCAAGGACATCCGTTGGTAATAGAAAGTAGAGAAACCATTTATTAAAATTTAGGAAGGAAAAGGCCGTAAAGGGGAATTGTTTCCCTAGGTGGAACCATTATGGTGTTGCTTAAATTCATGTCTAGAATATATGTCTATATGTTACTCTGCATATAGGATAATATTGAAGAAATCCAGGGCCAAACCAGTGTGGAAAGGAACAGGATAGGATTAATAGAAAGTGTCACTATTGGATTTCCCTTGAGATAGAAAATGGTCAAGAGCCTAGCTAAAATCCTTGTGGCTTATACCCCTTTGTAAAGAGAAATGTTTCACTAATATGTATTTAGTATTGGTGATGTTTTGTAAATCTTGATACCATCAAGAGTATTGTATAGTAGTCTAATTCTTCTCTCTCTAGGCCCATGTGGCCCTTGTAGCCCACGAGGCCCAACTAATCATGTATATATCTCACTCAATAATGAATAAGATGTACAACCATGAATAGCAAAATCACTCAATTTATCTAATATAGTATCAAAGCCAAACCGTAGCCTCAACATGCCACCTCACCGCCGCCGCTACTAACTTCACCACCGGCCAACCTCCGGTGACCTCAAGAAACTTCCACAACGTGAATCCGGTCGTCCCCCGTCATCCTCAAGCTTGGCCTTCTTCTTCACTGCTATTCACGAGCTCTTCCACATCCATTCCGGCACCACTAGCTCGTCGCCACCGACACTAGTGCCGGATCCGCTTGATTCCAACAACACCAGCTCGTCTCTGTCGCAGACGGTGCCGGATCCACTCAATTCGTGCCGGATAGAGCTCCCTTCGCCGCCTCAATCCCGATCACGACTGGCCACAGATTCCGTCGGATCTGCTCCACGTCATCAACCTTCATCTTCGTCACCAGCGTCGTCAGGTCATCTCCGACCTGCAGGCTCAAGCACCAAGATTGGTGAGCTAGCCAACTCACTAAGGTGTTGCAGCTGCAGTAGATCGACGTCTTCATTGATGACGACACTCGATACACTTCAATCTACTTCATGAAACACAGTTCGCAGTTGATTTCTGTTTATCAGTCTTTTGCTCAGATGGTTCATACTCAGTTCCCTTCAACCCTTTGTATTTTTCGTTCTGACTGTGGGGGAGTACCTTTCTAATGAGGGTACTCTTCCTCGGCTCTCGTGTCCCGGTGCTCATGGTCAAAATGGTGTCGCTGAGCACAAACATCATCACATCATTGATTCTACTCGTACTCTCCTCGTTTCCTCTTTTGTTTCCTCTCACTTTTCGGGGGAAGTTGTCTCTACAATAGTCTATCTCATCAACGGGCAGCCTTCTTCCAAACTTCATGGCAAGTATCCTGGTGAGGTCCTATTTGGAGCAACTCCTCACTATGATCATCTTCTTGTTTTTTGTTGTACCTGTTATGCCCTTCTAGCACCTCATGAGGGTACAAAGCTGAGCGCTTGGTCGACTAAGTGTGTTTCTGGGTTATAGTCCTATGCATAAGGGCTATTGTTGCTATGATCCTTCAGCACGTCGTTTTCGCATCTCTCGTGATACGACCTTTGACGAGGGTCGACCCTTCTTTTATCCTTCTTTTATCATTCTTCACACATCCTTCTTCCATAGAGTTCACCTCTTTCTTGTGTTTACCTCTTATTTCCCGTCAGGCTTGCCTACTTCAGTTCAGACTCCAACTCCACCTCCCTCACAAGATCCTTCAGTACAACCTCTTGTACCACCTTCTTCCTCACCAGTTCCTCCTAGTGTATCTTCTCCATCAGTTCCTCCTTTTAGTGTATCTTCTCCACCAACTCCTCTAATTTCTGACATTTTTCCTTTGCCCTTCCACTATGTCCGCCGACCGAGGGTTCCGTCTCATCCCCAGTCTTCCTCTCCTCCACCTGATCCCCCGGCTAATACCACCGACTCTGACAATACTCCGACCAGTACCACCAATTCTGAAGATCCTCCTACAGTACCACGGTATTCTCTCCGTGAATGTTCCTCTATTTAGGCCCCAAAGGGGGTTTTCCTCGAGCAAGTGTTGTATCTGAGCCGAGTACTTATCAGGAGGCAGCGAGTGTACCTGAGTGGCAATTGACTATGTCTGAGGAGTTGTCAGCACTTGAGCGTACAGGGACCTAGGATCTTGTTCATTTACCATCTCAGCCAGTTCCTATCACTTGCAAGTGGGTATATAAGATAAAGACAAAACCAGATGGTTCAGTTGGGTGATACAAGACTCGTCTCGTTGCCAAAGGTTTACAACAGGACTATGGGTATCATGATGAGATATTTGCTCCAGTTGCACATATGACCACAGTTCGTACTCTCATTGTTGTTGCAGGTTGTAGCTATATGCTCATGGACTATATCTCAAATAGATGTAAAAATGCTTATCCATGGTGATTTACATGAGGTCTATATGCAGCCACCTCTAGAGTTGATGCTCCTACATGTTATGTTTGTCGCCTTAAGCGTGCTCTGTGTAAGAGATATATGTATAATTGTGTTATTCCCCATTGTTACGAGGGGTTATTTGCATATTCACCTCCTGTACTTGTCTATATACACCTGTACTTGTCTATATACACTGGCTCTTTGGCCTCCTGAGAATACAAGTTGCTATTCCTAACACTCTGTATGGTCTCAAGCAGGCTCCTCGTCCGTAGTTGGAGCGTTTCAGTTATGTGATTCGAGTCGCTGGTTTTTCTTCGAGCATGATACTGCCTTGTTCATTCACACTTTTCAGCGGGGTCGTACTCTGCTTCTGCTGTATATAGATATGTTGATAACAAGCTACTGCATTTTCCTTTGTAATTCTCCCATTGCCTGGAAGTCCACGGAGCGGAATGTAGTGTCACGCTCTAGTGCTGAGGCTGAGCTTCGGGCCTTTGCCATTACTTCAGAGATTGTCTGGCTTCGATGGCTCTTGGTGTCTCATGTGATGGTCCCACGCCGATGTTCTGCGACAACACCAACGCCATTCAGATTGCAAACGATCCAATCAAACATGAGCTGACCAAACACATTGGTGCTGATGCATCATTCACAAGGTCTCATTGCCAGCAGTTGACCAGTGATCTTCAAGTTGCAGATTTCTTTACGAAGTCTCAGACTAGAGAACAACATCGACTTCATTTACTCAACCTCAGTGTATCAGATCCTCCTGATCCACCTTGAGTTTTAAGGGGGTTATCAAGACTATTGTATGGTAGTCCAACTTTGCTCTCTCTTGGCTCATGTGGCCTTGGTAGTTCATGAGCCCCAACTAATCATGTATATATCTCAGTAATGAATAAGAAGAACATTTGTGAATAGCAAAATCTCTCTCTCAATTTATCTATTTAGATACTAGGAACACAACAGCATAACAACAAGGTTAGATTGTGAGGTATGTATGACAGATGATTCCAGGCCAAAAGGAAAACAACAATACTTTTTAGCTGCGCTAGACTGCCACATTGCAAGATTTCTTTGTGCAAATGAGAATCTGATGCGAAGGTAATTAAGATGGTATAAGAACAAGCATTGAAATCCCTTGCACAGCCAGTGGCTTGTACAACTTACTACAGCTCAGAAAATAAGACTGCACTGATCAATACCTGAACTTGGGAGACGTAAGACAAGCCAGCAGCTTCAATGGTTAAAAGAAGAGCATGCAGTGACCACAACTGCAGGTTGGAATTAGAACTCTTACTCAACTGAGAGAGCGAGCTCACAGTTGGAGTAACCAGAGTAGATAATGCCATTCCCCCTGCCCTGCACCCACAAAAATTGCATCAACCTCCACGTATCAACCATACTCACTCCACTAAAACTACCTCCAGGTGAAAAACACTCATAATGAGCATAGCATTCTTCATCAGAATGAAAAATGTGCAAGCCCAAAGCACCGGACAATTAGCAAACATAAAACAACTAAACAAATCATACACAATGAAATGAAAGATTATTTATTAGGTCTTTAAACTACAGAAAGGCATGTGGGTCCAATAGAAATCCATTGAACACAATGATTAACTCCAAAGTTAGATGAGAAGAGTACTCAATACTAAGAGAACTCATTTCCATAAAAATCAACTTTGTTTTTGCTGCTCTGTAGATTGTAATCGTTATTCGTGCATGAGTGGGCAAAAAACTAATATAGCTCGTTTCTTCTCTTCTTGACTACAGAATTAGGATATGCTCATTACGACTCATTAGCAAAAAAGATTTTTAAAAATACTCCAAAACTACTACCTCAAAATGCAAATATAAGTCGTTTTAGCTTTGTGCACAAGAATTAAGGAGAACATGAAAAGACCATGGTGCCCTTCAATCATTCCCAAACATACTAACATTTTATGTTGAATGCATAACGAATTCTCTCTCACCAATCCTATTTACCATGCAAATATTAATTGCAACACTTACCAAAGACATTTATTAACCAAGGGTATTGTATGGAGAGAGAGAGAGATTTTGGCTCTTCGCAACTCTACAGGGGCTTTTGGCAACACAAAATTGACAAGCACCAAGAGCCTTCGGTGTCACAGACTCTAGAGGACTAGTGATATGAGTGAAAACACTGTAATACTCCTCCACTGACTGATCCTGCTGCAGTTGAATACTATGAAGGTTCTTGAACAATGTGAAGCGAAGAGCACCACTAGACTGAACATATCTCTTTTCAAAGTATGTCCACATCTGCCTGACTGAAGTATGATACTCAAGACTCATCCTCAAAGAGATATCAACACTCAGAACAAGACCAGTCATGACACGATCATCCTCTTTCTGCCAAGCCTTTACTGCCTCAACACAACCTTCTTCAGATCAGGAGGATCGTCAGTCAAATGAGAGGTCAAACCATAACCTCTAAGAGTAGTCTTGACTGAGAAAGCACATGCTCGATAATTCAACTCATCGAGCTTAATGTCTATGAATACGAGAGATGAAGTACCACCAAACATTGAGTCAGATTTTGCCATCTTGATGGACCACAATCACACAGTAGCAAGCAACCAACAGTAGACAGCACAACACGATAGACCGAGTAGAGGAACAGTACCAACACAGGAGGCAAGAAAAGATAAAGCAATACCAAAGTCGGCTTCCTCCGGGTGACTTGAGGTGATGAGGCAAAGGCAGCGGCGTCGGCACAAATCCTGAGGGGAGGCGAGGCAGATCTGGAGCGGCGACATCCAAGCTTCGGAGGGGAGACAACTTCCTCCAAACGAATTCGAAGGGGAGGCGACGCAGACCCGGATCCAAAACGGCGACCTCCAAGCTTCGAAGGGGAGGCAACTTCCTCGAGGCGAATCCGAAGGGGAGGCGAGGCAGACCCAGAGCGATGACCTCCAAGCTTCGAGCTCAGTGCAGATCCAGAGGTGAGACGACCTCATGCGCGACGAGCTCGTGTCGGCGATGTCAAGTCGGGCAAGGATGCTACGAAAGCAGAGGATCGGTGAAGACGACCTTGTGCGCACGAGGTCTACGTCGTCGAGCGACGATGCTGCGGAAGCAGAGGTTCGTTCGAGCTCCAGATCCCACCGGATCTAATGCGTCGTCGGGGTAGCGAAGGATCCCACCGGATCTGGTGTGTTGTCGGGGGAGCAAGCGAAGGCAGTGAGCGAGGCGAGCGAGAGCGGCTCAGGCCCGCCGCCCGAGCGAAAACGCCTTGCAAGTAGCAGCAGACGGCGCCGGAGGAGTTAGGGGCTAGGGTTAGGGTTCAAGAGCTCTGATACCATGTTAGAATATTGGGAGAGTGATTTGCTATTCACAACTATACAGCTTATTCATTTATTGAGAGGTATATATAGACATGGTTACATGGGCCTCATGGGCTACATAGGCCACATGGGCCGAGAAAGAGAGAGACTATACACTACTCTTAACAAAAGTCACCCTCAAATACCAAAGCTCACAAAATAGGTGACCATAGTGAATCAAGGTGGGATCGCTAACCTAATGAGGACATGAACTGCACCAATGTCTGTCCTGGTGACATTGACATAGACGAGATTGCCCACAAAATGACAATGTGTCATCTGTGGGATGCACTTGTAATGAAGCTCCGTAGGTGTGACAGCAATACAAGTATCCATAAGACCAAAGCGAGCAATCAGTTATCAGCAAAAGTGACATCACCTGAAATGCTAATGCAAGGAGCTAATGGATAATTGCACCAACAACCCTTGTGCTCAAGACTACACCCCAAAAAAACACACCGGGCAGACTAAGGGGTCAACTTGGTACGCCCAGCAGCATCAAAGTGAAGATCTAAGAAGCATCAAAGCTAGCTAAAGCTTTGAGCCTAACCAAGCTTGTTGGGTTTTAAATCATCCGTACTTATGCAACACAAATGATGAAATATGTGTTGTGTATAACATCATGCAATGTTCAACATATCAAAGTAAGGTGACTGTCCTAAAAGGTGGCCTCCTAGCTCAAGTAGTCGGCATCTAAGCGTAGGGCTTTCTAGAACACTGCTATGTGAGGGCATGTCAACAATAGGACATAATCAACAGAATATCAAAAGTGAAAGAAAAAAACATGCACATACACAATTGCACCCTATAGTGCCTGAACTGTCAGTTCGAGGGAGAGGAAAAATTATTACAACAAGCAGGAGACTTTCGAGATATGAAAAACTTACGTTCGATGGATGCAGCCCAATGAAAGTGCAACCGATGCTGTATAGCTCGGATCTATTGGTGTTATTAGCTCTCCAAGAAGGGAACGAGCCTAACAAATTGAACAAATTGAAAAATCACTGCCACTACTATATCATCAAGGAAATGATAAATATATTTGGGGGGTCAAATATACCATCTAATCCAGATCAAACCTGGAGAGTATAAGTAACTTAAAGTGATAAAAAGAAGTGTATAAATTACATGACAAGAGAAAGCATACAAGATTTGCCCAAACGCATTCAATTAAGAGGAGAGAACAAAGGAACCAGAGCTATTAAACAGAATTGGAATTTTTGGGAAGAAAATGGCAAGGATTGGTATAAAGCTGCTTCTTTCAAGAGGTTAGTAGTTGATGAAACAAAATGCTTACAGCTATGGATGCCTTTTTCTGATATTTTATACTACACAGAGACTGGGTGTGCAAAAAACACGAATCATAGATAAATTGCATAAAAAACCGGCTTCACACATATCAACATCAGCTTTTCGAGCAAGAATTTCAGCAAGTTTGTCCGCATGAAAATTCAATCACAGTTCAATCCAGCCACAAAAGAATATCATTTTGGACATCGACACGGTCCCCAAAACGCAACTTTGACCTCTCATTTATATTGTAATAGATTTATGAAATCTAACAAAATTATACTTTTATTAAAGTTTTTTTAGACAAATTTATACATACCATTTGCATGTGTTCAATCTAAATATTAGAAAATATCAATAGCCAAATTTTAGAGAAGTTTGACTACATGTACCACAAAACAACATTCTTTTGTGACCAGAGGGAGTAGCATGTTTTATCTCACCACGACTGGCCTCTGTCAACTATCAGTGTTGCTTAAATAAACCACAGTGGCTAGTTTGGAAGGTGTCCATAATTTTTGGTGTCAATGCCTGTTTTGGATTGGTTATAGAAGTTGCCACAGTTATAGTTTCTGGTCTGTGGAAATAACTTAGAAACTGTGGCGTGCCATTTATCCTCTGACAAGGGTCTGTGATCCGTCAAGGCTCACAGGCTAGGTGCATACAACCACTACATTAAACAACATAAACATATGCTACAAGGGAAGTATTCATACAATTGCAATTGGAATCAATAAAGGAGCATGCCTACATAAACATATGCTACAAGGGAAGTATTCATACGACTGCAATTAGAATCAACAAAGGAGCATGCCCTACGAAAACTAGAGAAAAGTGAAAGAACGTTGATTTTGACACAATAGTGAAAAAGAAAATATCTTCAATTTTCAAAGAACAGCAGAAACATTAAAACCCTAGTGACAAAGGAAATGATCAGTGTTTTTTATCTAAGTACCCAATCAATAAAGAAATATAAAGCAGATAAATATTAACACTAACAAATATTAACAGCAAAAATAAAACCATAACTAAGAGACAAACCATCCTTGCGGTGAAGATATCATTCCCAATACGTGCTAACAAACCAAGACCCTCACATGCGGCTCGTCGTTGTGCTGTAGAAATCTCAGTCTCTACTAGAATGCCCTGATGCAGCAATCATGTAACTTTGCAAAAACAAACCAAATTCACAATTACAACTTTTAAAATATTGTGTGTCACATTACCCTGAATATTGATTGGACCATACTTAACATATCAGTTGGCAATGATTGAGATCCCCGTAAAGTCAGCAACTCCTGGAGAGACAGCTTGTTTATTTTAGAAAATTAGAGAATAAATGATATTGTAACAAATATTAGAAGTACCTTAAGCCCTGACAATAGAGCAACACAAGCATTTGTAACAAGAAACATAAACCAAGAGTACTTCTTCCCAGCCTTGAGACACTGGTCAAGATTGTTCAGGAGTCTTATCTTGACAGTATTGTCCTGTCAGTAGGCATGTTAACAAATAATAATAAAGAACCATTCAACAGAGGCAGCATTTTCAAGTAAAAAAATTTGAATGAATCCCTGAAGTGAGTGCACCTGACATGCAAAGATGGAACCATAGCAAAGAAGCATCTGATTAATGAGCATTTTGCTAACTGATTCTGGCTTCATATAAGAAAGAGAAACATATATTAGTTCATTCAGAATCTGCACCTGGCTAGTGAAATTTTGAAAGTCAATGGCACCCATATGTATGAGCATTCAAAAGTAAGAAGCTTAACTGAAGTTTGAAGTAACATATTAAAAGTTACTCCCTCTGTCCAAAAATATAAGGCGTATTTTTTAAATGGTCTTGTCCACAAATATAGGGTGTATTTCATATACCGATGCAAAATAAGTATGTTTTTCCCTCTATACCCCTAATAAATATCTAGTTTTACTTTGTATACCTTACATGCATGCATTGAATATATTACTTAGAGATAATAATTAGGGCTAGTCTAGTCATTTTCAATGTCTCCTTGATCTATATGCAAGACAAAATGTGAACTATATTTTTGGACGGAGGGAGTACTAACGAATAATTAAATTGCTCAGTAACACTACAAAAATTATGCCAGTAGAAAACATCAGTCTGTAACTGACAACTGATAAGTGGTCCTAGAACTCACTTGGCATCCTTTGTTCCCAGATTGGATGCTAGTTTCCGGTTTATACGTCTTTGCAAAGTTAACAAGCTAATTTTCCTTTGGAATAAGTCTATTTAATCCCCCCTCAACTATTGCAAAAGTTCAGATTTCAATCCTCAACTGCAAAAACGGATGTCTAACCCCCTTCAAGTATCAATACAGGGTATTTTACCCCCTCTAAGCCATTTGAAACCGGTTTAAGATGATGTGGCACCTACATGGTTAAGTTTAGTCACACATGGGCGTTGAATATTATGAATAACGCTTGTATTCATCATGAGGCCAATCGGCTAATATATATACAAGTACATGTATGGCATATACGCAGGTAACCTCTTATACAACAGGGAAAATACAAAGGTTGTAATACACATCTAACACCCCCTCTCAAACTTATGGTGGATCAACAACATGAAGTTTGGAGAGATAGAAGCTGTGACGGGCTCTGGTCTGTGTCTTTGTGAAGAAATCTGCCAACTGAAACTCTGAAGGCACACACTGAAGAGCAACAATCTGATCCTACAACTGTGTCCACATGTAAGAAGCATCAACGCCAATATGCTTTGTAAGCTCATGCATCAATGCTAAAAGCCCCTATACTGTCAGACAAAAAAGGAGTTGATGCAGAAACAAAAACACCAAAATCCTCAAGTAATCATCGTAGCCAAGTAACCTCCGCAATCAATAAAATCATAGCTCGCAACTCAGCCACAGCACTCGAACGAGAAACTGTTGTCTGCTTCTTAGTCTTCCAAGCAATAAGAGAACCACCAAGAGAAACATAATAGGCAGAGAGAGACCGACGATCAGAATGATCAATAGCCCAGGTGGCATCAGAATATGTGTAGAGCTATAAAGAGCTAAAGCAAGGGAAAAAGAGACAATAAGTGATGGTTCCAAGAAGATATCGTAGAACATGAAGAAGATGACTATAGTGGAGCTGAGTAGGAGCATAAACAAACTGACTCAAGATATGCACAGGATACGAAATGTCAAAACGAGTGACACCCAGATAAAAAGACTCCCAACAAGGTGACGATAGCGAGTAGAATTAGTAAGAGGCTCACCATCAGTGGGACGAAGATGAAAATTAAGCTCCATTAGAGTCTCAGTTGTGCACTGATCAGTTGATGGCGCACTTGGCCGGACTTGGAGAAGATGAAGTAGGCGAAGCAGTGATTGCCAAGGCAACGCCATGAAAAGAGAAGGTGTCAGCTTGGGCCCCACTTTTGGAGAAAGCTGAACTTGCGCTTCTTGTGTTCTTCGATGTTCCAAGGCAGATCTCCCACTGATCCCTCCATGCTCGGCTAGCTCGTGTAGTGTCCCCAGCACCGAGAACGTATTGGGATGTTAGTTGTGGCATGCAGGCATGGTGGTTAAGGAATTGCATTAGACACTAATTATCTGGTGCTGTCCGTCAATCGTCTTATGCAAATTGATTTAGTTGCTTGTGCTAATGATGGTGATGAATCAGGTGACCAAGTTCAAGTGCGGGGAATTCGTGCCTGGCCTGGCCATCAACCACTGGATGCCAAGGGGCACGTGACTGTGCTACTCATTACTAGAGAGATGAGGGGAGAAGAGGGAGAGAAAGCAGTCAGGCAAGAGAAAGAACAGGATTAGAGGAAGAAGGGGCCTAAGTGTGACGTGTGGGTCCCACCATCTTTTTTTCTGATTGTGCTGACTGGCTGACATGTCATCCAAGAACAACTCACGTGTCAAAACCATTGCCACATCGGCACCATGTCACAGCAAAACCAGGTTGGAATGGCCCGAAGGGGGCAAAATGCCCGGTATTGATACTTGAGGGGGGGGTCAAACACCCAGTTTTGTAATTGAGGGTTGAAATCCATACTTTTGCAATAGTTGTGGGGGGTCAAATGGACTTATTCTTTTACCTTATTATTTGTCCAAATAAAAGAAGTGCAGTTGAAGGAAGAAAACTATCGATTTTCAGAATGGTAGTATGCATTAATCAACAATATCAGGGTTTTAATCAAGCATAAGCATAATGACAGTTGGACTGAGTATTCACAAGATAGCTACCTGAGGGAAGTTGCTGATTTCATCATCCCACACACATGGTAGAAATCCATCAACGCCACCATCAAAAGCTCGTAGTTCATCCTCAAATGAGTCCCTGATAACCAATAAACCATTAAAAATATAAAAGACCAGAGAATTGGCTACACTTCGGTACAGCAAGAACCCATACTTGACAAACTACCTTCCAGGTATCCACGGGCCCAACGAAGCATCTCTCTTATCTAACAAAAACTTCAAGCATGAGCTTTCTTCCCATCCAGAAGGGTCACTAGTTTCATCAACCAGAAGGTTAAATACTCAGAAAAAAAGCGAATAATACAATACTGCAGAATGAGATATAGAATTGAATATTAGCTGGAAAACGTTGAAAGATTAAAGGCATGCCCTAAATTTTCAATGGTAACATGCCAAGAAAAAGGATGACCAATAAGGCAATTATGTACAGACTATAGAAGCTCTATCATATCAGGAGTCCAGGTAGGCAGGTTTAGATGGAGGAGTGTATCAGAATAAAGCAATTCACATAGACTAAGTGAAAAGGCAGAATTGCATTGAAGACCAGGATATTGCCGTATTAAAGAATCATCCAGGGTTTTAGAAAGCAATTCTTGTACCATACAATAATGTCAAAATGTTGGTAGTGCTAAGAACAAAACAATCATGCAAAATTGCACGGTGGCATTGAATCCCAGCAGCATCATTTCAGTGTGTTCATTGCAGTTCAAGACGTCAAGTATGCCTGGCAGCCCCAGTTGAAGTTTCTCTTATGCAACTATGCAAATAAGATACATGCCCTGGGGGAGAGAGCTTGGGTTTACATCCAGACATCCTTTGCTAGTTGTACATACACTTTCTTGTAATACCCATGTATTTACCCATCCCTTGGTTGAGTGATAATTTATGTTCCCTTCAAGAGCTGTGTGAACTCTCAAAATAGGGGGGAACAAACACAAAATTAGAGTATTTTGGTAAAAGTTTTCTCAAACAAGTCAGAGGGTTCTGGTAATACTTCGTCATCATAAAATATTTCAACTAGCAGTCCACATTTGGCACAAATTTGTAGTCACATCATCAATCTGTTAGTCGTATAGATAAAAGGACCTAGTTGAACAATTCTTAGTAGAATACATAAAAAATAGAAAATGTTTAATTGGACAAAATTTAGTAGTAGACAGACTCAAATAAACAAAACAAGATTATGGGAATCGATCGCACAAAATCAATTTTGGAGGCCTACAGTGTAATTTTCCCAAATAATCACAAGGGGGTTTTGAATTTTTTTTATGACAACAGGTGTTGGTGTTCATTATATTCAATTGTTTCAACGTTTTAATGCATAATAACATGGCAAGCATAAATATAATAAAACAATGCTATTCAACAAGTACACCACCTGAATGGGCTTGAACATAGCTGAAGCATCTGCTGGTGTTCAGATTTATAAACCATTGGGTCGGAAAGGGACTGATATGCCATCAATGTTCTAGTTGTGAAGAGGTTGAGTGCAGACTTGACATTTGGCACTTGCTTAGAGATCAACGAAGATATAAGGGATAAAGCTCTACATCATATAGGTTGAAACTTAGCCACTGTAAAATACAGACTAAAATAGGAATTCAGCAGTAATTTTTACGCACCCACCAAGGTAGGCCAGCACAGGGTTAAGCAGGATTCCACCATTAGCAGTTGTAATAATTGGAGAAACAAAGCTTCTAATAAAGGCAGTAAGCGCCTCGATTGCTACTGACAGAACGCTGCAGCATACAAGCTAACAAATCAGTGAACTTATCATTGATTGGTAGGCAATGAAACCAGTTGCAAAGAACCCATATGCAGAAATCATCTTATGCAAATTTGTCTTCATCTCCACTTTCTTGTTATCTGCGCTATTGTATCGGGTAAGAACCACAATTAAGATAGGAGAATGAGAACTCTAATCTCAGCGATTAGATCAACTTTGAAGTTGGAATGGTGTAGATAAAGGCGAATTGTTCATATCACTAGGACGAAGAGGACAAGTGTAAAGTGGAATATATCAGGGGGAAGTATCAATGATTTTTAGTTGTTGATCTGAGCCGTCTAGATTCAATCGGATTGTTAAGATTGCTAGTTAACATTCTCCATTCTCAGGCTAGTTCTCATTCGATATGTTCCCTTGCTGTTGATTCTAGCGTATTAAAGTTTTCCTAATAGCTAAGCTTGCTAAATCTCATTCTCCAATTTTAAGACTAGTTCAGTAGTTCTCATTTGATACATTCCCATGCAGTTCACTCTACCATACTAAAGTCTTCCAAGAGAGAAGTTAGAGGTAGCACCAAAGATAGCAATATTTTTCAGCAGGACACCAATATCATGATCAAAAGTGCATTTAAATAAACTAGCTTGGATATAACCTACTATCACAAGCTACTTTCTCACAGCAGCTGATAGAACTTAAGTACAGCCTTGGAGTGAATAAGAATATGGAAATTGAGAGTGGAACCAGAAGCAGGAAGCCAGGAACACAATCATATTCAAAAGGCAGCAAACAGGGAAGCAGTAATGTTCAAAATTGCTGAATATTTTTATTGCAGACACAACATCTTCAACAAGATTCTAAATCTAGGCAGCAAGTATGTTTCTTCCATTCAACAGTCTACCCTAATGATGGTAGTAAGGTTAGGACTTAAAAAGAAAACAAATTTCAAGCGGCCATTGCCAGCAAGAAAGCACAAGCTCGTGCAACAGTCACCGATTTGAAGGGCGCCATCGAGGCCAGGCTGCCAGATCAATTACGCATGATCTGGCCCACAACACTCCATAATATCATAGCTATTCCATGTGAATCATTAGGTACATATGTTTTCCAAGATCAGATTGTAGAATTATTGGGTCTGAATTTAACATAAGGCACCCAAAATAGTATATATCCCTCCCCCTCAAGCTGTTAATAAGGTATTGGCAACTAAATAACATTTATTAAATCATCATTCAGAATCCATCAAGGAATATGATGGTATGATTGTACAAACTCATAAAAGGAAATACAAGAATGATGGAGAAAAACGTAATCAAAGCACCATTTTGTTAAATTTGTGCTAAGCCTAGCGTTTAAGCCAACTCCATATCATAGAACACAGTGTCGTGGAAGAAATTGATCTATCAAATGTTGTGAAATTATATGTAGTAATGGAAGACGTATGGACATCAAGGAAGATAATGAATGATATTGCTTAAAAAGATGTAGGAAGCTAGTATCATACCATCCTACGAAATTATGAATTAATAAAAAGAGAAAATTGAATTATTGGTCCTGAACTTGCAAGTTCTATCACTTAGCTCCCTGAACTTACATTTTACTTTCTCAGCCCCCTGAACTTGCGAGATTGTGCCACTTAGCTCCCTGAACTTGCATTTTATTTTTTCAATCCCCTGAACTTGCGAAGTTATATCACTTAGCTCTAGAACTTGCATTGAAGCAAAGTTCATTGAATGTGATGCTGGCGACTTCGTCCCTTCTAAGTCCGATGGACTCGTCGCTGCCCCGTTCCGGCCGTGTTCATTGTCCCCGTCACCTCACGCCGACAAAAATGGATTCTTCGGGCCCGGGAACGCACCGTGCTCGTGTCTTCGCCGGAGCTCTACCGTCATAGCTTACCGCTGCCCTCGCCCTTGTCTCCTCTGAGTCGACCGCGAGAGAAAGAAGTACATTTCCAGTGCCAAAGCAGGTGCACGATACCTCTCTCTCTCTCTCACGGTGATTCACCAGCTCGGCCTTTTCTGTTAGCAAACGGCCAAATGGACTTCATGCAGGGTGAGTAGCTTCTGCTTTAGCACTAGGAATGTACTTCTCTCTCACGGACGACTCAAAGGAGGCAAGTGCGAGGGCGACGACAAGCTGCGACGGAGGAGCTCTGGCAAATACGCGAGCAGTGCATTCCTAGGCTAGAAGAATCCGTTTTTGTCAGCGTAAGATGACAGGGACGATGAACACGACCGAATGGGGCGACGACGAGTCCACCGGACTCGGAGGGGATGAAGTCGTCGGCATCGCATTCAACGAACTTCACTTCAACACAAGTGGAGGGAGCTAAGTGGCACAACCTTGTAGGTTCAGGGGGCTGAGAAAGTAAAATACAACTTCAGGAAGCTAAGTAGCACAACTTCGCAAGTTCAGGGGGATGAGAAAGTAAAATGCAAATTCAGGAAGCTAAATGACACAACCTTGAAAGTTCAAGGACCTACTGTGTAATTTTCTCTAATAAAAACATGCAACCCTTATGTAGTTGATGAAACGAACCGCAATTCTGATGCCCAATCCTGTATATGACGAAGGTATGACTCAGGATTTCCAGTAAAAGGACCAGCCCATAGCAAAAGAACATCAAACACCTGGTCTTCCAGCTCCTGCATACATACCATAGAAAAAGTTGTCACTATGAAAGTTTTTATACCAAGTTTCAACACATGACACAGTATCTTTAATACCTCTTTTGGCATGGATGCTAAAAGAGAAGCTAAAAGCAACCAACCAGCTTCACGCTCAGCAGCAGCAGCCACTGGATTTCGGCTGAAGCCATTAAGCATCTTTTTGGAAACATCAAGTACGGACTTGGGCAGCCTGCACATTTATTGATGAGGCAAAATAAGACAAATGAATATGAGGGTCAAATCATTAAAATACAAAGAGTATTTATATATCAGAACACAGGGCATTATTTCCATAACAAGAGAATGAACCTATGAACCAAAAAAAATGAGAGTTGTTTCATCAATTCCTGCATCCTTCACAGGAAAAACAACCAACTTTTAAGACTTAATGCACAATCTTTTTAGCTATGCCATGATTCAAGCACTGCTGGCACTGCCTAATTCACCACCTAGGCTGCCTCAACATGAGCACACCAATACCTGCATGGCAACTCATACATGGTGTCCATACTAATGCTGCAGTCACTCATAATGTTTGCTTTCACATGGCAAATATATGGTTAGGATTTCATAATTTTAAAGAGACTGTACCCTTTGCTTGTGTTGTCTTCGCGTGAATCATGAGGTAGGTTGTGTATCAACTACAGAAAATTAAAGTTAGGTACTAGGTGTGTTAACAACAATACATCAAACTACTCATGTTGTGGACGCATTTATCGGGAAGACGTATCAGAGACGACGGTGCAAATAGGACTTGGCTGGTTCGGCCAAGTGTCCTGCTGCCATGCCGGATGGGACTCCTATTCACAATATGGCAACCGACTAGTATAATGGAAGGTGATCAATATAGTTAGTAAGAGATAAGCTAGTATCCTCCTTAAGAGAGATTGAGTTAGTTTGCTTATACAGTTGTGTTAGTGCTTTCCTTAATTATTGCTTCCGAATTCATGTGCCTAACTATAAAGGCAGCCAATGTAATGAGGGAGAATCAATCAAGAAATAAACTTAGCTTTACGGGAATCAATCCCGCTAAGCTCGAGGGCGATCATCGCCTCCAGTTATCTTTCAGCTCATCTCCCACGCCATATCAATTTGGTTCCAGAGCCATCCTGGAGAACAAAACCCTAGACAACGTGTTCCAGCAACTCGCAATCATGATGACAGAGATCAGTGGCATCAAGGCGCGGCAAGCCGCACATGATTAAGTGATCGCCAAGTGGAAAACCGGTGGCGCAGCAACACCACCCATGGCAACCAGTGGGCGCAGCGGCGGCTTCCACGTGATGAATAAGTCCCTGTACTATGGTCTTTGTGGGGTAGGCTTGTACAGCAGCTTTAAGGACAGCATCTTGACTATCGACTTTAAGGACTGACATCTTGATCATCATAGGACAGCATCTTGATTTGTCGACTTTAAGGATGACATCTTGACTGTCATAGGACAGACATCTTGTTGTCGACTTTAAGGACAACATCTTGAGTGTCATAGGACAGCATCTTAGACTAGCATCTTAGCATATACTTGGCTGGTTGGCAGCCTATAAATATGTATCCCCAACCCCTTAGGTTGGCATGGCATTGTGTTAGGAATAAACAAAGAAAAATTGCCTCATCTCCAAGTGTCATCCTCTCCATGAGAGTAAGGATCTTGCTAACACCAACAGCAAGAGTCCAACGAGTAACAAGTGGTATCAGAGCCTTACTATCCTGTAGCTTGAGCATCTCTTGCTCATCTCAGTCTCGACCTCGAAATTTCCAATGGTGAAGCAAGCAAGCAGCCTCCATTGTCCCCTGGCCACTCCTCTCCGGAGACGCGGCGAACTCGTCGAAGCAACCTCTCTCCACGCAATGCCCCCAGGCAGCGCCATGTCCGCAGGCGATCTCGGCCTTCGATCGCCTCGAGCACTCGGCGTCGTCGTAGACGGCCGAGCTTCGCCATGCAACAGAGCAGCCATGCAGAAGCGGCGGCAGAGACCTGCGGCAGAATGGAAGCGTCAAGGCGGCATGGGCAAGTGGAGCGGCGGCAGCAGGAGGTGAGGCGGCGGCGGCGGGCAGATGCGTCGGCGGCAGTGAATGAGGTCAAGGTTTTGCACGCAGAAGAACAAGCGGCTCCATCTCTGCGATAGCGGTAGCCGACGCGGACCTTGAGCCTGAAAGGAGGGCGCATGAGGCGAAGCGCGATGGCGATTGCGACGCCCATGGAGCGCGCGGCTTCAGACAGCGCGGACGCGCGGTGGCGCCTCTGGAGGAAGCGCGCGCTGGGCGACGGGTCGACGGAGAGCACGGCCTTCACAGTAACGCGGCTCTCTCCCCAGACGGCATCGTGGTCACCACGGTACCAGTGTCGTCGAGGGCGTCGGCCCCGGCATGGTGGCCTACCCTCACCAAGACCAACTATGTCGAGTGGGTCATGCGGTGATGAGGTAAAACTCAGTGCGGCATATGTGGGATGCGATCCGTGACGGCGGCGTCGACTACGATCAGATCGACGGCGCGCTGGATGCTCTCATCATCGCGATCCCGCCGAGATGCGCTTCGCTACCAACAAGCGGATCGCCAAAGAGGCTTGGGACGCCATCGCCGCAAAGACGGCGCGGCAGCCGGCCGCGCGCGCAAGTCTACATTGCAGGCACTTCGCACGGAGTGGGAGCACTTGGCCTTCAAGCCAGGTGAGGACGTGGATGACTTTGTTCTCCGTCTCAACACTCTGTTGCAGAAGCTGGTGCAGTTCGGCGACGACACCTATGGCGAGGAGAGAGCTGTGGAAAAGCTCTTCCGCTGCGTCCCCGAGAAGTACAAGCGCAGACGGCCCGCTCGATCGAGTCTCTGCTGGACCTCTCCACGATGACGATCGAGGAGGCGCGGTCGCCTCAAGGTTGTTGACAGCGATGAGCCACAGCGCCTCTCGGGACCCGTCTCCATTGGCGGGAAGCTCCTCCTCACTCGGGAACAGTGGGTCGCCGGCCAAGGTGACAGGAAGAAGGGGGAGCCTTCTTCCACGACAGGCGGCCGCAAGCATGGCAAGCGCGGCAAGCCGCGCAAAGACGCCCAAGCATGGGCGCGAGGACGTGCCGAGGGTAATGATCGTGGAGGCGCCCAGGGCGGCGCCGCTGGCAAGCAAAAGCCGGCACGAGACGACTCTTGCCACAACTGCGGCAAGCTTGGTCATTGGGCCAGGGATTGTCGACAGCCACGACGCGGCCAGGCCCACGTCGCGCAGGCAGAGGAGGAGGAGCAGCCGGCTCTGTTCATTGCTCATGCGAGCATCGAACTACCTCCAGCGGCCGCCGGCGCGATGGCTCTCTCCACCTTGACGAGCCAAAGCGCATGCCCTCCTCGGCTCTGACTCGACAACGACAAGACCGACGGGTGGTGCCTCGACACCGGCGCCACCCATCACATGACCGGTCGACGGGAGTTCTTCGCCGAGTTTGACTCTAGCGTCCGAGGCTCCGTCAAGTTTGGGGACGCCTCCGGCGTGGAAATCAAGGGCGTCGGCTCCGTCATCTTCACGCGCGTGTGTCGGTGAGCACAGGTTGCTCACCGGCGTCTACTACATCCCCGATCTGCGCAACTCCATCATCAGCTTGGGACAGCTGGATGAGAACGGCTCGCGTGTCGAGATCGAGCACGGGGTGCTGCGGATTTGGGATCTTCGCCGCCGCCTTCTTGCCAAGGTAACCAGAGGCGCAAACCGACTCTACATTCTTCCACGTGCGGTGGCACAACCCTCTCGCCGCTCGTCGGACGACGAGGCGTGGCGATGGCACGCAGCGCTTTGGGCACCCGGCCCGAGGCCCCTGGCGGCTCGGTGCCATGGAAATGGTGCGAGGCCCTGCCGTGCCTTGACCATGTGGAGCGATTCTGCGGCGTCTGCGTGTTGGCGGAAGAGGCGACTCCTTTCCCAAGAAGCGAGTTTAGAGCCAAGGAGAGGCTCGAGCTCGTGCACGGGACTTGTGTGGCGTGTGACGCCGGCCACACCGTGAGGACGGCGCTACTTCTCGTTGCTTGTCGACGATCTCTCCCGCTACATGTGGGTGATGGTCCTCGGCGAAGAAGGAGAGGCTGCGCGGACGCCATCAGCGCACGCAGTCGCTGCTGCGGAGGCGAGCGCGGCCGCAAGCTGCGCGTCTTTGCGCCCTGCAGACAACGGCGGCGGCGAATTCACGGCTACCGAATTCACGTCATCTTTGCGATGAGGGCATTCAGCGCCACCGCTCCGCTACCGTCTGACCGCAGCGAAGCGGTGTCGTCGGCGAGCGACGCAAACGGTTGTGGGGATGGCTCGGCCCTCCTCAGCGAGAGGGATGCCACGGTGTCTTCGGGAGAGGCGGTGGTGACGCCGTCTACATCCTCAACCGCTCGCCTACCAAGGCGCTCGATGGCGGACGCCGCACGAGGCTTGGCATGGACGCAGGCCGGCGGTCTCCCACTTGCGGTCTTGGCTCCTCGCGTTCGCCAAGGAGCTTGGTTACATCGGTAAGCTCGGCAGCGGGAGCACTCGGGAGTGTTCATCGGCCACGCGGAGGCTCGAAGGCCTCACCGCATCCTCGACCGTCACACGGCAGCGTCCGCATCTCGCGTGGCGTTGTGTTCGACGGCGGCGAGGCCGGGCGTGGGACAAGGCGGTGGGCGGCGGTTCGACCGACTCGTGGACTTTGTTGTCGACTACGTCCATTTCGAGAGAGCGGGAGCTAGCGGCTCGTCTTCATCGAGCTCGTCCACTCGACACCTTGCTCGCCACCGGCTCGGCGAGCTCCACCACCCGCCGGCACGGCCACGCCACGCTCTCCGCGACCGGCCACCACTCTCCCGCACTGAGGCCACACCACCGGATCGGCCCAATAGCCGGCCCACGACGAGCGGCGATGGTGGAGTTCGCTACTCATTGTCTCACGACGAGGACGCGTCGACGCCTACCACGACGACGAGCCTCTACGCTTATCGCACCATGGACAACATCCTCGCGAGCGGCCCATCCTCGGATCGGCGCAGACGACTTCGAGGCAGTAGTGCGCTTGGCGTGCGACGACGGCGAGCCTGCGTTCGCCGAGGCGGAGGAGACGCGGCATGGCGTGTCGCGATGAAGCGAGAGATGGACGCCGTCGAGCGGAACCGGACGTGGAGGCTGGCGGATCTTCTGCCGATCACCGAGCGATCACCCTTAAGTGGGTATTCAGCCGAGCGGGATGAGCCGGCGCCATCATCAAGCACAAGGCTCGCTTGGTGGCACGAGGTTTCATGCGGCGGAGAGGGTCGACCGATGGCGCCGCCGCACCCGTCGCGCGCATGGAGTCCGTTCGTCTTCTCCTCGCGCTTGCGGCCCGGGAGGATTGGCGCGTCCATCACATGGACGTCAAGTCCGCCTTCCTCAACGGCGACTTAAAGGAGGAGGCCTACGTCCGTCACCCACGGGATTCGTCATCCCGGCAGGAGGCAGGTTCTCGCCGCGCAAGGCCCTCTATGGCTTTGCGGCAGCACCACGAGCATGGAACGCTGTGGACTCCACCTCAAGCAAATGGGGTTCCAGCAGAGCGCGCACAGGTGCGGTCTCATCGGCGGGCAAAAGCGGCAACACCTGGCGCGTGGCGCTCACGTCGACGACTGTTGATCACCGGCTCCAAGGAGGCCGAGGTCGAGGAGTTCAAGGCGGAGATGAAGACCGCCTTCCAGATGAGCGACTTGGGGCTCCTCTCCTTCTACCTCGGGATCGAGGTCCACCAGGCAGACTCCAGATCTCTCTCTGGCAGACCGCCACGCCTAAGCGCACCGTCGAGCTGGGCGGGCTCACCGACTGCAACCCAGCCCACACTCCTATGGAGGAGAGGCTGAAGCTGAGTCGTGAGAGCACGGCGGAGGAGGTGGACGCGACGCAGATCGGCAAGATCGTCGGGCGCCTTCGCTACCTCGCCCACACGCAGCGTGATTTGGCGTTCGCGTCGGCCACGTCAGTCGGTTCATGCAGTGACCGACGACGGAGCATCAGCAGGCCGTGAAGAGGATCCTCCGCTACGTTGCGGGCACCTCCGACTACGGCTTGCACTACCCGAGGTGTCCGTGGCGCGACTTCATCGAATGCATACGACGGCGACCACGCAGCGACATCGACACCAAAGAAGAGCACAAGCGGATTCTCTTCTTCCTCGGCAAGTGCCTCGTTAGCTGGCAGTCAGTCAAGCAGCAGGTGGTGGCCCTGTCCAGCTGTGAGGCCGAGTACATAGCGGCTTCCACCGCTTCGACTCAGCGCCTGGCTCGTTCGGCGCTTGGTGATCTCTCGGCAGAGACACCAAGCGGTGGCTCTCGGGGTGGGCTGACAAGAAGTCCGCTCGCTCGCCAAGAACCCGTTTTCCACGAGCGAGCAAGCATATCCGGGTGAAGTACCACTTCATCCGAGGTCGTTGGATGAAGGCGACATCAAGGCGAAGCTACATCAACACCACTGATCGACTTGCGGACACGCCACCAAGCCTCTTGGGAGGGTAAAATTCCTCGAGCTCGTTCTAGGATCGGGATGGTTCAACTCTCCCACAAGACGACGCACAAGACTTAGGGGAGAATGATGAATAAGTCCTCGTACTATGGTCTTTGTGGGGTAGGCTTGTACAAAGCAGACTTTAAGGACAAAGATCTTGATTGTCATAGACAAAGATCTTGATTGTCGACTTTAAGGACAAAGATCTTGACTGTCATAGGACAAAGATCTTAGACTAGCATCTTAGCATATACTTGGTGGTTGGCGTACTTATAAATATGTATCCCCAACCCCAAAGTTGGCATGGCATTGTGTTAGGAATAAACAAAGAAAAATTGCCTCATCTCCAAGTGTCATCCTCTCCATGAGAGTAAGGATCTTGCTAACACCAACAGCAAGAGTCCAACGAGTAACACCACGGCAGGGGCAAGCCACTCGAGCCCAGGTTCTGCGACGAAGAAGATAGGCGAATGGTTCCTCGCTTCCACAAGCTCTCCTTTCCGACATATGACGGCAAGGAAGGCCCTCTTCCTTGGCTCAACCGATGTGAGCAATTTTTTCGGGGGCAACAAACCATGAAAGTAGAAAGGGTTTGATTGGCATCCTACCACTTGACCGGCGCCGTCCAACAGTGGTACTACCAACTCGAATGTGATGAAGTCGTTATCTCATGGGTTCGCTTCTCGGAGTTCATCAACATGCAGTTTGGGCCTCCCATCTGCAACAACCCCCACGGAGAATTGGCTCAACTCCGACAAACGACGACTGTTGATGCGTACCAAAAGATGTTTTTGGCGCTCTTACGCCGCGTCAAACCGCTTTCTCCACTACAACAAGTACAACTTTTCACCATCAGGCTGGGCAAACCATTGCAAACCGACGTCGAGCTTCAATATCCAACGCATCTCCAAACAGCCATGAGCTTGGCTAGGGCATACGAGTAGCCTCTCAAGGAGACGTCTGAGGATCCAAAGCCCCCACTAAAGAACCCCGCCGGGCTTCACGCAGGGACATTGGCGTCGAAGTCCAGCATGTCGACCTCGGCGCGTGTGGTAGCGGCCACACCAGCACCATCCGCAACCTTGGCGGCCACCGACAACGCGGCAATCCCCACCTCCCAGTTCTGACGTCTCTCTGGGGAAGAGATGTCCGATCTCCGCGCCAAGGGACTCTGCTACAATTGCCCTGAGAAATTCTCCGGAAACATAGTTGTTCCATGAAGGGAATTTATCTCCTCGAGCTTGATGACGATGGCGATCCGAAGGACGACAGTGACCATGTGGAGATTTCGCTACATGCCCTCACCGGCATCCGCACGAGTCGTACGATGCGGTTGAAGATGGAGCCCTCGTGGACTCCGGCTCCACCCATACTTTTCTGGCCGAAGCCATCGCGTAGCGTCTTGGCTTGTCTCCGGTGCCTCGGCCTGGCATGGGGTCATGGTGGCCAACGGGGACCGGGTGACCAGCTCTGGCATTTGCACTAACACGCGATTCGCTATTGGTCGCGAAGAATTTTTCACCGACTGCTACAAAATTCCCCTAGACGGATTTGACACAGTACTTGGTGTTCAGTGGCTCCGCACCATGGGACCCATCCTTTGGGATTTCATGAAGCTGTCAATGTCGTTTTAGCGGGATGATCATTGGATGACGTGGACTGGGCTTTGATGCCACTCCGGCCGGTGCCCAGACGTGCTCCCTCACTGGTCGGGACTTGATGGTGGATCTTTTGAAGGAGTTTGATGTTCTCTTCGAGGAACCGCACGGCCTTCCTCCACCCCTGACATCATGATCACCATATTCACCTTCTGTCAGGCACAGTTCCAGTGGTTGTTCAGCCGTATCGCTACCCGCAATTATTGAAGGACAAAATTGAGAAACAATGTGATGACATGTTGGTGCAAGGTATTATTCGCGAAAGTACTTCGGCTTTTTCATCACCTGTTTTGCTTGTCAAGAAGCAAGACGCGCCTTGGCGTTTCTGTGTGGATTATCGTACCCTCAATGACAACACCATAAAGTACAAATTTCCTATCAACGAGCTTTTGGATGAACTCAACAGTGCTCATTTCTTCACCAAGCTCGATTTGTGCAACAGTTACCATCAGGTTTTGATGCATGGTTCCGATATCGAGAAGACCGAGTTCTTGGTCATGTCGCTCAGCCTAACAAACGCTCCGGCGGCATTCCAGGCGCTTATGAATAACATACTCATGCTTTTTATTCGTCACTTTGTCCTCGTTTTCTTTGATGATATTCTGGTTTACAATTCGTCCTAGGCAGAACATCTTCAACAAGCGCGCACAATGCCCCAGCTCATGCGCCATCACCAGTTATTTCACAAGTCCAAGTGCCTATTTGGTGAGGAATTTGTGGCCTATCCCGGCCACATCATTTCCGACCAGGGCGTGGCGGTGGATTCTGACAAGGTTGAAGTCGTTCAAGCATGGCCGCAACCACATACCATCCATGCACTTCGTAGTTTCCTTGGTGTCATTGGTTATTATTGCAAGTTCGTCAAAGAATATGGGCCGACACCAATTTGGCATTTGCAGCTTTGAAGTCAGCACTAGTGGCGGCTCCCGTACTCGATTTCGCCAAACGCTTTACGGTGGATTGCGATGCATGTGGCTCATGTAGCCCATCAGACCCAACTAATCCTGTCTATATATATCCTCTCAATAATGAATAAGATGCAACAGTGATGAATGGCAAAATCTCTCTCAATTTATATAATAATTACCAATCAAGACTAGGAACACCGAACGCTGCACCAAGCTGACTTAAGCACCTTTGGACGCAAATTTCTAAAAATTGGCAAAATGCAATGCAAATGTAGTAGTAAAAACAAATGGTAGCAGACAAGCAAAACCACTGCCAAACACAAAGAGTAATGAAAAACATCTAAGAATGGGCGAAAAGAAAGAATGTGCATACTTGAGAAAGATACATTTTGAGTAAAAAGTGCATCCTCTGTTTATCTACATTCTACAATAAGGGATGACAAACAAGAAAGCATGGCAAAGTATAATGAAACGAACCTTGCAGGGTAACCAAGAAGTAACTTCGGCGAGATCGCAACAAGAGCAGCTAATACAGTAGCCTGTCCATGTAGCGAGTCGAGCTCAAGATTCATACTTTTACCCTGTTTTAAGCAAATTTGTCAAGATGGTAAAGGTTAAAAAAGCAAAACTATACCATGAAAAGGTGATGCCAAATACAGTACAAAATGAGCAAACAAATGATAAAAAAGATAAATGAAAAGTCACTGGCAAACATATTACTCTATAAGCACTAGATAATATGTTACAGAACTAGTGCCAATTCACCCCGTAGGAATTGTAAGTCAAGACTAGATCACTGAACTTTTGTAATGACCAACGAGGGAGGTAACTTGAGTAAATCAAGAGTACATGACCATGTCTATTAATTCTGCAAGTACTAAGCTCGACTTTTACAAGTGCTTATACTGTTCTATGGACTCTGTATATTTTGCACCACTTTTTCCCCTTTTTGAGACAGCAGAGAGTGATTGTGAAGTGCATTACGAATGTGATTCTCAAAACTGTAACATGTTAGAACTTCAATAACAGAAAGTAATACTGACACTGGTTAACTTCACATTTTAAGGCTGATTTCATAACTACACTTTTTTTGTAAATATAGTCAAACACATTGCACCCACTATATAGCAGCTATACATTAGGAATAATGTCCATTTTACCCACCTAAACATTTGTGAACATCCACTTAACCCCCTAAACTACAAACCGGTTATTCTACCCACTAAATTTCAAATACCAGAGCACTTAAGACCCTAGGGCGGTTTTGCCACGATAGACACGATGTGGCCAACATGTCAGCTCAGCAACGTGCCAACCTGGCCAAATATCACTCTCCATCTCTCCTGAGAACACCTCTCCCCATCTCTCCTGAGAACACCTCCACCCCCAACCGGCAGAAAATGCTCATACACGCTCCACCCACCACCAACGCGAGGCTCGAGCACTACCTCCACTGCTGCTTGCATCTCTTCAAGCTGGCATGTCAGCCACGTCGTGCCCACGGTGGCAAAACCGCCACCAAAACCACCCTAGGGGATTAAGTACTTTGGAATTTGAAGTTTAGGGTAGGGGGTAGGAAGGATACCCCAATTTGTAGCTTAGGGGGTTAAGTAGACTTTTATGAAAGTTAGGGGGTAAAATGGAGTTATTCCCTATACATTAAGCACTATAGAAAAACTTTGCTGCAAGCCCGCAACACTTTCACAACACCCTATTTAAAATATTGGAGTATATTCTGGTTTAAACAACCTAGTGCCAAGATTTTGGAGTTCCATGCAGATCTTGGGCATATGTTGCTTATTAACGTATTATTAGTAGAGAGAGAAATTCTGGATTCTGGAACCAGTGAGCATAGGGAATACCACTCGCAGGTATAAATAATCACAGGAGTGAGACTAAAAATACTGGCTTTCAATGCAGTAAAGATTTAAGAAGTGTAGCAAGTGCATGGAACGCAGCTGATAAGAGCATCCTAATACCTTATCAAATGATAAAGTCTCTCTGAGAGCATGTAATGTTGTAATACCATATGAAACTAAACCACCAACACATGTAGGATCAACCTCCGCTAAAGCACGCAATGTTAAAGCTGCCTCCACACGAACCTATACAAAGTCAAATGAAGAAATCAGGTCTGTTCAACCACTTCGTACAACATACCATAAAAAATTGTACATTGCAAACAGAAAAGGTACATCAACAGCAGGCTGTACCAAAAGTGATTGACACCATATTCAAATTTCAGGTGATTTGTATTAAAATAAATGTTACAGAAAGTAATACTAGATACAGTAATATACTAATACTCAGTTTGCCATAGTACGGCAGGGAACAGGGTAGTGAAGTATCTAATGCATACTAGTACCAGAAAAGAAATATATTTGTGTAGTTTATTCAACATCAATGGTTTAGTAAACTATGGCAACTGCTATGGCACAAACAAGTGTTTCTGTGTCTATGAAACTACATGGTTATTTAGACATCAAAGAAACGTCTGTCCCTGAATTTTTTTTTAGCGTCTGTCCCTGAAAGTTGAAATAGCATAATTGTAGTATACATCCAAGATGTTTATTTAGTCATTATTGTTAGATATGTATATAGCTTCGGGGGTTCTTTGCGTATTGACAACCATGTACACGTTATATATTAGCCTTTTGGCCCATTGGAATAGACATGAAGCATTATTCCAACATGGTATCAGAGTAAGGTTAGGGTTAGGATTTGCCGCCGCCGCCGGCACCGCCACCCTCCCTGTGCCCTCCTCTACGTTGCTTCTTCCGCCGCTGCCCCCTCCTCTGCTTTGCAGTTTGCACCACTACCGAATCCGAGCACTTTGCTCCGAGCGCACGCCTCCTCTGTTTTTTGCGCGTCGCCTGGAGTTAGTACGCCGCCCGAGCTCCAACTGCTGGCTCCGCCACCCCGCTGACGGTTTCACATCGCCCTCCACCGGATCCGTCCCTGTCTCCGATTCGCGGCGATCGAGCTCGTCCCCGTCTCCGATTCGCGTCACCCGAGCTCTTTTCCGCCTCGACATCCTCTGCTCGGGGAGCTCGCGGCCGCCTCGCGCATCCTCCAGCGCCTAAAGCTCTGGGAGGTTGCGCCTCCTCTGCCATGTGTCACCGCCGCCGACGCCCCTGCTAACGACGCCACCACCGAGCGCCGTCGCCCAAGCCGTCCTCCGCTCGCCGCCTCTGTTCTGGACATTGTTGCTCTGTTCTGAACGTTGCTGCTACCCGAACTCGCCACCCGAGCGCCTCTGTTCTAGACATTGCTACTGCCCGAGCTCGCCTCTCCACTCAACACACCGCCCGAGCTCATGTCTTCTTCACCGATAGCCTCCGTCGTTGGCCCCTTCGCCATCCCGCTCCCCTCGGTTCGTTTCGACAGGACGAACTTCCAAGAGTGGGTTGTTCACCTGAGGATTCACCTCAACAGCCAGCGTCTTTAGGATCATCTCACCAGCGAGCACTCCTGTCCGCCTCGCCCTACACCGCAGTTCTGTCAACTCTTCCTGCTAGTGCGAATCAGACGGCTCAAGAGGCAACCAATGCTGCACTGGAGGAGGCCCTGGAGCTCTAACAGTCTGAGTTGCACGCCTACGAGCGATAGCAAGATGTCGAGGCTCGTGCTACTGTCATCATGGTAGGTAGCATGCCCGTGGCCATCTCCATGTATGTGGCGGAGCTACCGACGACACAGCTTATATGGGAGCGCCTCCGAGCTCACTACCAGCCGACGAATGATGCTATGTACCTCTCAGTTGTGCACCAGGCACATTCTCTTTAGCAACTCGATGCCACCGTCGATGACTTCTACTAGCAGGTGTCTTCGGTGTGGCGTCAGCTTGGCTCGCTGGGGCAGGATTTCTGCCAGACCTGTCCTTGCTGTTTGCGGCTCCACGCTCACCAGGAGACTCACCGTCTCTACGACTTCCAAACGTGTCTCTAGCCTGATGGGTGTTCGAGCTGAGGAGACTCGTCACCGTGACGCAGCTCAGATGCAGGCTGTCTTGTCTGCTTCAGCACCTACTCCTTCGTTTGTTTCTTCAGCACCGACCGTGGTCCCTCTCAGCGCACCAATGATTGTTACCTCTACTACAGGTCTCCACTGCACCTACTGCCAACATGACGGCCACAGGTATCAGGACTACTACAAGCGGAGGAGGGACCAGGGTTGCCGAGGTGGACGTCCCCCGAAGGGCTCTGGTGGTTCCTCCCACTCAGGAGCTGGCGCCTCTCGCCAGGGCTCCTCCAGTGATGCCACAGTAACTCCTCTCACTGCTCTAGCGCCTCGGTGTCGGCTCGTCCTCAGACTCCTCAGGTTCTGCTCGTTTGGCTCTTGCTTCTCAACAGTCTTCCACGCCTCTGCCTCCTCCCTCGTCAAGTATCTTGTCTCCGTGGATCTTGGACTCTGATGCTTCCTTTCACATGACACCAGATTCTACCCACACTTTCGTGCGTCCCACAGTTTTTCCTTCCACTATTCAAACTGCAGATGATACCTCTCTTCCTGTTGCAGGCCGACGCACTCTTTCCACTTCTTTTAATGTTATGATACCTCTCTTCTTGTTGCAGGCCGACGCACTCTGTCCGCTTCTTTTAATGTTCCTGCAGTCTCTCATGCTCCTCAGCTTACTACGCACCTTATGTCGGCCGGTCAGATCACTAATCACGACTATCGTATTGTTCTCGAGTCTGACTCTTGTTGTGTTCAGGACAGCTGCACAGGGACTCTGCTTGGTACTGGCCCTCGACGCCGTTATTCACAGCGTCTTTGGGAGCTCGACTGGCTCTATCTTCCTTCCGCTGTCTCCACCAACCAGTCAGCCACTACCTCTGGTCTTGTCCCGTCTTGCACTATCCCCTTCGCTTAGTGGCACCATCGTCTAGGTCATCTCTGCGGATCGCGTCTATCATCACTAGTAGGTCGTGGTGTTCTTTCGTCTGTTTCTGGGGACACCTCTTTACATTGTATGGGTTGCAAGCTTGGCAAGCAACTACAACTCTCCTATCCCTCTAGTGATTCTATTTCTACTCATTCTTTTGATCTTGTTCACTCTAATGTTTGGGGTCCGGCTTCCTTCGAAAGGGGGTCATCGATACGATGTGATCTTTATTGATGATTTTTGTCGTCATACTTTGATCTACTTCATGTCCTCTTGTAGTCAGGTTCTCTCTATTTACCAGATGTTCGCCACTATGGTTCGCACTTAGTTTGATTTGGTCATCCGTGTGTTTCGTGCCGACTCTACTAGTGAGTATCTATCTGCTGCTTTGCGTCGTTTTCTCGCTAAGCAGGGTACTCTTCCTCAATACTCTTGTCGTGGTGCTCATGCTCAGAACGGTGTCTCTGAGCGTAAGCATCATCACTTGCTTAAGACCACTCGTGCTGTCATGTTTGCCTGTTTTGTTCCCCCTCACTTCTGGGCTGAGACTGTTTCCACTATTGCTTTTCTCATTAACATGCAGCCTTTCACTGCTCTTCAGGGTTCTACTCATGTCAAGCGACTCTATGATCGAGAGTACGGTCACCTTCACAGTTTCGGCTATGTCTATTTTGTCCTTCTTCCACCTCGTGAGCGCACCAAGCTAACTGCTTAGTCAGTTGAATGTGTTTTCCTTGGCTACAGTCTTGAGCATAAGGGTTATTGTTGCTACGACCCTGTTGCTCGCATGATGAGGATCTCTCGAGATGTCACTTTCGACGAGTTCCGACCTTACTACCCTTGTTCCTCCACAGTCAGATAAGATTCTCTAGTTGAGTCGATCTCCTTTCTAACTTTTCCTGACTCTCCGCCTTCCACTACTGTTTCGCTTCATCCTCCACTTTCCACTACTGTTTCGTTTCATCCTCCACCTTCTTCGCCTCCCTCTCCTCCGGCTGCACTTGTTCCACTTTCGCCGGAGTTTCGTTCATGCTCTTTTGTTGATATTCTACCATTTCCTCTGCACTACTCTCGTCGTCCTCGACCTACTCCGTCTCCAGTTGAGTCTCTGTCTTTACTGGCCCTGTTTCCAGCTCTTCTTCTCCGTTCTTGCTGGGTCCCGCTCCGCCTTCTCCCAAATACGATCTTCATGATCATCACATTGTCATGCTGCCTGAGCGCTACAGTTTTGCAACCGCTGCTCCTTCTTAACCTACGACCTACCGTGAGGTTGCTGCTCACCCTGAGTGGCAGCTCGCGATGTCTGAAGAGATTGCTACTTTGGAGCGTACTGGCACTTGGTACCTTGTGCCCCTACCTACGCGTGTCACATCCATCAAGTGCAAGTGGGTGTACAAGATCAAGACCCGCTCGGATGGTTCCCTTGAGCACTACAGAGCATATTCGTGACTATGATGAGACCTTCGCCCCTGTTCGCACTCTCCTTGTTGTGTCCTTTGTGCGACAGTGGTCCATCTCCCGGTTGAATGTTAAGAATGTCTTTCTCAATAGCGAGCTGCGTGAAGTCTACATGCAGCTGCCCCTGGGTATTTTGACCCTGATGGTATGGTTTGTCGCTTTCGTCGCTCTCTATGGGCTCAAACAAGCCCCTCATACTTGGTTTGACCACTTCTTCTCTGTTGTCACTACTGCTGGCTTCTCCGCCAGTGATCACGGCCTTGCCCTCTTTGTACACATCTCTCCTCGGGGCCGGACGCTCCTTCTATATGTGGATGATACGATCATTACTGGAGATGACTCTCATTACATTGCCTTTGTGAAGGAGCGTCTCAGTGAGCAATTCTTGATGTCTGATTTGGGTCCTCTTCATTACTTCATTGGGATTGAGATTACTTCTGCGCCCGAGAGCTACTATCTCTCCCAGGAGCATTACATTCAAGATATCCTTACTCGCGTTGGTCTTACTGATCAGCGCGTGGTAGATACTCCTATGGAGCTTGGTGTTCACCTTCGGCCTATCGATGGTGAGATGGTGAGCCTCTTGAGGATCCCACTCGGTACCGCCATCTTGTCGGGAGCCTTGTCTACCTTGGGATCACTCGCCCTGATATCTCTCACCCAGTTCACATCCTGGGTCAGTTCGTCTCTGCTCCCACTCAACTCCACTACAGTCACCTTTGTGTTCTGCGATATCTTCACGAGACCATCACTTATCACCATTTCTTTCCTCGCTCTAGTTCTTTGCAGCTTCAGGCGTACTCTGATGCGACTTGGGCTAGCGATCATTCTGATCGTCGATCTCTTTCTGCCTATTGTGTTTTCCTTGGTTCCTCCTTGATTGCTTGAAAGACCAAGAAGCAGACTATCGTTTCCCATTCGAGCATTGAGGCTAAGTTGCGAGCCATGGTATCGTTGACAGCTGAGATCACCTGGTTTCGTGGGCCACTTGAGGATTTCAATGTTTCCGCTTCTGCACCGACTCTTTTATCAGATAGTACTGGTGCGATCAGCATTGCTCGAGATCTAGTGAAGCATAAGCTCACCAAGCACATTGGAGTAGATGCTTCATACATGCGATCGCAAGTGCAAGAAATTATTGATCTTCGGTATATGCCTTCGGAGCTTAAGTTAGCAGATTTCTTCACCAAGACAGATAAGATTTCAGCATAACTTCTACCTCTCCAAACTCAGTGTTGTTAATCCACCATGAGTTTGAGAGGGGTGTTAGATATCTATATAGCCTAGGGTGTTCTTTGCATATTGACAACCCTGTATGTTATATATTGGTCTTTTGGCCCATTCGAATAGACATGAAGCCTCATTCCAACAATTATAAAATGCATTTAATGACATACTATATGGTTTCACAGCACAAAAAATATAGCAGAGATGATGTGAAAAACATAATATTTTCATGGACTTCTGAATTTAAGAAGACAAATAATGAAAATCTCACAGAAGCTATTTTACAACATACATGCGCTGAAGAATGAGATAATGCTGCAACAACTGTGTTATCAAGAACATCCTTGAATTCAGATGGAACCTGCATGATAGCACATGTGATGTATGCATAGCATTTATAAAGAAATGGCCGGTAAAGAATTTCAACTTTTGCCAAAGAGAACATAAAACATAAACACGTAGTAATAGTAACTGGAAATGCATAAAGTATGCTATCCCAATGGAGGTTGGAAAACAAACAGGGGAGAAACCAGGGATCCAAAAACCGTTCCCAGGGGAAATCCCGGTCGCCGGTCGGGAAAAAAAAAACCGTCGGTTACCGGTCGGTAACCGGATTTCCCGGAAAAAAACCCGGACGAAATTCGCTTGAATTTGCTTAAAAACCAACCAAAATTCGAAATTTAAAATTTGAATTTGCGAAACCGGGAAAAACCAGCCGGTAGCCGGTAACCGGCGGTTACCGGCCGGGATTTCTATCTCTGGGAGAAACCATGCATGATATGACAAAATTCTTGAAAATACCTCGCCCAAGCTTCTCAAAAGGTAAGACAGAATGCGTAATGCTGCGACCCTCATAGGAGCAGTATAATTTGAAGACTCCAACTGCATCCAACATTGCACACAAATTATATAGTGCAATAAACTCAAATATTTTTTACTACTTCAGGACCAGAAGGAAGCTACCAAACCTTTCTTCCCAGAAATACCAAAAATTCACGCTGTGTTGGCTCAGTCATCTGGTCAGTAACACCAACTCGAAGAACATATAGAACACATGCCTGGGAAAAAAATTGATATAAGAGCAATAAACAACTTTAAAATTGAACGATTGAGGTGCAATAACATTTCCTTCCCAGTTTTTGATATGTCAGCTATCTTAACAAACAAAAACATGAATCTGATATTAGTATAGAGGCTAATTGAAAAAGAAGCATCAAACTATTGGTGTTTACCTGCTGATTTGAGACGATATCCAAGCAAAAATAGGTTAAACTCTAAGCAAGGTTTTTTCAAATGCTCAAAAAAAAATAGATACAGTCATACAGCATAAAATATGTGTTGTGTCCAGATTTTTGGAAATGATTCCAGTCACATGTTTCTTTGTTAAATTTACAAGTGTTGCCCTTCAATAATTCATCTTTTCCCGTCTAAATGCTCAATGCAATTTTGGAAGAACTTTTAGTTGTCTGTAGACTAGGATGTGTCAACACAAATACCATAGGCCAACATGATACAGTATAGATAACGGTTATAAATCCTAGTGGTAAGTTGAATTCCGGAGTCAGCCGGTTCATAAAAAAAAAGTCCAGTTTAAATATTAGGAATCTTTCCATTTCTGGCTAAAGAACAGCAAATCTGAAATGGCCACCAAGGATAATTAATAATAGCATCAGGAAAAGATGAGATGAAATGCTCAGATCTAGCCCACTTCATGCATGAGACATGCTTTCTTTTGGGAGAATTTCTTTCACTTATTGTGCTGTCGGCTTGCACAATCGTGTGACTCATAGATGGTAACTTCCAAACTTTCCGTACACAACTTTGGATGCACCACGCACAAATTTTATATGCCACCAATTTTTCAAGACAAAGTTCCCCAATCCATGCAACATGCAGATAGCTGCAGCAGTATGTACAATTTCTGGAAAGTGACCTAATACATGCCGAAGGCATTCCTGACAGTAACCTGCTTGAAACCATTATGGATTAGCAGGCAGGAACTAGTCCAAGACTGGGATTGTCATTTTGAAGCCTGGTATATACACAACGATGGGAGATTTTCAGCCATAGCAAATGGCTTCATTGTCGTACATATCAAACAAGATGAAAATATTATGCATCTTACCAATTCATTTTGTACAAATGCTATGCTATATTCATTTATATTTTATAATCTTTGTTTTTACAAGCCTAATGTATAAGGTCTAAATATTAATTCAGCTCTAGCATTCTATATTCTTATAAAATGCAGGTTAGGGATATTAGAAGTTTAGAACTAGTGGTTAGAGATACACAGCTAGACAATATAGCAGTTAAATAAAGAAAAGTGAGAAGCAAAAAAAAACAAATTGGCAAGGGAAAAAATCTGCAAGTTTCATAAAAAAAACATGTTGCAGATAACCTGGTTCTGGTTGTAACAGCAGTGCCGATATAAAATAAATCTGATGCCCCATTTGGTGAGGGCTTCTTACAATATTCTAGCACATGTTCAACATTTCACGTCACATGTCATGTCATTTTTAGGTGAACTCATTTCATGTGACATGTCATCATTTCTAGGTCAACTCATGCAACTGCCACAGTCCGTCTTCAAATAAATTCTAAAAGACCACAATACAGCCAAACTAAACAACAGGATACTAATTCATGGTTCATGAAATCTTAAAACACAAGTTCAAACCAAGATTAACAAAGGGGTTACCAATGCATGTGGATCAGGAGAACCATTCCCTTGGAGAATTTCCATCGCTTGTATTGCATAGTTTTGAAGTTCACTATCTGGGGTGCCATACTTCATATGAATCATCTGCGCCACATGACTTTTGTTAATAGAATGAAGTACATGCTGATAGATCGCAAAAACGCTAGTCAAACTAACTATTGTGTGTTAAGATAAATTTAGAAGAATTGTGATGCAGGATTATTCTAGTTCAATAGGAAGACAACCTAACAATGTAAAAGATTGATATAATTAAAGTTGAGATGGCTCATAAGACATCCTTTAGTGTGGCAGTAAATCACACCAATCCTTTGAAGTGGTATTTACTAAGTGCCAATCTTTTGAGTGGCAAATATCTGAAAATACCTTTTTTAAATACTTCATACTTGATAATTGTTAGATCAAGGGGATGATTGTACCACTCTATATGTCTATGAACTTATGAATGTTATTATGTTCCTTCCATGAGTTGTCATTATAACGATTAGCAAGTGCATGACTGTGGTGCTGATCGGGATGAACAACGTCGAGCTACCGAAGGAGATGACCGGTTAGATTGATCAACTACATCAACGCGCGGCTGGTTCGATCGGCTACTCCAACTCTTCTTCCGATGCACCGTGCGTCTAGTGCTAACTATCATGCGCAGAAATTACTGTGCATAAACAGTACTTGCGTCATCCCACAGGCGAGACGCCCAGAAGTCGTGTGGTTTGGAAATTGACAACAGCCCAACTGGAGGAGCGATGCCGCCTTGGCCTCTGCTACAACTACGACGATAAATTCTGGCTGAGTACTGCTACAACACATCTTATCACTCAGCCCTCCGCGACACATCATTCTGTGTTGTGTAAGGTCACGATCCTCCTTCCATCCACACATATGAAGCCAGCGACGCTCGGAATGTCACGGTCAACCAGCAACTTTTGGACCGTGACTCGTTCCTCGCTGACGTCCAGCAACATCGCCAAGCTCATCGCCATGCCAAGAATTTCTATGACGACAAGCATCGTGCGCTATCCTTTGGGTTTGGTTGCGCTTGGAACACCGCCCTATGGCTTCCTTAGGGGTTGCACCCAAGGGCAAGCTCGCTCCTAAGTTCTACGAGCCGTACAAGATCATCGCTAAGATGGATTCGATAGCCTACAGGCTTCAGTTGCCTCCACATGCACGTATACATGATGTGTTCCATGTCGACCTCTTGAAGAAGTATCATGGTCCTCCAACTCAGGCACCAGCCTGCCCGAGATCATGCATGGCAAGGTGCTTCCCACCCCGACCAAAGCCCATCGTCTTCGTCTCTACAGGAGCGATCGTCATGTTTGGTACAATGGCAGGGTCAGCTAGCGTCTGCTGCCTCTTGGGAAGATTTGCCACAGTTTCAGCTTAGCTACCCAAATTTTCAGGTCGAGGACAAGCTATTAGTCAAGGTGGGGAGAGATGTCATATAGGGCCGTGTGTATACCGGCAGCCCAAACCCGCACCAAAGCTAGCGGCAACAAAGGCTTAGAGATCCTTAGGATCTCTTTATTTCGATAGTTATGATTTGTTAGGCTTCTCTATTTAAGGAGAGATGATCAAGAAATAAAGCAAGCAAGAAGTTATCTCTAATCTCCCATCTCCCTTCGTCTCTTCCCAATCTCCCGTGCACCCTTCCCCCTGTGCACCTTCTCTCTGTCATCACGGCGCTTGGGCAAGCCAGGGCCCAAGCCAGCCACCACCCACAGCTATCCTATTCGCTCCCTCCCGGAGGGGCATAACATTGTCACAATTATTTTATAGTGCTTAATAGCCCATTATTGTCTTCTCCTAGCTTAAACTTTCGCGTCTATTTGCCCTATTCTGGTACCATGAATTCCCTTTCCAATCTTTTACTCTCATTCTCATTTACATCCTTGCATCTACATTCTACTAAGCTTTTTACTCTCTTTTTAAAATAAAATTTTACCTGCAAAAAGAACACCCACGATAAAGCCAAGCCAATCCGGAGTTTCTTTGCATTGGCACCATTTGCTGCAATTGAAAAACAAGGAACATTGCACTGAATGCACATAAGCATGGACTATCATTCGTACATCCAAGCTATTCGTGTCATGTGAAGAAACAGGCCACATGCTTAAATTGTAATATCATTGATAAAGAGCACCATAGCACATAAATTCTACTTATTACAGAAAAGAAGGAAGAAGAGAAAAATAAAACAATGTTCAGATAAGAAAGAATAAGAGAAAAATAAAGCAATGTTGAGATTCCAACATTGCCATATTCAAATATTGAGAATCCTAGTTGGCATATATTAAGCAGTAAGCACGTAACCTAAAGGATCGGTGTCCATTTTCGGTTGAGTATACTACTATATGATAGCTATGATCGACAAAGTTCAGCAACAAGCTTAATAATTCTGGTTTATAAGGGATTCAAAACTTTAGAAAACAGGTAGTTTTACTTTCACATGTCTCTCTTTCATAATGCTCTGATATTAACTCCTTCCTGAATAAAGACAACAAATATGAAAGAATTTAATCATAAAAAAATTGTAGCATTTGCGTTGGTGCTACAAAAAATGTCACAATTCATGTCTTTAGATGTCTTTGATCAATGATCACACACTCAGAAAAGGACAGACTTTGCTTTACCTTTAACAAATGGTAAAATCAAATGCTTCTGTAGACCATCATCAAATTTCTTTGCAGAAGCGCTTTGCTTTTTTCCACCTTTCTTTACCTATCAAATACAGTCATATCTAGAAACTGACAAGAAAAAAGTTAAGAAAAATGTGAAATTTACACACCTGGGCATCTGGGTTAACTGCAAGAGCAAGTATGGCACCAAGTGCTTCCGCAAATGAATCTCTAACTGACGATACATTATCTTCCAAGCCCTATAACATGTCATCAACTCATCAATAAATCAACAGATTCAGCTCAAAAAATCACAGCAGCAACTGGTTTTCAGCTTGCACTGAACATGAGAAACAAGGAGTAAACAATACCTTAACACAACAAGACATAGAAGTATCAAGTTCGGCCATCCCCAACCCAGGGCCACCTATATTAGCAAAGGCCTTCAAGCATCGTGCTGCAGCTACTCTAACAATAAATGATTTATCACTTATGCCTCCTCGCATGATTATGCGGAAAGACTCCAAATAAGCTGCACCACTACCACCACCACCAGAGCCTTCCAATGCATTCTCAAGCAAGAGGAGTGCATCTTGTCTCACAAAGTCCTGAAGTTTCATTTACGAAAACTATCAAAATTCCTTTTACAGGTAGGATATGAAGCAAGAGGCATAAAATTTTCACCAAGAAGGCTGGAAATCAGGAGCAACAGCTTTACGAGCAAGATGGGTCTTTGGAGATGACAAAGAAAGCGTGGAACAAAATTTTCCACAGGTAAATATATTTCAGATTTACAATAGGTTCCTCTATATTATAGGAATCCTTGTTTCCAAATAAATAAACAAATATTTTCAGCGTATTTTAATAAAGCTGATGTGTTGCAAGAGAAATAAAAATATTAACATGAATACTAAAAAACAGTTAGATAATTTTCTATAGAAGACACCAGAATGAAAATGGAAAGAACAATAAAGAAACTGCACACAGAAGCACACAACCTCGTGATACTTCATGAGTTTTGCTACAATGTTTGATGTCTCGATCAATCCTGCAGTAATCCTGCGCCCGAATAAGCGGTAAATTTCTCCCAGACATTGTGCTGCACCTGTTAGGAAATTGGGTTGTAGAACATTAGATAAACAAATGAAGAATTATAAAATCCACAAGCAGACCACAAGATGTTATATCATTATAGTCTGCCTTCTATAAGAAATAGCGGAGACATCAGCAGATTATTGCCCAAAGCACACCACAGGAAAATGATTACTTCATCATGCTGATACTCTTTCAGGCAGATAGCCATATAAAATAAGCACTGCTTCAGCCATATAAAATAAGCACTGCTTCTTATCTGATAAAGGGAAGTGAGACTGGGCACTGGGGGCTCTCTGCTCACTCTTAGAGGTTGTTTGGATGATCAGTTTCAGATTGAGATTTTTTTATTAAAAAAATAATAATGAAAGTGTTTTTAGCGAAAGTGATTTTGGTTTGTTGGCTCTAAAGATTGTATATATAAAATATATTAATTTCCACATATTGTTTATTCCAGGTTTGCCAAAACTTCAACCCGAGGAGGCAAGGACCTAGCAAAAAGAAATAACAAACAAGAACAAGGGAAGAGACATGTCCAGGTATGCTCAGGGCTCTCATGTACCAATCAAAACCTGGATTGAAATATTGAATACCTTAGAGCCTAGACAGGTAAGAGCGATCAATTGAGCATTCATTTTCACACATTTGAGCCACCTAGTGCATTCTTATTCTTTCATTGTGGTCATAGTAAGTTGAGACTTGAGAACAACGGCCTGAGCACCCATGTGTTTGAGCTTGTTAGTACTTGATTGAATTGAATCAAGACTTATGGCCTTGTTCAATGGCTGTCACTACCACCTAGACAGCTCAGGAAGGCCACTGATCTCCATTGTTGGGGGTTATCAGTAGGTCTACCACCCTGCTATGCCACTTGGAAACTAATGTGTTGGTCATGTTGGAAAAATAGCACTTGTAGCTTGTGGAATAACACTTATTTGCACACATTGCTCTTTTCTGTTACTTAAAGTGTGTAAAGGTAATATTTTAGCACATGTTTGGCCCAGCTTAAGCTTCTCCAAGAAGCTAGCATTTGGGGGCTTATCACAGGGAAGCCCTCAAAATCTAGCTTATTTCAGAAGCCGGATAAGTTTTTAGCAAGAGAAAATAGGCTTATGCTTATACACAAAAACTCCCTAAAATATTCTTCTTCACTTTGAAATATTCTCTTGTCTCCCCTGTTTCTAATTGAGCAAGCATGACATAATCACGAGGGGCAGTACCAACAGGCAAAGGTGGCGATGGCTTCAATGGGCAAAGGAGGAGGGGGCTTAAACAGCAACAACAGTCACTTCTACGGGTGAATCAAGCTAAGGTGGCAATGGTGGTGACATTAAACTAACACGGCAGCGGCTTTGAGCGATGGCGTCTCAACAGCTGTGAATCCATTGGCCCAGATGCAAATAGAGCAACAGCAACGGCTTCGAGCAAACCAGTGGTGGTTCAGCAACAACAAATGATGCACTGTATGAGTGAATCATGCAAGCTCATATTTTCAAAATTGGCCAACTCGTCTGACACAAATCCGCTTAGTCATAGTTTAAATCCTGCACAATTGCGTGACTAGGTCCTACAATATTTACATTTCAAGATAGAGTTGTATTCGTTGTAACACTTATAAGATGTATTTGTTATACAACTGTAACACCTCTAGTAAATATTTGATTAATATGCACCGTTATATTCAGTTCTTTTTTACTTGATGTCCTAGAATCCATGCCGTCAAACTTTCTAAAGATTGACCGTCAATAGGTTTAAAACTATCTAGATTGGCTATATGAAAATTATATCATTAGATTTGTCGTTAAAAATGTTTTCATAATATTATAATTTTATTAGTACATCTTAAGGTAAACTTATAAAAAGCAACGGTCAAAGTCGCATCTCAGAGGCCGTGACAAGTCAAAAACTAAAAAAGAATGGAGGAAGTAACCAGGTTCCACCAAATATCCTCGTCTTTTTCAATCAACATTATCAACTAATGTCAGAATATCAAGAATTATTTTTTTCTGATTTAAGGATTATCACTACCAGACTCATGATCTTTCGTGACGGTTAAAAACCGTCAGAAATATTGTGGTGCCTTTTCATCAGTTGTTTATATATATGCATACATATAGTTCTTTAAATTTCTAAATAGATGAGTTACAATTTCCAACACATTTCAAATAAGTCAGGAAATCTAGACAATATCAATTACAATTCCTGACCTGCACACGCCATGGGATCCGTTCTTTTTCCATCTACCAGCCATCCCTGCAAGGTACTTGCTCTTGAGTATACCGATATTGCGTCACCTTTCTCAATTATTCGCCCCATTGCTGATGACGCCAAGCGCCGAACAGGGCGGCGAGCCCCAAGGACAAGCAAGGATTGGAGAGCATCCTCGCACTTCCTTTGCCAAAGCTGTATGGTCTCCTGAATAGTAACACCAAAACACACAATTCAAAATCAGAGTTACCAAGCCGACCTTCCATTCATGACCAGGCTGCATATTAAACTTCTTAGGTAAACATAATCAAGGAACAAACTTCCTTACCGTGGCTCGTGCATTACAAGTTTGATCACTAAGTTGATCCATGCCGGTGGGAAGAGAGGCGCTAGTGCTTGCTAAATTCTGAACATTTTTTAGAAAGATATCTTTGCTCGGTTTTGGATAATTTTGAAAATGGGCGCCAATCATGAAGCCCTTTTTTACTTCTTCTGCCCGCTCCACCGCAGCTAAACCCAACCACATGACTAGATCAAGTTGTTTGTTCAATTGTCGTCTTATAATTTTCGACAACCCCATCCCCCCGGTACTAGGATGCACCAACTAAGCAACTGGAAGACACTAGTGCTTTTGCAAGGACACCAAACCACTCTACGCGCTTCAAGCAGAACACGGCACAGAAATACCATTGGCAACTCGCCAGAGATCCATCCAGGGAACTCGCACGGCAACAGGATACGACGTAGGCATTGCTACAGGAGGGAGGGATCCAGACGGTGAGATCTGGGTCTAGGGGTGGGAGAGGAGGGGAGGGCGTGACCTTGGGGGCCTCGTCAAGGGCGGAGGAGAGCTCGGAGAGGAGGTCGAAGCAGAGGAGCGCGTCGGGGGCCTTCTGCCTGGCCGACGCCACCACGGACTCCAGCTGCGCCACCAGCGCGCCGAACCGCGACAGTGGGATGGGCTCGCCGCCTCCGCCTCCGCCTCCGCTGCCGGCGACGCCGCGCTTCGCCATGCGTGGGGATGGGGGAGGAGGGAGCGGGGTGGGCGTGCGGGTTGTTTGGGTGACGGGCTTTCTGGTTCGAGTGAGATGAGATCTGGGCGTGCCGCGCGCCTGGGATGTTGTGGTGGTTCGTGATTTGGGAGCGGTGGGGTCGTCGTCCGGCCCGCCGAGACGATGAGATGGCGCAAACGGTGTTTTTTCGCAGGGTTTACTGCTTTTGGCCCGCTTTGGGAAGCCGTAACTTTTCTGAAAAGTGTCTTCGGATTGGCCCATATGGTTAAATAGCTGACTTAAAAAAGTTCGATGTTTAGTTATCTGGTTTATAAATAGACTGATGGTAGTTTTCGAGATAGAAAATATCTTGAATGCTTACGAGGACAATAATAACTTGTTTGATAACGTTTAACATAATTAACAACATTTAACGATAACTAACGACTATTAACGACAACTAACGCAATTGACGACAACTACTGTAATTGACGAGAACTACCGCATTTAACGACAATCAACGCAATTGACGATAATTAACTGCAATTAACGATGATTAACACAATTGACTGTATTGAACGATGACTACAGCAATTGATCGCATTCAACGATGATTAACGACAATATAACGCAAACAACGCAATATACTGTAATTAACGACAATCAACGCAATAAACCATAATTAACGATTATTACAATGAATTATTACAATAAATAATTACTAACATAAATAATTATTACAATAGGTAATTAAAAATAATTATTACAGTAAATAATTAACACAACAAATAATTAATGAGACAAATAAGTATTACAAATCATTAAATTTACAAAAAAAAACAGAGGCGGCGGCGACTATGGTTTGGGCCGCCGCCGTCGGTGTTGCCGGAGTTGGGCGGCGAGGTCGAGGGAGGAAGCCGGCAGCAGGGCCAGCACGGGGTAGAGGGAGGAGGAGGTGGGCGCCAGGGGGAGGAGGGTGTCGGGGAGGAGGTGGGCAGGTGGGGAGGAGGTGGTGAGCGCCAAGGGAGGAGGGAGTCAGGGAGGAGGTGGACGGGTAGGACCGAGCGGGTAGGAGGCCCTATCGCGGGGTTTTATGCAGTGGTAAACGGCGGGTAATTTACCCCCAACTTTGGGGGTAAATGTGGAATGGAGGCTGTGGGAAGCCGCGGAAGCTCCCCGTAGGTGGCTTCTGGCTTCCGCACATTGTAACGTGAAACGGCTTCGGGGGAAAATAGTTGCGAAAAGCTAGGCATTTGAGATGGCTTCTGGCTTTTTCAAACGAAAAGCCGAAGTAGTTCTAAACACCCCCTTAATCTGGTTTCAGCTTTGCCATAAGCTTGTAGCGTCCCGCTTTTTCAGAGTTTTTGAAAATTTTAAAAGAGAACCATTTGCTCCTTTTTGCCAAAAGCTTAATTTTAAAATTTCAGAATCCAATTGCAGTTTAATATTAATTATTCAAACTTCAATCAAATTAAAGTTGGTTTGATTGAGTTTTCGGGAATTTAAAATCAAAATTATTATTTTAGGTGTTTTCTTGGATTTATTGGATTTTAGAAATTGATTTTCATTTTACCCGAAATTTAAAATTATTTTATTTGAAAAAGAAAAGGAAAAATTAAAGCTGGAAGTATTTTTATGAAGTCGAGAATAATTCAAGGAATTTCTCTGAATTTTTCTAGAATTTTTGGACTCAATTTTCTATTTCCTAAATTGCCTTTTGATTTATTTGAATTTCTGAAAATAAAAAACTATTTAAAAATCCCTTTATTGCTGGGTCAAACCCCTTCTACCATCCCTATTCCGGCGGCCCACTCCGCTACGCCCGACTCTCTCTCCCGCGTGCTCACCGCCAGATCTTCATCCGACGGTTCCGACGGCCGCGCGCCCTTATCGCTCTCGGCCGTCCGTCGCCATCATCCGCTCGCCGCGCGCCCTCGCTCCCACCGCCGATCAAAATCGGACGGCGCCGTTCTTCTTCCTTCCGCGCGCCGCTTTTCTCCCACGCGCGCCGCCGAAGCTCGCCGCGCGAATCCGCCGCCCTGCCGCGCGCGCCCGTCCGTCCGTCCGCCGCTCGCTTCGTCCCGTCCCATCGCGCTGCGCCGCGCCGCTTCTCGCCCCGCTTCGCCTCCCGTGACCTCCGCCCTATAAATGGCGCGGTCTCCCCTCTCCTCTATTCTTCCTCCCTCGGCCGCCGCCGCCGCCTCCCCTCTTCTCCTTCGCCGCGCCACCATCTCCCGCGCCGTCGCCGCCTCCTTCCTTCGGCCGCTAAGCTCCGCCGCCTCTAGCGCGCCGGCCCTCCTCCGTGCCACCGACCCACCATCGCTTTCCCGCGCTGCCGCCGTCTGGTGCGCCCTCCCGTCCCGGCCGACCCTCCTTCGCCATCGCCTCCGTCTCCTCGGCTCGGTCGCGCCGCGCTCTCTCTCTCTCTCTCTCTCTCCGCCGCGCTCTGGCTGCGTGGCGCCCGTGGCCAAGTCGCCGGCGTCGGCACGACGTGGCGTGGCAGCTGCGCGCTGCACTGACGCCAATTTTCAGTTGAAAAATAATTCCGGAAAATCTTGAAAAACCTAATTCTGTCATTTTATGTGCTTGAAACTTCATTCGGGCATAACTTTCACATCCGAACTCCGATTTGGGTGATCCAAATTTCTATATTCATCTAAAAACATGCCCCTTTCATTTGGTTCTGGTTTTGTAATTTTTGGAGTTCATTTGGTGCTGTTTTATTTATTGTTGCTATTCTCGCACGTGTAGATTCCGGCATTTCGGAAGATTTGTTCGACCCGACGATCGAAGAACCGCTCCTCGTCAACGAAGGCAAGTCGTAGGCCTTTGACCATATTGAACCCATCTTACAAATGTATATTGTATTAAATTATCATGCATGGCTAGTTTTATTAAAAATGGTTTTGGGAGTAGATAATTACCAAATTGCCATTATGCCTCCTTGATGAATTGAAAATGAAATGTCTCCTTGAATGACATATATCCTTGGACACCTTAGGATGGTTAATACTAGTTGGACATGGTTGTATTACCAACTTGGGTGCGTATTATTACTTAGACATGCTCTAGTTACCCGCGAGACTTTCGATCACATGTTCATGATGAATGAAATTTGACTAATGAAACTATGGAATTGTGGTGTGATGCCACTGTAATTAAAATGTGTTGAGCCATGGCAGGGATTGCCATTTGGTCGGGAATGAACAAAAATGATTTATGCTCGGGCTTGTGGTAGGGAGTAAAGGTGGGTGTGTGATGCACATTGAGTTGTGGTAGTCTTGTCTAAGCAGCCAACTAAGGACTTAACTTTGCAAGTCATTGATCTGGGTCACCTCGTGCAACCATAAGTTCGGTATGGGACGGACCTGGCCAACTAATTGGGGAAATTTTGAGTCGGTTCTGTTGTGGTGGTTTAATGGCGCAAGAGGGGTTGTGATGGCGAAACCTTAGCGCGTAACCGAGGCAAAATGGAACTTTGTAAAGGCCTTGTGATAATCACTTAGTCGCACACCCTCGGAAGTGTGTCAGACGGACATTACAAGTGATTTATCTCTTGTGGGTAAAGCTGTACAACCTCTGCAGAGTGTTAAAATCTATTCGAATAGCCGTGTCCCCGGTTACGGACATGCCTGGTGATTTCGCGCAAGGGGTAGCATTTTCAAAAATATGGTTTGGTTCGATGGAAAGGTTTGGTTGGAATGGTTGGGAAGTGAACGGGATGTTCACTGTTTGATTCAAAAGAAAACTGGTTATCTATGTATTATTCTTTTAAAATCCTGCTTTGCAATCTAATTATTGTATTTACTGTTAAACTTGCTCTCTGCAAATTAGCCATAAAGCCATTTTTGTTTAAGCCTTGCATGAATACTATGTGCATACATTTCTCTACGACTTGCTGAGTACTTTATGTACTCACGGCTTTATGCCCTTTGTTGATCAGTCCCAGCAGAAGAATCAGGACAGGTTGAGTACTATGAGGAAGGCTACTTTGAAGACTTCGCGAACTAGGTCACGTCCTCCACTCGATTGCCTGTGGGCATGTCGATTGGGCTCCACGTATTTTGCGATTTCCGCTGCCAGATACTCTGTTGTTGCTAAGCCCTGTGAGGCGACTTTTGTAAGAACCTTGACCATAAGGTCTTTATTGTTTTAAATAATATTACTTTGTCTGCTTCATTAGTTCGTTGTTGAATGGTTATGATAACATCATTGTTGCAACTGTGCGAGCTAGCTACTGATCATGGGACTAGCTTGGTATGCACAGAGGGTCTCGGGGTTGTATGATACCCGGGGTCCGACAAAGCTCCCTAAATAGACTAGCTTTGCAACAGCTTAATACGTGAACCACAATCGAAGTCTGTGTAAAAGCCAAAGCACATCTTCACCAGCTTTTTCGGCTTTGACGAGGATTAAAACATCTATTTATTATTTAATAGATAAAGGACCATATGTTTTCGTGGTCGTAACCCCTAAAGCTAACGACCTCACTGGTCATGAGGATTCTAAAGGTTACATAATATCTAACCTGGTCGGAGAAGGTTCCCAACCTTGTCTCCGATCAGTCAAAAGCTCACAAAGCTTTAAACTGATATCTGGATCTAGCGCTAGATATATCATCTACCGTGTGAGGAATGAAACATGTGCTGTATATTCCATACCACACGACGATACGTAACTCTAAGACACAAGAATACGGTTAAGTGGCTCATTGACATATAACCGTCTGCCGCTTGGTACATTTTCAAGCGGCGCCTCTCTCCAACGGATCTGTTGCTTCTCCACAAAGCGTCTCTCCCGAGACAATCGCCAACGCAAATCAACTACATTAGGAGGACTGCAAACCGAAGTGGAAAAGGCCGGAACAGTGAAGATGGATTGTGAAACACTCTCAGAAGAGCATTGTATTCCCGAGTTAGTCTTCAATCTAGGTTACATACACCCATTGTAATAGCCAGTTCACAGCAATAAAGAGCAGTCTCATTACTTTCCAGAAGATACGTGTTATTTTCCTCTTTTTCTTCATACATTCATAAGATCGGTGATTTAATCGTCGACAGCTGGCGCCGTCTGTGGGGAAGAAGGCGCAAATCTTCTGAAGGGATTTTTTGCTCACCAAATCCTCACTCATCCTTCTGCTCATGAGATCATGGCAGGAACTTGGGACGAGGAGAATTGGTTCGATCTGGACGACTACTCCAACCTCGACATGGACGTCTGTATCCAGGGCATGCAGGGTGATTGAACGTTGTCCTCTCCTTCCTCTGTCGGTTCGCAAGTCGCTAACCACGCTGAAGTCGAGCAGATGGATGAAGATGCACCGCTGCAACAAGTGGCGCTTCAGGGCGAGTCACTCAGGCCGATTCGGGCGTCAAGAACCTCTCCAAGCACGGTCTTTCAAGCGAGCAAAAAGGTGATAAAACTTGACCCTACAATCCAGAAAGTCAATACACTCGACACCATCATGGTGGCGGTATTCGCCACGGCTTCGAAAATTCCAGAGCTAACCGACATCCGTAGCGGTGTCGATGAAACCCTCACGATCATGGTAAGAGGGGATGATAAAGCTCGATATACGATCCGCGATTCGTCAGACAGGTGAGTTCGCCTCGGAGGCCTCAAGAGGTGCTCATCTCCGACCGGTCTCCGTCGTGGAAATGTCTGGTAGAAGCACTGGGAAGCTATCCACTGAGTACAGTGGAAACTCTTTGGAGGATCGATGCTGGAAACACGAGGTCAATGCGATCGAAAATACTGATCGCAATGCCCTGTACGGTCCTGCACCCGCTGCCTCACCACCGCATACTAATGGAGATGGTGCGGGCAATCAAGCACCAGCTACCAGAGGCAACAGAACTGATGGATGTCCATCAGTTAATTCGCCTTGTTCAGCCCCACCAAGGATGACAGGTCAAGTGCGGCCAGGCACGAGGTTAAGAGAAAGTTCGGATATGCGAACACCAACAACCTCGATGAATCCTCCGAGACCTTCTGTAACGGTACAAAACCTGCAGCGCATTCATAGTATTTTAAATATCTTGGTCAGTTTAGCGAAGCCCTGTGTTTTGTCCAATTGGTAGGGCAGTGTCGGAGATTCTCTAAGAAACCGCATAACGTCTGGAAGAATACCGAGAACGGAGAGCACCACAAAGTCAAACTATGACTTCATCCCAGCGTTCTTCCCTCAGCAGAGGGAAACATGTGTATGTTGGAAATCAATCGATACCACAGCCTCCTCGATGATTCCGACCAATGAGTCATGAGGGAAGGAGATTGTTTCGAACAAATACACCTTCTTCTCGTTGAGAGGGTTATTCGCTTGGTCCTAACGATCTTCGACATCGTTTGAACTAGGCAGGTGATCAAGGGCGTCATAATGCTCGCGATCAGGTCGGAACGTCGGAGCCCCAGTTCTCTAATCAAAGGAACCGGTCTCCGACCGATCACAATCCGCCACCTTCTCAAAGAAGGTGCCATGAATCAGTCACAGGCTGTCGATCTTTCTCTGCAGGGCTCCAGGCTGTGCGTTGGCCTAACCGGTTTCGACCGGCCGACATGGATAAGTTCAATGGGTCTCAAAACCCGTTAGAATTTCTCCAGATTTATATCACCGCCATGAGAGCGGCCGGTGGTGATGAAAACGTGATGGCCAATTACCTACCTACGGTGTTAGAAGGATCTGCCCGGTCATGGTTGCTTAACCAGCCAGTCGGATCAATCTACACTTGGGAACAGCTCTGCGATCTCTTAATCGTGAATTTTTAGGGTACGTACGACCGCCCAGGGAAGGAAGATGATCTACATCGGATCCGGCAGAACCCAAAAGAAACTCTTCGCCAGTACATCAAGAGGTTTAGCTAGGCTCGTAATTCCATACCCGAGATTGCAGAGTCTTCTGTAATTCAGGCATTCAAGGCAGGGTTGAGGAACTGGAGGTTTACGGAGGATATAGCCATGAATCCCCCACGAACACCCGTCGAACTATTCGATATGGCGGATAAATATGCAGCCGCTAGTGAAGCGGTCGAATGGAGCGAAGCTATAGATCGAAAAGACAAAACTCCTCAATCTGGCTTAGAAAAGCCAGAAAAGAAGCATAAGAAAGTTCTCAAGAAGAAGAAGCATCGAAAGATGGATGGTAAGGAGGAAGCATCGAAAGATGGATGGTAAGGAGGTCTTAGCGGTCCCAGAAAAGCTTACCAAAGGTAAGAGGGACTATACCGGTCAACGAAAGGCAAAAATTCCGACCGACGGATATAAAAAGAATAAGAAGTGGTGCCCGCTTCACCAACAGGCAGGGCACGATTTGCGCACCTGCCGTGTCTGGCAAGAGAAGTTAGAAGATTGTTATGCAGGTAAAGGCCCCCTTCCCTCAATACAAGAGTTAGGGGAAGCAAGCTCCAAAAAGGACAAAGATGGCGACGAGGAGATGGAGTACCAAGAACTTCAGCACACAGTCGACATGTATTTTGGAGGATCTTCATCGTACGACTCGCGACGTCATCTGAAAGCCGTGGAGCGGGAGGTCAACCTAGTAGAGTCTTCGATCAACATCAAGCCTTCGAGGTGGTCGGACACCGTAATCTCCTTCGACAAAGAAGACTGCTCCATCTCGTCGACTCGACCGGGTAGGTTCCCGATTATAGTTGAGCCTACCATTAATAACTGTAAAGTCAATAGAGTCTTGATAGATGGAAGTAGCTCTTTAAATATTCTATTCTCGGGAGCACTAGAAGAAATCCAGGTTCCTAAATCAAAGGTAAAGCCAGTAAAATATGCCTTCCATGGCATAGTTTACGCTCTACTAAACCGATAGGACGGTGTCCCAGGTTACATTCTAAGTCTCGATAACTTCTGAACATAAAATATTTCGGTTGACGTGGTTGATTTTGAGACCGCTTATAACGGGATCCTTGGCCGTCCGGCTCTAGCAAAATTCCTAGTAGCCACACATTACAGTTATCGAGTTTGAAGATGCCAGGACCAAAGGGTGTCATCATGGTTCGGGGAGATCAAAAAATGGCTTATGTCTGCGATCAGAGATCTTTAGAACTGGTCGACGAGCTTCCGACCAGAAACACTGACTCTTCTGCAATGCAGGTCAAGCACTCCAGACCAAAATTGACATCCAAACCCTCCTATCAGACAAAAGAGGTGCTACTCGACAAAGGCACTTCTTTGAGAGACGCCAGGTTGGGAGACACCGACAGGTCCATTCCGAAGTTACTGATCGGAGAAGGGCTCAACCCTAAATAGGAAGAGTCGCTCGTCTTTTTCCTCCGAGCAAACCAGGACATTTTGCCTGGCAGGCGTCCGACATGCCCGGAGTCCCCAGGGAAGTGATCGAGCACAGGCTGGCTCTCCAGCCTGACAAAAAACCGGTCAAGCAGAAGTTAAGACGTTTTGCACCTGACCGGACGGAAGCAATCCAGTCGGAGATTGACAAGCTCCTCAAAGCTGGATTTATTAGTGAAGTCCATCACCCATATATGGCTTGCCAATCCTGTAATGGTTAAGAAGAATAATTGGAAATTGCGAATGTGTATAGACTTCACAGATCTTAATAAAGCTTGTCCGAAGGATGATTTTCCCCTTCCTCGCACTGATCAGCTTGTAGACTCCACCTTCGGGTGCGTGTTACTGAGTTTTTTAGATGCATATTCAGGGTACCACCAGATAAACATGAGTAAATAAGATGAGGAGAAAACTTCCTTCACCACTCCATATAACACTTACTGTTATGTTAAGATGCCTTTTTGTCTCAAAATTGGCGCAACTTTTCAAAGGTTAATGCAGAAAACTTTCAGCCCGCAGGTAGTTCAAAATCTAGAAGCCTATGTAGATGACTTGGTTGTGAAAAGCATCAACGCTGGCGATCATATTCTTGACCTACAAGAAACTTTCAACAACTTGAGAAGACATTACCTCAAGTTGAATACAGAGAAATGTGTGTTCGGGGTTTCCGCTGGAAAGCTTCTTGGTTTCCTAGTTTTTGCTAGAGGTATCGAAGCAAATCCGGCTAAGATAATAGCCATCAATCAGATGCGCCCCCCCCCCGACAACAAAGAAGGAGGTCCAAAAGCTAACTGGCTGTATGGCAGTGCTAAGTCGTTTCATAGCCAGGTTAGGTGAGAAAGGATTACCTTTCTTTAAACTTCTTCGGAAGTATGGGAGTTTTGAGTTGGCGAAAGAAGCCAGCGAAGTCTTTGAAAAACTCAAAAAGTACCTTGGAAGCGCCCCGGTCTTAGTCTCTCCAAGATCGAAAGAAACACTGTTGATTTACATAGCTGCAACGCGCTTGTGGTGTTGATGCAGGTAATCGTAGAGCGTGAAAACGTTCAACGACCAGTATATTACGTAAGCGAAGTCTTGCATGGACCAAAGGAAAGATATCCACAGGTACAAAAGTTGCTCTATGGTCTCCTTATGACTTCAAGGAAACTAAGGCATTACTTTCAGGCCCACAAAAGTGGTCGTACCTACAGGATATCCCCTAGGTCAAGTCCTTGAAAATAGGGAATCATCAGGACGAATAGCAAAATGGGCAGTTGATCTAAGGACGTTCGATCTCCATTTTATCTCACGAGCAGCCATAAAGTCTGAGGCAATAGCAGAATTCATTGCCGACTGGACAAACCCAGAACCTAAGCAGGAACTCGAGTACAAGCACCACGACGAGTGGACAATGTACTTTGATGGTTCATTAATGCTTAAAGGATCGGGGGCTGGAGTCGCCTTGATATCCCCTACTGGCGAACACATTAAGTACGCCATTCAGTTTAACTTTCTCGCTACTAGCAATGTAGCGGAATATGAAGATTTGCTGGCAGGACTTCGAGCAGCTCATTCGTTCGGGATTCACAAATTGCTAGTGAAAGGCGATTCTCAACTAGTAGCGAATAAAGTAGGGAAAGAGTATCAGTGCTCAAGTACCAAGATGTCGTCTTATCTGGCGGAAGTATGAAAACTCAAAAAGCACTTCTTCGGTTTTCAGATCCAACATATTCCTATAAAGGAAAACTTTCTCGCAGATCAGTTGGCATGGATGGCCTCCACTAGGTCAACCGTCCCACCAGGAGTTTTTCTTGAGCAACTCGATTCACCCTCGGTAATCGAGCCTTCCGAGAACATCAATGGTTCACATCAGATCTGAAGGACCGAAATGGCAACAGAGGGGGGGGGGGGTGAATGGTGCCTTAAAATTAAGAACTCCCCTTTAATGTATTTAAACAAGATCTACAAAACCCTCTCAAAAAGAGTAAAACAAAATCAGAGAACTAAAACAGTTTGATGCATTACATCAAAAATCGGAAGTTCGATTCTACGTGATGAGTTCCGCTCCGGTAGTTTCGGGGTTAGTGCGGAAGTTCCGCTCATGATATTTCACTTGGACAATCGGAAGTTCGATTGTCTGACCAAGAACGATCGCTCGGGTTTTCCCAAATATCCAAAATGCTAAATCTTGAATGCTCTTCTCGGTCAAGTTTCACGGGACATCATCCTAAACACCATCTTGACCTTATGGAGAAGAATCGCAAACAAAGATTCAATAATCAAGCCAAAAGCGGATTTCTTGAAGAAGGGCAAGAAAGACCAAAACCCACAATAAGCGAGATTCTTGGATTCTTAGCTCATGAAACTTTGAGGAAGCAATAGCAATATCAAAAGCGACTCTAGATATCAAGTTTCAAGCTATTTCATAGGACGAATCAAAAGATACATCAAAACCTAAATATTCAACAAGAGCAGGAAGGGAATAAGAGAGGCACAAACAAGTAATCAAAAACCTCGAGTTTCATTGATAGAGATCAAAAGATTACGGAGGAAACACAGAGGAATGATTACAAGGATTTTTAGTTCATTCTCTCAAACCAACAACCTCTCAAAAAGCAAAACAAAACCTTTAGCTAGAGCTAACCTAATTTTCTCTCTCAAAGTCTAACCCTAACAACGGGGTTCAGCTCTATTTATATCCTTTGCTTAATGGGCCTCCAACCCATTAAGCCCGCTACACCCGAACGGAACCGCCTCCACTTGTGCGCTGCGAAAATACCGTTCGCCCCTTGCACACCTTCGGAAGCCTCCCGTGCGCCTTCTTTGTCTTTGACATGCAACCACCTCAAGATTCACGCCGTCTTGACACATCCCGACCGTTCTGACCTCAACGCCGGCTGCGCCTAGTCCGATCACCTCGTGTCTCGCCACGACTTCGTCTCGATGTCCTGCAGTCAACACAGACAAAAACACATCACATAACATTGCACAATATCATAGCATCAACATTTGTATAAGACTCAAACTCATACAAAATCAAAATCACAAATTATCCTTCTACGCGATTACGGACACAATCGGAAGATCCGCGCTTACCACGCGGAAGTTCCGATTTCCGGAACGTCCGCACTTGTCAGGATTATCGGAAGTTCCGCGCTTAACATTGCGGAACTTCCGATCTTCAGAATATCCGCCTTTCCAATTTTTAAAATCCGATTATCGTCTCGGAGGAACACTCAGCGTCGGTATTATCGGACACTCGCTACAGTGCGGAAGTTCGATTTCCTTCACCGAACTCAAAACCCGGTTAATCGGAAGTTCCTATTTCCAACGCCGGTAGTTCAGATTATCGGAACTTCCGCGACATACAATGGTAGTTCGATTATCTGTTTGAAACGAAGCATCCAAACCGAAAAACTCAACTTTCAAACATTTAACAAGCTGTCAAATACTCATCACTCACAATGGAGGACCTCTCACATGGTCTCTCAATCTCCCCCTTGATGAGTATATTGACAATCACCGAAAAAGCATAAGATGAGTTTGAGTTTAAAATCAACCAAGGTCTAAACAAGAGTAGTTAAGCTCAAGACCATGTTGACAAAAGAGAAAGACTTGAGATGAGATGAAAGAGCAATTTTCGCACAAATCTCAAGTTTGAGTTTAAAATCAACCAAGGTCTAAACAAGAGTAGTTAAGCTCAAGACCATGTTGACAAAAGAGAAAGACTTGAGATGAGATGAAAGAGCAATTTTCGCACAAATCTCAAGGCTTTTCTCCAGAAGGCTTTTTCTCTCCAAAATTCTCCCCCTTTGGCAATAAAATCATCAAGATGTAGAAAAGGGAGGAAAAGGCTATATGATGTTTATTTTAAGCATTAAGAGCCATGTAGATTATCCAAAATGACTATTAGAGAATTACACCAAGCCATAACACAGAAGAATGCTATCAAGATCGTGACAATTGATGTATAGAATAGCTAAGACAGAAAATCAATAATCTGATTAATGATCCAATTCTTTAGCAAGTCAATTAAACCAAGATTGCAGTCTAGCTAAAGGTATCCAAGGATGATACAAGCCATGTCAAATAATCTAAGTTGAACCAAGAAGACTCATATCGAAAAGTTTAGAGAGCTACCAGTTGAAGAAAGACTCATTTTATCCAGAACTTGATCTTTTTAATGATAAGCAATTTTAGCACATTTTCTTTTTAGAAGGCTTTTTATGGTTTTATCTCGATAAAGCAAGCTCTGGACTAGGTGCCATCCACAAGCGCCTCCTAAGCTTCAACCATTTTCAAATTATAACCATGTGCTAGATCCCAAGCCTTATCGACCACTCCAAACAACAGACTTAAGGAGGTGATCTTAGGTCATCAAGGCTCCCCGAGTTCATGCCTAGTGCAATGGCAAGCATCTCATGAGAAAGATTTGGTGAGATCGGTTTTTTCGCACAAAGAGATCATTTTTGCTTTTGAAGTTTTTAGACCAGTGATTTTAAAGATAAGTCAAGTTTTCTTAACAATGACATAGCTTACTCAAAAGTTCAAAGGAGATACAAGACTCAACTCGACCTACTTGACATGGCGAAAATCATAAAAGGATAGCTTCAACGGACTAGTCTCAAGAGCTATCATGACAAGATTTTAATTCAAGTTTAGCATTTTTAATCACCTTAGCATGGTAAGGACTAAACTACACATAAAAGTCATGATAGATCTAGCGGTTTAGCATAAATCATGGCAAGATGTAAAGCAGTGACCACAGATCATAAGGGATAATAAGCAGGGCTCCATTTGAATATAATGCAATGCGAGGATGAAATGCACGAAAAACCGATTCCCTTGAGAATGAGATGCATCTTTTAATTGAGGTTGAGTTATGACAAATTTAAGAAATGGAATAACCAAGAAGAACTCCCCACAGAACCAAAGGAACAAAAGCGAGAATCGATAAGAAAAGCAGAAAAGCGATCCTTTAGAGCATAGAAAGATATAGAAAACTATCGCTCAGACGGGTTCTTATCTACCCCATATGATTCTAGGACTATCAATTTGAACAACTCATATACTAAGGAGCAAACAACGTCCCTGTCTACCCAAGGGTGGCCCGACCCTGCTAGAACCTATAAGAAGTGAGTAAGCTCTACTTAAAGAAGGAAGAGGCGACTAATAAGAAGCATCCTAGAAGCACAAGATAAGAAATAGCAGTCAAAGCAATTTGGCAAGAGAACCACTCTAACCTATCTTTGGAAGGACTTGACCCAAAATATTAAAAGAAATGCAACTAGAAAGGAGTAATAGTATAAATATAATATAATCCGTAGTAGCACATAGCTCCCCCTCACAGCAGTCAGTAAGGACAAACCACCCTAAGCTCTCCCAGATGGAAAACCGAAGTCATCCGGAGGCTTAGTGAAGATGTCGATAGCTGGTGCTCACTCTCCTGGCCCGGAGCACAATATCACCCTTCTCTACATGGTCTCGAAGAAAGTGATATCGATATCAATATGCTTGGTCGAGAATGTTGCCTTTGGGTTCTTGGCAATGCAAATCGCAGGCGTGTTATCACAAAAGAGTGGAACAACATCGATAGCTAACCCAAAGTCTGCGGTCGAGACCATCAAAGCACTTAGCTACTGACAATCGCGCGACAGCGTGCTCGGCCTCTGCGGTGGGCTGCGCAACACCGGATTGCTTCCTTGGCGACCGGAGACAAGAGAAGTGCCAATGAATTAGCAAGTGCGAAGTGCTCTTCCTATCTATCCTCTGACCGGTAAATCGCATCGGAGAAGGCTCTAAGAGATAGACAAGAAGAGGAAGAGTACGGATACCATAGTCAATGGTAGCTCGAAGGTGCCGAAGATGCGCTTCACCGCCGACGGTGAGATCTGCGAGGAGAAGCACGAAGCGAGCACAAAGACACGAGAGAAATGTATGTACGATCTCGAGGTGTGAGGTACAAGAGAGTGCCAATCATGCTCTGAAATCCTTTTGATCAACAGTTCGCGTCTTCATACGGATCGAGCATTTGTAGATGCCATCGGAGTTGATCTTGGCTTTCCATCATTCATGTCGAGCGCTTCAGGAGGTCTCGAGTGTATTTTCCTTGATGAAGAAAGGTACCCTCCGAGTCATTTGATTTGGAAGCCAAGGAAGAAGCTCAACTCACCCATCATGCTCATCTCAAATTCGAGCTCATAACATCGTAAAACTGAGACACGAGAGTATGTGAGGAGCCGCCAAAGATGATGTCGTCCACATAGATCTGGACGAGCAAAAGATCAGTGCCAAGACGGCGGATGAACAAGGTCTTGTCTATTTTACCCATTTCAAAACCATGACACGTGAGATAGGACTTAAGTCTTTCATACCAAGCTCGGGAGCACTGCTTGAGTCCATACAAAGCTTTGGAAAGCACAGTAGACATGGTTAGGGTATTTGGGGTTCTCGAAACACGAAAGGTCATCTAACATAGACTTCTTCCTCAATAAGGCCATTGAGGAAGGCATTCTTGACATCCATCTGGTAAAGCTTGAAACCCTTAGAAATTTGCAAAAGCAAGCGAGATTCTAATGGCTTCAAGTCTAGCTCTGAGGGCAAAGGTCTCTTCGAAATCTAGACCCTCAACTTGAGAGTACCCCTGAGCTACCAGCCTAGCCTTGTTTCGAATGACTAACCCATCTTCACTTTGTTTGTTCTTGAACACCCATTTGGTCCCAATGATATTGTGACCTTGAGGGGCTCAACAAGGGACGGACCTTATTTCTTTCAAAGTTTTCCAACTCCTCATGCATAGCGTTTGTCCAAGACTCGTCGGATAGAGCATGACAAACTTCTTTGGGCTCAAAAGAGGCGACGAAGGCGCGAATGGAGAGAAGAGAGACAAGCTAGCTTTGGAGCGTGTGACACGCTCGAAGAGGTCTCAATGATCGCTCGAAGGATGGTCCTTTTGAATGTGTCTTGGAGGTCCAAGGTGAGATGAAGAAGTGGCCTCTACCTCATTAGCAGATGAGATAGGAACAGAGCCACTAGCTTCAGAAGAAGCAGAAGGTAAGGGCTGATCTCCTCGAGGTGCAGTGGAAGAAGGCACCTCAAAAGGAGGAGGAAGAATTGGATCAGGTAGACAACCTTCATCTCCGTCTTCCTCATCGTCCACAAAGATGGACTCAGACTGCTCTAGAGAACCTGAGATATCAGGCCTAGTCCCCGGACTGGCCTCATCGAAGGTCACCTCACAGGTTTCTATCATTTTGCTAGACTCGCAGTTCCAGACTCTATAGGCACGAGAAGAAGTCGAGTAACCTAGAAAGATCCCATCACAAGATCGTGACTCGAACTTATCTAGGTTCCCAGACTTCAGAATAAAACACTTGCAATCAAACACACGAAAATGCGAGACGCTGGGTTTTCGCCCATATCTCAACTCATAAGAAGTGCGATGCAAGAGTGCAGAAGAAAAACTCATTAGAAACATGACAAGCAAGAGCAATTGCCTCACCCAAAACTTCCTAGGTGTAGAGTACTCATCAAGCATCGTCTGGCCATCTCGACCAAGGTGCGGTTCTTCCTCTCCACAACGCCATTTTGTTGGGGGCGTATGGAGGCAGGCGGTGCTCTACACTGTCTCACCACAAAACTCTCAAAGTAGGAATTCTTGAACTTCGGTGCCATTATCGGTCTGAATTGCTCGTAATGCACAGGAGCTCAACAGAAAGCCTACTAAAAGACCACGAAAAAAGTAAGCGTCTCATCCTTGAGGCTAAGAAAAACACCCAAGAGTACCTCGAGAAGTCATCGACCACAACAAGAATATACCATTTCCCTCCTGCGATTTGACTCAGTGGACCAAGCTGTATCCATATGGGCGGTTGTCACGGTGCATCGATCATTATCCTTTATTTGGAGAGTGAGAAGCGGCAACCATCTTGCCGTCTGCGGCATGGAGAGCAAACTAGATCCTTGACCATCTTGAGTTTTGGCAAACCACGAATGAGATCGTGGCGGTGACTCGTGTCAAATGATCAAAGCCTATATGACCTAGTCTCCTATGCGAGAAAGTCAAATCACGGGATTGAAGCAATTAAACAGGAGAGGATCACGGAAGACTCGGAAAAATCAACACGAAAGATCCTCCCATATCGAGAAATCCATAAACTAGACTACAGAAGAATCAAGAATTTTGCAATTGTTTTCTTAAAGCTCACCTCAACCGTCATCAGTGGTGAGAGGCAAAGCGATTATCTGCAGCTTACTTACTAAGGCAACATCTTTTAAAATAAAGGAATCATTAATGCTCACAGTACCTTTAGCGATGACCGCCCAAATGAAGCATCTCGAAGGTGATCGTCTCATCACAGAGCACGGGCTAGGGAAGAAAACCAACAGAATCTCGGTCATATGGCGAGAACAACTCGAGTCTACAATCTAGACCTTTCCTTCCCAACCCGGCGACCACGAGTCAAGCAGAGTAAAGTCTCGATCTTGGGGTGAATCAGCGATGATTTTGGCACCCAATCTTGAGTAACACGCGAGCAGGATGAAGTAGTCAAGCAAGGCCGACCTCTATCTACCCTCGCTCTGTCACTCAACAAGTCGGAAGGTGCGTAATGCGAACTGAAGGCATTCTTTGAATCCGACTACTATGGAAGAGCGAGTCGAGTGCGGCAACATCTTGATCACGCCGTGGTAGACATCTTGAAAGGAAGCGAGATCTACCCTCAAAGCGGCGGAGATTACGACCAAAGGAGCATGAGGACGAAAATCGAAAACTTCGGAAAAACCAAGTCCTCGATCTTGCCTAAATCACGGTTGTATCAAACCTAGACCTCATGTTGGTCTTAGGTGCACTCATAGTGCAGGGTGACCATGAATGTGCCTAAAAGACTCAACATGATCTCTGCGCGATCTTGGCGCGCTGAAGCAATGATCAACTAAATGTCCATCCTTCCGACGAAGATGCAATGATGCCATACGAGGGGCGAAGGCGTAGGTGGAATCACCTTCTTTGTCGAAATCCTTTGAACAAAACCGTGACTTAAAATTGACTTTCTCGATCCACAGGCTTAGTTTTGATCACACCTGGTGCTATGGTTTTGAGCACGACAGGTGGATGCTTCCTCATATCCTCATGGATATCATATCCTAGACCCTGATTAAATCTGCAAATTTTAGATTTGTCTAGAATGAGATTAAGCTTCTTCTTGCCTCCTACAAACCTCTCGAGAGTGTTCATAAGATCCGACACTCCGAAAGAGAGGTGCAAGAAGAGCGAGGGGAAGAAGAAACAACAGAAGGTAAGGGAGCGGAAGAAGAACCAACGGCGGAGAGAAAAGATTGGCTTGTGCATGCACGGTAGACTTTGAAACAGTCCTATTGCTAGTAGATTGGTTCACGTTGCTAGGCGTCTCTACCAAACCCTTAGACTTCTTCCCAGCACACACAATACAAGCAGATGATTGTGTCTTTAGAAGGTCCTTAGTTAGCTTCACACATTTTTCATCCAAAGCAACCAAATCACATTTTAGTTTATTACATTGATTGCATGGTGAGCTAACAAGGTCCTTACAAGCATCTTGAGCCAATTTGTTCTTGTGATCAATCATTTCTTGAAGCTGCTTGGATCTGATTCTAGTTATTGATTAACTTAGGGACGGTTTAAACAAGAAACAATAGGCTCTAGTAGCGCGACTTGGAATTGACAATTTTGTGATCTGCCTGTTTAGGTTCATCTTGAGATTATTACAATTTTCACAAGTCTCGAGGCGGATCGAGCAACATGGTATAAAGACCTCTAAACGAATTGTCCTTAACCTCACATGAGGTGCAAGCGGTAGCCTCAACGGTAGTAGATGAAGGAGGTGCTACTCTACTCATCTCTAATTCAACAAGAAGGCTAATGTTCTCTACTTTAATCATGTCAAGTTCGAGAGGACACACTATCATGCAAGGTCCTTAGTTTTCCATGTCATCAAGCAAAGCCTGACATGTGTCACAATCATCACGGGAGGGAGCGGATGTAAGTAAAGAAAGCTCCGTGATAGTCTAGCTACTTCCTTCTACAACTCGGCACACTTAGCCCTAGACTTAGCATGAAATCTACCTAGCTTAAGAAAAGCATCATTAATTTGGTCATAAGTGGGACTAACCTCATCGGTCGAGATGCACTCATTGTCGCTCGATTCGCCCGAGGGCCATGAAGCACATCTTGGGAGAAGTTGCCGTCGTCCTTGGGATCATGATCGTCCTTCCCATCATCGTCCTCCACCCCTCCACCTCGGCGGTGTCCGGTTAAATCGAGGCGGTGAGGGCGCGATGGAGCAACTTCTTTGCCTTTCCAAAGTTGCGGAACTTCTTCTTGCCTTGGTCAGTCTTTGAGGGCTTCGTGTTGCGGTTCTTGTCGATGTAGTCGTTCTTGCTCGGACCGCCATAGTCACCTTTGCCCTTCCCAAGCTTGGGACGGTTTGCTCGGATGTGGTTGGGGCCACCACACTGAAAATAAATCACAGGACCTCCTCTTTTCCATCCCTCCTCCTCTTGTAAGCATGGGAAAACTTAGAGCTAGGAGGGCTAGTTATTCATCCTCAAGTTGCTCTAGCGATCATCGGTTATGTCAGAGAAGCGACTAGGGAGAACCAGCGTGTCGACTCGAAGAAGATCGGAGGTGGGATCGGTGACTAAAGCCATCGATTGTGACTTGACCTTGAGAGACAATGTCAATCTCGTGAGTCTTGAGGCGCGAGTAAAGCGCATCAAGAGTCGAGTCGAGAGGTCCGTGCTATCTTTGATGGTAGTCACTTTCATCTCCCAAACACGAAAATCAAGTGCGAAAGCATCCGTCGGCGTTATCCGAGTCGGGGTATGTAAGACCGACCGCTCGGAGGTTGCTCAAAATCTTGTGAAAAGCGAAAAACACTCGTCAAGAGATTCACGACAAGCATTTCAAATTCTTGTATTCTCGCTGAAGCTGGTCTTGTCGAACCGTTTTAATCGGGTGGTGCCCTCATGGTATGCATCGAGGTCACCCGGATGTCGTCTGTAAATCAAATGAGAAATGCGATCAAACTCATACGCTCAAACCACGAATGATAATGTTCCTTGCCTTAGCGTTTGCCTCAACATCGGGCATGTTTCCCACATTGATGTTTTCATCGGCGAGCGACAAATCTAACCTTCACCTTTCTCCGGATGGCATACCCCGAGCACGGATGTAAGGTTCCATTCGGCTCTTCGGAAGGATAATCCATACCATCAAAGACTGGAGGCTTGGTGGAATACTTGTCAGTTGCCATGGCTCAACCGATAGGTTAAGATCTATAAAGAAGAGCTAGCAGGCTCGATACCAATTGAAGGACCGAAATGGCAGCAGAGGGGGTGAATGGTGCCTTAAAATTAAGAACTCCCCTTTAATGTATTTAAACAAGATCTACAAAACCCTCTCAAAAGAGTAAAACAAAATCGAGAGAACTAAAGCGAGTTTGATGCATTACTGTCAAAAATCGGAAGTTAGATTCTACGTGATAGTTCCGCACTCCGGTGGTTCGGGGTTAGTGCGGAAGTTCCGCTGCGATAGTTCGCCTTGGACAATCGGAAGTTCGATTGTCTGACCAGAAACAGATCGCTCGGGTTTTTCCCAAAAATCCAAAATGCTAAATCTTGAATGCTCTTCTCGAGTCAATTTTCACAGGACATCATCCTAAACACCATCTTGACCTTATAGAGAAGAATCGCAAACAAAGATTCAATAATCAAGCCAAAAGCGGATTTTTGAAGAAGGGCAAGAAAGACCAAAACCCACAATAAGCGAGATTCTCGATTCTTAGCTCATGAAACTTTGAGGAAGCAATAGCAATATCAAAGCGACTCTAGATATCAAGTTTCAAGCTATTTCATAGGACGAATCAAAAGATACATCAAAACCCTAAATATTCAACAAGAGCAGGAAGGGAATAAGAGAGGCACAAACAAGTAATCAAAAACCTCGAGTTTCATTGATAGAGATCAAAAGATTACGGAGGAAACACAGAGGAATGATTACAAGGATTTTGATTCATTCTCTCCAAACCAACAACCTCTCAAAAAGCAAAACAAAACCTTTAGCTAGAGCTAACCTAATTTTCTCTCTCAAAGTCTAACCCTAACAACATGGGTTCAGCTCTATTTATAGCCTTTGCTTAATGGGCCTCCAACCCATTAAGCCCGCTCTACCGAGCGGAACCGCCTCCACTTGTGCGCTTTGCGAAAATACCGTTTCGCCCCTTGCACACCTTACGGAAGCCTTAAATGCGCCTTGCTGTCCTTGACACGCAACCACCTCAAGATTCACGCCGTCTTGACACATCCGGCCGTTCTAACCTCAGCGCCGCTGCGCTAGTCCGATCACCTCGTGTCTCGCCACGACCGTCTCGATGTCTGCGGTCAACACAGACAAAACACATCACATAGCATTGCACAATATCATAGCATCAACATTTGTATAAGACTCAAACTCATACAAAATCAAAATCACAAATTATCCTTCTACGCACGATTGGACACAATCGGAAGATCCGCACTTACCACGGCGGAAGTTCCAATTTTGAACGTCGCGCTATCGATATTATCGGAAGTTCGCTTAACATTGCGGAACTTCCGATCTTCGAATATCCGCCTTTCCAATTTTCAAATCCGATTATCGTCTCGGAGGAACACTCAGCGTCGGTATTATCGGACACTCCGCTACCCAGTGCGGAAGTTCCATTTCCTTCATAGAACTCAAAACCCGAGTTAATCGGAAGTTCCTATTTCCAGCGCGGTAGTTAGATTATCGGAACTTCGCGACATACACAATGGTAGTTCCGATTATCTGTTTGACCTGAAAGCAGTCCAAACGAAAAACTCAACTTTCAAACATTTAACAAGCTGTCAAATACTCATCACTCAGAATGGAGGACCTCTCACATGGTCTCTCAAGATCAATTCAATTGATTCTGGTCACATAGATGCTCCACAGATCGGTGACAATCATGGTAGAGATTGGATGACATCGATCTACAATTATCTTCGGCGTGACCTAATTCCAGAAGATGATGTTGAGGCTGATCGTATAGTACGAAAAGCCAAATCATACACTCTAATCGAACGTACCTTGTATAAGCGAGGATCTCATGGAGTGTTGATGAGATGCATATCTCACTCGGATGGCATGAAGTTGCTAACCAAAATTCATGGAGGAGTCTGCGGAGCACATCATTCCTACAGAACACTGGTCGGTAAAGCCTTCAGGTAAGGATACTATTGGCCAACTGCCCTTCATGATGCAAAAGAGCTCGTGACGAAGTGCGCACAATGTCAGTTTCATAGCCAACAAGTACATCAGCCGGCACAAGCTCTGCAAACAATTTCTCTTTCTTGGTCTTTTACAACCTGGGGACTAGACATTCTGGGACCTTTCCCAAGTGCACCCGGGGGCTTCGAATTCATTTTCGTCATGATTAACACGTTTACAAAATGGATTGAAGTCGAGTCAGTTGTTAAAACTACAACTGAGGCTGCTAAGAGGTTCCTCACAAAAAACATGATTACACGATTTGGTGTACCCAGTCGTATAATCACGGACAAAATGGTACCCAGTTCTCCAACGACAATTTCTAGGAATTCTGCGATGACCTTGGTATCAAAGTCCATTTAAGCCCGGTTGCTCATCGCGAGTAGCTGAGGCGATTGAGCGTGCCAATGGTATCATAATGCGTGAGTCAAGCGCGGGTATTCGACCGATTAATAAAGCGGTCGGAGCTTTGGTTCAAGAACTTCCATACATTTTATAGATTTTGTTAAATGCGGCGACGATCGTCGGCCGGTGAAACACCATTCTTTTTAGTCCGCGGAGCCAAATTCATACTTCCTCCAGAACTAAAAATTGGCTCAGCTCGCACTGATTGTTTCGATGAAAACGATCAGGAAGAAAGACGACTCGACGATGTTAATTTCCTTGAGGAACGACGAAACCAAGCCTTGCTGTGTTCAGCAATCTATCAACAAGCCATACGAAGGTACCACAGTCGTAAGGTGCAACCTCATGAGCTAGTGTAGGTGATGCGGTTCTCGAAAAATTCAGATCCAAGCTAATCGCAACAAACTTTCTCCCAAGTGGGAAGGTCCTTATCGTGGTCGAAGTCACAGGCAGTTGATGCGATTGGCTATGTCAGACGGCAGGATTTTGTCTAATTCTTGGAATATTGACCCACTGCGTAAGTTTTTCGTTTAGTTTTCATTTCTTTTCCATTCAGTTTAATAAATAATAAAACAATCCAAAAAGCAAGTGATGTTATTTATATGACACAGCCTAGCTCTGGTCGACTGCGGTTCATATGCTTAAGACTATGGAGATTATTATTTTTTATTTTCAAAATTATGTTCTACTCTTGTTTGGCTACTGGTCGGGACATGGAAAACCTCCTAGTCGAAGTCTCTCCTTTTTCACATGTGGTTCCGCCCACTGGAAGGAGCTTCCTAGCGAGGGTTCTTTTCTTACGATCCTCGCTGCCAGTCGGACTAGAGAATGAACACGTATTGCGAAATACAATCTATATCTTCATTTCTTAGCAAGTTCATTTCGACCAGCGTTGAGCACTGCATAGAAATAAAACCACTTCTCGTTTATTATATATGTCTTTGCATATAATTTCCTCTTGTCAAGAAAAATTATTTTTTCCTTTCGACCATATGTTGTCTTAGTAAGTACTCTGATTACGAAAAACAGATTTACAACTAGTTGAAACCTAACATTGGTTCCGACCAAAAAGGTTTCCTAGTATTATCACGATTAGTTTTTTCAACAATCAGTACATACTTTCAAACAATGGTTGAGACTTAAGTTCATATTTTTTGCCTACTATTTTTATAGTAAAGTTCTTATACTATAAAACAGTCAGGGGCTAGGTAATATATGATAAGTCCACCGGATAAACAAAAATTCTTTTTTCATTATAAGAGAAAGGTAAGTTTTTACACATTTTTTTGCATACTCTCTCTCTCTTTTTGCAGGGTTTTTACTACTAGAGATTGCCCTCCATTAGTCACTGCTGGATGGAGATCCGACCTCCATTTCTTATGCAACCTTGTCTCCAAGAGGTTTAACTTCCTTGAGTAACTTGGTCGCCTCCTCAGGCAAGCAGTTAAAATCATCTTCAATGGCCTGAAGATTAGTAGAAGGGTCGGACGCCTTCAGTTTTGCCAAAGCAAGACTAACTCCACTAGCAATAGATTCCTTTACGGTCTGGGCGTAATTATCTCTTGTAGTTTTGAGCAAGCCCTTAAAGGTCCTCCAAAAGATGGCCAAGGTAATTTACCTTTTCCATTGGATCACTTAAGGAAGGCAACGTTGATCCTGATCCCATATCCAAGATCATTTTGTTGAGTGTAGTAATTTGTTCATCAAGATTAAACATAACTACTGCTCCTTTTTCTTGCTCAAATTCCAAAGCTTTTTGTGCTGCTTAATGCTTGATTTTGTTCTGTATAAAAGAAGCAAACATTAAGTAAGAAGGATTAGAAGAAAGTACTAAGTCAAGTCTACGACTAAGTTACCTTTGACCTTCTTCCTGGATTTTTCCAGATATTTTTCATGCCTGGTCGTCAAGTTTTCGATCGACCGATTTTTATCTTGAATTTCCTCTTCAAGCTTTATTGTTCTGGCTTTTTCAGCCAAAGCTTCTTCTTTTATTTTCTCCAAATCTATCAAATTTGATAAGGGAGAATAGTCAAAGTAAGAAAGGAAAGTCATGAAAAAAGTCAAATTAAGAAAAAAGTTCTTACTTTCTAGTTCGGAGTGTTTTTGCTCTAAATTCTTAATTCGATCGGTTAGCCTTCGATCGAAGCAAAATTTTCAACCATATGCTGCATGGATTGCATTTTTTCTTTTAGTTTCTTGTAAACTTCAAGGAAAACTATAAGAATGGTTGAAGACACTTACTTGAATTGCCACATCATTATAATCGGCAAAAATCTTATCAGGATTCTCCTTTGCAAGGCGATCTGATACTCTCCTTCAAGCATCATCAAGCTCCTTATCCTCGATAAATCGAGGAGAGAAATGGAACTTGTTAGTGAAGCAGGCTCGGGTGCTTCCTCCGCTGACGGAGTGACAATCACCACAGGATTCAAATCGGATTCCAACACTGAAGCAGGCTCGGGGGCTTCCCTAACCACTTCCTCCTCAGGATTTATTGCCTGAGGAAAGCCATGGTCGGAGGTGCCCCCGATCACCTGACCTGCTGGAATAACCTGATCGGGAATGACTGGAACTCCAACAGTTGTGCGGAAAGGAAAGGAAGTTGAGAGTTCAAGATCGCCGAGAATATAAAAGGTATGCGTTCATTTGATAATTTCATTTACAACATACCCGATTATCTTTTTTACCTTGACTCTGAAGCGCGCTCGCTTAAAGTCTGTAGTGCTAGCTTTTCTTTTCTTTTCAACCATTTTTTCCAGTCTTGAACAGGTAGGGTTGGTTGTACCATTTACATCCTTCAATGAATGATCAGATGTAATACTTTCAACCAACTGGTCGAGAGTAGAATCCCTGATCGTTGGATCGGAAGGTGTAGGTTCATCGGTCACAAAGCAGTTGCGTCAACGGCCATTGGCAAATCTTGAGCAACTATATGGGACTCAATGGCTACCGCCTGATTCAACAAACAAAGTTAGTCGGGTGATTAACATATCTTTTCATCTAAACAAAAAGTATTTCCTTCGGTTACCTACCTCTACACGATCACTAGTGATCGTAAGGTTGGTCGGTTCGTCAATTGGCTCACAGGTCTCCGTGGCCTCATCAATTCTTAGACCAACCGACTACATATCAAAGAGGATTTTTAGGTAAACACCGATCGGAAAAGATTATAAAGGTGAAAAATAATTATCATGCTTACCCGAAGTCTCTCAGCCCTCTTTTCAGCAGTAGCAACTGCTAAAATCAAAGGAAACCCAGCCTTCTCATTAGGCTCTCCAGCATAGATCATTACGTCACGGCACGATCTCATCGAAGACAAAGGTGTAATAAAAAGAGATCTTAGGATTATAAAGCATTTAACGAGAAGGTATCTTTGGTCAGTTCTTCTTGGAACTTACCTTCCCTAGAGTCCTTGGTCGCATCATCACGACCAATATACCAGAGCATCGAATGAGCTCTGGCCTTCAAAGGACTGATTCTCAGCATGGAGAAGTCCCTCACCACGTGCCAGGAGGTTAAACCCCTGACACTCAGGAGATGCATGCCTTTAACCCATCTCCCAATTCTCCCCTCTTTCTTCGAGGAGGAACGCCATCGCCCTGCGTAATCTTCATGTAAAACCAACTCTTCTTCCATGACGAACATGAAGATTTGGAGTACATTGGGATGTACTCCTCAGCCTTCCCGTCATGGAGACGCAAGATACACTCTCGAGTGTACCGGTCGTCTTCTTCGAATTCACTAATCTGTAGTAGTACTGAAGAGATCCAAGGTTCTTTGGAATTCCAGTGCGCTTGAGGTGAGCGAAGATCTTGAGGTTGGCTATGGCGTTGGGGGCCATATTGATTAGTTCTACTCCATAATACTCCAAAACGTAGGAAAGAAAGGAGTGAACTGAAAGTCTGAACCCGCATTTGATATATGCGAGAAATACCATAATTTCTCCATCCTCTCCACTTGGAGAATGTTCCCCAAATGCCAATCTCCATAAGATCGGACTTCTGTCGGGTAGTAGCCCAACCTTTTCCAAACCTTCAAGTTTCTTCTCACTCAGATCGGAGATCGACCAGTTGGTGATAAGATCCGACATGGTGATTTCTTTCGAGTGAAGAATTCAAAGGTGATCGGAGATGGTTTCTTGGAAGATGAAGAGGAAAGTGAAAAGGCGTAGAAACCCTAACACCCAGTGCTATGGGGCTTTTTATAGCCGCAACATTGTAACCGCTTCGGAAAAGTCTAATGGACAAAAATCCCTTTTAACCAGCGGACAAATAGTTCTTTTCAACTTCCGAGGCAATTTCTCACCTTTAAAAATGAATACGGACCACCTCGAATACCACACCATTTAATGAGGGTATGCCCGATACGATTGCATCAGGAGTAAGCGTCTATACGACCAATTCATTTAAAGTTCGGGCGCTAGCTGACGAGGATTAGAACCTCTACTTATTATTTAATAGATAAAGGACCATATGTCTTCGTGGTCGTAACCCCTAAGGCTAACGACCTCACTGGTCGTGAGGATTCCAGAGGTTACATAATATCTAACCTGGTCGGAGAAGGTTCCCAACATTGTCTTCGACCAGTCAAAAGCTCACAAAGCTTTAAACTGATATCTGGATCTAGCGCAGATATATTCTCTACCGTGTGAGGAATGGAACATGTGCTGTATATTCCATACCACGCGACGATACGTAACTCTAAGACACAGGAATGCGGTTAAGTGGCTCACTGACATATAACTGTACAACAGTTGGTACATTATTAATTGACGCCTCTCTCTGAACTTAGGTTGTTGTGTACCAACGACTTCAAGGTCAGCTCTAGTGCGACCGCCGTGTGCGAGGAGGTGGCCCGCTTTGCCGCCCCACCCATCGTGTCCCGCCTCTTTGAGAAGATGCCGATGGGCGAGATGCTTCAGCAAATCGAGACGAACTCCACTTGGGTAAGTCCACATTTGTTTTTGATTGACATGGTTGCACATTTTTGACGGTATGTTCTTGTAGACGCTGATGGTGTCCCGTGCTCTCGACGCGGACATCACGCGAGTATGCGGAGATCCAGGGGCAGGTTGATTCGCACTTCGCGTGTAGCCATGCGCTCTCCTCGAGGCCTTGACGAGCTCGTGGAAAACGAAGGCTCGGCGCGGTGGCGAATTTGGAGGTGGAGCGGCAGGGTCTTCGCGACGAGGTGCAAATGCTTCGTCGCACTAAGGCGGACCTGGACGTTGAGATGGCCGCGGAGCGGGAGTTGTTCGAGTCGGTGTCTCGTGCCATCTGGAAGGCCATGGAAACTGTGGAGACCACTGTGACTGCGCTGGGGCGTGCCACCGTCGAGAATGCACCACGTCCCAGAGGTTGATCGGACGTTGGACCACCTCCGGCGGGGCGGCTAGATTTTCCTGCCCGCCGCCCAAGCCTACGACGATCATTGCGCGAAGGTCGCTTGGACTACGGCCTTCCAGTCACTGCAGAAGGGCGGTTGTGGGCATGTTGACGCCCTCGGGGCGTGCTCCCTGCCCGTAGCCTCGGTGTCCAATGTCGCGCCGACGAATGATTGGTGTGGAGGGCAACGCATATCTTCGCTCAGGCCTTCTGGGCACCGCGGGACACGAGTCTGCGATGGCTTCGCTGCGTCGGGTGCTGGAGCGAAAGGCGAAGAGCAAGGCAGCTGATGCTCCCGAGGGCGCCGGTGGGCGGGGGGCCACCACGGGTGACAAGGTGTGACCCTCCGCCCTACTGCCCCTCGAGCCGTAGTTTTGATAGGCTAGGGTTATTTTTTGTTGCTCCCGCCTTGCTCGGCTTTCGTGCCCAGGTGGGACAAGTTTGTAACGAGTCCCATTTTTTGAATGAAACGGTTGGTTTTGAATCGCCTTGTTCTAATATTGCATTGGTTTCCTTAGGACCGACCAATGATGGTTCGGCGGGCTGCCGGTCGAGGGCCCCGTCCCTCCGAAGGGTGGAACATGAAAGTGACTGCGCTGCCTCGCCGTAAGAAGGTCGGGTGCCTCGCTAGCCCCGAGCACCCCGCGCGGCCCGAGCGCCCCACTCGCCCCGCCTGGCCCCTACAACTTTGCTATCGCGGGGTCGTGTACCACGGGGCCTGGTGGCAGCGATGGAAGCGTCGTAACCCGGAGGGGTCACTGGAGTGCTTTTGGCGCTTCCGTGAGCGCAAAGCCGCTCGAGGACGCGCTGAGATTTGCTCCTTCTGGGTGGGGCGACGCGTTGCCTTCGTCTCGGAATGCCCGAGCGTGGCTGATGTTGGGGGGCTGCCCTGTTCAGGGCGGGAGGCCGAACAAGCGTACGAGCGCCTTGTGCACCTCGGTGCTTCCGACGGGGAGCTGTTTGCATGGGCGATGGATTAATATAAGCGTCTCGTTGCTTCTGGGTCTTCCGAAGAGGAACTTGTTGACTAGGCGGCCTGGGTGGAGGAGTGGGACCTCGCGCCGTAACTTTGTGAGGCACGCTTTCTTGTATGGAGAGGATTGCGCGGGAGTTGTATCATTGTATTGTACTATTATTTCTTTTTCGGAGTGTTGTAACGTTGTACTGTACTATTGTTTCTTTTTCGGAGTGTTGTAACGTTGTACGGTACTATTGTTTCTTTTTAAGAGTGTTGTAACGTTGTACTGTACTATTGTTTCTTTTTCGGAGTGTTGTAACGTTGTACTGTACTATTATCTTGTCTTTGTGGATTGCGGTGGGAATGTGGGGTGGAGCTGTGCGCATATACTCTGTGAATTATTGGGTTGGGCTCCGAGAGAGCCCATCGTCGAGGGAGCCCCTTGTGAGCTATGCGAGGGGGAGGCGGAGCCTGCCGCCGTCCCCCTTATTTTTTAGGTTGGGCTCCGAGAGAGTCCCATGTAAATTATGCGGGGGGGAGGCGTAGCCTGCGCCGTCCCCCATATTTTTTAGGTTGGGCTCCAAGAGAGCCCCTTGTGAATTATGCGAGGGAAGGCGGGCTGTGTAGTCCCCATATTTTTAGATTGGGCTCAGGAGGCCCTTGCAGTATATGCGAGGGGAGGGGAGCTGCGTCGTCCTCCGTATTTTTTAGGTTGGGCTCAGAGGCCCTTGTGAGTATGCGAGGGGAGGCGGATCTGCGCGAGTCCCCATATTTTTAGATTGGGTTAGAGGGCCCCTTGCGAATATCACGAGGGGAGGGGGAGCCTGCGTCGTCCTCCGTATTTTTTAGGTTGTGCTCCGAGGGAGCCCCTTGTGAATTATGCGAGGGGGAGGCGGAGCGTTTGGTTTATACACTTCACACCTCTGGGTTGAGTTAGTGTGCGCTGGGGCTCAGAGCCCCATTAGGCATCTCTCTTTTTGTGTCATGACAATTGCGTTTAATCTTAGGCGATGGGCCATGCGTGGTGTTGGTTTATACACTTGACACCTCTGGGTGAGTTAGTGTGCACTGGGGCTCGAGCCCCATTAGGCGTCTTTTTTGTGTGTCTGCGTTGACCTGCTTTAGTACCGGGGCCGTGAGCCATGCGCGTTGTTGGTTTATACACTTCACACCTCTAGGGTGAGTTAGTGTGCGCCGGGCTCGGAGCCCCGTTAGGCGTCTTTGTGGATATCGTGAGGATATGTGCACGATCTCAGGATGATGAGTCAATTGGCAATGGCTTTGTTGGTTTGCAATTTGTCGCGTTTTCGGGTTTGCTCGAGTTTGTCGGTCATGGGCGGTCCAAGCCGACCAGTCGCCCGGTCAAGCCAGCCGATGGGAAAATCGGCCGGCGGTGCTTGCCGGTCCGTATAAAAGAAAAGTGGTTTTGGGTGAGCCAAAAATAGGTTGTGTAGGCAAGTGGCGAGTCTCTGGATGTGGTCACATCATTTTGGAGCTCAGTCAAAAGTTCTATTCGGTAGAAATTTCGAAGATTTGAATTCGGTGAAAATTTAGCTAAGTCTTTTCGGCGGTCCGGCCGCGTTGTGAGGATCGGTCAGGCCAGGTGGAGTGGGGCGATCGGACCGTGCGATCATGAAGCTTGGCCTTCTTGGCATTGATGCAATTTGAAAGTGTTTATTGTTTGAACTTCAATGCTTTATTGTTGCATATTGCATTGTGGAACTAACGTGGGTCAAGTTGTGAAGAACTTGTTCGGAAGCGGTTTGTTTGTCTATTCATGCGGTGGCTTGCGAGTCAGCGGCGTCAGCGGTGAGGTGAATCGGGACTACGCTTGGAGGCTGAGGTCGAGCGATCATGGATCTGGGGGTGGTCGTGTGAATCAAGCATGATGCGAGAATGGGCAAGATGGATCGAGCGGGTAGTTCGATGCAATTTGGTTGGATCGGCGATGTGGAAGTCGGTGCGAGTCTGCGGGAGGTTAGATGGGATTCGGACAAGAGAGGCTTGGCGGCGTGATGAGAACCGTGATCAACCTACGTGGTGAAGCGACGATTGCTTCAATAGTTATGTGTGTGTGGGTCCCATGTGTGAGTGGGTCCCAAAAGTGAAACCCTAGGCCTCTAGTATAAATAGAAAGGGGGGAGATGTAAAACCCCCAAGCATTCATTTGGCCCCCTTCTTCATTTTCTAGGGTTTGGAGGAGAGGAGAGGAGAAGCTAGGGTTTGGAGAGATTGTGAGTGTGCTCCTTGTGTGAGCTCTTGCCCTCCTTGTTGGAGAGGCTTTGTAAGCATCTAGTGTGAACAATCAATCTTGTGATGCTTAATTGGAAGATCATTTGTCCCCTTTGTGTTCTTCTCTCTTTTGGATGATTTTGGTGCTTCCTTGATTCAAGGGTTTATGCTTGGTCTCTTGACCTTCTTTATCTTGCTTTGATGTATGGGAATACTCCTAGAGTCATCTAGATCATGAACCCCCACAAGCAAGTCTTGAATCAAGATTTTCATATTTCTAGGGTTTGTGCACTTCTTCGGTAAAACCTTGAGAGATCGATTCTACGAAGTGGATCTGGAGGATCGTCGCTAGAAATAGGTCTCTAATATCGTTAGGGAGGTGTGCTCGAAATTTGGTCAAGTTTCATTGGTTGAATCAAAAGTTGGATCAAATTTCGTTTTGGATTTGTGTTTGGTTTTTGATCTTTGGGTGAATCGGTCTACCGGTTTTATGTGGTGGTCGACCGCCAGCGTTTTAGACCGCTTTCGATGCTTAAGGTCGAACCGATATCCACGGTCCGACCGCTTGATTAATAGCTTGGTCAAGCAGCTCGTTGAGCGTCGGTCCAAGCCGCTTTATCTCGGCCGGTCGACCGCGATGCCGATTCAAAGCGGTGAGTTCATTTCTCCACCTTTGTGTCGTGTGGTTGGCGGGGTTATCGAATTGACACAAGGCTTCCAGCGTCGCGCTTCGATCTTCTTAGCTTTCATAGCTAAAGGAGTAAAGTTCGTGTTGAATTTGATTTAGGCGAGAAAGTTGAGAAAGCGCCTATTCACCCCCCTAGTCGCCTTTACGGTCCTACAAGTGGTATCAGAGCCGGTTAGCTCTTCTCATAGATCTTAACAGGTCTTTGGAGCCATGGCGGTGACAAGTACTCAACCAAGCCACACATTTTTGATGGAGTTGACTTTGCATATTGGAAGGCTCGTATGCAAGCTTATATCGAGGCTCAAGGGCACGCTATTTGGCTTAAGGTGAAAAACCCTTATGTCGTGCGGTAGATGGCGATATGATCACTCCGGATGTGGAGGCCAGCGGCAAGGCTCGGAATTATTTGATCCAAGGCCTTAGTCGATCCGAGTTTGGCGTGTTGCTCACTTGCGGTCTGCTCATGAGATCGGCGGACTCTTTGTGACTATCACGAAGGGTCCACTGCGATCAAGGAAGTGAGACGAGAACCGGCTCAAGAAAGTATACTCTAAGATCGAGCAAAGGCACGGTGAGTCTTTGGATGGTGTGGGAAGATTTTCTAAGATTCTTCATGATCTCATATTTGTTGACTTAGTTTTTACAGTGCGAAAATGCCTTGATTTGTTGGGTGCTCTTGATGTGAAGGTGCGGGAATGAAGATCACTTCCATCAATGACAACATTGTCATGAGTGAGCTTACCATGGATAAGCTTTACTCGAGGTTGAAGGCGCATGAGATTGATTTTATCTCGCGTCCCCCAAGATAAGTCGATGGCATTAGTGGTCGACAAATCAAGAGTTGTTCTTCGAGTCTCTTGATTGTAGCTCATCGGTTTTTCATTATCCGCTTTACATTCTTTAGCGATGAGCAACTTGAGAAAGCTGCAGGATGACTTAGCCTCCTATCCACCAAATTCACAAGAGCGTACAACAAGGTGAGGAATAGGAGGAGAAGTGGACCTATCACGTGCTTTGAATGTGGTGAGCCAAACCACATTCGTTCCAGAAGCCCCAAGCTAATGGGCAAGGAGGAGAAGGAGACACGTAGACATCCCCAGTAAAGGGATGTAAAACCCAAGAAGACAAACTATCACAAATTTGTTAGCTGGGTCCTTGCCGCTCTAGAGAATGTAAATATGAGCGATGTGGACTCGGAAGCGGAGGGCGGCGAGTGACTCCGTGGCAAGAAGAAGGCTCATGACTTCACGGGCATGTGTTTCACGGCCAAGAACGACCACGACAATGACTCCTCCAACGATGAGGATCCTTTTAGTGATCTGATGAGGTATGCCCTTCAATTCTTGACATGAAAAGGGCTTTGGTGCTTCTTTGAACAAAATTGCATAAGCAAGTAAAAATGATTAAGAAGCGAGGATATTATGATTGATAATTTGAACCTAGAAGTTGTTAGGCTTAAATCTATTAATCCACGATAATATTTGTGATTCTGCACTAGCTTGCTTAAAGATTTGACAAGCTTGGAATCTGCTCATTCCTCTATTGCTAATCAACTAAAAGATGCTCTCGATGAACTAGAATCTCTCAAGTCTAGTTCTGTTTGCTTAGATGTTATTTCTCTTGATGTGACTACCATGGAAGCTATTCCTTTAACTTGCTCGAACTGTGCTTTACTTGAATTAAAATTGGATAGCGCCCTGAAGGAATTGCAAAAAATTGATGCTAGTCACACATGCTCTCATTGTAAGAATAATAGGATTAAGATGCAAGAGATGACAGAAATGGTGGTTTACTCTAGAGCTGCATCTTGTGAAAATTGTCCCAAGCTTACAATAGAGATTGAAGCTTTAAACAAGACTCTTGAAGAAAAAGCTAAAATTGAAAAATCTATGTCTCTTACTGCTTCGAAGAAAGTCATTGATTCTAACTCTTGTGTTTTAAGTGCTGAAGTCGAATCCATGATTGGTCATATTCAAGAGGCATTTAGAGTCAAATTCAAGGAGCAGTAGAATAGGATTAAGAAATCCTATTGTGTGTCTTGTGAGGCCTTCAAAGTGGAAGTGGCCCTTCTTAAGAGTAAACGGGATGGGGTAATCAAGTCTAGTAAGTGCACTAGATGTGAGAGTCTAAGTAAAGAGAATGATTACCTGAAGGTGACTCTTGAGAAGTTTTCGAGTGGAAAAAAAACTCAACATGATTCTTGATCAATCCAAGGTGAGCGTGAAAAATAGTGGTCTAGGTATTCATAGGTTTATTTTCTCGCTTCTAAGGACGAAGCATTTGGATTCTTTAGAGATTTGGTCCTTAGACTTGCTGTTGATATTCCTGGAGCCTTGAGAGCCATTAGGAGTGACAATGGGATGAATTCAAAAATTCTTCTTTTCTACCATACCTTGCGATAGGGGAATTGAGCATCGATTTTCTTCTCCTAGAGTTCCCAGTGAGAATGGTGTTGTAGAAAGGAAGAACAGAACCCTTGTAGAGATGGCTCGGACCATGTTAGATGAGCATTCTACTCTAGGAGATTTTGGTGGCGATCTCTCTTGCTTGTTATATCTCCAATAGGGTTTTCTTGAGATCTGTGGTTAGGAAGACCTCTTATGAGCTTAGATTTGGTCATTCTCCCAAAGTCTCTCATTTCAAGATTTTTGGTTGCAAGTGCTTCATTCTTAAACATGGTAACCTTGATAAATTTGAGTCTAGATGTTTTGATGGCATATTTCTTGAATATCCTGCTCATTCTCGTGGCTATCGTGTTTTCAATATTGACACTAACAAAATTGTTGAGACTTGCGAAGTCACTTTTGATGAGGCTAGTCCTGGTACTAAACCCGATGCTACAGGTACACAGGTTCCTGAAATTCAAGGAAGCATCTTCGTCGATGATGACTCTGAGGATGAGGAACCGAACCATCCTCCAGCTACCTCTGAGAGGGGTGGAGAGCCTGCTACTACTACTCCAATTTCAGTTGAGCAGTCTCCTCCTATCCCCACCGACGATCTGAGTGGCTCTGTTCCTACCTCGATAACTCATGGGGTAGAAGCCACTTCTGCACTAGGAGCACCTCTTCACATTCAGCGACAACATCCACCTGAGCAGATGATTGGGGATCTTCAGAGCGAGTCACTCGCTCGAGTTTATTTCTCTGATTCTCATGCACATTCTGTTTTTGTCGCTTCTTTTGAACCCCGAGATATCACCCATGCTTTATCTGATGCCTCTTGGGTCAATGCCATGCATGAAGAGCTTGATAATTTTGAAAGAAACAAAGTGTGAACTTTAGTTGAGCGGCCTTCTGATTCTAATGTTATTGGAACAAAATGGATTTTTAAAAATAAGCAAAGTGAGGATGGGTTGGTTGTTCGCAATAAGGCTAGACTCGTAGCTCAAGGTTATTCCGGTAGAAGGATTAGACTTTGAAGAGACCTTTACTCCAGTAGCTAGATTGGAAGCCATTCGCATTCTTTTAGCATTTGCAACATCCAAGAGTTTCAAGCTTTTTCAAATGGATGTTAAAAGTGCTTTCTTGAATGGTTTCATAGAAGAAGGGGTCTTTGTCAAGCAACCTCCTGGTTTTGAAAATCATAAATTCTCAAACCATGTTTTTAAACTCTCTAAAGCCTGTATGGATTGAAACAAGCTCCTAGAGCTTGGTATGATGACAACTTAAGAGTTTCTTGCTTGAAAATGATTTCAAAATGGGAATGGTTGATAAAACCTTGTTCACTCTCGGGCATGGCGGTGATTTCTTGTTGGTTGATTTATGTGGATGATATTATATTCGGTGGTTCTTCTCATGCTTTGGTGTCAGTTTTGATTCGATGAGCGGTGAGTTCGAGATGAGCATGATGGGAGAGTTGACATTCTTCCTTGGTCTTCAAATCAAGCAAGCGAAAGAAGGCACCTTCGTTCACGAGTAAGTACACAAAGGACCTTCTTGGCGCTTCAATATGGGAAGCAGTAGGCCCATGTCTACTCCCATTGCTACAACCACCGTCTTTGGACCACGATGAGGATGGAGAGCAGTGGACGGAAGAATATCGCGATATGATTGGCTCCTACTCTATCTCACGGCGTCGGGTAGGACATACAATTTGCCGTATGTCCGTGCGCTCGCTTTGAGCTTCCTCGTGCTTCTCATCGTCAAGCGATCGACGTATCTTCAGGTATCTTCAAGATACTCTTGACTTTGGACTCTGGTATTCTTCTTCTTCTGCTCTCTCAATTCGAGCATTTTTTGATGCTGATTTTGCGGGGTGTAGAGTGGATAGGAAGAGTACTTCTGGCACTTGTCATTTCTTGGGCACATCTCTTGTTTCTTGGTCTTCTAGAAAACAGTCTTGATTTGCCTGATCCACGGTGAGGCCGAGTATGTAGCTATGACCCGATGGTTGCTCTCGAGTTCTCTGGATTTTATCCACGCTGCGGGACTATGGGTTATCCTTGAGAAGTGTTCCTCTTTTCTGTGACCACACTTCTGCAATTAATATTGCCAAAAACCCAGTGCAACATTCCAGGACTAAACACATTGATATTTGATTTCATTTTCTTAGAGACCATGTTGAGAAGGGTGATGTTGTGCTACACTTTGTAGAGTCAGAACAACAGCTTGCAGATATTTTCACTAAAGCTCTTGATTCTTCTCGTTTTGCTGCTTTGCGGGGAGAGTTAGGGGTTATTAGTCCTATTGGGCTGTTTTGAGGGGGAATTTGCTCTTTTTGCATTCATTGTATCATAATGCATTTGTCATTTCAATTGTCTTGCATTGTATAATAAAACTTGTGGAGCTTTGATTATTATCCTTGTGTGGCTTGATTTCATACTCTATACCTTGTCATATCAAGTGATAGTCTGCTAGACTTCTTTTATGGCTCTTCGTGTTTAGCTTAGCTTTTGCCTTGCTAGCTTTATATCTGTGAGCAAATTGAATCAAATCATGTCTTGTTGGATCTTGTGACTAGTTTTGCTCTAGTGATCCTCTTATGATTCTTGCCATGTCATATAGGTTGAATTGAGTCTTGAACTTATTTTGAGATGAAAATGAGCTTTTTATCTTCTTAAGTCAAGCAAATGAAAAATGAGATTTTAAATGCGAAAAAGCGATCTCACCAATCCTTTCTCATGAGACGGCTTGCCATTGCACTAGGCATGAACTCAGGGGTAGTTTTGGATGACCTAGACCACTCTTTTAAGCTTATCGCTTGAGATGGTCGCGGCATGGCTTGAGATCTAGCACAGTTGAAAAAAAAAGAAAAGAAAATCCTTTTTAGGAAAATGCTCAAATTGCTAAGTGCTTGAGTTTTGCTTCAAAAGTGTTCTCTTAATGCTCAAAATGCATCAGTTCTTGTTTTGAGTCTCTTTTTACTTATAGACATGGCTCTACTCATTTTTTGTTGCTTTTAGTGAAACTATGATATTGAGCAACTTTTCATGGTATTCATTCTCTTAAATCTCATATTACTGCTATTTTGGTTTTAGCTTTGCAGTACATGTTTTGCCATGATTGAATACAACTTCTACTCTTTATATGGCTTGGTATAATACTTGTACTGTCTACATGGATAATGGTCATGGCTCCTTTTTACTAAAGTTCAAAAATAAAGACATTCCTTCATGCTCTTTCTTTTCCCATGCATCTTGATGAATTCATTGTCAAAGGGGGAGAAAGATTTATGAAAAATGCTGTTTTGGAAGCGTTTGGTTTCATACATAAGGTTTCATATAAAAGAACACATATAAAAAAATGAACCTTTTGAAAATTTGTGATCATAATGAATTGAGTCTCTTGGTTCTATTGCCTTTTTCTGATCTTATTTGCAATTGAAGAAGACTCACAATGATCAAAGGTCAAATAGATTATTTTGTCTTTCATATGGACCTAAGTGAGATTTTTGGCTACTTTCTGGAAATTGAATCCTTTGGTGCTTTCACTGCCTTATCTCACTTGCTTATACTATTCTGAAGCCAGCTTGGTCGGTTCCTAGGCTTTTTCTTGCTTTTGGACCAAGTTGTGCCTTTATGCGAAAACGGCGTTTTATTTTACTTTTCAATTCGAAAAACCACATTTTCTGGGTAATTGCCAATGTGTTCATCAAGGGGGAGATTGTGGATATCGTGAGGATATGTGCACGATCTCAGGATGATGAGTCAATTGGCAATGGCTTTGTTGGTTTGCAATTTGTCGCGTTTGGGTTTGCTCGAAATTTGTCAGTCCGCAGGCGGTCCGTGGCAGTCGCCGGTCAGGCCGGCGATGGGAAAATCGGCCGGCGGTGCTTGCCGGTCCGACCGCCAAAAAGAAAAGTGGTTTTTGGAGTTGAGCCAAAAATAGGTTGTGTAGGCAAGTGCGGGGAGTCTCCTGGATGCGGTCACATCATTTTTGGAGCTCCCAATCAAAAGTTCTATTCAGTTGAGATTTCGGAAGGTTTGAATTTCGGTGAAAATTTAGCTAAGTCTTTTGGTGGTCCGGCCGTGGTTGTGGATCGGTCAAGCCAGGCTGAAATCGGTCGGACCGGTGGAGTGGCGATCGGACCGCCGATCACTTGAAGCTTAGCCTTGTTGGCATTGTTGAGTATTGTTTGTGTTTATTGTATGAACTTCAATGCTTTATTGTTGTATATTGCATTGCGGAGCTAACGTGGGTCAAGTTGTGAAGAACTTGTTCCCAGAAACGATTTGTTTGTCTATTCTTTGTGCGGTGGCTTGCAGTCAGCGGCGTCAGCGGTGAGGTGATCGGGACTACGCTTGGAGAGCGAGGTCGAGCGATCATGGATGCGGGTGGTCGTGTGACTCAAGCATGGTGCGAATGGGCAAGATGGATCGAGCAGGTAGTTGATGCTGGTTGGTTGGATCAGGCGGTGCGGAAGTCGGTGCAAGTCTCTAGGAGGTTCCGATGGGATTCGGACAGGAGAGACTTGGCGACGTGATGAGAGCCGCTGATCAACCTACACATGGTGAAGCAGGCGATTTGCCTCAACAGTTGTATGTGTGTGGGTCCCATGTGTGTATGGGTCCCAAATGTGAAACCCTAGGCCTCTCCTATAAATAGAAAGGGGGGAGAGGAAAAACTGCCTAAGCATTCATTTGAGCCCCTCTTGCTTTTTCTAGGGTTTGAAGAGGAGAGGAGAGGAGAGGTTAGGGTTTGGAGATTATGAGTGTGCTCTTGTGTGAGCTCTTGTCCTCCTTGTTGGAGTGGCTTTGTAAGCATCTTGTGAGATCAATCAATCTTGTGATGCTTGCTTGAGAGATCATTTGTCTCTCTTTGTGTTCTTCTCTCTTTTGGATGAATTTGGTGCTTCCTTGATTCAAGTGGTTAAGCTTGGTCTCTTGACCTATTTTCTCTTGCTTTGATGTGTGGGAATACTCCTAGAATCATCTAGACCATCAACCCCCACAAGCAAGTCTTGAATCAAAGTTTTTCATATTTCTAGGGTTTGTGCACTTCTTTGGTAAAACCTTGAGAGATCGATTCTGAAGTGGATCGAAGGATAAATCGCTAGAAATAGGTCTCTAATATCCTTAGGGAGGTGTGCTCGAAATTTGGCCAAGTTTCATTGGTTGAATCAAAAGTTGGATCAAATTTTATTTTGGATTTGGGCTTGATTTTTTGATCTTGGGTGAATCGGTCGACCGGTTTACAACGGCGGTCCGACCGCCGCTTTCAAACCGCTTCGATCTTGCCGGGTTGAACCGATATCAACGGTCCGGCCGCTAGTTAGTAGCCGGTCGACCGCTCGTTAACCGTCGGTCAAGCCGATCTCGGCCGATCGACCGCTTTGTACCCGATCGAGCGGTGAATTCAATTCTCCACTTTTGTGTCGTGTGGTCGACGGGGTTATCGAATTCAGCACAAGGCTTCCACTGTGCGCTTACTGATCTTCTTAGCTTTCATAGCTAAAGGAGTAAAGTTCGTGTTGAATTTGATTAAGGCGAGAAAGTAGAGAAAGCGCTTATTCACCCCCCTAGTCGCCTTTACGGTCCTACAGATTCAAGCATTGGAATACCATTTCCGACCAGTAGTATGTCTTCCACATGCAAAATCAGGACCACAAGCTTGCTCCCACTAACCTTCTTGTAAACACAAGGTTCTTCTCATGGCTTCTAGCCATGACTCAGAGTCCGGGTCCACCATCGGTTCTGCATAACTTTTAGGCTCATTATTATTCAATAATAAAACATCATGCCCATACCTTATAGGCAATTGACGTAGCCTTTTTGATCTACGTAGGGCTGATGCCTTATCTACAGGTTCAACAATATTTTGTCCATCCTGTAGAGGTTTAGTAGGAGTGGAAACATTTTTCAGATGGTTCCCGAATTTCTTCGAGTTGCAACTTGCTCCCACTGACTCCTTTGGAAAGAAACTTTTTCTCCAAGAAGACACCTTTACGGGTAACAAACACTTTGTTCTCAACCCGATTATAAAATAATATCCTTTAGTTTACTTAGAATACCCCACAAAGAAGCACTTATCGGACTTGGGTGTGAGTTTATCAGACGTCAAACGGTTTACATAAACTTTACAACCCTATACTTGAGAAAAGACAATTCAGTACTCTTCCCGGTCCTATCTTACATGGTGTCATTTCCACAGTTTTTGATGGAACCTTATTTAAAATGAAAGTCGCTATTTCTAAAGCGTATCCCCAGAATTATAATGGATGATCAGATTGACTCATCATTGACCGAACCATGTCCAACAATGTATGTTTCCCTTGTTTAGACACCCCTTTCCATTGAGCGTTCTCGGCATAGTAAGTTGTGGAACAATTCCACACTTCTTTAGATAATCTCCAAACTCATGGCTCAAATATTCACCCCCACGATCAGATCGTAGAAATTTGATTGTCTTGCCAAGTTGATTCTGCACTTCATACTGAAATTCTTTGAACTTTTCAAAGTTGATGGCTGTGTTTGACCAGTCTACGACCAGCTCGTATCTCCATACGACTAGTCTGGACCTAGTCATATCACCACATGACTAGTCTGGACTTGGTGATATCATCATACAACTAGTGTGGATCTGGTCGTATCACCTACCATCAGTAAAAGTTATGAAGTACTGAAAACCACCTCTGGTCGGAGTGCTCATTGTTCCACATACATCCGTATGTACTACGACCAGTAAGTCACTCACCCTCTCACCTTTGGTCACGAAGGAAGACTTTGTCATCTTACCAAGTAAATAAGATTCACATATTTCAATTGATTCAAAATCAAATGAGTTTAGAAGACCATCTTTATGGAGCTTCATCATGCGCTTCTCATTTATATGACCTAGACGACAATGCCAAATAAAAGTGGGATTTAATTCATTTGGTCGAAGTTTCTTAGCATATATGTTATAGATAGGCATATCCTCAAGGTTGAAAACATACAATTCATCCACCAATGGAGCATGGCCATAAAGTATATCTTCAAAATAAATTGAACAACAATTGTTCTTTATTCTGAACTCATAACCTTCTGCTCCTAAACAAGAAGGAAGAATATTATTTTTGCTTAAGGCTGGAGCATAATAACAATTATTTAGTTCCATAACTAATCCTGATGGTAAAGCAAATGGTAAAATGACAATAGCTAATACAACAACTCTTGCTCCATTGCCCACACGAAGATCAACATCTCTTCTTGCCAAACTTCTACTCCTAATCAGTCCTTGCATCGAATTTGCAAATATAAGCAACTGATCTGGTATCAAATACCAAAGAACTGCTCGGAGAAGTGGCAAGATTAATTTGTCTAACATTTATACCTGACCTGGAAGTCTTACTTCCCTTGTTCTTTTTCATCTCTACTAATTACTTCTTGCAGTTTCTCTTCCAATGCACAGTCTCATGACAATGGTAACATTCTGATTCGGGCTTAGAAACCAACTTGAGCTTCTTAAGCTTAGCTTTGAGACTCTTGATCTCATCTTGAGTCTTTACTTTGCCTTTTCCCTTTCCCAACTTACTCTTCTTCTTAAAGCTAGTAGTCTTTTGAACCATCATCACATGATTGGAACTTTTCTTGATGCTCTCCTCAGCACCTTTAAGCATACCATGCAACTCGGTCATTGACTAATCCATGTCATTCATATGAATATTCAATATGACTGACTCAAATCTCGTAGGGAACGATTGGAGAATCACATCAGTAGTCAACTCTTGGCTAAGAGGAAAACCAAGCTTTTTGAAGCTCTCAATAAGACCACTCATTTTGATCACATGAAGGCTGACCGGGTTGCCTTCCGACAGCCTACAAGAAAATAATGCCTTTGAGGTATTAAACCTCTATACCCTTGCTTGATCCTGAAATATATCCTTCAGACCTACAATTATATTGTAATCGTCTGTGGTCTCATATTGCTTCTGAAGCTCAAAGTTCATAGTCGCAAGCATTAGGCAGTGCACATCGACTGCATCATTGCAATGCTTCTCATAAGCATTCTTTTCAGTACGAGTAGCATCAGCATTCGGCTCTTTGGGATAGGGACTCTCTGGAACATATTCCTTCTTTTCTTGTTTGAGAACAATTCTCAAATTTTGAAACCATTCAATGAAATTTATTCCATTCAACTTTTCTTTCTCAAGAACAGATCACAAATTAAAGGTAGGTGCAAAATAGGTAGTAGGTGCCATGATCTACAACAGAAATATATGCAAAGATTCAGCGCTATATTTATGTAAGATCTTCTATACTCATGCTGGTGGTCGTGTTCGACCAGTCTACAACCAGCTCGTATCTCCATACGACTAGTCTGGACCTAGTCGTATCACTATAGGACTAGTCTGGATTTGATCGTATCACTATACGACCAGTCCATACCTGGTTGAACTTAATCATCAACAGTCGATAAAAGATACTCCCACTATATGTTCTAAACCATGTTTCCCTCAAACATCATATAGTGAGTTCAAGATCTAAAAATTATTAAGTCCTATTGAGCTTTGGCATCACTGTTAGAAACATAGTGATTTTAGGTAGGCAACCTCTTACTAATCATATCACATATGATTCTTGTCTGTTGGGCGGCATCTCTATGCCCGGGCAACCAACAGTACCATGCCCCAAGGCCTAAAACTCTTTTGATAGCCTTGTTAAGTTAAATCAATACTATGCATGTAGGTGTCTCACACCTACCCCGTCTTATTAAGATAGTTAATGGCACCCTACTTTGGTAGACCCACCAATTAACGATCAAAATTGTAATGGTCGCAGCAATTGGAAAGACATCAATTAACTTAATTTTTCTTGAGAGATACTATTCTACCATGTTAAAACATCTAATGATAAAATATTATCAAATAGTATGATAGGAATAAACATTCACAGATAACCATATTAAACTATGAAATAGTATGGCCCTTAACTTGACGATCTCCATCACCATGCTTCCTGTCCTCCGACCATCATTCTTGAAGTCTCCGACCGCATTCATCTACTAAGCAATTACTCCCAAGAGCTAGCAATGAATTACAGACGATAATATCAAGCATCACATGTCGGTACGCATACCGTTATATAATATTATGTAGCTCGATGGCTATTTCACAGCATGATAAGCAGGCCATGAGTAATCCATACATGCATCACATACACAATGGGCTATACTATTCACATCAATCCCTGCAAAAACGAGTTATGCATTAAATCCAATTATATCGGGTGACATGAACACATAATACCATATAACGCGGCTACGACCACGGTGGTCCCACTTGCCGGTTAGCTGGCGGGGTTCGAAGGGGCAGCGCTCTCGAAATTTTTTTCGAGACATGAATCTTATTCACGTATTCGAGCCTTGGAAATCATCAGATTAATCATATTAACCCTATTCTGACCCAATCTGATCACTACCTTGACATGACCACGCACTGCGGCATATTTCGATGGCGAAATTGCAACCGGTAGGAGTATCATGTAATGTGGTCGTGAACAAGCCATGTAAACCATCTGGTACTCTTAACTCATACCTCCTCGCAAGACCCATCTACTACCGTCGAACACTGATCGATCTTATCGACCAGTGTCTAGACCGTTCTATCCATATGAACCGACCTAGGTTACTAGACCAAATCAGTAATATATCCAATCTACTACTGCCATATATCCAGTATATGTGACCGATCTATATCAAAAACTATGCAGGATGGCTCTAATACCACTGAAGGGATACGATAGGCTACGCTAGCTGATAATTCAAAAATTCTACCACATAAACCATGATGCTATGCAAGCAAGAGATCACAGTGGTTACCACCAGACGCGCAATACAGCAGAAGAAGATTTGGAGCAGCCTGGTCCAACGTAGAGCGTGTCGATGTAGTGATCGTAGTCGATCGTCCATCGTAGTCGATCGTCTTCTTGATCAACCGATCGCTTTCCTTGCAAAGTCGCGGATCGTCCTCAAGCGCAACAGCAACCACAGTAGCACCTCTATGGTATCCACATGTCCAAGATAGAAACGTAGTACACCGATGTGCTAGCACCAAGTCGCATGAGAAAACTCTCTCAAGAAGATGGTAGCTAGGGTTAAGAGCAACTCATGTGTTGTCTATTACCTCCTTTTTCCCTTATCTCCAATAGCCTCACGCATCTCTTTATATAGTGCCCGTGACGGATCCTATCCGAACACGTTTGACGAATCGTATCTGTACTGGTTTGTTCCAACCCGTTAAGTGTGTGACCCTATAGGTTCATGTGTAGTTCGGTTATGACTCAGAAATCTTTTTCGACCACGAGTCGTTAGTGGTACCTAGCAGGACATAACGATTCCTGAATACACACAAATTATATTAGACGAAACTTAATGCAATATGATCTACGACTAGGTCCTATTTGGTCTCGACCAGTTCGTAACTCCTTACGACCAGGTTTTGACCAGCCTACGACCAGCTCATATTTGGTCTCGACCAGTTCGTAACTCCTTACGACCTGGTTTCGACCACTTAGTGATCATGTTCGACTAGCCTACGACCAACTCGTATCTCCATACGATAAGTCTGTATCTGATCGAACTGAACGACCAGCTCATGTATTCTCCCTTTGTCTCACAATATTTGGTTGAACTCTAGGTGAGATATTATATCATCCATGGACTGTTCAATACTTTCTCGATCGAGTATCATATAACTTTATATGGTCGAACTCTTTGACCACTAGTGGCATGACCATGCACTTTCTTTATCCGACCACATCGAGGGGCCTAGAGACATCTCTCCTGTTATGTTAGGAGGGGCAAATCCCATATTCTACCGGTCACATTCCTCTGTATGTTTTATAGCAGACTCGAAAGCTACCTTTATAACTACCCAGTTACAGAGTAGCCTTTGGCAACCCCAAAGTGTAATCTTACACATGTAGAAAATCATGTTGATCTCAGGTCTAAGTATTATACATCATCATTGCTTGAGACCAACTGATGACACATGAAATTATAACAATATCAACAGTGTCTCAAGGTGGGTCAATCCAACACCATCTTCTCTAATATTTGTTCACATTATTATTCGATGTCCCTATATCCATGACTGGTGAAACATGATCATCAATCAATACATGTGCTGGTCTATAGGATCACTGGTGTTCCGACCAGTGACATCCGACCAAGGATACATTTAGAACGATATCATATAAGTTAAAAGAGCTTCACCAATAAGTCACATACTTGTTAATCTTTATAACAAATGATTCATTCAAGAAATAGAATAACATTTATTCAATAAATCATAAACATAGACGTGATACAATCATCTCTATGATTACCTCTAGGGCATATCACCAACATTTATCTCATTCTTGTTCCTAAACAAACTGCTATAGAAAACTAATTTTTACATTGTTATAAAAAGAGGCTGCTTTATGATAATGGGTTCTAGCAACTTTATCTTTGCACCACAAGTTGCTGGCGCACAATAGCTCGAAAGTAAACAACCACTTAAACAATATACACTTGTTTTTCAAAATTTAATATGTTCTCCCTTCGAACAGATCTACGACCAGTAGTGGATCATGATGTGGATGTTCAGAACTTCGTCATGGATGCTGTTGACACAAGGAATGATGCATTTACTAGAATGTTTGGACATTAAATAACATAAGCAAGTCACTCAAATCTATTGACATTTGTTATAATTATACAGTGGATTGGTGTTTTTAACTTATTTTTACTTCATTTTGTATAGTGGGTTTCCCTTCTCTTTGTGTGATAAGATAGAGATGATGATGAGTCTTCTAGATGGTTGCCACATCAGTTTGATTTCTAATTTTTTATTCATGATTTTGTTTAATGCATAATGTCAACTTTATCAATTGGTTTGATGTTATTTTACAAGATGGCTTGTTAGTTATTTGTGTACTAAAGTATACTATAGGAAACTGTTGTTTGCTACTTGTTCATTTACATAATTGTCATATGGAGTGCTTATTTTATCATGTTACCCTTATGTGATGCTTGTAGATATATGTATAACCCTCTTTAATACATGAAAGAAAAAAAATGCTATTTTAGTGTTAGTTTTATGGTTCCATTGCAATGCACGGGAACCTTACTAGTTTAAGAAATATCTTAGTAGCCAAAGTAAGATTTTTTTTGTCTGGAATGGGTACGAAAGCAACAACTCTTTTAGACCAAATGGATTAAGTTTTGAATAACTGAAATACAAATTTCAAATTTGAATAGTTTTTTTTGTCTACTTTAGACATCACGCTTGAATTTCAACTGCCCCTTTTGTAAATTCAAAATAATCTTAAATTGGTCTCGTTTTTAGATTTTAAAAACTAAAATTTCATAGCACAAATGTAATGTTTTAAATTTTGAAAACAGTGGCCCTACTGTTAGTGATGTACATACTGACACCGAATTCCTTTGGTGATCATTCCGTCATTGTCAATGCATTTTAAACTTTTACATGTAAAATTTGATATTTTATAGCACATACCTGTTGGTGCTCATTTTATAAGATTTACTCGCCCCATATTATTATCATTTACATCAGTATTTGTGCTAAATTGTGCCTTTCGACAACTAACCCTAACGAAATCTATAGATATGTTGTATTTCACTTGTTTCACAAGAAATTAGCCAAAAAGAGCTGATAAAGTGATTCCTTTGGAAAATGTGCAAAAATGAACTTCATCAAATGATAAATTGGAGGTTATCATGATGTTTGCCTCGTCAAGCCGACCGAAACACACATATTATTTGCTCAAATTGGAGGTTGGACGCAAAAGTTACGAAGCCCACAAGCTGTCGGTGCCCGGCCTGCCATGCCCCCGCGCCACTCGGAGCTAGGCCTATGCCGATCAGCTCTTTGGGCCTCGAGACACCCTTTTCGGCCCATTTAATCCCCAGCCACTTGGAAAACTTGCTCCACCCGGCTCTTTCCCTGCGTCGCCCGGCACATCGCCTTCAGAGACCCTTTTCTTGCCGCAAAAGTTCAGTACACCTCTCCCCAAGCCTATATAAGCATACCAAGACCCCCTTGTGGAAATCAATCCCGGAGAACCAACTTCCAAAGCCAAGAAGTCACCAAAATCGCTGGATTAAGGTTTCGCCAAGCCAGGAGGAGAAGTCGCTGAGGAAGCACTGACCAGCGGTAGGGCTACACCGGCCGACACTACCCTTGCGTCAAGCGGTGCTACTCCCTGCCCCGGCCAGCTTCTAGAGCTCCTTTGCTGTAATGACTTTCCTTCAATCCCGGCTTCTTTCATGATGTTTCCCCGAACCATAACCGGGTAGATCCTGCTCTTCCCCCGGGGTACTGGATCTTGCGATGTATCGACGCTAGTATTATCTATGATGCTTATGGTACTTTATTGCTTCGATCAATCTATTTGATATTGCATTTTTTTTGTTTTCCGGAATCAACTTATTAGTTGCTAGATCGAAACATTGTGTTTGGATTTAGTCGACTGATCTATATTAAATAGTGCAGAGCTTGCTACGTTTAGATTAGCCTTATCACGTGACAGGTGAACCGGTAAAAAAGGTAGTACTGATCTGTACGGTGAGAGTGATCTTAGCCTAGTACTAATTCATAGTATACTTATCGATTTACGCGTAAGTGAACCTAGACTAGGGGAAGATCCAGTTAGTCTTATTAGAACCTTAGTTATTTCTATTCTCTCGTAATTTAGGTCTTCATATTAAATCTTTCATACTACGTTCTTGTTAGTAGTAATTGTCATTCTTAGTTGTAATCTCAGCTGACTCGTGTGCAAAGCTACAACTGACTCGTGTGCATAGATCGCGTCAATAACTCTTTCTGGTGCCATTGCGGGTAACAGTTAAGTTTTACAATTAAGGTTTATTATTACTAACGCTCTTTTTCCCTAACTCCCCTTGCTAAAAATTTTCTATGTTTTCTTTTGCAACCATGAAGCCTACAGGCAAAGCTGCAAGCCGGAGGGAATATCCGGCACCACGCCCAGACATATATGCTCCGCCGAAATCAAATGCAATGCTTGAAGCAGAGGAATACAGGTTGAAACCAACATTGATCAAGATGGTGCAAGAATGGGCATTCGCAGGAAAGAAAGGGGAAATCCGTACCACCACATTGCAGTGTTTGACTCATTTTGCAACACCTTTCAACAGCAAGGAATACCTGTAGACTGGAATAGGTGGATACTATTTCCCTTCTCTCTCAACGGAAAAGCAAAATCATGGTACTCGCAATGTTGATACATTCAAAGGTAACTGGTCTGAACTTACGAAAGAATTCTGCATTTGATTTTCCCCGTTACCTAGAATCCAGCAACTTAGGCGTGATATTATACGCTTTACACAATTTCCTAAAGAAACGCTAAGTCAGGCATTTACGAGATATCATGAATTTCTAACCACTGGTCCAGATTTGGGTGTTGGTAACCATGTTATTATGCAAACATTCTATATGTCCCTGTCGGCTAGTTCGGCAAAAGATATTGATGTTTCGGCAAGTGGTTCATTCCTTGAACTGAAACCAAGTGAAGGCAAGACGGTGATCGAGAAAACTGCAAGGGTGCAGTCCATGAGAAGTACATGGGAAGAATCTGACGATGAAGAAAACGCTAAAAAAGCACCAGAGGTACAGGAAGCCAAGCCCGAGCCCATTGCCATACGGAAGACTGACATGGTTGAGCAAGAAGACAAATTTTCTACCCCTGTTGTCGAAGCTCAGGTCCCAGAACCTACTTCTGGTGAAGCCGTGAAGCCATGGTCTCCCCTTCCGAAAGTTAAAAAAGAAGGCCATATCATTGTCAAAATTTGAGCCCACGGAAGGATTCCACTTGGACTTGGTCCATCATATGCTGCGGGAAGACCCTTTGTTGATCAACCATCTCCATCAAAACCGGCCATTGAGGAAGTTTGGCCTGAACCACCACTCGGAACATTGCTCACAAGCTCAGCACTAAGCTAGCAGAAGAGGCACTTCGAGCAAGAAATGATCGCACACCACTCTCCCAAGTTTTCGTACTAAAAGAATTCCTGGAGCCAAATAAAGTCCCAACTCATCAGACAAAATATGCGCAAGTTAGCAGACTTGGAGATCGACGGATGACGGAGCAAAATCGCCATGCAACACATTCTTCATGCAATGATCAAAAGCCATTCAGCTCAACGACGCTCGACAAATTCTTCAGTTCCAAGAAATTATGCAAAGTGGCAAGTGCCATCACTTCGGAAAAAACCAACCGATACCCGTACATCCCAAGCACAATGAAAGGTACGCTCGTCGAAAAATCTCTCTATGATTCGGGATCCGATATAAGTATCCTCCCTCAGCATATATTTGAGAATATATTTTCAAATCATGATTTAGTACCTAGCTCTAGGCTTTTTACACTAGCATATGAATCAACTATAGAACCTCTAGGTCTTTTTGAAAATATGCCTATCGCTATAAGGAGGCATACTTTGCATGATGATTTATTTGTCCTATATATGAAAAATTGTGCTAATGATCGAATAATTCTAGGAAGACCATTCTTAGAAAAAAAACAAAGGCAACCATTAATATAGGAGGAGGAAAAGGCGTCATGAGACTGGGGGATGACATAACTGAAATTGATTCTGTTACCCATCTCACCCTCCTAGTGCGATTAAAAGAGGCCCCTATGCATATAGAATATGCCTGTCCGGTTAACTGTTGCAGGGACCCACTTTGGATTAAGGATAACCGACTAGAGGATGATGAATAGGCGGATTTTAAAATTTTAGGCTTAAAACAAATTTTAGTAATTTAAAGCTATGAAACACAATTTCACAATTTAAGTCCTAAATATTTTAAGCCTTTCTAAATGCACAACTTACTCTAGATTAAGCTAAACAACCTAATCAAGACACAAAAGGCTATATCGAAAAATGCACTAAGAGAGGAGTAAAATAGATAAACCACAATATGGAGACAACCGATGTTTTCTCGTGGTTTCGGAGACTTGCCGGTTTCCACTAATTCACGTTGAGGAAGCTTAAACTAATCAAGCCGGCTCCACACGAGCACGTCCCTCGATCACTAGAGATAGCTCTTCTCCACTCCGGAAAGACGAGCTCCAACATTCATAAATGACCTAATCTTCTCACAAAACTTTTTGAGAAGATCACCGAATCACCTTCTCGAAGCCGTCTAGGAGGCGGCAACCTCTAAGAGTAATAAACCAATGATTCTTCACCTGAGGATACTCAAGTGCCACAAATATCAAACTCAACTCAATGCACTTGAAAAACCTCTACAACCTTTGCAAGATGATATTTATGCTCTCAAGGAGTAGATGGAATGGAAAAGGGCTCAAGAGTATTCAATCAGGTTCTTAAAGTCTCCATTGCTGTAGTGGGTGAGGTATTTATAGCCTCCACCATTTCTAGCCGTTTGCACTCAAGATTGTGCAAAATTAGCAAGTCCGGTTAGTTCGTAGGCACAGGGCCAGTCAGTCAGGACTACAGTATAACGAGAACTTCTGCTGTAATAAATGCTACAGAAACTATCCGTTATGCCCGGTTTGGTCAGTCCGTCCACTCAAGGTTCGGTCGAACCGGGTTCAAATAATTCCAAATCCAAATATACATGCTACTGGAAAAAAGCTGACCGCTCTATGCTGGCCGGGGGTCCGATCAGTCCGTGCAAACAAATGCGGTCAGTCCGGCATGAAGAATTCAGTAGCAAGACCCAAAAACACCCCTTCTCTGAAAAAAGCTGACTAGTCAATCGACCCAGAGGTCTGGTCGGTCCGGCCCTCCAACAATAGTCAGTCCAGATAGAAAATTAGAGAAAAGGTGAAGCCAAAGAGAGAGTATATGGAAAAAGCTGACCACGCAACTCAGATCAGAGGTCTGGTCAGTCCGGACTTACACATGCGGTCAGTCCAGTCAGCAGAATTGCAAATAGGGAGTTATAATGAAATGAAATGATAACCTTGACCATGGAGATATAATGAAATGATTTGAACATACAGCAAGTGCAAAACAAGGTGTATATTCTAGGATATGAATTAGATAGCATATGACATGAGTAGATAAGAGTAGTGAAAAGAACAATATGCTAGCTAAAGCCATCAAAATGGGAGAAAAGTCCCCCTGAATTTATGCACAAAATTAAGATGTGAAAGATTTTCATATATTTGAGAAAATCTTGACAGAGTTTTCCTTGAATTTTGAATTCATGAGATAACAATAATATGATTATCATGATATATCCATTCAACTATTTCCATAGACACAATCACACAATAGATATACCTTTGAAATCATTTCAAGCAACCATTATCATCAAAACGATAAAGATAAAGAGGTTCAATAAGCTTAGAAAGATAACACACAATGTAATAAGATTATCCTCTATCCTATTGCACACATAAAGTCCAACCATAAGAAGTGAGTATCAAATAGTGGATATTAGCTAATAATAGGTCTTCTTCCCCTTTGGCATCAAGTTCTAAAAGCTAAAGAACCAAGCCTAGGAGAAAGAAGGAGGAGCGCTAGCTGTGGTAGAAGGATCGGTAGGAGAAGGATCAATGCGGCGACGATGAGAGTAGGTGACTATCTGCTCAACTGAGGACACTCGAGAGTTGACATATAAAATGTTGGTTAAGATTTGTCCTTGAACCGTATGCATCTCTAAAACCCATCCAGTGAGCTGATCAAGGTGTTGGAGCACAACCACATTGTCTTGATCAATGGCAGTGAAGCGACTGTCCATGGCCGCATACTGACAATCAATGTTGTCCATGCGATGATCAAGGACCTCCATGCGATAATCCATTGCATCGAAGCAAGATACAATGGTGTTGATCTCTGAATACAAAGTCTCTTAGAAGAGAGGATCAACTCCACCCTGCTGTTGAGCAGCGGGTTGTGGTCCATGTGGGGGCTACTCTTGTGCATCGTCGGCCTGTTGCGGGGGATGCCTTTCCAAAGGCATGTTCCTTAAGTCCCTTTGATGATCACCTTTAGGCTTGTACTGTTTGTGGGGGAACGGAAGAGGACCATTGTAGTGGGTAACCCGGTGGATGAGTTTCATGATAAAGGGGAAAAATACATATGTTTGCCCAAATCTCCTTTGCAAGCTATAAGCTCAATCAAAATTAAATGCATGACATCAAACTTTTTACCTTGCATGACAAAATCGAAGACGTTCCATGCATGTCCTCTAATAGCATCATTGTTGTCACTCCTGGGCAAGATAGTAGCTCTTATAATCTGGTTGATGACACTGGGAAGAGGTAGAAGACCAGCCACTTTTCCGGGAACAAAACCAACATAGTTTGGGTCATAATATTGAGTCTACTCTGGAGTTTGAAGGGCGGGCTCAAGATGGATCTTGACATAATCCCTTTGAGGCAAATTGAGAGCCACCTCAAAATGGTGCTTGTTGGTCGAGTAACGTACTAATCCAGTTAGTTATGTTCCATCATCATTTGTTGCTAGCTTCCTCGTGATTATCATGCTATTAACTTTTCTTTGGAACCCTCGGGCAAGCACTCGTTATGTTGTTGATCACCTTCGAGAATTTAATCCAACTGCTGGCTTGAATAAAAGTTTTGTTCATATCTGAGCCTACATGCAACCTTGGTCATCATCATGCGCTAGAAAACTTTAAGAGGGTTAGGTTTAACGAGGCAGTGCTAATAATTATTGCAAAGTTTTGTTGCCTCATGATAATTTGATTAGAAAGATGATAGGTGGGAACAATGAAAATGACCACTCCTTTTTGTGCTGCGAAAAAACATTGTAGTAGTGGTCATGGATGCTTTTGTCTATCATAAATATTGCAAATCCCGCTTGTTGAGCACTTAGTCAAGCTCATGACCTTAAAAGAGCACTTGTTAGGAGGCAACCCGATGTTTCGCTAACCCATGTAGGAAAAGCCATTTAACAATTCATTGATACACTCAACACTTTGATGGAAAGGCTACCACCATTGATTATGGCTTCTCATCCAACTAAGTAAAACGTTCCAGACTTTCTCCCTTTTGTTATTACCTAATTGTCTTTCTTGTATTTTGGTTAGGTTTAACTTAGGATTGTGGTGGCTCTTCTTCTTGTTTTCGATATGAGCCATTTTGTTAGATAACTTTAGCTAGTAATTTAAAACTTTGCCACTTAGAACTTAGAGGAAACAATGGTGGGCTTTCAATAGCTACCTTGGAAGCAGTCTATGCACGCCATTAACCTATCTAGGGGAGCATTTAGGTCGCATCATGGATGATTGTTTAAGACTCAGAGGATTTGTGCCATTTCTTTTTCTGGGAAGTGATGATAAAGCTATGTTTAGATTGATTATTGTGAGTACCTTTCTTGTAATTTGATCCATTTGAATTACTAGATTTTTTTTTGGTTTTGGCTGTCGTAGCTTTTAGTACCCTTTTGTGAGTGGTGATCTGACTCTTTATGAAGAAAAGCCTTACATTTGAAAAATGGTATGAAGCAGAGGTCTTCATAAGTTGATTCTTAGTAAAATCTTGGCATTAGATGGATTTTCAATTACTTGGCTACATAATTCTAAAACCCTTAGTTTCGAGTGATAGTACCCTTCAACAACTGTTCAAAATTATATTTTGTCCTATCCACCAACCATATATTATATGCCTGAAAGCCCATCCATTTTGCTACTTGTCTGTCTAGTGAGTTTGGTTAGTTTGTATCCATCCAGAAGGGAAGTTCTTTGAAGCTGATCATCCATTTTGTGTACCTCCTACCAATTGCTAGCCTTTCATACTTGGCATTGCTGATCCTACACTGGGGTCTGAGCAAACTTTGCCATGTATTCCTCCTGAAAACCCACATATCCTTTGGTGTTACCCCCTTTTGTCAACTTATCGATGGGGTTTCATTATAGCCATTACACATGCTCATCAGTCTGGTCATTCACGCACTTATGTTCTTAATATTTATCTAGCTTGCACTTTATTATGTCTTGAAGAAGGGTTCCATCGTCGCTTGTTCAACATTTCAGTAGAAAAAAAGGAAAATAAAAAAAGAAGAGAAGCGAAAAGTAGGGAAGTGCTGAACTCATTTTATCGACCCTGTGTACCTCTTGCAGCTAGATTTACATTTGACTCCAACATTTTTTTTCCTACGTGCTTTTCCCTATGGCTAAAACTATATCTTCCCCATTGTGCAATCCGATAACTGGGACTTCTTCTGTGCCATTGGATTATTCTTTGCCACTTTCACATGTCCACCTTCTAGAGCATGTGTTCATTTCTCCCCCTCCTTAATTATCATCATTGCATTTCTAATTATCTTTTTAACAAGAACTTACATAAATTATGGGTTTGGATCCTTATTTGACTAGATAATATCCGTATGGTAAGCATGCTTTGATTTTAGCTACCAAGCCCCTCATATAGCCAAATACACTTGTAATGATAGGAAAGCTTAAAGCTTTTGGTGAGGATTCTTTGATCGACTAGTGACCATGTAGCCAATCCAAAACTCTAGTGCCAAGTACTAAAAAGGGTTGGCATTGTGAGGGTAAAATGTCTATGTATTAATAAGAGTGAAAGTTGAAGGTTGAATCTTTGAGTAGTCTTGCCCCCATTTGCATTAAGTGTGCTAGAGGTTATTGGTAAGTTGAAGTTTGATTGACGAGATTCAATGATTTGGGTGGAGGATTGTTACAAATTGTTCTTGCTTTAATTTGATCTATACATAATGACTGATCCCAGTTTTTGAAGATAGTCTTGCCCGAGGATGAGCAAGATTTTGAGTGTGGGGGAGTTAGGTCATTTTCACGACTGTGGAAGAATCATTGAATCTCTAGTTTGAGCAAATTTTGATCAACTTTAAAAATTCTGGGGAATTTGATTTAGGGCTTTGCTCGAGGACGAGCAAAAGTTTGAGTGTGGGGGAGTTGTTGGTGCTCATTTTATATGCTTTAATTGCCCCATATTATTATCATTTACCTCGGTATTTGTGCTAAATTGTGCCATTTTGCAACTAACCCTACCAAAATCCGAAAATATGTTGTATTTCACTTGTTTCATAGGAAATTGGCTAAAAAGAGCTAATAAAGAGTTTCCTTTGGAAAATTTGCAAAAATAAACTTCATCAAATGATAAATTGGAGTTACCTTGTCATCCACCTCATCGAGTCGATCGAAATGCATATATTATTTGCTCAAATCGGAGGTTGAACGCAAAATTTACGAAGCTCAAAAATTGTCAGAGCCCACCCTGCCACGCCCCTGCGCCGCTTGGAGATAGGTCCATGCTGATCGGCTCTTTGGGCCCCGAGACACCCTTTTTGGCCCAAATTAAGTCTCGACCACGTAGGAAACTCGCGCCACCCGTCTCTTTCTCTGCGTCACCCGACGCACCTCCTTCAAAGATCCCATTTCTTGCTGCACAAGTTCGGGACACCTCTCCCCCTGGCCTATATAAGCACAACAAGACCCCCATGAGGAAATCAATGTAAGAGATCCAAGTTCTAAAGCCAAGAAGTCACCGAAATCGCTGAATTAGGGTTTCCCCAAGGCAAGAGGAGAAGTCACCGACGTTGCCCCATGTGCCAAGCGGCGCTACACCCTGCGTCAACTAGCGCCTAGAGCTCCTTTGCTGCGATGACTTCCCCTTCGTTCCCCACTTCTTCCATGATGTTTCACCGAACCAGAAGATGGTAGGTCTTGTTCTTCCCCCAGGGTTCTGGGGATCTTGTGATGTAATCGACATTGGTATTATCTATGATGCTTATGATACTTTATTGCTTCGATCAGTCTATTTGATATTGTGTTATTTTGTTGATTTCTAAAATCAACTTATTAGTTGCTAGATTGAAACATGGTGTTTGGATTTAGTCAACTTATCTATATCAAATAGTGCAGAGCTTGCTATGCTTAGATTAGCCTTTTCATGTGATAGGTGTAGGGTGAGAGCGATCTTAGCCTAGTACCAATTCATAGTATACTTCTTGATTTACGCGTAAGTGAACCTAGCCTAGGGGAAGATCTAGTTAGGTTTGGTGGAACCTTAGTGATTTCTATTCTCTCGTAATTTAATTCTTGTGATAAAATATTTCATACAACGTTCTTGTTAGTAATAATTATCAGCCTTAGTTGTAATCACAACTATTCCCTAAGATAGATAAACCTTGATACTCAGGTGAAAAGCTTCAACCGATTGTGCGCTTGCAGTTATCGTTGTACGTGCATAAATCGCATCAACAATACCTCTCAAAACCACTTGGCTTAATGGAAGGTAACAACCATGGCATTTCCAAGTAGTAAGGGCATGTGTAATGGAACAGATAGCTACTGTCTATAGCAACTCTCTATGTCACCTGTAGAAAACACTAAAGACATCTCATACAATGGGTTATTTTTTTACTTCTCTTTATAGATCACACAATCTTTTAAAGCTTTCCTTGGTTCTAGTGATACAGTCAGCTATAGGATTGTAGATAACACATTTATCTATCTTTATTATTTTTTCATCCACACCAGCTTAAATCATACATGGCAGAGACTATAGATAGTTGATGTAAGCTCATTGTACATGACCTAATTCACTTGGCACTACCACAACTAGGTATACTGAAACTGAAGACAGATGGGGATGCTGGAGTTTTATCGCTCGGGATTAAGATAATAGTGTGGCTGTAGCCGGTGCAGGCCATGTGGACATAGCAGCGGATGCCCTTCAGGTGGAGACTGTAGACATGGTGAAAGCCATTGAAGCGACCAGCGAGCTAGGTATAGGCAGAGTCATCCTCGAAATAGATGCGCTAGTGTTGAAGCTGTTAGAGATATGTTAGAGATAGGAACTCTTTTGTATTTCCTTATCTACCTTTTGTATTGCCTTATCTGTATATGACATACACCTCTTGTACACCCTATATATTTTGCCTATTGGGTCTCTAAATGTATACACACAATATTCATAACATGGTATCAGAGTAAGGTTATAAACCCTAGCCTATAACCTAGCCTTCATCATTTCTGCTGGCCACTGCCCCCAGGAGGAGCAATCTTCGCTCCCGGGGGGTGGCCTCGTACTGTTTCGTCGCCAAGTAGCAGCAGCAAGTCGTCATCGTGGCTGGATTCGCACCTGGAGCTGGGGCGTGGACGAGCTCGGCAGAGGTGCCTGGATCCGTTCTTCCTGCGCCGTCGGGTGCTCCCGACGCCCTCGGATCCGGTCCCCTTTGTCTCCATGGAGCTTTCCAGCGCCACCTCCGTTCGTCACTGCCGTGGGGCCCCCGGTGACGGGCTCGAGGAAGACGGATCCGACGACGGGTGCTCCCAACACCCTGGATCGAGCTGCTGCCGCCTCGGCTCCCCTGGATTCCACCCTGCCCCGGATTCGCCGCCAAGTGCTGCCCCGATCTTCATGTGCCTGATGCTGTCGCCGACCGGGTCCTTTGCTCGACGTGCCTCGGCGCTGCTCGATCTGACGCGCCGTGTCTTCCTCGTCAGATCCGGCCGCCCTCGCACCGCTTGTGTCGGATCCGTGCATCCCCGTCGCCACTATCGTCGGATCTGGCGCATCTCGTCATCGCCGCCACCGAGTAGGAGGAGTCCATCGACACCAGGGTTTCTTGGTGGTGGTTCGTGATGTGGCAACGTCTTGACCGAGGCTTGGTTTGTTTCCGGGCATGTCCTTTATGACCTGTGACATGAGACCATGGACATGTTTAGCAGTAATTTTGGAGCTATCCCGAATTACCTTAGCCAGTGGAGACTCCTCTTGCTCTTTCTTTTGTTGTGATGACATAAGCATACCAAATTGACTGTGTGTTAGTTGACCCTCATTATGCTGCTATCCTTTGAGTCGTTTTCTTTCGTTGCATCCATCCAACTCCATAAAACTTTATCTTCGAGTTTCATCTAAGCCATGTGAGTCCATAATTTTCTTTTGCCAATCATAGAAGCATAGAAATTTCTTTGGTATAGCAGCAGCCGTCGCCCTTCTATCTGAGCCGTTGCAAATCGTTATGATACCGCCGCTTCTCTCTTGGCCATCATCCCAAGCTTTTCAGGCCACTGCGCTTCTTCTGCACTATGCCTCTGTTGCATTTCTTGTACATTACGTCGCCGCTGTCTTGGACTTCGATCTGCGCCGCCATGTTTCTATCTATTCCTCTTGTACTTGATTTGATAACTTATCTATTTTTGTCGGTTTCAGCATCCTCTTCGTCGTGTTGTCGCGATCGACTTTGCTCCCGCATCCTGTGTTTTATGGGTTATCACACGACACCGGATGATAAGATCTTTTGATACTCGATATATTTTCTAAGAGCTGCACGCTACAACGACATTATCAAGACTCAGACTTTGGATTTTTTATATTTTAGTGCCAATCCTTTCCAAATGCAATGCTATTGCATACATCTTACATTTGAGGAGGTGTTAGAGATATGATTTCTTTTGTATTTTTTTAATCTACCTTTTGTATTACCTTGTCTGTATATGATATAAACCTCTTATACACCCTATATATATTACCCGTTGAACCTCTACATGCATACACATAATATTCATAAAACACAATATTCATAACAGAAACAAGCTGTCACAAGTAATGCTCGTGATCTTTCAGAACTTGGGGCCATGTTTAAGGAGATTAAAAGCCTTCTTCCCGTAAGATTTAATTTAGTATCAAGTACTGCCCAGGGGCGTGTAATAATGCAGCTGATGTTATAGTTGCTGAATTCAAAAGGGATGCATCAGACTGACAACGCCTTTTGGTTTGAGCATATAATTCCCGACTTTGTCTTTTTTTGTGGCTGCCGGCGATTTATCCGTGCGCCGAAGTTAATGGAATTTTGCAGTTCCATCTAAAGAGAAGAGTGCGAAAAAAACAAAACAAAATGAGCACTCGTTTAGAAAGGACGAATCAAAATTCAATATCCCACTCCCCGTCGGTCTAAAAACAAACACTAAAAATTCTTTGAACAGTGCACTATTATCACTTTACAACTCACATCCTTATGATATTATGGGAGTTATTCTGCCCTGCTTTGAAAACTACGACCTAGCTAAGTTTTTATAATTGCGTCGTGGCACATATGGAAGCAGCGCAACGGCAAAGTTTTGATTGAGCTGATCCAAGTTTTAATGTCTGGAAAATGCTTTTCAAGCAAGATCTCACTCTGCATGTGCCTAGGGTGAAGGAAACCATGAAGCAATCTATCTTTGACCGGCTAGACACTCTTAGATAGTTTTTGCTCTTGGGCATGCATATTCTAATTTTATAAAATTTACTGTTGGGGTCTTCCCTACTGTTTCCATTAAAAAAAAAGTAAGCCCTTTTAATTACAACAACTCATCTGCCATGTTCTGTCTGACCAATATGGAGTAATTTAGCTTGATACTTGGAATTTTAAAGTTCACGTCATGATTACAAAGTAGGACCTCTTTTCAAGGGTGGTATGTACAATTTTTAGACATACTTCTTTTAGTGCGAAAATGAATGTATTCACAAAATATGCTAAAAACTATGGGCTCTCTTATAAATTTTAAAAACTAATATATATATATATATATATATATATATATATATATATATGATGTTCAATTTTAGCACAACTCTACTGTAACTTTTAATTCTACTATTTTTGTATTTGTATGGTTCACCTAGATTCACTCCTGTCTAGTTTAGAATTTTTTTTTGTATTTGTGAGGTTCACCTACATTTATTTTTGTCTAATTTAGTTTTTTTTTATCCCAACACAGAAACTTGTGGTATTCATTGGATCAAAATCCTACAGGCTAAGAAAAGTGACCGATGGATAAAATTTTTTAGTCACCCCATCCAATGCAGGAATTCATATAATTTTTGGAGGAATTGTGATTTGTGCAAAACTCCTATGCAACTCTTTCAACATTGATTCATACTTTTCAAGACCTAAATATGCTGCTTTGATGCATTCCTAAATAATACAAATTCTTATATGTCGGAATTGCACCTATTGACATTCATATTCAGCTTCTACCCTTTGCAGGTTGTGTGGAGAGTGATTGGTAGCTCCTATCTTTTTACTGTTCCATGTGCTCAATTACAACTAAGTCCCTATTTGGAATAAATGAATTTCCTAAGAATTTTAGAAGAACTATACAAATTCATGTAAAATTTCTGCGTTCCAATTAGCCCCAACATTACTCATGCAAATGTTGAGAGCTATGATCTTTGTTTAACAAGAAAAACCAACATCTAGGGTACATTTTGCTACGATGATTCTAAATAAGGGTCCAAAGCTTTGGAACCAACTTATCAAGAAATTAAATATGGAAAAAAAGGTCTTGCATTAGAAGTTTAAAACACGAGCGTAATGTTCAGGAGGAGGAGAGAGAGAGAGAGAGAGAGACATTTTGGCAGCAGCATGGCCCACTAACCAGGACACCACCCCTCTCCTCGTGTTGCTTCCATTTTGCGTTTCATCCTCTCCAATTTCCGCCACATCAAAAACCCTCACAGTTCACACGTCTCCCCCACCTCTTCCTGAGTCCTACCCTGTACCCACCCACCTCGCCGGCTTTCGCCACCATGAGCGGCGCGGCGGCGATCGGCGGACGCAGCGGGAGGTGGGCCTCCTCCTCCTCTTCGTCGGCTTCCGTGGCAGTTCCACATCAGGTGAGCTGAATCTGCTGTGGCTCAGGAATTGGGCCTGGAGGCCGGGGTCTTGATTGGCTTCTCGCGCAGGTCGAGTACGGGAGGCGGACGTGGACGCTCGAGCCGCCGCCGCCGCCGGCGGCGGCGGCTGGGGAGTACAGCCCCGGTCTGCTCGATCTCCATTCCCTCGACACCGAGCTCCTCACGGATGTGAGATTGCCTTCCCCTCTGCTGGATTTCGCCTTTCGTGTGTCGTGTGAATTGGACGTGGTTTGAGGTGGGAAGTTTCCACCTCTGTTCTCAGCAGTCGGTATCGGATTGTTTCGTTGCTTCTTTGGTTGCCGTGAATCTCCTGATACATGCAAAGCGTAGCGAGAAGCTTAGGAACTTGTCTGAGCTTCAGTTGTCGTCGTGCTTATCGAGTTTAATTGGTTGATGAACTTCAATTTTTAGCGTGGAGATACAAAATAATTTGGGGTTAGAAAGGTCGCAATTTTGATGCGGCAGTGTCACGTCTGTTTCCACATGATCATTCGATGTGGCTTAGATTGATTGGTTGAGCTGTTGTTGGTAGTCGTTTGGTTCTTTTCAGGAGTAACGAGAGATGAAGAAGTTTTGTGGGCTATTATTTAGGCTCTTTCCGACGAGTTGTACTCGATTTGATTAGTGTTTTGGTCTTCTGGATGCTGAGCTATGATATATGTGAGATTGTTCCAGACCTGTCATAATCTCTTTGCTTTTCGTGTGCTTTGTTGAGCCCGTGGTGATGCAGGCATGAATTGTACTACTTCTCGTGCTCTGTTCATTGTTTCTAATGATGGAGTGATTACCTCGGCTCAAGAGGGTGTTAATCTTTTTTATTTTCTTGGAGCTGTGATCATGTTGATGTTTGTTTCTATTAGCTGAATCAGTTCATGGCTTCAATGTTTATTCTGCTACCTCTATAGATTACACTTCAATGGATGCTACCATTGAATTGGGTTTGTTTTGTAGTTGACAGTTTGCATTGCGTTGTGATCTGCTAGAAACTTAGTTCAATTATTTGGACGTCAAGAGCTAGCTCAAGAGTTAAAATAGCTAAGAATCAACTACCTTGTGTTCTTTGGAATCTATCTAGCTACCTGTGGCACCTATGAACTAAGCAATCTCTTTGAGATGTAAGCTGTGCCTTCCTTGTTAGTTTTATGAGTTCAACTAGTAAATTTGATCAAAAAATACTTATGTAACAGAGATTATTTTATTACAGGAGATTCTTCTGCCATGATTAGTATTGAATTGATATTAATTTGAATGGAAGTGTTCTCCATGGGATCTTTTTGATCTTTGTGTTTTGGTTTGGTATCTGCTGGGTGCTGCTACTGGAATTAGATATCAGTGTGAACTAGCACGAAATGTTCCTTCTAATTAATTATTTTAATGAATTAATTTACTAATATTTTTATTAGTGTCTCCTGAGATGGCTGTAAATGTGATTGTTTTTTTTAATCAAAAAAAGACAGAAAGAAATGCCTGTAAATATAAATATTTCTAACCACAAAAAATGTTTGTATTGTATGAATATATGATTTGTAAATCATGCCTGGTCTTAGTTTTGTGTTGACCGTGGATTTGGTATGAAGATGCCTGTTGCAGGATCATATGACACTGATGCAGCTTTTTATTACACAAGAGACCAAAGCTTCAATGAATCTGAGCCAAGCTTTGGTACAATCAAGCAGAACAATGTTTCAAAGTCCAGCTCAGTGGCCAAAATCAAAGTAGTGGTATGTCTTTGTATCATATCAAACTGTAGGCAACTCGTCATAGCTAATTATTCTGCACATGCAATTAACAATGCTGAAACATCTAGTGTATTGCAAGTCTGCAGTTTGTTGTACAACGTGCTGCAGAATTTTCTCATGCTACTCTTTCTTTTGGGTAATGCAGGTGAGGAAAAGACCTTTAAATAAGAAGGAAATATCTCGAAAGGAAGAGGATATTATAACAATAGATGCATATTCCAATTCCCTCACTGTACATGAGACAAAGCTCAAGGTGACCAAGTGAGCATTACCTGTTACAATATTCTAGACTAATTTGAGTTTGATAACTAACTGTTGTTGACAAGTAGATGAAGCCCGATTAGAAATTGTAGAAAGTTCTTAGATTGATGTTCTCGATTTTTTTTACAGAATATAACGAATGTGTTATAAATGTTAGCAGAATGTCTGTGGTGGTATTGTAATAAGATGGGAGCTTTGAGTGGTATATTACTGAAGTGACACTGTTGCAATGCTTTGGTGCTAGTTTTATTTCTTAAAACTATTTGAAAATTTACCAAGCTTGTGAACCATGTTGCAAAATGTTTGCATTTTGTTGGAAGGTAATTTGGTTATAATAATCCATGTCCATAAATTGATTTATCCAGTTGTAATAAATTACTTTTACATCTATATGAATATTGGAATATATTAGCCAACTAGGTTACTGGGATCCAGTCCTGACTGTTGAACAATTGGCCACTGATTCTCAGAAGTTGGTCTAATAATTCAAGGTGCAACTATATCCACTGTACTCTGTTTGTTATAAAGGAAATTATGCTTTGAATTGAATTGTGCTGCAATAGCATTTCAATCAAAATCAATGTGGCAGAAATAAATAAAATGCCTTAGCCTTTGTGATATAGCGTGGCATCATGGTTGTATCTTGTAAATGTCTCATTTTGCTCTGCCTTCTCCTTGTGAAAAACGACCACTTTCCTTTGCTGTACTGAATGCACACTAAGAATATAACTATATCGAGCACCTATTCAACATGGAGTCATCGACATCACATAAAGAATGGGAGTGTTAAACACAATTGGTTCTTGCTTGAGATGACCTCATGGCTCTTAGGATGTCATTGGAGAAGTGTTATGATTTGTCACTGGTCCTGTTTGTATCTTTGTGTAGAATTGTTTACCAATAATAGCTACCTAAAAACTAATGGATGGTTATTTTTTGAAAACAAAACAAAACTAATGGATGGTTGTTCCACAGGTTGACTTAACAGAGTATGTAGAGAGACATGAGTTTGTGTTTGATGCTGTTTTGGATGATGATGTTTCGAACGATGAGGTCAGTGGACTTTTCAAACATTATTTTAATTATATAATTTGGTGGACTGAGTCCTAATATTTGATTTTTCCATTTAAGGTTTACCGTGAAACAGTGGAACCCATCGTTCCTGCTATTTTCCAGCGAACAAAGGCAACATGTTTTGCCTATGGGCAGACAGGCGAGTTTCTGTCTGTTTTGCTTATACTGATGGATGATTTAATCACCAACTAATTAGATGTTTTTATGCCCTTCATTTAATAGTTTATCATTTATACCTTTATAGGGAAAAAAATCAATAAGCATATGTTCTTTGCAAGTAGTAAATCTCACTGTCTTACTTTGGTTTGGTTATGTGTACACATGTCCTTGTTAGTGTGAAGTAGAATCACTCTACCCTGTCCTAACATTTCAGTGCTGGATCCGTTTCAGGTAGTGGAAAGACATATACGATGCAACCACTGCCGCTTAAAGCCTCCCAGGATATTTTGAGCTTAATGCATTACACATACAGAAACCAAGGCTTTCAATTGTTTGTCAGTTTCTTTGAGATCTATGGTGGAAAGCTTTTTGATCTTCTTAATCAGAAGAGGTCTCTGGATTTTCTATATTTTGCCCATAAGTTCTTTTCTTCATATAAAATGCCAAACCTTTATTCTCTGTGTAGGAAACTTTGCATGAGGGAGGATGGTAAACAACAAGTGTGCATTGTGGGCTTACAAGAATACAGAGTTTCAGATGTTGAAATGATAAGGGAGCTCATAGAGAGGGGTAATGCTTGCAGAAGCACAGGAACAACTGGTGCCAATGAGGAGTCCTCCAGATCTCATGCAATTCTTCAGCTTGTTATAAAAAGGTCGTTGAGGGGAAGGAATTGAAGCCTTCTCGAGTTGTTGGGAAGTTATCCTTCATTGATCTTGCTGGCAGTGAGCGCGGTGCAGATACCACAGATAATGATAAGCAAACAAGGTCCTGCTTAATATGTTTTTTCCTTATTGTAGTAAAGATAAAACTATTCTGATTTTCTTTGTTTTCTTTACACATAGCTGTATTTTATTGTTCAGAATTGAAGGCGCTGAGATTAACAAAAGTCTGCTTGCTCTAAAGGAATGTATCAGAGCTCTTGACAATGATCAAGTTCATATTCCTTTCAGAGGAAGTAAACTAACAGAAGTATTGAGAGATTCTTTTATTGGAAACTCACGGACTGTGATGATCTCCTGCGTTTCTCCAAATTCGGGCTCATGCGAACATACACTAAATACACTGAGATATGCTGACAGGTGATGTGGCAGTTCAACTTGGTATTTCATAAAGAATTAACTATATTGGAATATTGCAATTTACAATACAAGACTTGGTCACCTTGAGCAGAGTTAAAAGCCTTTCAAAAGGAAGCTCCAAGAAGGATGCACTACCAGCATCCTCAAATACGAGAGAATCAAGTCCTGGCCCTCCTCCTTTATCAAATCTTGACTATAGCCATGATGCTGCTGGCGACCTCCAGAGATTTGGGTCCAAGAAAATCGCACAAGATGATTCTCTGTCTTTTAATATAGACCGTGTTCCTAGTGGGAGGGAGGTTCTGCATGGACCATCATCATACTCCAGTCACAGTAGGGAACCCCCAAGGAGTTCCTTGAGGGGAAGCGACAACGATTTATCAGAAGAGGGATCTGAGCAAGAGAAACCCTCACAGAGAATCAAAGGAACTGCGCCAAATGTATACTCATCTGCAGCAATGGATGGAATGAGAAAAACTAGTTCTCAAATGCAGTGGAAAAACATTCCTGAAGTACATGCTAATGGCCTGGATGCAGATGATGGCCTCAATGCCCTCTTGAAGGTTTGAATACTTTGAAATTTACTTTCTATTTGATTTCTGGAGTTTATACAGCTAGAGCTATTGCCCAAAACTGTGGTAATGATGTAGTTGCAACTAGCTTTATGCTAGAATTCTGAAATCTTATGCATCTCTGTATAATCTTTTGTACACGATGCTTGGCTTAGACCCTGCTGCTGCTGCTCTTTTATTTCAATGAAGCTGTGTGTTGAATACCCAGTGTCACCGTAATTTTTTGAACTATGTTGTTTTCCTCAAATCAGGAGGAAGAAGATCTGGTCATGGCTCATCGTGAACAAGTGGAGGAGACCATTAACATTCTTCGAGAGGTATGTGCAATAATGCAGTTATATGCCTTTAGTTCTCAGATATATGACCCAATAATATGAGTATGTAAATTTGTTTATACAGGAGATGAGATTGTTAGAGGAAGCAGACCAACCAGGCAGTCAGTTAGATGAGTACATAACAAGAATGAATGTCATAATAACCAAGAAAGCTGCTGGTCTAATGAACTTGCAGGCACGCTTGGCACATTTTCAGCAGCGCCTTGCTGAGCAGAATGTTCTCGTAACCCCACTTGGCTTGTGAACCTTATGCTCAGGCATGGTTACTTAATCTGATGTTCTAGCAGACATGTTTGCACTAAAGCTACTGGTCGACACGCCGAGCTTAGAGAGCCTACAGATCTGATATGTAAATTGCGAGGCACTTCGGCTGCTCCATTTTGTCACACAGGTTCTGTTTATTTCCTCGGGCGAATCGGTAACTTTGGCATGAGTGTTTGAATACATATACAAGTGTGATTCTTTTGTTCGATTCATCTGTATCATTTCACTACAGGGACAACTATATTCTTCAGTGATGTTTTGTAAATTGCAACTACAAAATAAGCAAGCGATCACTAGCACACACGGCAAGTGCCTAGATGACTGAAACATACCTGAAACTTTGTATAGTTTACGAGCTCAGCGGCTTGTTTGGGCTATGATGTAAGATTGATGCTACAGTTTTGCACGTTCATTGTTATGCGTGGTGACATTTTTTGTTTTAGCCTCAAATTTGATTGTGGTGCTGCAGTGAAATTTGTTCTCTTTAGCAGAATGGAAACAACTGTGCTTGTAAACTATACGTGGTTGATATAATTTGTGCGCCTTAATGTCGTCCTCGATATCCTTAGTGCATGGTGTATGCTACTCATTCGGATTTGCACATGGTGATTCTAGTTGGACGGTTGCCTGTCGTACTCCGGTACACTTCTCCAGTCACAAGTTTTGTCGCTGTGAATCTTACGGTTAAACCTTTTGATCTTTGAAGTAACAGTTTTTAAAGTATGTAGATTGATCGTATCAAAATAATTCAAACACTTTCTTAAAGTTGTACTTCATAACTTTTACAAATACTAACGCAAGAACATGCACTTTGCCATATGTGTGCTCGATTTGTTTCTACAAATATACTATGATTAAAGCTCATGATCAAAGTTTCAATTCAGAGGCACGACAAAACTGAAAAAAATTATCAATAATTTGTGTAGCATTTTCTGCGTAATCAAGTGATCATTATTTTGGTTCACGAAGTGGTCAATTAAACCACTCGGTTTTTAGGCCGATTTTTACGGATAAGCGAGTAGTAATTGTGATTTTTGTTTCCTATAAGGATTACACCGCGTTTGGAATACAAGAATCCCGTGGGAAATAGTTTTGAATTTCCGTGGGAATTGGAAACAAATGCAGCGTTCGAAGTGGACGTTAGTGTAAAAAAAGTCGTGCCGTATTATCCACGGGCGTGAGGGCGCTCACAGTCACAGCCACGAGGAGGGATTTGGCAGGCAGCCTCGTGCTCTCCTCCTCCATCCTACCCATGTCCTCCGCCTCCTGCCTAGCCCCTCCCCCTCCACGGCTCCCATGCTCTAGGTTTAGGCTCCCGCCTCCTTGTTTCTCCTCCTCCTCTGCCGCCGCCGAGGACGACGAGAGGCCATTGCTCGGCTTGGGGCCTCGCAGGGCGGTTCCCACCAAGGTAGGGCACAAACGATCCACTCCTCGATTCGGCTGCTCGATTTTGTTTCTGCGTAGCTGGTCGCGTGGTTGCCTGCCCCTAATTTCCGCAGCCAAGCCTTGGATCAGAAGTATAGTGCTCGATTATGCGGTCTGCCGGTAAACATTGGGGGGTCGTCGATTTGGTGAACTGTTTTAAATCTTGGTTCCGGTTTTATTTGTAGTTGGAATTAATGATTGATTCGTTAGCTTGTTTGCGCGTGCTATGCTCACTAGGTAGCTGTAGATTGGTTGAAGCAAACCTTTTTCGGTTAGATGGATGAATTTAGTTAGGTTTCCAAGCTGCAACATTGCTCGCCAATTGCCTAATCTAAATGCTATCAATCTGTTCTGTTCTTGTTATAATGGCGTGATGCGTGCAATAATTTGAGCCTTTTTTTCTTGCTCTTGTTGGAACGTTTAGGGACGGAGATTGGTGCACACCTCGTGCTTCAGGCAGGGACAAGATGGGCCGACAACATCTGATGATGGGGCCGCCTTCAAGTACATTGAGCGGTTGGAGAGCTCGAAGGGCACAGAGGCAAAGGAGGAAGAGAGGGAAAGCTCCAGGGGGGAAGAGGAGTGGAATTACAAGGAGGGAGATTGGTCTGTTAGAGTGCAAAAGGTAAGACTTATTTATTTGCAGCCTTCCAAGCTTCTTTGTATTTTTAGCAATAGTAGTTTCATTAATAGAATACGCTAGTTGGATATTGCAAAAAGAAAGCAGTATTGCATTCTGTAGGGATTAGTATACAACAGAATAAAACTATTGCATAACAGACATGTTGACTTTACTTGCTTTGATGCTCATATGCAATGCCATCTGAGAACTTGAGATAAGATTACAAACAGTAGTCATTTAAGAAGTCCTAATGTAAGAAATTCTTTGCAACTGAACAAAGGAGAAATTTTGAATAAATCAGTTTTATGTCCAATTTGAGTCCATAACATGATTCTTGTCTGTGAATCTTGTAATCTAACACGGCCTTCATTTGGTAATTTGCCTACTGAATTGCTTGCATAACTATTAATCAGAACTTATTACAAAATTAGTTGTAGCACAGGACTTCAAGTTTGGATTATATTTTATCAAGCATTTATGCTTTTCTTTGTTTTATCTGGTGCTAGTCAATGTATGGACTGGTGGAAACCAGTTATCTTTTGCTCTCGATTGGTGTTGGTTCATATTGCACCCCAGTTGGTGCATTTCATCTGCAAAAACAAAGAATCTGTATATTTTGTGTTTAACCGAACATAATTAGTTGTAACTTGTAAGGAGATGAGAAATGGAAGTGTCACCGGGATTTGATGAAATGTGAGTAAAATTAAGTTCAACTGCATTTATGTGAGACGAAACCAAATGCAGACATCAGAACTGTAGTCCCACTTGTATGCACCATTTTGAGATTTGCTGGGCAGTTTCTTGATGAAGCAAAAAGGGAAGTGGTTGTGGCATGTCATTTGGTTGGAAGAAAACGGTGGCATTCAGAGTAGTAGTACAAAATGAGGACATAAGTTATATTCTATTGATTTAGGTGATTCTGTGTTCCTTGTAATCTGACTTGCATTTATGATTGGTGTTGGAATGAACCATTAATCTATTCCAATAGGCAAAATGCCAAAATATACATATTATAAGTGTAGGTAAATATGCAAAGATTGCCTTATACAAGTGTAGTAAATATGCAAAGAACACCTTATACAAGAGATAAAAAACACTAAGTTTGGAGAGGTAGAAACTGTGCTGAGCTCTAGTCTGTGCCTTGGTGAAGAAATATGCTAATTAAAGCTCCGAAGACATATACTGAAGAACAATAACTTGGTCCTGCACCTGCGATCTTATGTACGAAGCATCTACTCCAATGTGCTTGGTGAGCTCATGCTTCACTGGATCTCGAGCAATGTTGATCGCACCAGTCCTATCTGATAAGAGGAGTCGGTGCAGAAGCCGAAACACCGAAATCCTCAAGTAGCCATCGGAGCCAAGCGATCTCAGTTGTCAACACCGCCATGGCTCGCAACTCAGCATCCACACTCGAATGGGAAACAACAGTATGCTCTATGGTCTTCTAGGCAATCAGAGAGGAACCAAGGAAAACACAATAGGCAGAAAGAGACTAGCGATCAAAAGGATTGCTAGCCTAGGTCGCATCAGAGTACGCTTGAAGCTACAGAGAGCTGGAGCGAGGAAAGCAAAGATGACGACTGATGGTCCCACGAAGATATCACAGAACATGAAGAAGGTGATTAAAGTGGAGCTGAGTGGGACTAGAAATAAACTGACTCAGAATGTGAACTAGTTGAGAAATGTTAGGTTGAGTGATTCCAAGGTAGACAAGGCCCCTGACAAGTTGGCGGTAGCGAGTGGGATCCTCAAGAGTCTCCCCATCAGTGGACCAAAGATGAACACTAAGCTTCATAGGAGTGCCCACCATGTTTTGATCAGTGAGACAAGCGTGAGTATGGATATCCTGAATGTACTTCTCCTAGGAGGGAAAGGTAGTAGCCCTTAGGTATAGAAATGACCTTAATTCCAAGGAAGTAATGAAGAGAACCAAAATTATACATCAAGAACTGCTTACTGAGACGTTTCTTCATAAAATCAATGTACTGAGAATCATCCCCAGTAATGATCATGTCATCCACATAGAGACGGAGGAGCGTCCGACCCCGAGGAGAGGTGTGTACAAAGAGGGTAGGGTCGTGATCACCGGCGGAGAAGCCGACAGCAGTGACAACAGAGAAGAAGCGGTCAAACCAAGTACGAGGCGCTTGCTTGAGCCCATAGAGAGAGCGACGAAGGCGATAAACCATATAATTAGGGACAATGTCCAGGGGAGGCTGCATGTATACCTCCTCACGCAGCTTGCCATGGAGAAAGCCATTCTTGACGTCTAGCTGAGAGATGGACCACAGTCAAACAGAGACCACAACAAGGAGAGTGCGAACAGTGGTCATGTGGGCGACAGGAGTGAAGGCCTCATTATAGTCACGACCATGCTCCAGCTGAAAGCAACACGTCACAAGACGAGCTTTGTAGCGCTCAAGAGAGCCATCCGAGCGGGTCTTGATCTTGTATATCCACTTGAACGTGATAGGAGTGATGCGCAGGTAAGGGCACAAGATCCCAAGTGCCAGTACGCTCCAAAGCAACAATCTCAACAAATATCATGAGTTGCCACTCAGGGTGAGCAGCAGCCTCACAGTAGGTCGTAGGCTCAAAAAGAGTTGCAACTGCGAAGCCGTATCGCTCAGGAGGCTTAATAGTGCGACGATCATGAAGATCGTATCTAAGAGAAGGTGTAGTAGGACTCAGCAAGGACAGAGAAGAACAGCTAGGAACAAGGCCCAGCAAAGACGGAGGCTCAACTGGAGAAGGAGTTGGCCGAGGATGGTGAGAGTAGTGCAGGGGAAAGGGGGATCTCAACAAAAGAACTGGAAGGAACCTCTGGAGGAGAGCTAGGAATAGGGCCTAGCAAAGACAGATGCTCAACTAGAGAAGGAGTTGGCTGAGGATGGCGAGAGTAGTGCAGGGGAAGGGGAATCTCAACAAAAGAGTTGGAAAGAAACTCTGGAGGAGAGGGAACAGGTGGAGTCGGAGGAGAGGGAAGCGAAGAAGGTGGAGGCGGAAGCGAAACATAAGTGGAAAACTGAGGGTCAGGAAAAGTCAGAAAGGAGATCAACTCGAGAATCTGAGTTGACAGTAGGGGGACAAACGTAGTAAGGCCAGGATCGTTGAAGGTGACATACCAAGATATCCTCATTCGGCGAGCAACAGAGTTGTAGCAGTCATAACCCTTATGCTAAATACTGTAACCAAGAAAAACACACTCAACTGACTGGGCAGTTAGCTTGGTGTCCTCACGAGGTGGAGTGACGAAGCAGATACAACTGAAACAGTGAAGGTAAATGTACTATGGAGCCCAACCATAGAGATGCTCGACAGGAGTAGAACCCTTAAAAGCAGTGGAAGACTGCATGTTGAGGAAAGCAGCAGTGGAGATAGCCTTAGCCTAGAAGTGAGGTGGAACAGAAGGGGAAAACATGAGAGCGCGAGCTGTCTCAAACAAGTGACGATGCTTACGCTCAGAGATACTGTTCTGAGCATGAGCACTAGGACGAGAGTACTGGGGAATAGTCTCCTGTTCAACGAGAAAGCGATGTAAAGCAGCAAATAGGTATTCACCATCAGAACCAGCACGAAAAATACGAATGACCGAATCAAACTGAGTGCAAACTATGGTGGCAAACATCTGGTAAATTGAGAGAACCTGACTGCGAGAGGATATGAAGTAGATCCAAGTATGACGATAATAATCATCAATAAAGATCACAGTGTCGATGACCCCTTTCGAAACGAAAGGAGCCAGACCCCAAATATCAGAGTGAACAAGATCAAAAGGACGAGTAGAAACAAAATCACTAGATGGATAAGTGAGTTGCAATTGCTTGCCAAGCTTGCAACCCATACAAGGTAAAGAGGTGTCACCAAAAAGAGACCCAAAAACACCAGGACCTACTAGTGACGACATATGCGATTCGTAGAGATGATCCAAACGATGGTGCCACTGAGCAAAGGAAGCAGTAGAGGACGCAACAAAAACAGAGGCAGATGTAGTGCCTAAAGACATTGCAAATCATGGCGCCGAGAGCTAGAACCATGCAGAGTCCCCATGCGGCGATCCTGGATCGGACTCAAGAATAACATGACAGTCGTGATCAGTGATCTGACCGGCCGACATAGGCTGCATAGTAATGTTGGGAACATGAGACTGTAGGAACATTAAAAGAGGAAGTGGAAAGGATGCCTCGGCCTGCAACAGGAAGAGAGGTACCATCTGCAGTCTGAACCATAGTTACTAGAAACACGGTTCGTCCGAATCGTGGTACGAGATTTGAGTTCGTACTTTGCTACTTTTTCTTCCAATTTCCACTATGAACACAAACCCTGTACCCTAAACCGGTTCAGGTTTGACGAATTCGGTTCGTGATTCACATAATTTTATAGCGAATATGGTAACTATAGTCTAAATAGTGGAAGGAAGAGCTGTGAGACTCACATATGTGAGGTGAGTAGACTCTGGTGTCATGTGAAAAGAAGCACTAGAGTCCAAGATCCACAGCGACAAGATACCGGACGAGAGGTGGTGGAGGCGATGAAGACTGCTGAAAAGTAAGAGCTAGATGAGCAGAGTCGCTCGTCTTTGACTCTAAGGACGAGCCGACACCGAGGTGCTGGAGCAGCGAGAGGAGCTGTTGCGTGATGTCACCGGAGGAGCCCTAGTGAAATTCTCGTTGCTCCCGTCAACGCATCCTTCCGCGGTCCGATCATGGTTGCGGCGGTGAAGGCCGGGGAGGGGAAGGGCTGGGGTGTGAGCGGGTTGGCGGAGTGGAAGTCGGTGTCACGGGCGGAGCGCGATGACGTTGCCTGGGTGTGTGGCCGCTAGGAACGCGGAGAGGAGTTCGTGGCGGTCGGCGGCCTCGCGCTCGAGCCGCTCGACGTGGGCCCGTAGTGCGATGGCCTTCACCTCGGCCTCGGCGAGCCACACACAGAGGGAGGTGGACACTCACGATGCTGACGCCCGGCCGGGCCGTGAGTCGGGAACCTCTACCCAACGTTGGGGGTACACCACGACCTGGGCCTGGCTCCTCGGGTGTAATTTCCACGCAAGCAGCAGCAGGTTCCAGTAGATGGATCGGCGACAACTTGATGAACAACATGCCAAGTCCTAGATAGTTCTCCCTCCTGTACGCACCGTGACGCACGGAATTAGAAAAGAGATCACAAGATCAGCTTGTGAACTCGACCAGCAAGATCAATCCTCACAGCAACTATGGACCGCAAGAAGAACTCACAAGAAAATAACACGATACTTGGTCGCCATAGGCGTTTTCGATTTTCTCAATAACTCAGCAAAACTTATCTAATCTCTACAAGGGCACGACTCCCAGCCTTTTATATGGCTGCACACACGCACATGACACGGCTTGGACCCTAAACACTACACGGACTCCTATAAAAAAACCAAAGCCGGTTTTCTTGAGAAACTCCTGCTGGAGTAGACTAACTAAAATAGCACACGCAGGTGCTTGTACTTAGAAACAAAAGGACATGGAAACTAAAATTCCAACTTGTTCTCAAATGGAAACTAAAAAAAATATGGACTATGATTCGGGCGTAGAGAAGGAAGTTACGCTAATAATAATAGACTGGGACCGAACTAACCAAGATATGCTTCCTTTCTTGTTCAATACCTGGCCCATTCCTAGTTTCGTCCTGTTGCATACGTACGGCGCCAAACCTCTTCTCAGGTGTACTTGTTCCATGCATGGCTATACCTCCATGTATCATGCCAACTCCTGCTTTCCGCGCCACATGCTTGTGCGCGTCCACACCACCTCCATGCACCGGCGCACACCCAGCGCTACACGCAGAATGTAACACATGCCGCCCATGCAATCCATGCACACACACAACATCCCCACGGTAGGCTAGGCCTTTCCTTTGGTGCTTTGTTGGCCACGACACACAATCACTTGAAGCTAGCTTTCTTTCTTGTTGCAAAACAACACCAACAGGAGGATTAGAAACAGCTTATGGTTTAGAAACGCAAGCCAATGTAGTTGCAGCAGCGGGCACCGTATCACCGAGCGTCAGGGCGGCCTGGAGCAGAGTATCCTGAGCCCGGGCTTTGGGGTGGCGCGGATCCGGATTCCGGGAGGGAGCTCGGGGGCGCGGCAGCATTGATCTGTAGCCCAGTCGTCGGGGCGGCCCGAAGCAGAGGAGGTCGAGGCGGAGAAGAAGGCTCGGGTGTTGGGGTGGTCCAAGAGCAGAGGAAGGCGCTGGGAGTAGTGGAGGGAGGGAGGCGGTGGTGAACAGTTGATAGGGTTGGTGAGTGGAAAGAGAGAGTCATAGGCTCTGATACCATGTTGGAATGAACCGATGATAAACTCTAATGGGCCAAAGGCCAAAATATAAATGTTACAAGTGTAGGTAAATATGTAAAGAACGCCCTGTGTAAGAGACATATCTAACAATTTGATCTGACTTAAATGCATTTGGCTTGAACTTTAAACCAAGGTCCATTAGGTCATCCTATACCGAACTCAGTTCAAATTAAGTGGAAGTAATTTCCATATCTAAATGCATAGGTGGACATAGTTTTCCTGCCATGTTTATCTGAGAATGTAGGGAATTGTTTGCTGATCAATGGATCATTTCATTGTTTAAAATGTGTAGCAAAAAGTACCTGCCCTTTATAAAGATCCGAGTCTTTTTTTGGCCTTATGCTACACATTCTCAACAGGCTCAATTGTTGTACAATATGTCGATAACTTGCATATTTTTATCATTAAATCTAATTTGTGATATTTTCTTTCTAATTCTTGTTGCAAACACTTCGGAATATGTAATGCATATAGCAGACATTTGTCATCTTATTGATAATACACTGTTGAAAATTAGTTGCTCCTATTACTGCATATTTTACTTCTTCAGGCACTCAATGTCTGTTCAGTGCTAATGTCCAATTTGCTAGTCTTCACTGTTGGTCCTTATCATCGTTTGGACTTTATTTTTATCATGTGAGTCAATGAGAATTCTATATTTGTATTTCAGATAAAGGAAAGTTTACAGGAAAGAATATTCAGATTTCAGACTGAACGCTGGACGGTACCATGGACTGGAGAAACCATTGCTCAGGTTTGTTCCTGTCCATTTTCTGATGTGCTCCTTTGCCTATTGCCATAGTACTCTCTGGCAGCTTGTTATTGCTATAATCGAATTTTGTAAAAATGGCATTTTGTACTTTAAATGGCATGCTGCATAGATATAATGCACGTTGAATATTGGTATGCTGTAGTAATTGTAACATGCAGTGTGGAATGTGCTGTGGAGGTATAGTCCAAAATTCTGATTCCAACGTTGCATTTATTTGTTCAACTATTCTTTTTGTAGGCTGTAGCAGATTTTATAACAATATATTTCCATATATTTTTTATCTACTACAATTGACTGTTTAATACTTCCATTCGTGTAGCATATTTAGTTATGATATGCCCCTCTAAAAAAACGGTTATGATGTATATGCTAGCAAGATATGTACACATAATAGAAAGGAATGACGGATGGCTTATCACTAGAGGTCTCATTTAACTCTATGTTCTCACAGGGAATAAATTGGTTATTGGTTGTTGATAAGTTAAACCGGGGATGTTGATTGAATCTAATGATCTCTTAGCAGTTTAAAACTCAGATATACTTTCTGAATACAGGTCATGATTTTATGGATTGCCACATTTTGGTTTGTGGGTTCCTGGATAGTGCCATTCTTGGCTCATGCTGCTGGCTTTAGCAAGGAAACACTGACGCACAGGGGCCAAGCATTATATAGCCTCTTGACAGACATAACTGAAGGCCTTGCTGGGATTGCTATCCTTCACCAATGTCTTGGTAGATTCCGTCCCCTTCCTCCAGGCTGGTTTGAGTTCAATTTAAAGGGCAGATGGCATTGGGATGTAGCGTTGGGGTGCCTGTTATTCCCACTGGTTAATTTGCTTTCTCACATCAACATCAACCTAGTTCCAATGTCATCCGGGCCGGTTGTCGGGGTCTCCAGTGTAGAACAATCCATTGTGGCCCGTGATCCAGTGGCAATGGCCTTATATGCTGTGGTAGTCACTGTATGTGCACCTATATGGGAAGAGATTGTATTCCGTGGTTTCCTTCTCCCATCTCTAACACGATACATGTCTCTCCCATGGTCAATCCTGGTAAGTGCTGCAGCTTTTGCGCTGGCGCACTTCAACGCACAGAGGGTGATGCCTTTGATTTTTCTTGGGGTTGTGATGGGAGGAGTCTTTGCAAGATCGCGTAACTTATTGGCATCGATGGTGCTGCATAGCCTGTGGAACGGTTTTGTGTTCTTGGATTTGATGAAGTGAGCTATGTTGATATTGTTGTTCAGCTTTTGACATCTACGGTGGAGTCTCCTCTTCTGTTTTCATTTTGCATGGAGACGATAGGAGCTATTTTATTCATGACACGGGGTGGTGATCAGATGTTTGTGTGGAAGAAATCATGTAGAGTAACGAGAAAAGGCGCAGTTGCGCGCTCTTAGTGCAACAGAATAGACAGCAGAATACCGCTTTTCAAATATTTTTGTTTAGCTTGTACCCACCCAGAAGCATCTTTGTTGCTTCCATGTAAATTATATACGCATGAGAATAATTGCCTCATCGTGTATATAATTCCCCATTCATATTTAATGGTGTATTTGTTTCCTCGGTCTTGTCTGATGACTTACCAAGAAGGCCTGTCCGCCTTCTACAATTTTTTCGTCCATTCCATCAAATAAACTGTGCAGAATTCCAAATTCCAGAGGAATTGCTTCCTGTTTACTTTTGATGTTGTGAACAAATTGTTTACCTGAACGTGAATGAACATTTGCAATGTTGTGCCTGCCATGTGTGTGCTCTGGCAAGTCACTGTGTGAGCAGCTGGGCCGATCATTTTCTCAAGATCATCTAACTAACTAAAAATGGTTCTTTCTTATGCTCGTAGAATGCTATCTTAGACAGTATAGTGATATATCATATCTGATGAAGTACCATTGTTGGTAAAAGAATTTTCTAGTTTTTCTAAAAACTTTGTATGGTCTTCACGATCCAATTTTGATAATCAGTTTTTATCGTTATATGTTTATGAAACCTGTAAAAGAGTAAAATCATGAGAGCATTTTCTACGACAGATCTACTCTGTGATTTTAATGTAGCAACTCTAAATGTTTAGAAACATATATATTGGGGATAACAATTTGTGAGTGTTGGGAACACGTTTTATAAAATCGGCAAACAATCACCGTCTCTCTTTTTGGATGGAGTGGTAGGCAATGAACGGAAGAAATGAATTAATTCGTCAGAAATTTTGGTTGATGCTACAAAGAGGTGAGCAACTGTAGCAAGGCCTTAGGACTGAATCATTTGACTCCAACTGCCAATCTGATTCTCCCTTTTCAGCCAATCTGATTCCGATGGATTCTTTCCTGCCTCGGTAATCAAGCGGCAATTTTTAGTCGCCATTGCCTGCGTGCCTGCCTGCTCCCATGTGAAAGGTCGTCGCACGGTACACATTGCACAGCACAACGTGGGATCATGTTAGTTTGTTAGTATTGACAGATTACGAACAAGAACAGTTGCTTTTGTGAATTTGTACTAGCTGCCGCATTTTCGCTGGTCCTGAAGTCCTATAAAAGACAACTAGTACCTACAGCTCAATTTTCCTCGACTCCAGCGATTCAAAAACCAGTAGTTAAACCTACCTAGATCATACGTCTCAACCTGGATGACCTGGCTCATCTGCCTAAGCCGTGTCATCCATATAATGAACACACTCTATGGAATATCTCTAGAACAATGGTACGAGTTAATGATACATTTGGATCCGGATCATACGTCTCAATACTTTGCTCAAATTGAAACCTTCTTCACCAATGGTACGCCCAGGCCATATCATCCGCCTATCAACTTATCCAAAAACAACCACTAAGGGGAGATGATAAGTCTCAAAGGTACGCTGCAACCTTGATGATACGCCTCAGTATAAAATACCATGGGCACGAAAAACACCATCTCTAGACTAATGGCACATCTCAATGGTACGGGTTGGCTGGGATTATCGGTCTCTATGTAAATTTCCAAAAAAACACAGAAAATACTCTATCTGGATCACGGTTAAGAAAACCGGTACCGGCGCAATTACCGGCCGGCGGCCGGTACCGGTAACCGGCCGGTTACCGGTTTTTCCCAGTTGAATTTCGTTAAATTTGGCTTAAAAATCAATCAAAATTCAAAATTCAAAATTTGAATTTGCAAACTCCGGAAAAACTAGCCGGGATTTCAAATCCCATACCACCGATAAACCTAGGTTCTGCACGCAGAATCATGGTTATCGTTACTCACGCAGAATCGCCACGTGATTCTGGCCGGTATTTCAATCCATGATCTGGATAGATGGTACGTCTGGCCGGATAGTCCACCTATATTGATTTTTCTGACTGAGTTGAATTTTGATCCAAACTTTGAAATTATCGGAACCAAAACTTAGTTTTTGGCACTTTAACTAGAACTGAGCTAGAAAGATCTAGTGTGCACAACAACTAGGTACCAACCTAACCAAGCTCAAGCTATTAGCCTTGAACCCCCCTTAATAGTATTACCAAAGCAAAAATAATAACCTATCAACTAAAATGATCTATACTCGACTCCTTAGATCATTTCTAGCCACAAGGTCCTTAATTTCATGAAGAACATGCTTTGCCATCATTTGCGTACATAGGGATCCATAAAGTCCAAGAACAACCTATATTCATCATTAAGACCTAACTTATCTTAATCACACTCAAACCAAAGTTAGTCTTAATGATTTAGGAATCATTAATCACCAAAACCACATAATCAACGGATTAGGGGCTTAGATGCTTACAATCTTCTTTCTTGTGATTGATGAGCACCAAACCAACACAAGGGTAATATTGAATTGATAAGGCGCAACATGATACAAACTAGCATTGATCCAAGATAAGCAATAAGGCATATGATAAAGCATAAAAGAAGTAGTAGGCACATATGAGCAAAATATAATATATGACTTGAAGGCATACAAGTTCTAAACAATATACAGCATAGGCCCCCCTAAATTCATTCATATGAAACAAGTGGACTTCAAATGACGCAAACATGAAGATAAACATGAAATTGCAAGCACAGAGTATATAGGTACCCAAAACAGAGTCACATGTACACAAGATACAAGAAGGAATGATCAAGTACATGGCTCAAAAACTCAAAAAGAAGTCCTAACCCTGCCTAACCAACTCTCTCACACCTACAATCTCCCCCTTTAGCATGAATTAAGCACAAAAAGGGAAAGTACTACTCAGCGTCGGGTGGAGGAGAAGGCCCTCTTGACGTAGCACGAGGACAAAAGCTCGAAATGTGAATCGGCACCCGGAGAGACGACTGGAGCGTCGGAGTCGCTGGGGATCGACGCGGCCGCGGTGTCAATAGCAGTGTCGATTTTGTTGTCGTCGATCTACACTGGAGCTAAAAAAGCTGGAGGGGGTGCTGGTGCTGCAGGCTGGGCAGTGGAGGTGGAAGTGACTATCTTGAGACCTGGATCTGTTGATTAATCCTGGGTGCTAATTTTTTTTGTGTTTATTGTTTTACGTTCTTTGCATGTGGTTAGTAATTAACGTGCAGCACTAGTGGGCACCAATTAGTAGCGTCGTTGTATTAGTGTTTTAGTTTTTGTGCCAGCCGGAAATGTTTGCATGAGGTGTTGCTTGGAGTTGCAAGTCGTTGTATTAGTGTTTTAGTTTTTGTGTCAGCTGTAAATGTTTGCATGAGGTGTTGCTTGGAGTTGCAAGTCGTTGTATTAGTGTTTTAGTTTTTGTGTCAGCTGTACAAACGTGCATGTACATTGCAGCACTAGTGGGCACATTAAGAGCAGGTCATGGGACAGTTCATTAAAAGCACGTTCGGCATGAAACGTGCATGAAGGAGTTAGTGGCATATCATTAAGCTTGTAAATGTAGTGAGTGTCTCTTGATCAGTATAAAATGAGAAGAAAAATTAGAAAAGGCCGTGCAGTTTGGTAGCACCAAAAACTATTGTCTTCTGATTTGTTGTCCATAGTGCGTGTGTGTGTTCTCGTGTCCAGGCATTTGAGCGTTCGCCTGAATAGACACCGACGAGCAGGCTGACAATTGGTATCAGAGCTTCGTGCTCTCCTGCCTGTGAAGATGTCGCGCGACGGTTCACGTTCTCCTACCAGGTCTTCTCCGGTGCAAGGTGACGACAACACTACTCGCATGATCAATCTCGGCGGTAATGGCGATCGCGAGATTGGATCCGACAGCAACGGCGACCAAGAGAGTGTGGTGCAGTGGGTGGTAAGGGAGACGACGGGATCGGTGATCTACCCAACACTGACGCAGACGAACTACACCAACTGGGCCCTTATGATGAGGGTGAACCTGCAGGCACAAGGCCTGTGGGAGGCAATCACACCTGGCAACGCCGACTACCGCGACGACAGACTGACGCTATCCGCCATCCTCCGTGCTATGTCGCCGGACATGCTATCCACGTTGGCGGTGAAAGACACAACCAATCAGGCGTGGGACGCTGTGAAGACGACACGGATGGGCGTCGAGCGCATTCGCGAGGTGAATGCACAGAAGCTTCGCAAGGAATTCGAGGATATCGAATTCATGGATGGTGAGTCGGTGGACGACTTCTCCATGAGGATCACAGGACTTGTCAACAATCTCTGGATCCTAGGCGACACGTTGGAAGAAGAACAGGTAGTCAAGAAATTCCTTCGTGTTGTGCCACCCATGTATACACAAGTGACAATCTCGATCGAAATACTGCTTGACTTGAGCATGTTGTCGATCGAAGAGCTCACCGGCCGGCTTCGATCAGTGGAGCAGCGCTATGCGTGCGATGACTCGAGAGGCTCCGGTGGGCGTCTGCTGCTCACTGAAGAGGAGTGGCTCACACGCGCAAAGAAGAGGGAGCAAGGCGATGGCTCCTTAGGTGGTGACAACCGTTACCATCGCAAGCCACGTGACCATGGGCGAGGCAAAGGCGGGCACAACGGCAAGGACGGTGATCCGTCCAGTGTCGGTCGTGACATGTCGCAGGTTCAGTGCTACAACTGCAACAAGTATGTGCATTACTCGAGAGACTGCCGCAAGTGCACCAAGCAAGTTAATATGACACAGGTTGACGACAACAACGATGAACCTACGCTTCTCATGGCGCAAGTGTGTGTGCTCACTGAGGTTTCTGTAGGTGTAGGCACTAACGTGGTGCATGCGCAGGTGCATCTAGGGCGCGAGAAGGATGCCCATGACGACACTTGGTACCTGGACACCGGTGCAAGCAATCATATATTCGGGTGCCAAGCAAGCTTCACGGTGATGGACAAGAGCATCACCGGATCCGTTAAGTTCGGCGACGGTTCGGTGATGGATATTTGCGGGCATGACACCGTCCTATTCACAACAACATAGTGAGTCTCGGGCAACTCGACGAGAACGGCTACCAGACGCTCATCCAGGACGGCATGCTCACGATCCGTGACCGGCAGCGTTGCATACTTGCTCGGGTAAACCGCACTCGCAACCGGCTCTATGTACTCACCTTTAGCATTGCACAACCGGTCTGCCTGTCCGGTGGCGCGCGGCGACACGGCGGAGTGCAAGCGGCCAAGGGACTCATGCGCGACAATGACGCCGCGACACGCAACGGTTCGGCGTGGCGGCGTAAAGCGGAGGCGCACGAGCGCGCGAACGGCAGCTCCGGCGGCGACGACGGCTCAGCAAAGGCGCCAGCGATGGGGCAGCGGTGGCAGCTGCGGGGTTTATGCGAGGCGCCGCGAGTGGCGGCACATGGTGGGCAGTGGGACCGGCGGCGGCGGCTTCGGCCCATGGATCGCGTGGCGAGGCTCTAGGCGCGGCAATGCGTTGGCACGGCCTTGGGCGCACGCAGGCGTGAGGCGCAGTGGTTGCGCAAACGCATGACACGACGTCAGGCCGATGGCCAGCGGCATAGGCGTGGCGCGAAGGGCGCGACAAGTGACATGACACGATGTCAGGCCGATGGCCAGCGGCACAGGCGTGGCGCGAAGGGCGCGACAAGTGATGCAACGAGTGGTGCGGGAGGCCTCGCGGCGACGCGGTTGGTGCGAGCGGCCTGTTGGGTGCACATGGGTGGCCAGTGAGATCCAGCGTCAGGCCGGTAGTGCCGCACATTAGAGTGCACGCATGACACGTGGCCGGTGGCATGCCACGTTCGACTCACGGTGCCTCCACAGTTGGGGTGCGACACCAGGCGGCGCACCACAGTCAAGTATATACTCCGGCACATTGCTAGTGCCGGCCACTGAAGGTGTGTTGAAAACAAGAACTCAGCCTCTGCTGAAGTGCCGGCCACTGAAGGTGCGTCGAAAACAAGATCTCGGATCGACAAAGCACCAACTGTCTCAGTGGGAGCTGCTGCTGTTGGAGGCTCAACGACCGCCTGACTCTAAGGAATTGGAGCTATAGTCTGAGGAGTCCGTGCTGGTGCCTGAGAAGATGGAGGAGTGCCATGTGGACGACCACGAACTCTAGGATCCTCTCCACAAGTCCTCAAAACTTCCCTTATATATGTCTATACGCTGTTCATCTGGTCATTGAGCATATAGATAGCTCTGTCAGCGTTGTCCTGACGCTCTTTTACAATCCCAGTTGCCTCCTGAAATCAGCAGAAAATACGAAGGTGAAATCCCTCAAAAGATTGTACTCTGTGTTAAGTCTCCTGCCACCTCTGAGAGTTGGCAATGTTGTGCCTTCTTTTTAGCATATTTTGAGTGTTGAGATTGCCAGTAAGAACAAGTCATGCAAACTGTCAGTAGGAACAAGTCATGCAAAGACCTTTAACTTTCCCATACATTTGCTTTTCCAGATCCACTTGAAAGTCTTCGGAGGATTGATGGAATGAAAATAGTGAGCATAAAATCTACTCGAAGAGTATTTTTGAATTACCCCAGATATAATTCCAGGAATCTGAAGTGTCAGGGTTGATTGCAACTTCTTCAAGTGTCAGGGTGAATATCCTCAGTAGACAGGTAATGATGAACATATATATCTTGATCTTTTGCAAAAGATAAAAGACGTGGATATTTGTGGCAAAAAAGAAAACCATTCCAAATATATTTCCAAAATGGCAAAGTTTGTCCTAAACCGAGAGAGCCAGTCGAAATGCCTTTGAAATCAGTAACAAAGCTCATAACATCTCTCCACCAAAATGACCCACAATCATTAACTGCATGTGGGACTCCGTTATTGTAGTAAGTAGTCCAGGTCAACTTCACCCAGGGCAGATCATGATTATTAAAGAATTTATGCAAATTCTTCATAAGAAGAGCTTTATTCTGAAGTTCTAAATTGATCAAGCCTAATCCACCTTTATTTTTTGGCTTGCACACCATACTACATGCTGCTAACTATTTGCTCTTTACCTTGTAAATCCGAGGAGCCTCTCCAAACATAATGCCTCCTTGCTCTGTCAATATGATCAAGAATTGATTTGGGGACCTTAATTGAACACATGTAGTATGTTGGAAGTGAAGAAAGTACAGAGTTCACAATGGTGAGCCATCCTCCATTGGATAAAAGGCAGCCATGCTGGACAATTTGTGTTCAACTCTAGTCACTAATGGTGAACAGTGTTTTACTGAACGCCTTGTGGTGCCTAAAGGAAGCCCCAAATAAGTGAAAGGCATTGATCCAATTTTGCATTCTAGGACAGCTGTTAGAGAGGCCATTTTAACAGTTGAAACATTGATTGGCATGATGGACGATTTCTGGAAGTTAACCTTGAGATCCGTGGAGGAGGTGAAGGTATGCAAAAGACTTTTAATCTTCTCAACTTGAGCTTCGCAAGCTGGAAGAACAATCAAAGTGTCATCGGCATATTGAATTATAGGAAAGTAATCATCAGTATAATTAATTGGCTTCTGAAGATCCCTTTAGCGGAAAGCATCATTGATTATACATTGAAGAAGATTCGCTGTTGGACCCCGGGCTTTGAATACCCGAAGCCTGAGTGCACCATACTAGTCCCATGATCAGTAGTGTAACACCCTGACCCAAAATCGGCTCAATGCCCAGCCCACCGTGGGCGGACCCGCCATACATAGCACCCCACTTACACTTTCGTCCTCGCTTCGTGTAAAAGGGTTAACCCGGAGGTGCTACGTTTGGATCCAACAGGCATTATATACTACTACAACTCATTGAGGCAAGCAATGTGGGACTAATCCCACCACACAACTCCTTATGGGCCACATGGGCCATGCTATAAGCAGGCTGGGGTATTACACTCACCCCCCTTAAGGGCTGACGCCCTCGGCAGCATACCGCATACGCGGCAAATGCCCAGAACCACCCCCCAGACACGTCCGTAAGGCCCAAAGGTCGCAAGACATATGCCATGCCATGTGTCCACTCCGGGCCCACATGGGCCATGCGCCATATGCCCGCGCCCCTGTCCCGCATGCGCCCGTGCAGCGAAGGTTGATGCTCTGATACCATCTGTAACACCCTGACCCAAAATCGGCTCAATGCCCAGCCCACCGTGGGCGGACCCGCCATACATAGCACCCCACTTACACTTTCGTCCTCGCTTCGTGTAAAAGGGTTAACCCGGAGGTGCTACGTTTGGATCCAACAGGCATTATATACTACTACAACTCATTGAGGCAAGCAATGTGGGACTAATCCCACCACACAACTCCTTATGGGCCACATGGGCCATGCTATAAGCAGGCCGGGGTATTACAAGTAGCTAGTATACACATCTACAACATTGATAATCACATTAATACATATTTCATACATACAACACGATTACAAAAGGACTTAACCTTAAATGATACATAGCAAATTTACATTTCAAAGGCCGACCAGCCAAATAAAACTCAAGTAACAATATAGTGCAGCAGAAAGCACAGTAAATAAACCAAAATGGCCTAGCAGTATGCTCCATTCAATTCCGTAAGCAATCGACAAGGACTAAGCCCTAGAAAGACCCGTCGTTGTACCCGCCAAGAAGTGGTTCTTCCTCATACTTTGAACAACAATTTAAACAAGATTGAGCATATTGTATACTCAACAAGACTTGTAGTGTATCACAATATATTATAAATGCAAGGATTATCAAATAATATGGCTCTATGCTTATTTGCAATATCAATAAGTAGTATTTTGCAACGGAAGTTTAAAGAGCAGTTAACTGATGAAGGAACAACAAGTAGGTAACTTAATAAATAATAAATCACAACCCTCCTCAGCTGGGATGAACATTTCTTTCTCAGCCATAGACATGGCACTCAAGTTAAACAACATCAAACCATCCCATTCTTTCCTCGACAAAACCGTTTTTGAGAAAGTAGAGGCTATATCCAATGAGGCGACATTAAGCATGCTCATGACCACGAGTACGACTATTTAAATAGATTTATACTATGCAGAGGTGTAGAACTTTACCCACAGTATATCAGTTGTCTAGTTTGTCCAGCATCCGTCGATGCCACCACAAACAACATGCTAATATGCAGTCTAGAGTCCATGACGAAGTCTTTACATCACTTAGTCCTAACCTTGCACTAGCCCGGTGAATGATAACCCTCACTTCGATCCTAGGTACCCCCTGTCAAAGTGAGGCATTCACCATTTTATCGGAAGGCTTTGGTCCCAACACCTCGGTGAAGGGAGCACCTTCGAGCAAGCCTACCTAGTCATGCTCATACTACTACGGCCTACTAGCGTTGAAGGCTAGTTTTTGACGACTTAATTAGCTAAGGCCATCCCATATCGACACATGTGGTTGTACGCTTAGACTTAGATATGATTCATCGTTGTTCGGCCCTTAATTGACCCGAGCAAAGATCTCCCCTATCTACATGCGACAAACCCTCTCATATTCATTAGTTCATATTATAACTCGCCCGAGTCGTAATCTAGGGTTTTCATTTTTATTTTTATACAAAATCAACATAGGCAACCCCTCTGGACTAACATTTCAAAATCTCCCAAATGTATAATCAACATTTCATCCATTTTCCAAATTGGGTAAAATTGGAGCCCGGCTAAGCATTTATGTGATATGCGCACTTGAAATACCCAAATTGACATCATCTATTGCCTAAATCATACCCTAAAGGCTACAATAGTAAGGATACCAATATTTCAAGGATGATCATGTATTGAATAGGAATTTGACTATCGATACATGCAAATATAACAATTTTTACTCAAACTTACACACATGCATAATAGAATTTGTAAAAGAAATACAGTAATTGAAATAATGGGATCAACATGGTCAAAGGGGGTGCTTGCCTTGCTTTGGTTTCTTAGAGAGTGAGGTCACTTGATCGTAGTTAAACTCGCTTGCGAATTCTGACGTCTATTCGAAAGAACCGAGAATAAATCACAAATGATAAAATAAATTCAAATATTTTTTTGCATATTCATACAGAGCATGATTTTAGATGAATTTAGAAAATAATTCATTTAATTCAGAGTTCGTATGCAAAAATTATAACCATTTGAATTTACTCGGGTTATAAAATCGCTGAAAAGGAAAAAAAAAACAACATTTCATGCTAACAGATATTCGGGCATCTGAAACTAACTTCTTTCGTTATCCCTAACTCACGAACTTTCTCGGACTTAGTAATCCACGATAAATCCTCTAATTTGATCCAATATATTATGCATGGGCTACTCCACCTTCACCAATTAGGGTTACTCAACATGCACAACCTTATGTATCTAGTCATCCCATAATAATTTACTTAACCGATTCTTAGGTGTCAAATCCAATCACATGCATCACACTCTTCGATCATATTCTCATAGCTTGATCTAAATCCTGCACTTTCATCTACTAGGTATATTCAAAGTAGTCAAATAATGCCCAGACTCACGATCTTCCATCTATACAATTCTTGTGGTAATTGTACGGAATCCACCAAATTAAGGGCATATGACCATGACTAAATCCATCAATTATTCTCTATTAGGCTATTTAAACTAATACTGCCAATCTAGCTCTACTAGTCTCACCTCGGCAAACCATAATCACATACACTAGAATTTCCACACGATCGAGGTTTATTTGACCAACCGACACCTAATGAGCTTTACAATTTAATTGCACGTCTAACATTTAATATCTCACTAATCGATCAACTTATATTCATATCACCGAACTAGTTGTGTACGACATCCTCCAATCCAATCATACATGTGCCTCCATAATCAACTTATAATCATCCATCTACTAATCCAATTGAAGGCACAATTCCATCAACTCAGCACATATGACTTATCTACTAATTACGTGGTAATCCAAATAATTATCCGTATTCAAATAATCCAATTCTAGCATCTGACTCACATAACTATTACTTAAATCATCCAACCAATTTTCTCATGAGATTCAACCTTCATATCCCATCAAATATCATCACATGAACTAGCCATCAAGTAATCAATTATAAAATCTTTATACATCCTAAATCCTAAAATCACTAATCCAACATGTGGGAAAAGCTCCAATCAATTAAACATCCAAAGATCAACACCAATTTCCACGTGACTCCAAAATAATATCATCCGATCAAATAATCCAATAATATATTTAATTCAACATCCACCGATCGAGAAAACATATTCTGCTACAACAATCTAATTATTCGCACCCATTAATATAACATCACATGATCACACCTACGCACAATTAAGACAAAACCCAGGAGTTATACCGGTTCTAGGATATCGAGCGTATTTTACACTAAACATGCATAAATATGAAATGATTATGATGATAATGCGACATGCATAACAAAATATCATAATTGCGGAAACGCGGAAGCCACTAAAGTTTTACCGCGGCACTAGGAGTGCGACCACCACCGGACATCACCTTCTTGGTCACTCCACCGGTTTCGCGCCCTTCTCGTCCACTCACCTGTGTCCATCGAATTCACTGCAGAGCCCGTGCCCATGCCTTTTCTTCTATTATTCCATTTTTTCTTTTCCTTTCTCTTTTTCTTCTTCTTTTCTTTTGTTCCTTTCTCTTTTTTTTTTCTCTCTGGCCGGCATCCTACTTTCTTCCTTCCTCTTCTTTCTTTCTTTTCCCCTTCTCTCTTACTTCTCTTCAGAACTCCTTTCTATTCCACCGGTGGCTCCTCCACCGAATCCTTCTTGCTCCGGCTGAACGGATCTAGCCGGGCCACCGCCTCTCCACCGTCGGGCCGCCACTGCAGCACCGCGCCTCGGCCTCGCTCTCTTGGTCCCGCGCCGCATTGGTGCCGCCACGCTAGCCCCACACCGGGTCCTCACCGGCCTTCGCGTCGACACCACCTCTACTCGCTTGGGCCGTCGCGTCATCGCGTGTTGGGCCACGATCGCTCTGCCGCCGCACCCTCGCCTGGGCGCCGCGCCAATGTGCTACCACCACGCCTCGGCGCCAAGGGCTCGCCGCTTCCAAGTCGGCACCTGCGCCGTGCCTCGTCCTCGTCACCAGCTTCCTGAGCCGCATGCGTGCACGGCTCCTGCTGCATGCATGTTTGTCCGCCAGCCGCATCCTCGCCTTGGCGCTATCTTCTGCATGCACCGCTGGGCCATGCCACGTCTCCACACTCAGCTCAGCCTTGGAGCCGCATCACCGAGCCGTCGTCGGTAACGCGCGAAGCCACACCGCGCCGTGTGCTGCGCCACTCACGACGTCTCAACGACGTCATCACCAAGACTTCACTGCATTGAAGCCACCTTCTCCACGCTGCGCCGCCGCATGCATGCGGTGCCTTCGGCTCAGCTGCCTCTGCATGCGCCGCTGCCGGCACACACGAAGATGCCCGGCCCCGCCACTGCCATCGCTGCGTGCCCAGCATCACTCATCGACGCCTGGCTGGAGCAAGCCACGACGCCACTGCTCTCCTCTCCTTCTTCTTGGCCGCACCGAGCCATCGCCGATCGAACACCCTCTACTTCTTCCTCCCCTCTTCTTCCGAAATGCCTGGACTATCTTGCATGCGGGAACCGGTTGCGAAAGTGTAACACTCTCGAGACAACGAACACGTGGTATAACATGCATTGGGGAATTTTTTGATTTTGGTTGGGATCGGGAGGAGAGAAGATGAGATGAAATTGCTCATGTTTTGGGAAGAACAGAGCTTGGGGGAAGGAATGGCAGTGGAGTGGATCGGCTGGGGGTGGATGGCAGTGGAAGGGTTTTCTTTTTGTATGCTGAAAAATAAATGACAGTGTAGGTGGGGAAAGGATGGGGCATGCAGTGTCTACTCTCGGTCGAACCAGAGGACAGAGCGACGATAGGAATGCATGTACGACTACATGATTTTTAATGCATGCGGAAACACGATAACAATTTAATTTAAATTTATGCAAACACTTTTCAAACAATCCGATTTAACTTTAAATACAACCTTTTAATTAATTCGATTTGATTTTAAAATCAATCTTTTACTTAAACACAGGAAAACTTTAAAACACGTTTAAATAATTATTAGATCATCAAATTAAATATTATCACTCCTATTTTGAAAATCAGGGTGATACATCCGTGGCCGAAACAAATAAGAGAGGGGATAAAGGGTCTCCTTGTTGAACGCCTCTTTTACAATTCAAGGTTTGGCCAGGGACTCCATTTAGCAAAATTGATGAATGTCCTGATAAAAGAATCATAGAGATACAAGAGACCCACTTTTCATTGAAACCCAAATGTCTCATCATTTCAATAATGGCCACATGCTCAACCGTGTCAAAAGCTTTATCAAAATCAAGCTTCAAAAGCACTATCTCTCTCTTGCTTTCGTGACATTGATGAATGAATTAAAAAAACCAAGCAAGACAATCTTGGATTGTTCTATCCTTTAAAGACCCGTATTGATTTTGATGAATTAATTTGAGGATGACATTTTGCAATCTATCGGCCAAAAGCTTTGTGAGCCCCTTAAAATAAGAATTAACAAAGAAGATTGGCCCAAAATAATTTGGGGTTTCAGGGCATGTCTCTTTTGGTACAAGAGTGATAAAGGAACCATTAATAATTCTCAAGTCTAATTGACCAGTGAAAAAGTCTTGGCAGAGAGCATAGAAATCACCTGAGATAATATCCCAACAACTTTTTAGGAACATCACATCGAAACCATTAGGGCCAGGAGATTTATCTAGAGGCATAATCTTTACTACATGGTCTATCTCTTCTTTTGTAAATGGTGCAGTGAGAACATCTGGGCCCTCCACTCTTAAAATCAAATCCGACAAGTTTAGTTGAATGTTGCTAATAAAGGATACTCCCATTCGATCTCGGAAAACCTGCCTAAAAACAACAGCCTTACTATTATGATCTGAAACAACTCTACCATCAGCTAAGAGAATTTGAGGAATTTCATTCTGTCAAAATCTGTCAGTAGCCATGGCACGAAAGAATTTGGTATTTTCATCCCAAAACTTAACCCATCGAATAGTGCATCTTTTTTCCCCAATAAATTTGTTTATACTTCAGTAAGCAGTGGAGGTGTCTTTTAATGATGATTCGGAAATTCAACTCTATTACGGAATTATTTCATTACAATTCTCAATCAGCCAAGACAGACCAGAGATATTCTTGCTCCAAAGCTTCAGTCCTCTCCTCAAGTTTTCCAAGGCAGAAATTGTTATCGCACTATTAGAGGCCCAAACAGGTAGATTCTAGTAAAAAAGAACAATGTCCCGAAAGACCGGATGCTGCACCCAATAATTTTCAAAGCGAAAGATTTTCACTCGAGGAAACTGGTGCCAATACTTACTACACAGGGAACATGATCATAAATATTTTTTTGTAAGAGCTGAGACCTCTGAATTAGGGTAGGTAATGGTCCAATTGTTTGTTGTGAAAAACCAATCAAGTTGTTCCAGGAGTGGATTGTCGGGACTCAAATATGTAAATCTGGTCCATTTTATGTATAATGCACTAGTCTATGATCACGCACAAGGAGAAAATATGAATAAATGATTAATTTGATTAATAAATAACGGTTGTGACCTTATGATCGAGTTTACACTTATTAAGCTACGCAGGGTTGACACTAAATAAAGATACAGCAGCGGGACGGAAATAACTCCAGCGAAAACTCATCGACTTGCTACAGACAACAGACTGAGATCAAGACCTATCGATCACACTCCTCGTAAAACTCCCCGTCAAAGCAAAGGAGACTCTTCCACTTTTGCTGAATGATTGCAGTAAGATTGAGTACTCCGAGTAATCAACAAGTTGTACCACATAATGCAATTATAGATGATGACTTATTCAAAAGGAAATGGCTTCTATAGTTATTTTTGCAAAAGTGACACTTGCAATTGAATACAAATAATAGATTGAAAACGTAATTTAAAAACAAATAAACAATAGTAGTTCAACAATTATTTTCACAAAGAACACAAAGCCTAATTAATTTATTTCACATAGCCATATGAGTTTAACCACACAGCTGTCCCTTCCCAAGTGTTTTTATGAAACACTACCCTCGTGTGAAATTCCCGAGTATGTTCATGACTGCGGACGCGGGTATTCGAATAGACTGATTAATACTTTGCAGAGGTTGTACACTTTATCCACAAGATATAACCATTCTAGCTAGCACCAACCGCAACACAACCTTTACGAAACTTCATCTTAACAATTGATCACCCCGTTGTGCATACTGACGGAACCAAACCCCCACACAGATTGTTGGCCCGTCACACACCGTTGGACTTGGACACAATGAATCACTCATAAATGTGAATCACCACATAGACAAAATCACACCTCCATCCTAGCACACAACATAAACTATTTGACTGGGAAATCAATGTCAAGAATCTGCAACTTACTAAGTTAGGCTTGTCCCATACCAGACATGTGGTCGTACATTTATGGCTCAGTTCAATGATGCATAAAGTTAAGTCCTTAGTTGACCAAGGCAAAACTGCCAAACTACTTTCAATTCCAATATTCATATTTTTTCCCAAACCCACGTAGCTCCACCATATCATAATTTTATCCACTTGTTTTGGTCTAAATATTTTTTCATCATGTTGGTTAAATGCAACACATGCCATCAACGAGTGACAACATACTGCACACAACTTTCCACAAAGCATTCCATATTTACTTAGTCAAGTTTAGATTTGCAACTCAAAATTATATCAATAACTCGTTGCATGGCTAAGCAGACTATTCGTATTTAACCAACCCACGTTGGTGCTATAATAATACCAACTAATAGTTAACCAAACTAAGGTGACAAAAGATCAGCATAATACAATGAGTAAGGCGGATATAGCCAAGTAGATGTATAGTTAATCTCAAAGAATTTAAAGAATTAAATACTTGAAATAACATGCAATACTTTGAATCAAAGTAATTTTTTGAAAAAATGGGCTAAACATGGTTAAAGGTACAACTTGTATTGAAACAAGTCTTGGTACTGATCTTGAGCTTAATCAACTCCTTCCTCGAACGCTCTCGAAGTATCAACTTCTACTCGCAAAAGAAAATGAAAACACAAATAAATACAAAACAGAGCAACAAATAAACTACAAAAAAACATAGGAAGGTAAGGCTTGAATTTAGACAAATTTAGAAATTTGAATGGCTCAATCGGAGTTTGTATGAGGAAGAACAGGCTCTCTGAAGATTTAAATATAAGAAAAAGAGAAAGAAAATACTATTTTGAATTTTTAGAATTTTCTTAAGGAAATTATGAAGTATTGCATTAGCATGGCATTAGCAATGAGTTTCGAAATTAAAAGAAAATTCAAAAAAATAGGGAATAGACGCTGACACGTGGGACCCTCGGTCTATGGACTCGGTCCATGGTTTTGGTCTGCTAGTCTATGGCACACGGGTGCATAGAATAGTGGACTGACATGTAGGGTCCACATATCAGTTGGTGGGTCTACCGTGGACCAAGTCCACATGGATTGGCATCTAATGCTATTGCGGGTGAGGCTGACATGACAGTGACGTGGAGAACACGTGGACATGAGGCTGAGGTGGCACTGACATGGCTGACACACGCTTGACACATGGCCTCCACGTCAGCTCGACGGCGGCGTGGCTCGGGGATCTAAGGTCACCGGCGTTTGGGGGCACAGCGGAGCAAGCGGAGGTGCGCGTTGGGTAGCTAAGGCGACGACGATCTCATTGGGGCACTCACAGATGCAAGGGGATGATAGCGTAGACCAACAGCAAGACTTGGGGTTCTGGCGATGCTCCAGCGAAAACAAGGGACGGGCGGTGTAGATTAGGTTCTTGCGATGCCCATGGTGGTGACGATGATGCTCAGGGTGCACCGACAGCGATCGACCACGGCAATGAGGGTTTCGGCAGCAGCTTTTCTTCTTCGTGCAATTCCGGTGACTAGGCGATGAACTCGAGGTGGCAGCTAGTGTTTTTGAGGGCGGTGCGGCTAGGGGTGCATAAAACAAAGGCCCTTGGGTCCTTTTAAAGGCGGCGACGAGGTGATCGGGATGAACGCGGTGGCGGAGTCGTAACGGACTCGGAGAAGGAGTCTAAGTCCATGTCGTTCTATCACATCCAAAATTTTAACAAGTTGTTCTTTGTAAGTGAGATCCTCTTTCAACTCTATTGAATCCAAAAGAGTTTGCATTATTGGCACACGAAGATTCTTTTTTAACTACGAGACATGAAATACATCATGCATTCCTGCTAACGACTATGATAGTTCAAGCTATTAAGCAACCTATCCTCTGCGCTTCACAATCCTGAAAGGGTCGACATACATAGGGGCAAGCTTTTCTTTGGCATGAAACCTTCTGACACCTTTAAGAGGAGTAACTCGAAGATAAACAAAATCTTCTGGTTCAAAACTTAAATCACGACGATGATTATCAACACAGCTCTTCTGTCCGGACTGAGCTATCTTCAATCCTTCTCTGATCATAAACATTTGGTCCTCTACCTCATGAATGATATCCCAATGTAACACTACTTTAACCTTACTGGGCTAACTACTGCTCCTTTGGCTGTCATCACATGATCAAGGAAATCAACTTCTCGTTTCCAAAAATCATAATTGATGAACTTAGCATACAACTGTTGCTCTCTGAGTTTCTCAAGTTTTATTCCCAAATGCTCGATATGTTCTTTTTCTGTTTTGGAATAGATCAAAATATCATTAATGAACACTACCACAAACTTGTCGAATCATTCTATGAAAACTTTATTCATTATATTCAAGAAATATGCAAGGACATTAGTCAGAATAAACGACATGACTAGGAACTCAAAATGTTTGTACCGCGAAGAAAAAACAGTCTTCAGTACATCCTTTGGATAAATTTTCAACTGATGATAATTTGATCGCAGGTCGATCTTTGAGAACTCTTTGACTCCTTTTATATGATCGAACAAATCATTTATCCTAAGAAGTGGATACTTATTCCTACTGGTAAACTCATCGAGGGCACGTCAGTGGATACTCATTTTCATACTTTCGTCCGTCTTTGTGAGATTTTCCTGAGATTTTCTGCGGCCACCTCCTTAGGAGGGACATTTCATTTTTCAATAGCCAGAGTCTGCATCTCCATGATTGGCATGGTCTTTGAAGATTTTCTTGCTGTGTTAAAGCTAGCCTCGTCAGTCCGATCAGTGGCCCCCTGCAGGCGAAGAGATGCAGGGGAAGCACGGGCAGGGACTTTGGATTTATGCCGAGGAGCAACAGGGCAAGGACTCGTGGCGATAACTGCCCTAAGGCTAGGTAATTCAAGGGCTGTGATGAAGATCCTTATCAAAGAAAGGAGTCTTGATCTTTCTTGACAACCTGCTTTTGCGGGGAAGCACCGTAGCATCAGATAAAGCCAAACTCGAAGAAGTGTCAACCACTGCCGAAGAAGTGCTCTTAGTTGAATTAGGATGAAAAAGAGGGAAGGTGAGGCTCCTCATTGCCTTCTTCTTTGGGGGCTTCGCATCCATCCTAAGAGGAGAGTCAATAGAAATTACTGGAAGATCAAACACTGCAGCAAGAATCTCTGAATCAAAAGCCACCATAGTCCAAGACCTTTTCGGCCGAAAACCAGCGAAATTAGTAAGAACCAACTAAAAAGGGATAACTGGCTGCCAGAGAACACTTCGGTCAATAATAATACAATTGTTTGAAAGAATCTTTCTGCATAATATGACTATTCACATGGAAGGACCCAGCAATCAGGGAGCAGCTGCAGGTTGATATTGTAACATCCCAGCCCAATATAGAGTCTAGAATGCTACTAAACTACTCTACAAAACCATTTTATTTCAACTTATTAATCAACTTTCAGCAAATCATTCAACCGAAAGACACAGTTGTAACCATCTTGATCTAGCACCATCTACAATTAATCAAGATAAAGAATATCATCTATCAATTGTAATTAATCTAAGCATAGAACATTCTCTTTATCATCCAAATCCAACGTCCTTACTGCACCATAGGAAATATTTAACAAGTAGAAATAAAACATCAAGATTCAACAGATTTACGAGGATGAAGTCTAATCCAATCAATCTAGTAATTCAATCAAACAGGATTAAATGAATCAACGACCGAGGTTCAAAAGCATAAACAGTTCATCCATGATTACAAGTGAATCAACTACCACGAAGGATGGACACAACCGAAACTAAAGGTAATAACATGATCTTTAGATTGTATGTAAGTAACCTAATTTTATTTGTCATGAATAGTGTAAGTGTGATGTGCATCAAGACTACCCCTTCCCATGCAGGTCGCTGCCTTGAGAGTTGCCTAAAAGCACATCAACAACAAGCGTGAGTCCACGACTCAGCAAAGTACAACATTAACAATAAACAAAACTTCACAAACAGCCAATGAGGACATCAAGTCCTCGTATGAACATCAGCAAGAAACCATGACAAATATCTTATGCTTGAATGCAATGCATATGACAAGAATGCTCTTTCTTTCTTCTTTACAATTACCGGTAATGCTGAGTAGTGCATCCGTCGATACATACTCAAGCTTGTGTCCTCAGGCACAGGGACCTCAAGCGCACACTCCACGAGTACGGGGACCCATGCCTGTCCAATACATGACGGAGACCTCATGCCCATCCAATGTATAATGGGGACCTCAAAAGAAACAAAGCTTGGCTACCAAGTAGTCCAAGAATCAGAAATGAATACCATGATGCAAATGAACTTCATAATCTCATTCCAACATGAGAGAAATAGCATTCAGTGACAATAGCTTAGATACAAACTCATAAGTAAACTATGTCAATTATCATTAATATTGCATCACAAATTCATTCTGTACTGTTTGCACTTGCCTCAACCGCGAGACGGATAACGATGATAGGAAGACTTTAACCCCGGTGCCCACCACCACCTGGCAACCGTAAAGTATACTAAATATACCATTCAAAAGTGCACAACACAGTAATGGAACAAAATAAAATCAATCGCTCCTAATCGTAATCCAAAACTTAACTGTTACACTCCTAAATCCCAATCTGTCCAAACAGACAGACATCAAAGAAAAATTCATAACGTTTGACTACAAACTCCAAAAGTTATGAATCTAACTTTCTTGGAATATGCACAAACATAGCTACAACTTCTCAGGTGACTGAAAGATTAAATTATCCCATCTAAGCCTTTGTATTTAATCCCGAAGACCGTTATGTCATCTTCGGTACTACTCACTTGGGAATTTCGTAACTTTTACTTGGTACATCCAAATTCATTATTCTAATACTCTCTAAAAAGATAACAAAATTATCTACAATAACTTAGTTCGCGAGATACTCTTATTCTTCCATTATCAGTATCTAATTTACAGTTGAAAACTTAAAGTCAGAATCTGACAGACTGAAAGAACAGCAGTACAAGACAATCTATATCTTTCAAATGGCTGAACCAAAATTCAGGATCTTTATCAATCTGGAAAGCTAATAGAATTGCCTACGAAAATTGTGTTGGGAGACCTCCCTGAATCGACATTTAACAAAACTTTATTTATTAAACAAGACGATTGCTATAAACTCGTCAGGATTTCTAGACAGTTGTAAAGAAACTAACGTATCTCCCAATCTACAACTCTGAATTGGGTGATCTCAGACCCTATAGAAAGCTGAAGATGAACCCCAAAAATCTCTAGGAGACCCTAACCTCTAATTCTGGCTTTAACTACATGAAAACTAACGAGAAAAATATGATACAAATTACTGATTCTAATCACAGTAGTTCAACGATTCTCCAATCGACAGTAATTAAGAACTGAAATGATCCAAGCCGCAAGGAGATGATCTTTACCCTGGAAGACACGTGTGAATTCACAGAAATCCCCGCGAGGTTCTCCTCTCCCCTTCGTCTCCCTCTCCTCCACCTTTCTCCTTTGCCGACAGCAATGGGAGAGCATCACCAAGAGGGAGGGAAAACAATGGAATACATGGGAGGATGTCTACTGTAGTGGCACTGTAGCAGTGGTGCTACTGTAGCTACAGTGGCACGAGGGGTTTCCCCTCCTTTTATATGTAGCCGACCTCTCATGGGCCTCCTGTCCCAGGTTGGCACAGGAGGCCTAGGTTGCTGAAGAACTGCAGAAACCCCCTTTTTCTTATGTCTAATTTTTCTTTTGAACACTCTTTTTCTTAGAATAAATTGGAGTATTATAGATATGACACTATGGCAAAAGCATATGGTTTATAAGGCACAATAGCCAAAGAAAAATTTGGCACATCTAAAGAAGACACTGAAACTGAGTTGGAAGATTCCATTGAAGAAAAAGACCTTGATCTTGTGGACCAATTGGATCTTGATGAATTTGATCAACATGTTGGTTGGCCCACGTATCCCATGCAGGGTCATGCTACGGCAGAGGAGGCTCAAAGTTGACATGATCATCCATATGATGCTGTGCAGCAACCAGATTAGCCCCCATAGGTGGACGATCTTCGTCTCCCGGAAGTTCATCAACGAAGTTGTTGCTAAGGATAAAAACTTTAAATCGTACAAGATTCACCAAAACCTCCAAGCATTGAACCTATTTTAATCACAATTTTTTCAGGCACAGACTAAACTCCAGGGTACAAAGCCCGAACAAGGACACGGCCAATAAGTCTATCATCATTGTGCCAGTGCAGCAAATTACCAAAGGTGCCTACAACATGTTCATGTTGGGAATTTTGTGGAGTGAAGGTTTGAATCACGCCAGAAGCGCTTTCCTAAAGCGATTATTTGCACCCTGTTAAAATGCTTCAAGGGTCTACTGCAAATAAGCTAGTAGGATAAGACAAGTCTAAACGAAGTTTGCACCAAAGCAAAGTGAAAACACGTCGTGAACAGAACAAGAGAATAAGATTATAAAGTGCCTCTCAAAATCTGAAGGACGTCTCCTTATATAGAGTTTGAAAGGATGCGAAATGAAGAAACGCGACTCTTCGAATGCATCCTCTGTGAAAAGATGCGAAATGAAGAGACACGACTCTTCGAATGCATCATTTCATGAAGAGACACAACTTGTTGTTTGAAAACAACTTCCAACAATCACCCACTTGTTTTAAAATAAACAAGTTCATAAACAGTAATAAAAGAATATTAATACAATTAGGTATCTTTCGATTTGAACCTAACCTTAGTAAATACACAACAAAGTTTTGATGAAATTAAAGGTAGCATAAAAGTTTTGAACCAATTATTCCTTATATCAAAACCAGTCATGCATTACACATATTTTTTACAACGTTCTGGCCACAAAAACACACTTAGCACTATTAATGGCCATGTGCTCATCCTATATTCATGAAAAAATTATGAGAGAAACTCTACTCCCATTTAGAGACGGCATCATCTCATTTTTCATATAGACGAAATTCTTCTAGTATCTCTGTTATTTACAGATACTTGTCCTCAACGACTGAATCTCATTAAGAGTAAAATACTGAACCCTCAAACTGTAACAACCAACATTTTACAATTATATAAATGTTGAATCATCCACATCACAACTTGTTGTTACCCTTTGAACCATAAAACTAGTTAATTACTAGTGTTAGGTTGGGTTGCCATTGTTAATGGATTTATTATTGAGTTTAAGTCTCATTCCCAAGGAATTCTTTTTTACCAAGTCTCTTGTGAGAGGTTTAGTAAAGGGATCAGCAAGATTAACAATTGTTCTCATAAATAATAAAAAAATTATTCCATCCTTGATTAATTTCCTCACATAATCATGTCTTAGACTTATATGTCTAGACTTACCATTGTATAATTCACTGTACGCTCTAGCTAAAGTAGCCTGGCTATCACAATGTATTGACAGTGCCGATACATTTTCAGGTGCCAATGGAATTTCTAAAAGAAAATCACTTAACCATTCAGTTTCTTGTCCTGCCGAAGCAAGAACCACAAATTCAGATTCCATGGTGGAATGAGTAATACAAGTTTGTTTCTTGGATTTCCAAGAAATAGCCCCACCAGCTAATGTAAATACCCATCCTGTTATGGATTTGTTATCTCCAACACTTGATAGCCAACTTGTGTCAGAATATCCTTCTATGACAGCGGGAAATCTTGTATAATTTAGACTTAGATTTTTTGCTTTCTTAAGATATCCAAAAATGCTCCCAATTGCTTTCCAATGCTCAACACTGGGGTTGCTAGTAAATCTGCTTAATTTACTAACTGCATGCATATGATATATCTGATCTTGTGCATCGCATTAAGTATATCAGACAACCAATAGCACATGCATATTCAAGTTGAGCCACTGCTCTTCCTCCATTCTTTTCAAGTTTTACACTTGAATCAAATGATGTGTTTACTTCTTTAAAGTTTAGATGTTTGAAATTATCAAGAATTTTCTCCACGTAATGAGATTGACTAAGTTCAAAACCCCCACTATTTTGTTTTACTTTGATGCCCAATATAGTGTCTACTTTTCCAAGATCTTTCATTTTGAAACAAGAAATCAGAAATATCTTTATTTCTATTATGCCTTAGTCATTATTGCTAATGATCAACATATCATCAACATAAAGGCACACAAAAATCACAGTGTTTCCCACAACTTTATAGTATAAACATTTATCAGAAATGTTGTGAATAAATTCGTTTGAAAGTATGGCTGAATCAAAATTTTCATGCCACTTCTTAGGCGCTTGTTTTAGTCCATATAAAGACTTGACAAGTCTACATACTTTTTGTTCATTTCCAGGGAGAACAAAACCTTCTGGTTGTTCCATGTAAATCTCCTCATCGTGATCTCTATTTAGAAATGTTGTTTTGACATCCATCTGATGAACATGTAAGTTATACAACAAAGCAAGAGTGAATAATATTCTTATTGTAGTTATTCTTGCTACAGGTGCATAAGTGTCAAAATAGTCAATTCGTTCTCTTTGTCGAAATCCTTTGGCTACTAATCTAGCCTTGTAAGTATTTAGTATACCATCCGCATGATAGTTTCTCCTAAATACCCACTTAGATTCAATTGTTTTAGACCCCCGTTGTAAATCGACAAGCCTCCAAGTTTAGGTTAGATATTGTAACACCCTGGCTATTCGGAAGCCAAAATGTCACGCAAACCCATCAAACTACTAAGCATAGCATTAAAACTGGATTATCCAGATCCAATCAACATAAATTCCTAAGGAAAGACAATGAACGATCACTAGAATCATGGTAAAGAATGGATAAACGGTCATAATACCACGAAGCAGTCAAACGATACTAACATAGGATTATTACAACTGGAACTTATTTCAACAATTTGACTTGATCGAATGGCAAGAATAATTGTTCGATTGATAAAAGTGAAGTGTAGTGTGCCGAACTACCCCATCAAATCATCTTGTCGTCCTCCTCAATTACCTAATTAAAACATACAAAGCAAGGGTGAGTCAAGACTCAAGCAAGTACTAAACAAGAATAATCAAGCATGGAGTGGACAACACAATTCGGTTGAATTACGAACAATTATTGGAACACATACATGTACGTATGGAATGAATACATGAATGGATGAAATGTAAGAATGCATTGAAGGTATGGACTTATCGATCGCATATCTGCAGATAGCGAGTGATACACCCGTCGGTGTTCACTTAAGCCCGTATTTCACAAAGTACGGGATCCAATCACCGTATGAAGAACGTTTCATACGGTGTCCAAGTTGCCACATTGAATGGTGGTCAACACTACCCACATTGGAATGGTGGGTTTTCAAATGCCCATGCCGGAATTGATGGGTCTTTCGTGGATTTCATGGGGATATGTTCCGATCTTAGGATGATGTGACAATTGGCAATGGCGTTTACGGTTTGTCGCTTCACGTGTTTTCGACAAAGCTACATGCTTATCGGATGTGGGCGGTCCGACCGATCCTTGACGGCGGTCCGACCGGTCTCAAATCGGTCGGACCGCCATGTGGGGATCGGACCGCCATGTGGGGCGGTGATCGGACGGCGGTGACCAAAGTGGTCAAAACGAGTGGGCCAAAAATAGGTGTTGTAGGCAAGTGAGGGGATCCCAATGCACTTGGTCTCATGATTTTTGGAGTCTCCAGAAGAAGTTCTATTGGTTTAAAGTTTCCGATGAGGTTTCGGATTTTCAGGGGTTGAAATTCGGCTAAGTCTCAGGCGGTCCGACCGCTCACAGGAGCGGTCCGACCGCCGAGGGTGGTCCGACCGCTCACCGGAGCGGTCGGACCGGTTTGACTTGAATGTCGCCAACCGCGGGCGATGTTGATTGGTTAGGTCAAAGTCATTGGTATCGTGGCATATGGTTTGCATGATGCATGTTTTGACTAACATGGGTCAAGTTGTGAAGAACTTGTTCCCGAATTCGTGTTTGCTTGTCCGTGGTTGTGCAAAGTTGCTTGGTGGTCAACGACGGTCAACGGCGAGGAGGATCGGACTAGACTTGGAGAGTTGAGGTCCAGAACGATCGACGATGCCGGGTGAGGTTAATGACTCAAGCGTGACACAAGATGGACAAGGGTGACCTATTAGCGAATCCATGGCGCATGGTGAAGCGGTTTAGGTCAAAGGTTAAAGACGGCGCTTATGGCTGCGTGCGTGTGTGACCCGCTTGTTAGTGGGCCTTAACGGAGCCCAATGGAGTCAAACCCTAGGAGTCTAGGCCTCCACTATAAATAGGGGGAGGTGGTGGCTGCACCATCTAGCTCTTTTCTCTCTCGCCTCTTTTGTTGCGAAACCCTAATTGTCTTAGGGGAGTTGAGGTGGAGGCTAGGGCTCTTTTTGGTTTGAGGTGAATTTCGTGATCTTGGATTGACCACTGATCCATGATGGCGTGGGTGTAATCCAGCGACGATCACGTTCTGTAACACCCCAGCCCAACACTGAGCCTAGAATGCCACCACACTTACTCTCTTTACTAATAAATATCGACACACTATAAAACTACAGCAGGAAACAACAATAAATATATCCAGGGATCACAAAAGAACATGCATAATTATGGTTCAAACGATAATAAATAATCAAGTGGAATAAACCAGGTAAGCAGTCCAAAATAGCATCAACCAATGAATCCAAATTATTAAAGCAAATAGTCTAGTCCAAACGTTGTCCTAAACTTTATTCAAACTCTAACATGTCCAAGAGTAATCCAATTGTGAATGAAAAGGTTCTTATGGCAAATGATCATGTGTTGTCCATGTGCTCTACTCGCTCTCGCCACGGCATCCTCGAAGATCACCTAAAAACAACAATAGAGCAAGGGTGAGTCCACGACTCAGCAAACACATCCATAAACAACGGACAATAATAAATCAACAGCATTCAATAACTTCATTATCATCACAGCTACTTCTATTTGATTCACATCCATTAATCTCATGTACCAATGCAAATCTATTCTACATGTCCACATGCACTTCTTTCGCGTATACCGGTATAGCATGAGTGAATGCTCGCGACAACATTCACTCTCAAGCCCGTTCCTCCATAAGGATCGGGGACCTCCTCCACTCCCGTGGAGTTGTGATCATTCATGATCACCTACTCATATGCAAAGATGCTTATGTATGAAAATGCAAACTCCATCATAAACATCATATCCAACTCTTCATCATGCTTGTCAACCAAGATATAAACACACCAATTATTTGTTTGCAATTAAACAAAATAAAAGCACAACAATAATGGTAATAGAAGATAAAGAAAACAGTGATCGATCATTGATCGCTGTCTACCATGCACTTGCCTTTACTAGTTGCGACGCACAATTTGGCTAGCGACGGCAACAAGTACGACGCCTCCTACATTAAATACACAAATCTCAATACAAGCTACAGCATCATAAGAACAACAATCAATCGACATCGCTCCTACACGTCCCCAAATATACCACGCTATTCCGGTACCGAAAAGTTACCCATTGCTGTCTTAGTACTAAAACGAACGTAACTTTTGACTCGAAAGTCCGATCACCACAAACCACCCCATTCTGGATTCTTTATAAAATTATCCACATTTTCTTAGATTACGAAGACTTCTAATTAAATCATCTAACCCTCCGTATTTAGCCCAGAAAGCCGATCTGTCCGCTTCGGAACAGCAGCCTTACTAAAATCATAACTTTTGTTTTATCCAACCAAAATGCGTGTTCTAAGATTCTACAGAACCATTGGACAATTATCTACATCTTTCATGTAGATCAAAAACTCTAATTAAGCTATTTACTATTTTTAATCTACAGTCTACCAAAACAGCGCCGAAAGACGACAACCACAATGACAGCGGTCTTCCGAAAATCATAACTCGAATTATACTTGTCCGATTGACATGATTAAATATTCTATAGAAAGATATCGAAATTATATACAATTAACTAGTAGATGATATTTCCAAAATTTGCCATTAAGGTACCCGAATAAATCATACACGGAACAACAGGCTAAACGGATCTATTAAACAGATCTATTACTCAGCACATTGACTAAAAACTTTAGAGCCCTCTCCAATTAACCTCAATTATAATCTCTAATTAATGTGTCTAGCAAACCAGAGGAAAACATGAAATACAAAATCTTACACACGGCTTGCTCGTTGATTTATGTTACCTCCTGCTAAATTGAAGCCTTCACAATTGCTTGCAACTAATCAAACACTAAGACCGAATTAGCGGCGAGTGCGGACGACGACGGGCGGCGGCGAGTAACAAAAACGCAGAAGAAGAAGGCAAATCCACGCTACAGAGGCAACGCTTGGCGGCTCCACGCAGCAGCAGAAGACTGGCGATCAATGGCGCAGGCATAGCAGCAGTTAGCCTTCTATCGGCTCGGTAGTGAAAAGAAAATCAGCCAGCAGAAGAACGGCAGGACCGCAAAGAAGACGCATGTGGGAGCCTAAGAGACCGCAAAGAAGACGCGCAGGAGCCCGCAGACTGCAAGAGCAGACTTTCGCGATCTAAAGACGGCGCAGAAGAAAAGCAACCTCAAGGCATGGCAACGCAGAAAAAATGTGGAGGCGGCTCGGTGGGACAAAGAAACTATTAGGTTTCTAGAAACCCACAATTTAATTATATAGCTCTTAAAAATTTGAAATTCTATTTCTCACAAATTCTTTTATTTAATTACGCAAGCCCTTAAGACGCTTTTATGTATACTATTCGATTAATTACGCCCAGGCCTTAAGACGTTATTAGTTATTTATTTAATTAATTCAGAATATTACATTCTACCCCCCTTAACGGAATTCGACCCCGAATTCTACTCGACGCTCTACTCAAATAAAAGCTACACTGCGGAAATTAAACAACAAAATAACACGTGCTGACGTGAACAACTCGGATATTGCTCGCGCATGCAGACTCCAACTCCCAAGTCGCCTCTCTCTCGATCGATCGCCCACAAAGACCTTGACGTATACCAACGCCTTGTGCCTCAAAGACTCGCTCCGACCTCTCCGAATCGCGCGGCGGACGCGACTCAACCGTGAGGTCTTGCTCAATAGTCACGGCTCTAATGAAATCTTATGCTCGGGTCTCTCAAAACTTTCAAAGATCGAGACGTGAAACACATTATGAACTCCACGCATGGACTCGTGAAGGTCCAAGCGGTAGGCTAACTTTCCAATTCTTGCAATAATCGAATGGTCCAACGCACTCGGGCTAAGCTTTCCTTTGGTACCGAATCGGACAATACTTTTAGTGGAAGACACTCTCAAGAGCACTGGTCACCCACCGCAAACTCCAAGTCACGCCTCAAATCAAGATAACTTTTTCGCTGCGCCCGAGCCGCTAATGATTCGCCTCACCATGGCCACACGCTCAACGGTCTTCAATCCGGTCCCGACCTAAAATCGCTTCTCTCCAATCGCATCCCAACAAAGTGGCGATCGCACTTCCGCCATAGAGAACCTCAAATGGCGCGGCTCTAATATTGGAATGGTAACTATTATTATAAGCAAACTCGCAAGTGGCAATCTGGTCCTCCCAACTACCTTCCAAGATAGAACACAAGATCGCAACATGTCCTCCAAAGTCCGAATAGTACGCCTGATCGCCCATCTGTCTGTGGGTGAAACGTCAGACTAAGGCGAGCTGTGTGCCCAATGCACTCGCAGACTCTCCCGTAACTTGAGACAAACTTAGCGCCCTCGCGTAAACGATGGTCTTTGGCACACCATGCAGTCTTACTATTTCACGCACATAAATAGGAGCTAGATCACTCGCTGAATTTGTTGTGCGAATAGGAATAAAGTGCGCAGATTTGCTGAATCGATCCACCACTACCCAAACTGCATCCTTCCCACGCGGTGAACGAGGCAACGCCACCACAAAGTCCATAGAGATATCATCCCAAGGCCACTGGGAACCTCCAAAGGCTGCAACAACCCTGCAGGACGCTTGTGCTCAGCTTTCACTTGCTGACAAACACCACAAGAAGTCACATAATTAGCAATATCCACCTTCATTCTTTTCCACCAAAAATTCTGTTTCAGATCTCGATACATCTTAGTCTCACCAGATGAATAAAGGTATGGAGTACGATGTGCCTCCTCAAGATATCATCTTTGACCTCCGACTTTTGCGCACGCAAAGGCGTGCCTTTAAACCTCAAAGTACCAAAATCATCCATACTAAAATCACACTCTTACCCTCATCCAGCGCTTCCTAACCTCCTGTAATAACCGGTCACTCTGAAGCTTCCGACACCTGATGCAGAATAGCCGACTCGAGAGACCATGTGAGAGGTCCTCCACTCTGAGTGATGAGTATTTGACAAGTGTGTTGATTAGATTGAGAGTTGAGGTTTTCAGTTTGGACTGTTTCTGGGCTGAGTCAGGGTAATCGAACTACCGCTGTGTATGGAGCGGAAGTTCCGATAAATCGGAACTACCGGCGTTAGAAATAGGATCTTCCGATTTATCTGGGTTTTGGTTTCGGCTGAAGGAAATCGGAACTTCCGCACATGGGGTAGCGGAGTGTCCGATATTACTGACATTGAGTGTTCCTCAGAGATGGAAATCGGAATTGAAATTCTGGGAAATCGGATGTTCCGAAGATCGGAAGTTCCGCTTTGTTAAGCGCGGAACTTCCGATATTCCTGACAAGTGCGGATGTTCCGGAAATCGGAACTTCCGCTGTGGTAAGTGCGGAACTTCCGATTGTGTCCAGAACTGTGCAGAGAAGATTATTTTGTGGATTTTGATCTTGTATGAGTTTGAGTCTTATACAAATGTTGATGCTATGTTATTGTACAATGCTATGTGATGTGTTTTTGTCTGTGTTGACCGCAGGGCATCAAGATGGAGTCGTGGCGAGACACGTGGACCGGACTAGGCGCAGGAGGCGTTGAGGTCAGAACGGTCGGGATGTGTCAAGACGGCGCGAATCTTGAAGCGGTTGCGAGTCGTGCACAACAAGGTGTACGGAGGCTTCGGAAGGTGCGCAAGGGGCGAAGGGTCATTTCGCAAAGCGCAAAAGTGGAGGCGGTTCCGTTCGGTGTAGCGGGCTTAATGGGTTGGAGGCCCATTAGCCAAGGCTATAAATAGGGAGAACCACGGAGTTAGGGTTAGACTTTTGGGAGAAAGAAAATTAGGGTTAGCCTTAGCAAAAGGTTTGTTTTGCTTTGAGAGTTTGTTGAGAGAGAATGAATCAAAATCTTGTAATCATTCCTCTGTGGTTCCTTGTAATCTTTTGATTTCTCTTAATGAATCTCCGAGGTTTTGATTACTTGCCTATGCCTTTCTCTATTCCCTTCTCGCTCATGTTGAATATTTAAGGTTTTGATGTATCTTTTGATTCATCGTATGAAATAGCATGAAACTTGATATCTAGAGTCGTTTTGTTATTGCTAATGGATTCCCAAAGTCTCATGAACTAAGAATCGAGAATCGTGTCTATTTTGGGTTTTGGTCTTTCTTTCCCTTCTTCAAGAAATCCATATTTAGCTTGATTATTGGATCTTTGTTTGCGATTCTTCTCCATAAGGTCAAGATGGTGTTTAGGATGATGTCCTCGTGAACCTTGACCCGAGAAGAGCACTCAAGATTTCGCATTTTGGATTTTTGGGAAAACCGAGAGCATCGCTTGTTCTTCTTCCAGACAATCGAACTTCCGATTGTCCATGGCGAACTACCGCAGCGGAACTTCCGTGATCAACCCCGGAACTTCCGGAGTGCGAACTATCACGGTAAAATCGAACGTCCGATTTCTCGCAATACCAAACTTCTTCTTGTTCTCTCGATTTTGCTTCACTCTTCTTGAGATATCCAGAGGACTTTGTAGGTCTTATTTAATTACAGCAAAGGGAGTTATTAATTTTAAAGCACCATTCACCCCCTCTGCTGCCATTTCGGTCCTTCAATTGGTATCGAGCCTGCTAGCTCTTCTTGATAGATCTTAACCGGTCGGTTGAGCCATGGCAACGACAAGTATTCCACCAAGCCTCCAGTTGTTTGATGGTCCGGATTACCCTTCCGAAGAGCCGAATGGAAACTTACATCCGTGCTCGGGGTATGCCATCCGAGAAAGGTGAAGGTTAGATTTGTCGTCTCGCCGATGAGAACATCAATGCCGGAAACATGGCCGATGTTGAGGCAAATGCTAAGGCAAGGAACATAATCATTCGTGGTTTAAGCGTATGAGTTTGATCGTATTTCTCATTTGATTTCGCTATGACATCCGGGTGACCTCGATGCATACCATGAGGGCACCACTCGATTAAGACGGTTCGACAAGACCAGTTCAAGCGTGAATACAAGAAATTTGAGATGCTTGTCGGTGAATCTCTTGACGAGTGCTTTTGCGCTTTCACAAGATTTTGAGCAACCTCCGAGCGGTCGGTCTTACATACCCCGACTCGGATAACGCCGATGATGCTTTCGCACTTGATCTTCGTGTTTGGGAGATGAAAGTGACTACCATCAAAGATAGCACGGACCTCTCGACCACGACTCTTGATGCGCTTATACTCGCCTCAAGACTCACGAGATTGACATTGTCTCTCAAGGTCGAAGTCACAATCGATGGCTTTAGTCACCGATCCCACTTCGGATCTTCTTCTCGAGTCGACGTGGGTTCTCCCTAGCTGCTCTCTGTGACATAACTGATGATCAGTTAGAGCAGCTTGAGGATGAACAGCTAGCCCTCCTAGCTCGGAAGTTTTCCCATGCTTACAAGAGGAGGAGGGATGGTAAAAGAGGAGGTCCTGTGATTTGTTTCGAGTGTGGTGGCCCCAACCACATCCGAGCAAACTGTCCCAAGCTTGGGAAGGGCAAAGGTGACTATGGCGGTCCAAGCAAGAACGACTACATCGACAAGAACCGCAACACGAAGCCCTCAGCACCTGATCAAGGCAAGAAGAAGTTCCGCAACTTTGGGAAGGCTAAGAAGCTGTTCCATCGCGTCCTCACCGCCCTCGACGAACTGGATACCAGCGAGGTGGAGGGGTGGAGCGACGATGATGGGAAGGACGATCATGATCCCAAGGACGACGGCAACTTCTCCGGCATGTGCTTCATGGCCTCGGGGCGAATCGAGCGACAACGAGCCAGATCTCGACTGGCGAGGTTAGTCCCACTTATGACCAGCTTAATGATGCTTTTCTTAAGCTAGGTAGATTTCATGCTAAGTCTAGGGCTAAGTGTTCTGTGTTGGAGAAGGAAGTAGCTAGACTATCACGGGAGCTTACTTTACTTACATCTGCTCCGTCCCGTGATGAATGTGACACATGCTGTGCTTTGATTGATGATATGGATAAACTAAGGACCTTACATGATAGTGTGTCCTCTGAACTTGACATGATTAAGGTAGAGAACATTAGCCTTCTTGTGAATTAGAGATGAGTAGGGTAGCACCTCCTTCATCCACTACCGTTGAGGCTATCGCTTGCACCTCATGTGAGGTTAAGGACAATTCGTTTAGAGGTCTTTATACCATGTTGCTTGATCTGCCTGAAACTTGTGAAAATTGTAATAATCTCAAGATGAACCTAAAACGGGCAGATCACAAAATTGCTGAATTTCAAGCTGCGCTACTAGAGCCTATTGTTTCTTGTTTAAACTGTCCTAAGTTAACTGCTGAACTAGAATCAGATCAAGCAGCTTCAAGAAATGATTGATCACAAGAATAAATTGGCTCAAGATGCTTCTAAGGACCTTGTTAGCTCACCTTGCAATCATTGTAATAAACTAAAATATGATTTGGTTGCATTGGATGAAAAATGTGTGAAACTAACTAAGGACCTTCTAGAGACACAATCATCTGCTTGTATTGTGTGTGCTGGGAAAAAGCCTAAGGGTTTGGTAGAGACGCCTAGTAACGTGAACCAATCTGCTAGCAGTAGGACTGTCCCCCCAAAGTCGGCTGTGCGTGCACAAGCCAATCTTGCCTCTGCTGTTGGTTCTTCTTCTGCTCCCTTACCTTCTTTGCCTCTTCTTCCCCGCTCTTCTTGCACTCTCTCTTTCGGAGTGTCAAGATCTTATGAACACTCTCGAGAGGTTTGTAGGAGGCAAGAAGAAGCTCAATCTCATTCTAGACAAATCAAAAATTTGCAGATTCAATCAAGGTCTAGGGTATGATATCCTGGAGGATATGAGGAAGCATCCACCTGTCGTGCTCAAAACCATAGCACTGTGTGTGATCAAAACTAAGCCTGTGGATCGAGAAAGTCAATTTTAAGTCGTGGGTTTTGTTCAAAGGATTTCGACAAAGAAGGTGATTCCACTCGCAGCTTCGCCCTCGTAAGGCTAAGTATCATTGCACCTTCGCCGTAAAGATGGACATTTAGTTGATCATTGCTTCAGCGCGCCAAGATCGCGCGTAAAGACCGTGTTGAGTCTCTTAGGCACATTCAGGGTCAGCCCCAGATCTTGAGTGCACCTAAGACCAACACGAGGTCTAGGTTTGTTCCATCTGATGATTTTGGGCAAGATCGAGGACTTGGTTTTTCCGAAGTTTTCGATTTTAGTCCTCATGTTTCCTTTGGTCGTAATCTCCGCCGCCCCGAGGGTAGATCTCGTTTTCCTTTCGAGATAGCTACCATGGCGAGATCAAGATGTTATCGCACTTCGACTCGCTCTCCATAGCAATGGATCCAAAGAACAGTCGAGATCTTTTGACTTGTTGAGTGACAGAGAGCGAGGGTAGATAGAGGTCGGGCCTTGCTTGACTACTTCATCTGCTCACGTGTTACTCAAGATTGGGTGCCAAAATCATCGCTGATTCACCCCAAGATCGAGACTTTACTGCTTGACTCGTGGTCGCGGCCGAAGGAAAGGTCCGGATTGTAGACTCCGTTGTTCACGCCATATGACCGTGAGTCTCGTTGGTTTTCTTCCCTAGCCCGCGCCTGTGTGATGAGACGATCACCTTCGAGATGCTTCATTTGGGCGCCATCGCTAAAGGTACTGTGAGCATTAATGATTCTTTTATTTTAAAAGATGTTGCCTTAGTAAGTAAGCCGCAGATAATCGCTTTCGCCTCTCACTTACCGATGACGGTTTCGAGGTGAGCTTTAAGAAAACAATTGCAAAATTCTTGATTCTTCTGTAGTCTAGTTTATGGATTTCGATATGGGAGGATCTTTCGTGCTGATTTTTCTCGATCTTCCGTGATCCTCTCCGATGTTTAATTGCTTCAATCCCGTGATTTGACTTTCTCGCATAGGAGACTTGGTCATATAGGATTTGATCATCCGACCCGAGTTAGCGCCACGATCTCATTCGTGGTTTGCCAAACTCAAAATGGTCAAGGATCTTGTTTGTGCTCCTTGCCGCAAGACGGCAAAATGGTTGCCGCTTCACATCCTCCGCCATAAATGACTATGACAGATGCACTGGGTCAATCGCTCCATATGGACTGATGGGACCGGCTAGAGTGCAACAAGAGGAGGAAGTGGTACGCACTTGTCGTGGTCGATGACTTCGAGGTATTCTTGGGTGTTCTACTTAGCCTCAAGGATGAGACGCTTACTCTTTTCGTGGTCTTTTGGTAGGCTTTCGTTGAGCTCCTGTGCATTACGAGCAATTCGACCGATAATGGCACCGAGTTCAAGAATTCCTACTTTGAGAGTTTTGTGGTGAGACAGTGTAGAGCACCGCCTCGTCTCCATACGCCCCCAACAAAATGGCGCTGTGGAGAGGAAGAACCGCACCTTGGTCGAGATGGCCAGACGATGCTTGATGAGTACTCTACACCTAGGAAGTTTTAATGAGGGAATTGCTACGCTTGTCATGTTTCTAACAGAGTTTTTCTTGGGCACTCTTGCATCGCACTTCTTATGAGTTGAGATATGGGCGAAACCCAGCCTCGCATTTTCGTGTGTTTGGTTGCAAGTGTTTTATTCTCAAGTCCGGGAACCTAGATAAGTTCGAGTCACGATCTTGTGATGGGATCTTTCCGGGTTACTCGACTTCTTCTCGTGCCTATAGAGTCCAGAATCGCGAATCTAGTAAATTGTTAGAAACTCAGTGAGGTGACCTTCGATGAGGCCACCCAGGACTAGGCCCGATATCTCGTGTTCCTTAGAGCGATGAGTCCATCTTTGTGGACGATGAGGAGGATGGAGATGAGGGTTGTTTACCCGATCCAGCTTCTTCTTCTTCCTCTTGAGGTGCCCTCTTCCACCGCACTCGAGGAGATCAACCCTTACCTTCTCGCTTCTTCCAAGCTAGTGGCTCTGTCCCTATCTCGCTCGCTAATGAGGTAGAGGCCACTTCTTCATCTCACCCCGACCTCCAAGACACATTCAAAAGGACCATCCTTCAGAGCAGATCATTGGAGACCTTTTCGAGCGTGTCACACGATCAAAAGCTGGCTTATCTCTCTTCTGTCTCCATTACGCCTTCGTCGCCTCATTTGAGCCCAAAGACGCTTGTCATGCTCTTTTCGATGAGTCATGGACTAACGCCATGCACGAGGAATTGGAAAACTTTGAAAGGAACAAGGTCCGGTCCTTGTTGAGCCCCTCAAGGTCACAATATCATTGGGACCAAATGGGTGTTCAAGAACAAGCAAAGTGAAGATGGGTTAGTCATTCAAACAAGGCTAGGCCGGTAGCTCTGTGGGTACTCTCAAGTTGAGGGTCTAGATTTCAAGAGACCTTTGCCCTCAGTAGCTAGACTTGAAGCCATTAGAATCTCGCTTGCCTTTGCGCCTTCTAAGGGTTTCAAGCTTTACAGATGGATGTCAAGAGTGCCTTTCTCAATGGCCTTATTGAGGAAGAAGTCTATGTTAGATGACCTCCTGGTTTCGAGAACCCCAAATACCCTAACCATGTCTACAAAGCTTTCCAAAGCTTTGTATGGACTCAAGCAGCTCCCTGAGCTTGGTATGAAAGGCTTAAGTCCTATCTCACGAGCCATGGTTTTGAGATGGGTAAAATTGACAAGACCTTGTTCATCCGCCGCCTAGGCACCGATCTTCCGCTCGCCCGCATTTATGTGGATGACATTATCTTTGGCGGCTCCTCGCTGCTCGCTTCTCGCTTTTCCGATGTCATGAGCTCTGAGTTTGAAATGAGCATGATGGGCGAGTTGAGCTTCTTCCTTGGCTTCCAAATCAAACAGACTCGGAGGGTACCTTTCTTCATCAAGGCAAATACACTCGAGACCTCCCGAGCGCTTCGACATGAATGATGGAAAGCCAAGATCAACCCAATGGCATCTACACCGCCTCGATCCGCATGAAGACGGCGAACCTGTTGACCAAAAGGATTTCAGAGCATGATTGGCTCTCTCTTGTACCTCATGACCTCGAGACCGACATACACTTTTCTCGGTGTCTTTGTGCTCTGTTCGTGCTTCTCTCGCAGATCTCACCGTCAAAGGTGAAGCGCATCTTCGGTACCTTCGAGCTACCATTGACTATGGCATCCGTACTCTTCCTCTTCTTGTCTATCTCTTAGAGCCTTCTCCGATGCGCACTTTGTCGGGTCAGAGGATAGATAGGAAGAGCACTTCGCACTTGCCAATTCATTGGCACTTCTCTTGTCTCCGGTCGCCAAGGAAGCAATCCGGTGTTGCGCATCCCACCGCAGAGGCCGAGCACGCTGTCGCAGCCGATTCTGTCGTAGTCAAGTGCTTTGATGGTCTCGACCGCAGATTTCTGCTATCTATCGATCGCTGCTCCACTCTTCTCGTGATAACACGTCCGCGATTTGCATTGCCAAGAACCCAAAGGCAACATTCTCGACCAAGCATATTGATATCGATATCACTTTCTTCGAGACCATGTAGAGAAGGGTGACATTGTGCTCCAGCCAGGAGAGTGAGCACCAGCTAGTGATATCTTCACTAAGCCTCCGGATGCCTTCGTTTTCACTCTGGGAGAGCTTAGTGGTTTGTCCTTACGATCTCTTGTGAGGGGGCGCGCTACCATCAGATTATATTATATTATATTATATTATACGCTTACTCCTTTCGGTTTCATTTCTTTTATCATTTCGGTCAAGTCCTTCCAAAGATAGGTTAGAGTGTTTCTCTTGCCACATTGCTTTGATCGCTACTTCTTGTCTTGTGCTTCTAGGATGTCGCTTATTAGTGTCTCTCCCTCTCTAAGTAGAGCTTACTCACTTCTTATAGGTTCTAGCAGGGTCGGGCCACCCTTGGGTAGACAGATGTTGTTTGCTCCTTAGTGTTTGTGTAGACCATTGATAGTCCTAGAATCATATGGGGTAGATAAGAGTCTGTCTGAGCGATAGTTTTCTATATCTTTCTATGCTCTAAAGGATCGCTTTTCTCGGTTTACTTATCGTTCTCGCTTTTGTTCCTTTGGTCTGGGGAGTTATTCTTGGTTATTCCATATTCTTAATGGTGTCATAACTCAACTCAATTAAAAGATGCATCTCATTCAAGGGAATCGATTTTTGTACTTTTCATCAAGCATTGCATGATAATCAATTGGAGCCTTGTTTATTATCCCCTATGATCTGCTTTCACTTTTACATCTTGCCATGATTTATGCTAAACCGCTAGATCTATCATGACTTTTTATGTGTAGTTTAGTCTTTGCCATGCTAAGGTATTTAAAAATGCTAAACTTGAATTAAAATCTTGTCATGATAGCTCTTGAGACTAGTCCGTTGAAACTATCCTTTTATGATTTTCGCCATGTCAAGTAGGTCGAGTTGAGTCCTAATCTCTTTTGAACTTGTGAGTAAGCTATGTCGCTTGTTAAGAAACATGACTTATCTCTAATCATCGGTCTAAAACTTCAAAAGCAAAATGATCTCTTTGTGCGAAAAAACTGATCTCACCAAATCTCTCTCATGAGACGGCTTGCCATTGCACTAGGCATGAACTCGGGGAGCCTTGATGACCTAAGATCATCTCCTTAAGTCTGTTGCTTGGAGTGGTCGATAAGGCTTGGGATCTAGCACATGGTTTATAAAAAAATGGTTGAAGCTTAGGAGGCGCTTGTGGATGGCACCTAGTCCAGAGCTTGCTTTACTAAGATAAAATCATAAAAAGTCTTCGTAAAAGAAACTTGTGCTAAAAATGCTTATCTTCAAAGAGACCAAGTTCGATAAAATGAGTCCTCTTCAACTGGTAGCATTCTACACTGTTCATTATGAGTCTTCTTGGTTCAACTTAGATTATTTGACATGGCCTGCATCATCTTTGGATATCTTTAGCTAGACTTCAATCTTGACTTATTTGACCTGCTAAAGAACTGGACCATTAATCGATTATGGACTTTCTGCCTTAGCTCTTCTATACATCGATTGTCATGATCTTGATAGCATTATTCTGTGTTATGGCTTGGTGTAATACTCTAATAGTCATTTTGGATAATCTACATGGCTCCTAATGCTTAAAAAGAACATCATATAGTCTTTTCCTCCCTTTTCTACATATTGATGATTTTATTGCCAAAGGGGGAGAATGATTGTGAGAAAAAGCCTTTCAAGAAAAGCCTTGAGTTTTGTGCGAAAATTGCTCTTTCATCTCATCTCAAGTCTTTTTCTATGTGTCAACTTGGTCTTGTCTCAGATTACTTTGTCTAGACCTTGGTTGACTGTAATCTCAAACTCATCTTATGCTTTTTTGCATTGTCAATATACTCATCAAGGGGAGATTGAGAGACCATGTGAGAGGTCCTCCACTGAGTGATGAGTATTTGACAAGTGTGTTGATTAGATTGAGAGTTGAGGTTTTGGCTTGGACTGCTTCGGCCGAGTGGTAATCGGAACTACCGTGTATGGAGCGGAAGTTCGATAAATCGAACTACCGGCGTTAGAAATAGGATCTTCCGATTTATCCGGTTTTGGTTTTATTGAAGGAAATCGGAACTTCCGCACATGGGGTAGCGGAGTGTCCGATATTACTGACATTGAGTGTTCCTCAGAGATGGAAATCGGAATTGAAATTCTGGGAAATCGGATGTTCCGAAGATCGGAAGTTCCGCTTTGTTAAGCGCGGAACTTCCGATATTCCTGACAAGTGCGGATGTTCCGGAAATCGGAACTTCCGCTGTGGTAAGTGCGGAACTTCCGATTGTGTCCGTAATCGCGTAGAAGATTATTTTGTGGATTTTGATCTTGTATGAGTTTGAGTCTTATACAAATGTTGATGCTATGTTATTGTACAATGCTATGTGATGTGTTTTTGTCTGTGTTGACCGCAGGGCATCAAGATGGAGTCGTGGCGAGACACGTGGACCGGACTAGGCGCAGGAGGCGTTGAGGTCAGAACGGTCGGGATGTGTCGAAGACGGCGCGAATCTTGAAGCGGTTGCGAGTCGTGCACAACAAGGTGTACGGAGGCTTCGGAAGGTGCGCAAGGGGCGAAGGGTCATTTCAAAGCGCAAAAGTGGAGGCGGTTCGTTCGGGTGTAGCGGGCTTAATGGGTTGAGGCCCATTAGCCAAGGCTATAAATAGGGAGAACCACCGAGTTAGGGTTAGACTTTTGGGAGAAAGAAAATTAGGTTAGCCTTAGCAAAAGGTTTGTTTTGCTTTGAGAGTTTGTTGAGAGAGAATGAATCGAAAATCTTGTAATCATTCCTCTGTGGTTCCTTGTAATCTTTTGATTTCTCTTAATGAATCTCTCGAGGTTTTGATTACTTGCCTATGCCTTTCTATTCCCTTCTCGCTCATGTTGAATATTTAAGGTTTTGATGTATCTTTTGATTCGTCGATGAAATAGCATGAAACTTGATATCTAGAGTCGTTTTGTTATTGCTAATGGATTCCCAAAGTCTCATGAACTAAGAATCGAGAATCGTGTCTATTTTGGGTTTTGGTCTTTCTTTCCCTTCTTCAAGAAATCCATATTTAGCTTGATTATTGGATCTTTGTTTGCGATTCTTCTCCATAAGGTCAAGATGGTGTTTAGGATGATGTCCCGTGAACCTTGACCGAGAAGAGCACTCAAGATTTCGTGATTTTGGATTTTTGGGAAAACCCGAAAGATCGTTCTTCTTCCAGACAATCGAACTTCCGATTGTCCATGGCGGAACTATCGCAGCGGAACTTCCGCGATCAACCCCGAACTTCCGAGTGCGAACTCATCACGTAAAATCGGAACGTCCGATTTCTCCGCAATACCAAACTTCGTCTTGTTCTCTCGATTTTGCTTCACTCTTCTTGAGATATCCAGAGGACTTTGTAGGTCTTATTTAATTACAGCAAAGGGGAGTTATTAATTTTAAAGCACCATTCACCCCCCCCTCTGTTGCCATTTCGGTCCTTCAACTCCAGAATCAACTGTGTCTCAACATGTGTCGTGCCCGCATAACAATAAGATATTCCCATGCGATCAAAATCAGCAATGAGGCAATCTAGAGTCGCGGGAGTCGCCTTACGACTAAGAGCATCTGCAACAACATTGGCCTTGCCTGGATGATACTGAATAGTAAGTTCGTAGTCCTTGATCAATTCCAACCACCTCCTTTGCCTCAAATTCAGATCCTTCTGAGTGAAGATATATTTGAGACTCTTGTGATCTGTGAAAATATCACAAGGCTCGCCGTATAGATAATGCCTCCAAATCTTGAGAGCAAAAACAACCGCAGCCAACTCCAAATCATGAGTGGGATAATTCGCTCGTGCTTCTTTAATCGCTCGACGCATAAGCAATCGCTTTACCGCCTTGCATGAGAACACACCAAGACCCACTCGAGACGATCTCAAAAGATCGTGAACCGCTTCGACTCGGGAAGAGTGAGAATAGGAGAGGTCACCAACCTGTCCTTCAAAATGCGTAAATCGCGCCACACTCATCACCCACCGAATCTCACACCTTTTCGAGTAAGCCGAGACATCGGTTTGGCGATGATAGAGAAATCTCGCACAAAACGCCGATAATAACCACCAACCCCAAGAAACTCCTCACCTCCTTCACATTAGTCGGCCTCTTCCAATCCACCACTGTGGATACCTTGCTAGATCAACAAAGAATACCGAGGGTTAATCACATGACCCGTAAAACCCACTTCAAATCCAACTCACACTTCTTCAACTTAGCATAGAACTTGTGCTCTCTCAAGGTATCTAAAACCAAAGATCAAATGACGCCATGATCCTCATTGGTCTTGGAATAGATAAGAATATCATCAATGAACACCACCACGGTCATCTAGATACTGCAACATGTTGTTCATGGTCTCCATAAAAATAGCAGTGCATTAGTCAATCCAAAGGACATAACTTTATACTCATAATGCCCATACTTGGTGGAGAAAGTCGTTTCTCTACATCCTCGCTCACGCACTCGGATTTGATTATACCGATCGAGATCGATCTTGGAGAATACTTGAGCTCCATTCAACCGATCAAACAAGTCCTCAATGCGGGCAATGGATATTTGTTCTTGATTGTGACCGCATTAAGCGCACGATAATCAATACACATGCACCAACTCCCATCCTTCTTCTCTCGTGAATGTAACAGAGCTCCCCGCGATACACTACGCCGATCAAACCTTTAGCCAACAAATCATCCAATTGCTTCTTCAACTCGCCCCAAACGGACGTGTTAATCGATATGGAGACATCGAGATGGGACGAGTACGGAACAAGATCAATGCGAAACTCCACGCCTCGCGCAGTGGCAATCCCTAAGCTCACCGGGAACACATCCGGGTAATCACTAACCACTTTGGAATCTCTCAATCTGCTGGCCACGCTCGTTTCAAAGAAGAGCTAAAAGAAGTTTTCATCGTGTGACCCGGAACGATCCAAACCAACATTGAAAGAGAGCGCGAGGCGCACTCTGAAGGTTAAAGTCTCCTGCACGAGGTCCGCATGCAGACCGCTCTACGTAAACAGATATCACGGCCGATAAGAGTGCAACCAATCCATACCCAAAATAATGTCGAACGGCTCCATTTGAATTACTATCAAATTCGCCGTGAACTCCTCTCCATCAATAATAATAGAACACCCAGACAAACAAGAGAACTAGCAATAATACCCCGTGAGAACTAACCAACACCGATTGAGAAATCCATCAGATACTCAAGTTCGCTCTCCTAGCAAACGCCGCCGACACAAACGAAAAGGTAGCCCCGAATAAAAAGGACTAAAGCATCAAACGAATCCACAAGCAAAGTACTGCCACCACGCCAGACGACCCGCGGACTCACTGTGGGCATGGCGTACACTGTGGCGCCATGGCGAAGAAGACGACGGCATGGGCGGCGAGCCCGGCTATCTCGTGGGCGGTGTAGGTAAAGCCGGCCGGTAACTTTGAGCGGTGCCGGAAGGTGGCGGCCGCGAGAGTACCCTACCGAGGCGCCCAAGCCAAGGAAATGGCAATACCGAGGAGCAATCATCATCCGGAAAGATCCTCGAGCAGACCCATCAAGAAGAAGATGGCACAGCTCCCACTTGATCACACTAGCGGGTTCTCGCGACACACCCGCCTCCTTGTGACCCGGCCGCCACACCGACGGCAATCACCCGTCCTGCGCACTTTCAAGCGCATGTGTCCATCACCGCACTTAAAGCAAAGCATGCCCCGCCTCGGGACAGACGAAGAGCCGAGTACCGCAAAAGGACGAGGCGCCAAGAAGAGAACGGTCTCGACCGCTTAGACTGAAAGATCGCGGTCCTCCCTTGAATTTCTTGGAAAGCGGTCGACTGCACTCCACTTCCTCACTAGAGCTCCTCTTCCGTCACCACCGAAGCTACCACCCACCGAGGCTTGTCGCCTTTGTGAGTGATCTCCAACTCCATGCCCCTAGCTTGCTCCACAACAGAATCAGAGTCACGGAGTGGAGTAGCTCCCAACACATGCCTGGCACTCGCACTGAGACCCCGGAACCTCTTGGCTTTCTCAAGATCATCATTCGCCATCAAGGGACAAAGCGAACCAAGTTGTTGAACTTCGACCTCATACTCAAGAATAGACCTCTTCCCCGAGCAAAGGTCGCCAAGGCAACCTCCATCTTCTCAACAAACGAGTAGGGGTAGAACTTTCCCTTGAACTGATCAACAAAGTCCTCCCAAGTGATCGCCCTTGAGTGGCGGTCCTCAAGACAACACGCGTCCCACCAAATATCTCGCTGCCTTTCAATTTGAAAGGCTACAAACGGACCCTCCGAGGTGAAGACATCTCCAAAGCTCCAAACCGCCTCTCCATATAGCGCAACCACCACGCTCGACGGTGTACCCGACCACAAACGGATCCAACCTCAACCCCATCCACTCGGTGACATCCGCGCTCAGAACCGGTGGATGTGCGACAGAGCAACAACAGATGCCGCAGAAGAATAGGTCGCCGGCTACTGTTGACGAAGAGCACGGATCTCTCCCACCAACTCTTCAAAGAAAGCGGGTCTCATCTTGGGCCCCAACCGAGGCGGTCAACAAAGAACCCCTCGCCCATCGACTAATCACACAGAGGTGGCTCCACGGAACCTCTTCATGCCCCGACCTCCACGATCATGGCCACCACGACCACGCCCTCTACCCCCTGCATAGCTATCAACCACAATCAACAATACACAATGAGCTCAAAGGTCAAAATAAAATCATCCATCAATGAACAACATAACTAAGCGTAAAAACTATATTCGCACTCTCTCTAACCCACTGTGCACTAGTGTGTCAAATTTTAGGTTAGTTAACCATTAGCATATTTTAGTTGATTTACTAAACTAAAACAAATTTTAACAATTTTAGTTTGCCTAAGTTGTTAATCTATTCACCACGGACCTAAAGCCCGCTCTGATACCAACTGTAACACCCCAGCCCAACACTGAGCCTAGAATGCCACCACACTTACTCTCTTTACTAATAAATATCGACACACTATAAAACTACAGCAGGAAACAACAATAAATATATCCAGGGATCACAAAAGAACATGCATAATTATGGTTCAAACGATAATAAATAATCAAGTGGAATAAACCTGTAAGCAAATTCAAAATAGCATCAACCAATGAATCCAAATTATTAAAGCAAATAGTCTAGTCCAAACGTTGTCCTAAACTTTATTCAAACTCTAACATGTCCAAGAGTAATCCAATTGTGAATGAAAAGGTTCTTATGGCAAATGATCATGTGTTGTCCATGTGCTCTACTCGCTCTCGCCACGGATCCTCAAGATCACCTAAAAACAACAATAGAGCAAGGGTGAGTCCACGACTCAGCAAACACATCCATAAACAACGGACAATAATAAATCAACAGCATTCAATAACTTCATTATCATCACAGCTACTTCTATTTGATTCACATCCATTAATCTCATGTACCAATGCAAATCTATTCTACATGTCCACATGCACTTCTTTCACAGATAATGCAGATAGCATGAGTGAATGCTCATGACAACATTCACTCTCAAGCCCGCTCCTCCATAAGGATCGGGACCTCCTCCACTCCCGTGGAGTTGTGATCATTCATGATCACCTACTCATATGCAAAGATGCTTATGTATGAAAATGCAAACTCCATCATAAACATCATATCCAACTCTTCATCATGCTTGTCAACCAAGATATAAACACACCAATTATTTGTTTGCAATTAAACAAAATAAAAGCACAACAATAATGGTAATAGAAGATAAAGAAAACAGTGATTGATCATTGATCGCTGTCTACCATGCACTTGCCTTTACTAGTTGCGACGCACAATTTGGCTAGCAGACGGCAACAAGTACGACGCCTCTCCTACATTAAATACACAAATCTCAATACAAGCTACAGCATCATAAGAACAACAATCAATCGACATCGCTCCTACACGTCCCCAAATATACCACGCTATTCGCATCAAAAGTTACCCATTGCTGTCTTAGTACTAAAACGAACGTAACTTTTGACTCGAAAGTCCGATCACCACAAACCACCCCATTCTGGATTCTTTATAAAATTCTCCACATTTTCTTAGATTACGAAGACTTCTAATTAAATCATCTAACCCTCCGTATTTAGCCCAGAAAGCCGATCTGTCCGCTTCGGAACAGCAGCCTTACTAAAATCATAACTTTTGTTTTATCCAACCAAAATGCGTGTTCTCAGATTCTACAGAACCATTGGACAATTATCTACATCTTTCATGTAGATCAAAAACTCTAATTAAGCTATTTACTATTTTTAATCTACAGTCTACCAAAACAGCGCCGAAAGACGACAACCACAATGACAGCGGTCTTCCGAAAATCATAACTCGAATTATACTTGTCCGATTGACATGATTAAATATTCTATAGAAAGATATCGAAATTATCTACAATTAACTAGTAGATGACATTTCCAAAATTTGCCATTAAGGTGCCCGAATAAATCATACACGGAACAACAGGCTAAACGGATCTATTAAACAGATCTATTACTCGGCACATTGACTAAAAACTTTAGAGCCCTCTCCAATTAACCTCAATTATAATCTTTAATTAACAGTGTCTAGCAAACCAGAGGAAAACATGAAATACAAAATCTTACACACGGCTTGCTCGTTGATTTATGTTACCTCCTCGGGCGAAATTGAAGCCTTCACAATTGCTTGCAACTAATCAAACTCTAAGACCGAATTAGCAAGAGTGCAGAAGTGACGACGCACTGGTGGCAAGAGTAACAAAATGCAAAGAAAGCAGCATGCGATCCACGCAGCAGAGGCAACGCCGGCGGCTCCACGCGCAGCCAAGCAAAGACTGGCGATCCAGCGCAGCAGCTGCAGCAGTTAGCCTTCGCCTCGGCGGGCGAAGAGCAAAGAAAATCGGCAAGAAGAACCGGCAGACCGCAAAGAAGACGCATGGGAGCCCGGCGCAGACCGCAGCAAAGACGCGCAGGGAGCCCGGCAGACCGCAAAGCAGCAGACTTCGCTTCTAGCAAAGACGGCGCAGAAGAAAAGCAACCGCTGCGCGCAAGCAACGCAGAAAAAATGTGGAGGCGGCTCGGTGGGACAAAGAAACTATTAGGTTTCTAGAAAACCCACAATTTAATTATATAGCTCTTAAAAATTTGAAATTCTATTTCTCACAAATTCTTTTTATTTAATTACGCAAGCCCTTAAGACGTTTTTATGTATACTATTCGATTAATTACGCCCAGACCCTTAAGACGTTATTAGTTATTTATTTAATTAATTTGAATATTACATTCTACCCCCTTAACGGAATTCGACCCGAATTCTACTCGCTTCTACTCAAATAAAAGCTACATCATGAAATTAAACAACAAAATAACACGCACTGACGTGAACAACTCCGATATTGCTCGCGCATGCAGACTCCAACTCCCAAGTCGCTTCTCTCTCACATCGATGCGCCCACAAAGACCTTGACGTATACCAACGCCTTGTGCCTCAAAGACTCGCTCCGACCTTCCGTATCGCGCCACGACGCGACTCAACCGTGAGGTCTTGCTCAATAGTCGCGCTCTAATGAAATCTTATGCTCGGTCTCTCAAAAACTTTCTCAAAGATCGAGACGTGAAACACATTATGAACTCCACGCATGGACTCGTGAAGGTCCAAGCGGTAGGCTAACTTTCCAATTCTTGCAATAATCGAATGGTCCAACGCGTACCTCGGGCTAAGCTTTCCTTTGGTACCGATCGGACAATACTTTTAGTGGGAGACACTCTCAAGAGCACGTCACCCACCGCAAACTCCAAGTCACGCCTCAAATCAAGATAACTTTTCATTCGCTCGAGTCCGCAATGATTCTCGCTCACCATGGCCACACGCCAACGGTCTTCAATCAAACCGACCCAAAATCGCCTTCTCTCCAATCGCATCCCAACAAAGTGGCGACCGCACTTCCGCCCATAGAGAACCTCAAATGGCGCGGCTCTAATATCGAATGGTAACTATTATTATAAGCAAACTCGCAAGTGGCAATCGGTCCTCCCAACTACCCTTCCAAGATAGAACACAAGATCGCAACATGTCCTCCAAAGTCCGAATAGTACGCCTGACCGCCCATCCGCTGTGGGTGAAACGTCAGATTAAGGCGGAGCTGTGCCCAATGCACTCGCAGACTCTCCCGTAACTTGAGACAAACTTGGCGCCCTCATGTAAACGATGGTCTTTGGCACACCATGCGTCTTACTATTTCACGCACATAAATAGGAGCTAGATCACTCATTGAATTTGTTGTGCGAATAGGAATAAAGTGCGCAGATTCTTGAATCGATCCACCACTACCCAAATCGCATCCTTCCCACGCGGTGAACGAGGCAACGCCACCACAAAGTCCATAGAGATATCATCCCAAGGCCACTGGGAACCTCCAAAGGTCGCAATAACCTCGCGGGACGCTTGTGCTCGGCTTTCACTTGTCGACAAACACCACAAGAAGTCACATAATTAGCAATATCCACCTTCATTCTTTTCCACCAAAAATTCATTTCAGATCTCGATACATCTTAGTCTCACCAGGATGAACAGTGTACGGAGTACGATGTGCCTCCCTCAAGATATCATCTTTGACCTCCGACTTTTGCGGCACGCAAAGGCGGCCTTTAAACCTCAAAGTACCAAAATCATCCATACTAAAATCACACTCTTTACCCTCATCCAGCGCTTCCTAACCTCCCGTAATAACCGGTCACTCACAGCTTCCCGCACACGGCCCGAATAGCCGACTCAAGAATCAATCGTGTCTCAACATGTGTCGTGCCCGCATAACAATAAGATATTCCCATGCGATCAAAATCAGCAATGAGGCAATCTAGAGTCGCGGGAGTCGCCTTACGACTAAGAGCATCTGCAACAACATTGGCCTTGCTCGATGATCTTGAATAGTAAGTTCGTAGTCCTTGATCAATTCCAACCACCTCCTTTGCCTCAAATTCGATCCTTCGAGTGAAGATATATTTGAGACTCTTGTGATCTGTGAAAATATCACAAGGCTCGCCAGATAGATAATGCCTCCAAATCTTGAGAGCAAAAACAACCGCAGCCTAACTCCAAATCATGAGTGGGATAATTTCGCCGTGCTTCTTTAATCGCCGACGCATAAGCAATCGCTTTACCGCCTTGCATGAGAACACAACCAAGACCCACTCGAGACGATCTCAAAAGATCGTGGAACCGCTTCCGACTCGGGAAGAGTGAGAATAGGAGAGGTCACCAACCTCGTCCTTCAAAATGCGTAAATCGCGCCACACTCATCACCCACCGAATCTCACACCTTTCGAGTAAGTCGAGACATCGGTTTGGCGATGATAGAGAAATCCCGCACAAAACGCCGATAATAACCACCAACCCCAAGAAACTCCTCACCTCCTTCACATTAGTCGGCCTCTTCCAATCCACCACCGTGGATACCTTGCTAGGATCAACAAAGAATACCCCGAGGGTTAATCACATGACCCGTAAAACCCACTTCAAATCCGTAACTCACACTTCTTCAACTTAGCATAGAACTTGTGCTCTCTCAAGGTATCTAAAACCAAAGATCAAATGACGCCATGATCCTCATTGGTCTTGGAATAGATAAGAATATCATCAATGAACACCACCACGAAGTCATCTAGATACTCGTGCAACATGTTGTTCATGGTCTCCATAAAATAGCAGTGCATTAGTCAATCCAAAGGACATAACTTTATACTCATAATGCCCATACTTGGTGGAGAAAGTCGTCTTTCTACATCCTCGCCACGCACTCGGATTTGATTATACCGATCGAGATCGATCTTGAGAATACTTGAGCTCCATTCAACCGATCAAACAAGTCCTCAATGCGGGCAATGGATATTTGTTCTTGATTGTGACCGCATTAAGCGCACGATAATCAATACACATGCACCAACTCCCATCCTTCTTCTCTCGTGAATGTATCAGAGCTCCCACGGCGATACACTACGCCGATCAAACCTTTAGCCAACAAATCATCCAATTGCTTCTTCAACTCGCCCCAAACGGACGTGTTAATCGATATGGAGACATCGAGATGGGACGAGTAACGGAACAAGATCAATGCGAAACTCCACGCCTCGCGCAGTGGCAATCCTTAAGCTCACCGGGAACACATCGGGTAATCACTAACCTTGGAATCTCCTCAATCGCGGCCACGCTCGGTTTCTCAAAGAAGAGCTAAAAGAAGTCCGCCATCGCTACACGACCCGGAACACCCACCAACATTGAAAGAGAGCGCGAGGCGCACTCGAAGGTCAAAGTCTCCTGCACGAGGTTCGCATGCAGATCGTTCTACGTAAACAGATATCACGGCCGATAAGAGTGCAACCAATCCATACCCAAAATAACGCCGAACGGCTCCATTTGAATTACTATCAAATTCGCCGTGAACTCCTCTCCATCAATAATAATAGAACACCCAGACAAACAAGAGAACTAGCAATAATACCCCAGAGAACTAACCAACACCGATTGAGAAATCCATCAGATACTCAAGTTCGCTCTCCTAGCAAACGCCGTCGACACAAACGAAAAGGTAGCCCTCGAATCAAAAGGACTAAAGCATCAAACGAATCCACAAGCAAAGTACTGCCACCACGCCAGACGACCGCTGACTCACTGTGGGCATGGCGACACCTGTGGCGCCATGGCGAAGAAGACGACGCGGGCGGGCGAGCCCGGCTAATCATTGTGGCGTGTAGGTAAAGCCGGTCAGGCAACCCGAAGCGGTGCCGAAGGTGGCGGCCGCCGAGAGTACCCTACCGAGGCGCCAAGTCAAGGAAATGGCGCTACCGAGGAGCAGCCATCATCCGAAAGATCCTCGAGCAGACCCATCAAGAAGAAGATGGCACAGCTCCCACTTGATCACACTAGCGGGTTCTCGCGACACACCCTCCTTGTGACCCGGCCGCCACACCGACGGCAATCACCCGCCAAGCGCACTCGGCAGCCACGTGTCCATCACCGCACTTAAAGCAAAGCATGCCCCGCTCGACAGACGAAGAGCCGAGTACCTGCAAAAGGACGAGGCGCCAAGAAGAGAACGGTCTCGATCGCTAGACTCGAAGATCGCGGTCCTCCTTGAATTTCTTGAAAGCGGTCGACTGCACCCACTTCCTCACTAGAGCTCCTCTTCCGTCACCACCGAAGCTACCACCCACCGAGGCTTGCCGCCTTTGTGAGCCGATCTCCAACTCCATGCCCCTAGCTTGCTCCACAACAATCAGAGTCACGGAGTGGAGTAGCTCCCAACACATGCCTGCAGACTGTAATTGAGACCCGACGGAACCTCTTGGCTTTCTCAAGATCATCATTCGCCATCAAGGGACAAAGCGAACCAAGTTGTTGAACTCACCATACTCAAGAATAGACCTCTTCCCCGAGCAAAGGTCGCCAAGGCAACCTCCATCTTCTCAACAAACGAGTAGGGGTAGAACTTTCCTTGAACCGATCAACAAAGTCCTCCCAAGTGATCGCCTTGAGTGGCGGTCCTCAAGACAACACGCTCCCACCAAATATTCGCTGCCCTTTCAATTTGAAAGGCTACAAACGGACCTCCGAGGTGAAGACATCTCCAAAGCTCCAAACGCTCTCCATATAGCGCAACCATCCACGCTCGACCGTGTACCCACCCACAAACGGATCCAACCTCAACCCCATCCACTCGAAGTGACATCCGCGCCAGAACCGGTGGATGTGCGACAGAGCAACAACAGATGCCGCAGAAGAATGCTGCCGCGCTACCGCTGACGAAGAGCACGGATCTCTCCCACCAACTCTCTCAAAGAAAGCGGGTCTCATCTTGGGCCCCAACCGAGGCGGGTCAACAAAGAACCCTCGCCATCGACTAATCGCACAGGAGGTGGCTCCACTGAACCTCTTCCGCGGCCCCGACCTCCACGATCGCGCCACCACGACCACGCCCTCTACCCCTAAGATAGCTATCAACCACAATCAACAATACACAATGAGCTCAAAGGTCAAAATAAAATCATCCATCAATGAACAACATAACTAAGCGTAAAAACTATATTCGCACCTCTCTCTAACCCATCGTGCACTAGTGTGTCAAATTTTAGGTTAGTTAACCATTAGCATATTTTAGTTGATTTACTAAACTAAAACAAATTTTAACAATTTTAGTTTGCCTAAGTTGTTAATCTATTCACCACGGACCTAAAGCCCGCTCGATACTAACAGAACACCCCATTTCAACACCGAGCCTAGAATGCCACCACACTTACTCTCTTTACTAATAAATATCGACACACTATAAAACTACAATAGAAACAACAATAAATATATCCAGGATCACAAAAGAACATGCATAATTATGGTTCAAACGATAATAAATAATCAAGTGGAATAAAACTGTAAGCAAATTCCAAAATAGCATCAACCAATGAATCCAAATTATTAAAGCAAATAGTCTAGTCCAAACGTTGTCCTAAACTTTATTCAAACTCTAACATGTCCAAGAGTAATCCAATTGTGAATGAAAAGGTTCTTATGGCAAATGATCATGTGTTGTCCATGTGCTCTACTCGCTCTCGCCACGGATCCTCAAGATCACCTAAAAACAACAATAGAGCAAGGGTGAGTCCACGACTCAAAGAAACACATCCATAAACAACTGACAATAATAAATCAACAAAGATTCAATAACTTCATTATCATCACAGCCTACTTCTATTTGATTCACATCCATTAATCTCATGTACCAATGCAAATCTATTCTACATGTCCACATGCACTTCTTTCACAGATACGCAGATAGCATGAGTGAATGCTCGCGACAACATTCACTCTCAAGCCCGCTCCTCCATAAGGATCGGGACCTCCTCCACTCTCAGGAGTTGTGATCATTCATGATCACCTACTCATATGCAAAGATGCTTATGTATGAAAATGCAACTCCATCATAAACATCATATCCAACTCTTCATCATGCTTGTCAACCAAGATATAAACACACCAATTATTTGTTTGCAATTAAACAAAATAAAAGCACAACAATAATGGTAATAGAAGATAAAGAAAACAGTGATTGATCATTGATCGCTGTCTACCATGCACTTGCCTTTACTAGTTGCGACGCACAATTTGGCTAGCAGACGGCAACAAGTACGACGCCTCTCCTACATTAAATACACAAATCTCAATACAAGCTACAGCATCATAAGAACAACAATCAATCGACATCGCTCCTACACGTCCCCAAATATACCACGCTATTCCGGTACCGAAAAGTTACCCATTGCTGTCTTAGTACTAAAACGAACGTAACTTTTGACTCGAAAGTCCGATCACCACAAACCACCCCATTCTGGATTCTTTATAAAATTCTCCACATTTTCTTAGATTACGAAGACTTCTAATTAAATCATCTAACCCTCCGTATTTAGCCCAGAAAGCCGATCTGTCCGCTTCGGAACAGCAGCCTTACTAAAATCATAACTTTTGTTTTATCCAACCAAAATGCGTGTTCTCAGATTCTACAGAACCATTGGACAATTATCTACATCTTTCATGTAGATCAAAAACTCTAATTAAGCTATTTACTATTTTTAATCTACAGTCTACCAAAACAGCGCCGAAAGACGACAACCACAATGACAGCGGTCTTCCGAAAATCATAACTCGAATTATACTTGTCCGATTGACATGATTAAATATTCTATAGAAAGATATCGAAATTATCTACAATTAACTAGTAGATGACATTTCCAAAATTTGCCATTAAGGTACCCAATAAATCATACACGGAACAACAAAGCTAAACGGATCTATTAAACTGATCTATTACTCGGCACATTGACTAAAAACTTTAGAGCCCTCTCCAATTAACCTCAATTATAATCTTTAATTAACAGTGTCTAGCAAACCAGAGGAAAACATGAAATACAAAATCTTACACACGGCTTGCTCGTTGATTTATGTTACCTCCTGCTAAATTGAAGCCTTCACAATTGCTTGCAACTAATCAAACTCTAAGACCGAATTAGCAAGAAAAGTGCAAGTGACGCACTACCGGCAAGCAGTAACAAAATGCAAAGAAGAAGCAGGCACCACGCAGCAGAGGCAACGCGGCGGCTCCACGCGCATGCAAAGACTGGCGATCGCGCGCAATAAGAAGCAGTTAGCCTTGGTCGGCTCGGGCGAGTGCAAAGAAAATCAAGAAGAAGAACCTACAGACGGCAAAGAAGACGCGCAGGGGAGCCCGGCAGGACCGCAGCAGCAGACTTCGCTTCAAGAAGACGGCCGCAGCAGAAGAAAAGCAATCGGCAAGCATGGCGCAACGCAGAAAAAATGTGGAGGCGGCTCGGTGGGACAAAGAAACTATTAGGGTTTCTAGAAAACCCACAATTTAATTATATAGCTCTTAAAAATTCTGAAATTCTATTTCTCACAAATTCTTTTTATTTAATTACGCGCAAGCCCTTAAGACGTTTTTATGTATACTATTCGATTAATTACGCTCCGACCCTTAAGACGTTATTAGTTATTTATTTAATTAATTCAGAATATTACACGTTCTTAATCTATGCAAGGTTTGCTTGAGATAAGTCTCTTTTCGTTCTTGCTTTCAATTTGGTGATTTTAGGGCTTTCATTGATCCACGAGTTTTTGATTGATTCTTTCACGTGGATTAGCTTGCTGTGATGTGTGGGAACCCATCTAGGATCAATTTGATCATCAATCACCCACGAGCAAGCGATTGGATCTAGTTTTCACTTTTGCCCGGTTTTGCACCCTTCTTCAATCAGATCGTAAAAGATATTTGTTCATCCAAGAATTATCATAATTGTTGATTGGAATAGGTCCTTAATATCATAGAGAAGGTGTGTGCAAAGTTTCATGAAGTTTGGAGTTGAGAATCAAAAGTTAGATCTAATTGCAACTTCACATCGGTTTTTTTTATCGCTTCGAGCCTCGCCACGACCGCCCCACACCAGAGGTCAAACCGATTTTGGTGCCGGTCCGACCGCCCCACACCAGAGGTCAGACCGACTTGGTACCGGCCGACCGCCAAGATAATAAATGATCGACCGACCGCCACTCGTTAGTTTTGATTCTTGCCGATTTTTATCACATTGCTTAGGGTTTTAATTGATTCAATACTAGTCTTCCACAGATCGATATATTGATCTTCATAGCTTCATCATAGCTATTGGAGTGAAATTGTGTTGAATTCATATTTTATGAAAAGTGAGCGTGTTCTATTCACCCCCTCTAGTCGCCTTTTCGGTCCAACAAGTGGTATCGTGAGCCCTGCTAGTTCAATCTTGATCTTAACCGTCACCGAACTTTGGCGATGGATAGATTCTCTACAAAACCGCATATGTTCAATGGACAAGACTATGCCTATTGGAAGAATCAGATGCGAGTATTCCTTGAGAGCGAGGACAAGCTATGTGGGACGTTGTTCGATCCCCGCCATTATTCCCGAGATTGAAACTCCCGCTTCGTGGTTCTTTTGGCTAACAACAACAAGGCCAAGAATCTTTTATATGGTGCGCTTGGTAGACAAGAATATGATAGGATTTGCAATTTATGATCACAAGACGAGATTTGGAACACTCTCGAAACATATCATGAGGGTTCGTCCCAAATTAAGAAAGTGCGCCAAACAATCTATAAGCGTGATTATAATAAATTTGAGATGCGTCCCGAGAGAGCATCGCTGACATTTTCAATGCTTTAATAAAGTGATTAATCAAATGAAAGTCGTTGATATTGAATATTCTCAACTGAAAATGCCACCCACCTCTTGGCCGCAATCAACACCAAGGAGTGGGAGATGAAGGCTACCGCTATAGAAGAGAATGTTGATCTTTCGTGTCTTACTTTAGAATTGCTTTATAGTAAACTCAAGACTCATGAAATTAAAAGAGTTGATCATCCCAAGAAAGATAATTTAGCTTTGGTAGCAGATCCTCTCAAAAGGCTTTTGATGACTCTTTTGAATCTTCTTCTCGATTTTCATTTGCTTGTTTATCCGCTATTCATGAAGAGGAGCTTGAGAATATCCCCGAGGTTGAGTTAGCCCTTTTAGCTAAAAAATTCACACGGGCTTACAACAATGTGAGAAATAAAAGAGAGGTGGTCTGTTACATTTGCTATGAGTGTGGAGAGCTTTACCACATCCGCCAATTGCCCCAAGCTAAAAGGTAAGGGTAAGCACGGGAGGAGAAGATGACTTGGAAGAAGCCTCATGAGAACAACTCGAGTATGATGTTGTCAAGCTCATAAAGGCCGCCACCGGTCCTTGCCGCTTTTGGAGAGCAACCGTTAGCGATGTGGACTCGGAGCGAAGAGGATAAGAAAGGGAAGGCCAAAGACTTCACTGCATGTGCTTCATGGTCGACACCGACGACATTGAGAATGATGAGGTATCTTTTTCTTATGATGAGCTTTTCGCTAAATATAATTCTATAGTTGAGCAAGTGCTTAGTCAAGATGAAGCGCTAGAATTTGTCATGACTAAAATAAGAAACTAGAGTCAAAAATTGGTAAACTAAAACTAGAACTTACAAATGTTAAGACTCTTGAACTCGATGAATGTTTATCTTGTCATGATATGCACTCGAATTGGCTAAACCGCAATCGCTCACAATATTGCTTTACAACAACTTGAAAATGCTAGAACCGAGCTAATTGAAATTAAATCGCTCCTTGTGAAAATGTTTAGAGTCTAGCAAGTTGATTGCTTCGATGTGATTGATTCTAGCACTTGCACGTCATGCTTAGAAAAGAACGTGAAATCAAAGATATCTTAGAAGTCGCTAGAGTCAAATATGCTAAGCTTAAGGACAATATTGAAAATACTACTTGTGCTTCTTGTTCCACTCTTAAGCTTGAAATTGCTTTATATAAGGAGAAATCTATGGATAAAACTTGTGATGCTTGTGTTAGTTTAAGAAAAGAAAATGCTTACCTTCATGATACATTAGAGAAATTTTCTAAAGGTAAGAAACAATTAAACATGATTCTTGACAAGTCTAAAACTCCTTATAAGAAGCAAGGTTTAGGATTCAATTCTTTTCAAGACAATTCAAAGCCAAAAGTCATTCAAGTCTTGGAAAAAGGTTTAATTGAATTCAAAACCCAACCCGCAAAAACATCTTTTAAATCGCAGTTTTGCCCAACCTTGTATTAATTCAAATGGTGCTTCTTCTAGTGGTACCAAGTACCATTGCACTTATTGCAAGAAAGGTGGGCATTTGATTGAATTCTGTTGGCGTAGGTTAAAAAATGATAAGAAAAATCTTGATAGAATTTCATTTAGGCAACCTAGAGCTTTTATGAGACATGGTAACACTGAAAAGAATAAACCTGGATTATGATTTTTCTCACATGCAAATCATTATGTTTCTAAATATCCTAATTCTAATGTCTTTCAGTCACGGCTCGATTGCTGGTGGTCACCGGCTCGACCGATTTGGTCACCGGTCCGACTCACAAGACAACGCCGGCCGACCACCGATGCTTTAATTCTCATGTTAACTTAAACATTGCTCATAATATAATTTTAGATGAAATCAAGGATAACACTTCTGCTTTGCATACTACTCGCAGACGTGTGTCTCAGTACTGGGTTCCCAAGTCTTGTTTAACTAACCCTAGTATCGAGACACATCGTTCTTCTGTGCCTTGATTTTTTCAGATTGCCGCGAAAGAGGAAGGGCACGTGCTTTGTCGACTCGATCGCTCACATCATATTGCCGGAGACTCAAGATGGTTCACCTCCTTCACGCGGTCGACGGGTTTCAAGCATCTCCAGAACTTCCCATCGCTAGGCCGTTAAGCTCTTATTCTGGTACTTACACTCTACTCTCTTTGTATGGCATTTGATATTCCTGTTCTTTATCCTTGTCCATTCGGGGGTTTTTCTTATCCTAATTGTGCGGGCTGTTGGCTAGATAGGAAGAGTACCTCAGGCGCTTGTCACCCACTAGATTCTTCTCTTGTATCTTGTTTTTATCCTCACCAAATCTTTAGACCCAACTAGGTTTGCCACCTTGAGAAGCGAGTTAGGGTTATTTATCCTTATGGGTTGGTTTGAGGGGAGTTTGATCTTTCTCGATCTTTCCTTGTTCTTTTGATCTTTTATTGTTCTTTTTCCGAACTTAGTGATCTTTTGAACTTTTTAAGTTTTTAGGCTTTTATTTGCATCTCATTGTATCATATTGCATTCATATGAAAAATCCAACAAGTGGTAACAACAAGTGGTTACAACAAGTGGTATGAAAATCCAAAAGATGCATTGTAATATAAGATTTTTCGCTTATCTTTTAAAATTGATGAAGCTTTGCCTATTACCCTTTGGAGCTTTTGTATTTCAATTCTTGCTCAATGTCATGTCTAGTTCTTTGACTTGCTAGAATTATCATGCTTTTACATGTGTAGCTAAGTCTTTGCCATATGAGCTAGAACCTTTAAACAACTCAAATTAAGAAATTGCAATTTGTGGATGTTTTAGCGAGTTGCGCAATTAGTGCTCCTCTTGTGACATTGGCCTGCTGTAATTGCTTTGTTAGCTCTTTGATCTAAAATTGACCATTACTTGAGCTTTTTGTTCTTGAGATTCTAAAACCGCCATGTGAAAAATGAAAATCAAGATTGTCTTATGCTTAAATTGTGCCAAACTATTCTTACGAGGCGCTTGTCAAATGACATGAACTTGGAGATAGTTTGATGAACCGCACGATCTCATGGGGACCGCTTGTAAAAATGACATGAACCTCAAGATTTGTCGCCTGTAGAAGCTTAGAAAGAGTTTGTGGATGGCTCCTAGTCCAGATCTTCTTTACTAAGATATACCTTTAATCAACTTTTGGTCAAGCTTAGGATGAGTTTGTGGATGGCTCCTAGTCCAGATCTTGTCACTAAGTTAGATCATTAGTCAACTTCAATATTCAATGCAAATGAGAAAAATGTTAACAATTGGGCGTTTATAAAATATTGAGCAAAATGATTCAATACGTGACTTGATTGACTCTTAATGTGGTCTTTGTTAGATTTTTGATCTCACTTTGACATTTTGACATGGCCAATTTCACTTTAGGATCCTCGTTGATGAACTTTTTCAATTTGAAGCGTTGCTTAAATTGATCAAATCTATCGCTTTACTTTTGAGTCTTTGTGCTTAACTTTGATATATATGTCTCACCATGATCTTGCTAGCGCCACAGCTTGATATCTGCTTGTGCAATATTAGAGATACTAGCTTGCTCTTTTGGGTAATCTCCAAAGCTTCTTGTAATCAAAATTGAAAAATACAAAAAAATGAAGCCACCCATTGCACTTCATGCATATTCCTCTTTATGCTTCTTTTGTTTTCGCTTCTTTCTTTATTCTATATTTGTTATCTCGGATGAGAGGAAGGCGTGATTCCTTGATGAATCCATTGTCAAAGGGGGAGAAGATGTGTTAAATAAGAAGAGAAGATGTGTTAATGAGAATATATTTCTTTGTTGGGGGAGAAGTTTGTACAAAGGAGAAACTGAAAATTTGAAAACTGAGGATCATAGTGAGGGGAGTTCTTGAGTTGCATTCTTATTGTCTTATTGAATATTACGAACTTGAATTGCATTCTTTTATCCTCACAATGATCATAGGTCAATTGAACAATTGTTCTTTCATATGGACCTTATGTGAGAATTTTGACCCTTTTCTGGAAATCAAAGTTTTTATGCTTACTTTTGCCTTGTCTCACATGCCTATACTATTTCGATGCCACTTGGTCATTTACATTGCTTTTTCTTGCTTATGGACCAAGTTGTGCCTTTGTGCGAAAAACCGCGAGTAAACTCGCTTTCAAACCTCTTACTTATATTTTTCGGATAATTGCCAATGTGTTCATCAAGGGGAGATTGTGGATTTCATGGGGATATGTTCCGATCTTAGGATGATGTGACAATTGGCAATGGCGTTTACGGTTTGTCGCTTCACGTGTTTTCGACAAAGCTACTGAGCCATCGATAGGCGGTCCGACCGGTCCTTACCGCGGATCGACCAGATCTCAAATCGGGCCGGACCGGCCATGTGGGGCGGTCGGACCGCGGTGACCAAAGTGGTCAAAACGAAATGGGCCAAAAATAGGTGTTGTAGGCAAGTGAGGGGATCCCAATGCACTTGGTCTCATGATTTTTGGAGTCTCCAGTAAGAAGTTCTATTGGTTTAAAGTTTCCAGAGATTTTGGATTTTCGGGGTTGAAATTCGCTAAGTCCCATGGGCGGTCCGACGGCTCATTGAGGGAGCGGTCCGACCGGCCAGAGGGCGGTCCGACCGGCTCACCTGGAGTGGTCAGACCGGTTTTGACTTGAATGTCGGCCAACTTCGTGGCGATGTTGATTGGTTAGGTCAAAGTCATTGGTATCGTGGCATATGGTTTGCATGATGCATGTTTTGACTAACATGGGTCAAGTTTGAAGAACTTGTTCCCGAATTCGTGTTTGCTTGTCTGTGGTTGTGCAGGTTGCTTGGTGGTCAACGACGGTCAACGGCGAGGAGGATCGGGACTAGACTTGGAGAGTTGAGGTCCAGAACGATCGACGAAGCCGGGTGAGGTTAATGACTCAAGCGTGACACAAGATGGACAAGGGTGACCTATTAGCGAATCCATGGCGCATGGTGAAGCGGTTTAGGTCAAAAGGTTAAAGACGGCGCTTTGCGAAGCATGCGTGTGTGACCCGTTTGTTAGTGGGCCTTAACGGGAGCCCAATGGAGTCAAACCCTAGGAGTCTAGACCTCCACTATAAATAGGGGGAGGTGGTGGCTGCACCATCTAGCTCTTTTCTCTCTCGCCTCTTTTGTTGCGAAACCCTAATTGTCTTAGGGGAGTTGAGGTGGAGGCTAGGGCTCTTTATGGTTTGAGGTGAATTTCGTGATCTTGGATTGACCACTGATCCATGATGGCGTGGGTGTAATCCAGCGAGGATCACGTTCTTAATCTATGCAAGGTTTGCTTGAGATAAGTCTCTTTTCGTTCTTGCTTTCAAATTGTTGATTTTAGGGCTTTCATTGATCCACGAGTTTTTGATTGATTCTTTCATGTGGATTAGCTTGCTGTGATGTGTGGGAACCCATCTAGGATCAATTTGATCATCAATCACCCACGAGCAAGCGATTGGATCTAGTTTTCACTTTTGCCCGGTTTTGCACCCTTCTTCAATCAGATCGTAAAAGATATTTGTTCATCCAAGAATTATCATAATTGTTGATTGGAATAGGTCCTTAATATCATAGAGAAGGTGTGTGCAAAGTTTCATGAAGTTTGGAGTTGAGAATCAAAAGTTAGATCTAATTGCAACTTCACATCTGGTTTCTTTTATCGCTCGAGCTCACGGCCGATCGCCCCACACCAGAGGTCAGACCGATTTTGGTGCCGGTCCGACCGCCCCACACCAGAGGTCAGACCGATTTGGTACGGGCCGATCGCCAAGATAACAATGGCCGACCGGCCCGATCTCATTAGTTTTGATTCTTGCCGATTTTTATCACATTGCTTAGGGTTTTAATTGGATTCAATACTAGTCTTCCACAGATCGATATATTGATCTTCATAGCTTCATCATAGCTATTGGAGTGAAATTGTGTTGAATTCATATTTTGTGAAAAAGTGAGCGTGCTCCTATTCACGCCCCCCTCTAGTCGCCTTTTCGGTCCAACACTTTCAAATGCCCATACTGGAATTGATGGGACTTACCAAAAGAATCCACTTCCGTGGTCATAATGAATTTTATGAATGAACATGATGATTTCTCATGGTATGAATGAATAACACACATTAGTGGAAAAGACACATGGCATTCAACAACATGTGTAAACAAGTATAAGTATGTATTCACACTCAACATAATGTACCAATAAGGCTACACTAGTCACTTGCAGTATATCAGCACCATGAACAAAGCACAAGAACATTCATGTAAACAACAAATCATTATGCATTCCTTTGAATTCAACACCGCTAACATACAAGATTTGCTTTTCGCGTTGTAGACTCGTTAGTAGGCAACGGAGGTGTTCCCACACATGATGCCTCGCCGCCTACACAAGCATGTTCCCAAAATAAGAACAACGATATAACACTGCTACCGGTGTTCTACAATAACCCCTGACTATCCAATATACCGCATAGACTCAAAATTAAAATAAACTATTCAGCCAGATTTCATCCCTTCTGAGCAGCGGTACGAGAAAATTCACCATTAATTATCTGTAACTCTAAAAGACCTGAAACTAGTGCTCACTGAATCTTAACAGATCAGGCTACAAAACATTAGTTGGCGGAATCCCGATTCGCCAAACAGAGGGCTAATTATCAGCTAAACACAACCCATCTACGTCTGTCCAGAATACAGATCAGAGATAAAGAAAACGGCGTAACTTTCAACCTATTGATCCAATGAGAATGATTCTTATCATCATGGAAATATAATTTTAAGGGCTAAAATAACTTAGTTGGGTGAAGGTTCTGATTCGGCCCCCTAATTTGAACAAAACCGAGGGACAAACCTACTGACCTCAGTTTTCAGACAGACCGGACAGTTCGTAATCAAAAATTGATATCTCCCAAACTACAGATCGGATTTTCCTGATCTCGGTGCCAAAAGAAAGCTAACGTTCCCAGGAATAAAACTCTAGAAGGACGAAACCCCAGATTCGGCCTCTACAGTAGTCTAAACAATAGATGAAAACACTAACATTTATCTGCCCAGAATTCAGAACAGTGGTAAAGAAAATATCATAACTTTCATTATACAGATCCAATGGAGATGATCTTTATCATATTGGAAAGATAATTTAAAGGGATACAATAACTTATTTGGGTGGAGGTTCTGGAAATGCCTCTAACTAAATCAAAACCTAGGATCAAGCCGACAGATCCTTCTCGTTAGACAGACAGAACAGCGCGCACTAAAAAAATCATATCTCCTAAACCGTAAGGCGGAATCACGTGATCGCGGTGGCTATCGAAAGATAAGAACAATACCTACAACTTTCTAAGAGATGGACAGGATAGAAAACGAACGCATCTTACCCAAAATCGACGTACAAGGCGGTGCACAGTAAGAGGGAAGGGGGGCGGCGGCTCCAAAGGGGGGAGGGGGAGAGAAATGTGGAGTTTAGGGTTTGGGGTGGGAACCCCTTATGGCCGGCCACCACATGGGCCCTCTCGGCCGTGGCCTGTGCCAGTGTTGTCGAGATTTTATGGAAAACCCCTTCTATTTTTCAGGAATTTCTACTCCTTTTATTGTCTTTTCTTTCCCCGGCTTCCATTCAAATTACTCGATTCGATTCTTTACTCTTTTCGTTTCCGGGGTATTACAGATATTATAGAACCCATTTCATCTTGAATAGCTACTTTCCAGAAAATTGGATCTCTAGAATTCACTGCTTCATTATAAGTGCTAGGATTATCTTCCACTTGAAGAATAAGAGGTACCTTTCGAATAAAATTCTCTCTATTTTCTTCAACCAGAAATAAGGAAATACGTTGAGAATCTATTTCATCTGGTCCTCAGACCTTAGCTTTACGAGCACGTTTACTCTTCCGAACCTCAAGTTGTTGTTCAACAATTTCAGAAGAATTCTGCTCTTGAGAGTTGTTTAAATTTTGTTGTTGTTCAACACCCTTTAAGATATTCTCATTTTGAGAATCTCTAAGATTTTGGGAAGTTTTACCTGTATTGGCGAGGGCCATGCGAAGCTAGGGGTACCGATCACAGCTTCATGCTGACTCAGAATGGCGCCAAGACCGAGAAGAGCGGTGATGATGTTTGGGCGAACGTGCATGTAAAAAACAAAGTGTGCATTGAGCTCTTTCGTGTATGCACTAGCTTCTATGAGTCAAAGGGAAGCTACCCGAGCGGTGTAGAGGTACGGAGACGCTCGGAGGTTCCTTGTCGTTGGCAATGGCATCGGCGACGAAGAGGTTCAATGAGGAGAGGAGAACCTAAGCAAAACGAAAAGCAATGAAGGTGTGGGAAAGCATAAGTAGCTAAGGAGATGGTATAAACGAAGGGAATCGGGGAATGCCTTACCATATCGGTGTCAGAGATGAAGGTTTGAGTTTTTGACTGAAAAGGGAGAACTTCAAAATTCACAGGCTCCTGAGTATGATCGATGGAATTAGTTAAGGGGAAACCTTGGTCGTGCTCTGGAACGCAATATGACGCACCAAGGGAGGCGAGGGCTCACCAGGAACACTAATGGCGCGGTGGAGGCCTTCGGAGTGTGCTCCACCCGTGCCGAAGACGACTTGCTTGTTCCAAGTGCTACAAGAAGAAACAAGATCTAAGACTAGAAAGATGGAGACGACGATCACCGGAGACGAAGGTGGAGTTAGTGGAAGGAAACCTACCCGAGGATACCGCAAGAGCTAGCTTCTTTCTCCTCAATGGCCGAGACGAGAAGCGAGCTCTAACGAGAGAGAGAGAGAGGGAGCGAGATATAGTGGGGCAACGGCCGGGAAGGGAGTAGCGTGAAGTGGTGACGCGAAGGATTGGCTCCCTGGGGCGGTGGCGTCCCGGCGTGACCATTGTATGAACAGTGCACTCTGAGCGCTGCAATGCGTGGTGAGCAAGTTCTGCGTCGCCAGCGCACGAGGAGGAAGACGCAGCCGACATGTGTGGGTCCTACCGTGTCAGCGATAGAGATTGGCTTGAGTCGGAGCCTGGCTTGGTCGAAAGTCTAAGTAGGTTGAGTCGAGTCCATTGGTCCAGGTCGGACTCGGGTTCGAGTCTGGTGTGGCTGGTCTGGTTGGTTTGGTCTGGTCGGACCAAGTGGTCGGGTCCGACCTGAGTCCAACACCGTATGGGTTCCAGTCAAACCAACCGTTGATTGGGAATTTAATTCAAACTCTCCACTTTGACCAGGCTAGATAAAATAGTAAATAAATTTTAAAAATTCTAAATTTTTTCAGAGAGGTTCCTGAGATGACCTAGTACTTATATAAATTTTTAAACCTAATTTTTCATTTTTTTTTTCTTATTTTTAGTCCTTTAACCGCAGGGGTTATTGAAATGGGTTTTGAATTTTCTTATGGTTGATTTGGTTCCTAAAAATTTGGGACAAATTATATTTATTCATGATAAATATTATAATAGTTAAATAAATTGTTTCCAAAGGATTATCACAAATATGTATTTATGTTTTCATTGAGAGCTTTGATTTGAGTTATGTGTTTTATTTGATCTCAAAATTTTCAAATGCAAGCATTTATGCAAATGCTTAAGAAATCCAATGTATGTTCAAAAGTCTTAAAATTTTAAATTTTTATACATTTTAAATACAATCCCAAGATTTGGGATGTTATAAATCCCCCCACCCTACAAGAATCTCGTCCCGAGATTCTGTCACTCGGAAAAGAAGGGTAGTCTACACGAAAGCGTCCTCTCGTTCCCAAGTCGCTTCATTTTCGGAATGATTTATCCACTGAACTTTAAGGAATTTGATGACACAATTTCTTATCTTTCATTTAGCTTCTTCAACGATGCAAAAACGATGCTCACTATAGGTCAAATCTTCTTGTGTATCAAGACCTCCAAAGGAGCTTGTTAGGTTGGAACACGGAGGCATTTATTCAATTGAGACACGTGGAATATATCATGTACTCCTGAAAGTGTAGCAGGGAAGTCCAACTGGTTGGCCACATCTCCTCTTCTTTTAATGATGCAGAAAGGTCCGACATATCGAGGTGCTAACTTGCCTTTCATGCTGAATCGTTGGGTTCCCTTCAGGGGAGTGACTTTGAGAAATACAAAATCATTTTTAAAAAATCTCAACTCGCGACGACGACGATCTGCATAGCTCTTTTGTCGTGATTGTGTCATGCGCAATCGGTCTCGTATCAACCGAATTTGGTCTTCGGCTTCTTGGATTGAATCTAAACCAAAAAGTGGTCTCTCACCAGTCTCAGACCAATTCAACAGGGTTCTACATCTTCTCTCATATAAAGCCTCGAATGGTGCCATACCGAGACTAGCTTGAAAGATATTATTGTAGGAGAACTCGGCAAATGGCAAGTATTTTTCCCAATTCTTCCCATAAGAGAACACAAGCACGGAGCATGTCTTCCAAAACTTGATTCACTCTTTCTATTTGGCCATTAGTTTGAGGATAGTATGAGGTGTTGAAAGAACGACGAGTCCCCATAGCTTCTTGCAAGCTTTTCCAAAACATGGCGGTGAAGAGGGAACTGTGATATGAAATGGTTGTCTTTGGTACTCCATGCAAGCATACGATGCGGGATATGTAGAGGTCTACCAGATGACTCGAACTAAGATCGGTCTACATGGGAAGAAAATGTGCTACTTTTGTCAACTGATCAACAATAACCCAGATGACATCCTTCCTCGCGGAGGTACGGGGTAGACTGGTGATAAAATCCATTTCGATGGAGTCCCACTTCCACTCAGGAATGGGAAGAGGTTGTAACATGCCTGTTGGTCGCTGATGTCTAGCCTTCACTCGGCGACATACGTCGCACTCGACAACGAATCTAGCAATCTCTCTCTTCATTCGGGTCCACCAGAATCCCTGCCGAAGATCTTGATACATCTTGGTGGCCCCGGGATGAATGGACAAAGGAGAGACATGGGCTTCGTGGAGAATTAAATCCCGCAAGTCCATAACCTTCGGAACAACTAGACATGATCCGAACCTTATGACTCCATGGTCATCTTCCGAGAAGCACTTGGCTATCTCGTTCTTGATATTCTCCTTGATTTGTTTCACCCCATTGTATGATTACTAAGCGGCCTTGATCTGGTCCTCCAAGGTGGATTACACCTCCATGGTAGTGAGAAAACCATGCTCAACCACTCCCAAGTTGAGCAGCTGAAATTCCTCGTGGAGGGTGGGTTGTTGCTCCTTGATCGATAAGGTATTGCAATAGACCTTTCGACTGAATGCGTCTGCAACAATGTTGGCTTTGTCAGGATGATAATGGAGACCCATATCATAATTTTTTTATCAACTCCAACCACCTTCTTTGACTAAGGTTTAGATCCGATTGGGTGAAAAGATACTTCAAACTTTTGTGCTATGAATACACTTCGTAACGATTACCAATGAGGTAATGTCACTAAATTTTCTGCGTATGGACCACGACAGCTAGCTCCAAGTCATGAGTTGGATAATTGAGCTCATAAGGTCTTAATTCTCTTGATGTATAAGTCACTACTTTGCCCTTTTGCATAAGGACACACCCAAGTCCTTGGCGAGAAGCATCGCAAAAGATACCGAAGTATAGGTAAACATCGGGCAAGACAAGAACTGGAGCTGTGGTTAACTTCTTCTTGAGTTCATAGAAACTCTTCTCGTAATCAGCGGACCACATAAACTTCTTGTCCTTCTTGAGCAACTCTTTCATTGGCTTAGCGATCTTGGAAAAATTCTCGATAAAGCGGCAATAATAGCCCGCTAGACCGAGGAAACTCCTGACGTTGGTCACTGACTTGGGTTGACCCCATGAGAGGACATTTCTGACCTTGCTAGGATCTACAACGACACCTTACACTGAAAGAACATGGCCCAAGAATACCACTTCCTTCAACCAAAACAAGCACTTGCTGAATTTTTCGTAAAGGCGGTACTCGCACAGCTTTTCTAACACAAGCTTCAGGTGTTGGGCATGCTCTTCATCATTTTTCGAGTAGATGAGGTTGTCATTTATGAAAACCACCACAAACTTGTCTAAATACTCTATGAATATCGTGTTCATAAGTGTTATGAAGTAGGCAGGAGCATTCGTCAAGCTGGAAGACATGACGGTATACTCGTACAGTCCGTAACGAGTAGAGAAAGCCGTCTTCAGAATGTCTTCCGATCTGATTTTTATTTGGTGGTAGCTCAATCTCAGGTCAATCTTGGAGAATACCTGAGTTCCGGTCATTTTATTGAAAAGGTCATCGATCCGGCGTAGCGTGTACTTGTTCTTCACTGTCACTTCATTTAGCAGATGGTAATCAACGCACATCTGTAGAGTCTTATCCTTCTTCTTCACAAAGATTACCGGATAGCCCCACAGAGATGAGCATAGGCAAACAAAGCCCTTCTCTTGAAGCTCACCAAGTTTCTTATCCAACTCCTCCAGTTCATTTAGAGGCATCTGGTACAGCCTCCTTGAGATCGGGGCGGTTCCGAGCAGTAGTTCGATGACAAACTCGACGTCTCGAGCGGGCGACATCCTAGGCAATTCATTGGGAAAAACATGAGAGAAGTCACATACCGTTGGGACCTCATGAATTTCTAGTGCCGGCTTCACTTCAAGTGTGAAGAGATGTAGTTCTTGCAACTTCGGTGCAATCCCAACTTGCTTGCCGAAGGAATTTGTGAGGGAGATGAATTTCTTGGCACAATCGATTTGTCCTCGATGTTGGGACAGCCAATCCATGCCAAGAATCATATCCAAACTTGCTGAATTGAGGATGATAAGATTTGCCAAAAATCTTACACCTTCTATCTCTATCGATACATCCCGACACTCATTTTCGGCTCCCATTTCCGACCCCAGAGATTTGGTGATTAAAGGAATATGCTTGGGAACAATATGATAATCACTCAAAGCAGCAAAAGACTTTGATATAAAAGAATGAGAAGCTCCAGAATCAAATAAAATAGTAGCACGATGCTAATTAACGAGAAGCGTACCCAACACGACGTCGGGTGCCTCCTACGCTTCCTCGGCCGAGATGTGGTTGACCCAGCCTCGTGCAACCTTCTGAAACTATTGGGCCACCTTCTGTGTTGGGGGATGACCATGTCCTTGCCCCTGATTAGGGCGAGGGGCTGCTTCATTTTTCACCAGGCAGGTGTTCGCGTAATGGCCCTTGTTGTGGCAGTAGAATCAAGTGACCCTGATAGTCAGATTGCGGAGGCCACCTTGCTATCCCGCAGGTGCACATGGTTGAAAAACGTTCTACGGAGGGCGAGGTACAAACACTGGTGGTCTCGGTGGTGGTGGACCTTGGGCGCGGGCCACCGGGGCTTGCCCGAAGCAAGGACGGGAAGATTGCCCTCCTGTTGATTTTTGAGTCTCCCACTTGCACTTGCGAGACTCGGTGAGGGCTCTCCCTTGTGCTCCAAGACAATGGCCTTGTTGACCGATGTCTGAAAGTCGGCGAACTCCACGATAGACAGCTTGTCCTGCAACTCTTCGGACAAACCATCCACGAATTTCTCCTGCTTGGCTTCATCGATGGGCACGTCCTCAGGGGCGTACCGAGAAAGATGGTTGAACTCATGTAGATATTCAGTCACCGACTTGCACCCTTACTTGAGCACAAGAAACTCCTTCTTCAGTTTCATGAGACCAGCCGGAACATAAGCCCGTCGGAAGGCAGTGCGGAACGCCTCCCATGTGATAGCCCGAGTCAGTGGGTTGCATGGCAAGTAAGTTCTCCCAATATGAAAGCATTGCCCCCTCCAGTTGATGAGAGGTGAAGAGCACCTTCTAACGATCCTGGCACTGGGCGATCTCGAGCTTCTGCTCACCTAGACGCATCCAGTCGTCTGTGTCAAGTGGGTCCTCGGATTGGGAGAAGGTCGGGGGCTGAGTGCGGAGGAATTCTGAGAGTCCTCCCCTTGATTGATGACCACCTCCTCCTCCTCCGGATCCAGAGGCACCTGAGAGAGCGGAGGTGTTCTGTGCAATGGCCTCTAGAATCATTCTCTGATCCATTCTGTTCGCTCGATCTGAGCGAGAACCTCCGTCATGGTCGGAGGAGGCGGAAGCTCCTCATCATGACCAGTAGGCTGACCTTGAGCACTTTGGGTTCTTCCGGCCATCGTGTTCCGACTAAAAGGGTGAGCATCAACAAAAGGATAGGAGATACGAAAGACAGCAATAGAGAAGCAATCGACTAAGGGAAATGAGAGATTACCCTAACCCAAATGCATAGATATAATTAACAAGAATTGAACTCCAAATACTCGTAAAAAGACATAAGATCCAATACAAAACTCAGATTTCAAAGGTTTACTTTCCCGGCACAACTAACCCGTATTGAATGAACGAGCAATCATTTAGGAAGAAAATTTCAGAACACAAACAGAAAGTTGGCGCATCTAAAAAGCATGGTATAGACTAGCTAAGAGTGTTTTTAGCACTAGCCATCTATAATCACATCTTACCGTTTTATTCCCATGAGTTTTAGATGAATTTTCCTCTTATTTTCAGTCCTAATGATGAACTACGGGCATGCTGTGCAGATTTAGTGCTTGCTATCCAAACTTGATAACCGAGCTCCGAAACAAAATTTTCCACTCCAAGTGCCTCCTAACTTCATCAAAGAACAACCCACACTTAATATTTTCAAATCTCAGTCACTCCCCACTCTTAAAATTAATCGGTATCCAACTAACCTTTGAAAGGAGAAGAAGGGAAACATATTTTCGAAACTCAAATAAGAACAAGGTAAGATCGAGAAGATAAGATAGGTAAGGAGTAAAATCTGAGAACTTACTTATTTTTCATAAGAAATTTGATATTTTGAAAATAAATCTTTCAAATATCCTATTAACGACCAAGCTAGGGGCTTCTACGGTCAGTATAGCTCTGATACCAACTTTTGTGAGAGCCCATGGTATTTAACTTGTAATATTTAACCATCTAATTGATCCTAATATTACAAATTAAATATCCCGCCCTCGGTGTATTGTGTACCTCCCAGGAGCGATACACATACACCTCACAAAAACAATATGAATAGCAATACCATACAACAATATTACAATACCGTAGTCTCAAAAGGTTACAACATAATCATCATACAACTTTAGTTTTCATACATACGGCTGACTGGCCAAATAGAAATAATAAAAGTCAAGTACGCAATGAAATAATAAAAGTCATAAGATGGCACAAGAGAAAGCCAACTGGCTGCCCTTATGTAAGATCGAGGAGGCCGACTAGAGGGGGGTGAATAAGCGGTTTAAAGAATCCTTTGTGCTAAAACCGATTTTAAATGCAGAAGAGTAAGTCAAACCGGTTTTGTACAATTAAAGCCTAAAACAACTAGTATCACTAAGTGCACCAACAATATAAGACTATGTCAATGATAGCAAATATACAAATATATGTAAGCAATTTAATTCTAGAAATTTAAATTGCACGAAGTAAATCACTAGAGAACAAACCACAATGACACAACGATGTTTTACCGTGGTGCTCGGAGATTTATCGGTCTCCCCTAATTCACGTTGAGGTAAGCCCAACCACGTTGGACAGGCTCCACAAATTGAGCCAACACCTCCGAGGTAAGTCCAACCACTTAGAACGACTCCAACATGAACCAACACCTCTATCCACTAAGGATTGCTCTTCCTCCACTCCGGAGATGGCGAGCACCAAACCACTCATAACCGTCCGGGTCTTCTCACAACCTTCTTTGAGAAGCTCACCGGCGCAACACCTCCAAGCCATCTAGGTGTCAGCAAACACTAAGCGTAATAAGCTAAGCCCCTTGCTTGACTCTCATCATGTTCAATGAATGTACAAGCTCAAATGGATACGATATCCAACTCTAGATGCAACACATGCAACTAGAGACCTCTCTCCTTGCTCACAAGGTGCAACACATGCACAATTGAGAGGAGAAGCTCACACTAGATCAATAGAATGAAATAGAGTGCCAAAGGTTATTTCACAAACATCCTTAAAAAATCAGGATTTCCGGTAATACTGTCGTTCAGGACCGTTACTACCGCAGCCGAGAATCAACGGTCGACTGTTGTGCATTTAAAGCATCTGATATACACATTACAAAAAGTTACGATAATACCGCCAACTACAAATTAGTATTACTGCACTGCGGCAATACCGTTCGCCTATATCGGTATTACCGATTTTCATAGGATCAAACAAACACAAGAAAAACACCCTCTCTGGAAAAGTCGTACCACCAAATAAATATCGGTACTACTGCACACAGGTAGTACCACTCAAATCATGTGGTCATACCGATTCTCCGGGGAGATCAAAACTCTCAAAAACACGTTCTCTGTAATTTACATACCGCCATCTATATTTCGGTACTACTGACCTGCGGTAGTACCACTGTTCAAATGTGGTCCTACCGATTATCAAGTTTTAAGAAAAACTCCAAAAGATATCATCTCTGTTAAAAACATACCACCAACTAGATTTTGGTACTACCGACTGGAGGTAAAACCGCTCATCAAATGCGGTCATACTGATTTTGGGATTTCAAGAAAACTTCCAAAGACTTCCTCTCTGGAAAATTCATACCGCTATGTAAGCTTCGGTATTACCGACCTGCGGTAATACCGCGCAATACTTGCAGTCATACCGAATTTTCTGAACATTTTTCCAAAGGCAAGAACAAATGCAATGCATGAACCCTAACAATTTGTAAAACTCATTTGCAAACTTAGATCATGCAACAAGGAGTAGGTACATGGACTTCAACCATTTGCAAAACACATTTGCAAAGTATAGTCACATGCTACAAGGATTAGATGCATGGGCCTCGACTATTTGCGAAACGCATTCGCAAATAATAGCATCATGCCATAGTGAGCTAGAGCAAGAGATATTTAGCTATCAACACATGATGAGATTCAAGCTACTAGACAAGACCCCTCTTAATAGTACGATAACCTATACTAGCAATCCGGTCTCCAACCAAACATCAAGACCAGTAAAAGACTAGGAACACATCCTTAGCTTAGCTAGTCATACCTTTGCCTTGCACACTCGTAGCTAGTCATACCATTGCCTTGCACACTCTTAGCTTGATGACGCACATCTTTGCTTCAAGTCCGGATCCTTGACTTGATATGCATCAACCCGTGATGCATTCTTCACTTTTCCATCAATCACACAATGGTTTTCTTTACTCCAAGTCCTTGACTTGGATATGCATCAACTCATGATGCATTCTTCACGAGCCTTCCATCAACACATGTTGGATTCCTTCACTTCGGGATCTTGTCTTGATACTTATCAACATATGATGATATCCTTCATCCTGAATCTTGACTTGAATATCATCAACACAAAATAGGTCTTCTCTTCTTGAACCTTGACTAAATGCCGATCAACTTATGATGTCATCCCAAGTCATCATCATCATGGAACTCAACCTATTTCACCAACTCATTGAAAATGTTAGTTCCACAATGTGATTATCATTAATTACCACAACGTACCATTAACTCATAATAGTGGGTCAATATACTTCAATCTTTCTCTCTTAGGTAATTGATGACAACCATCACAATTACAAATAATTGACTATTAAGCAGAGTATATATGAACTACACAAGTTTTATATACTCAATAGTATGTTTCAAAGTAGAGATCCCAAATATATGTGGATAAAGAAATATGGATAAATACTCATGACAACACAAAACATAAAGTGAACTCCCCCTAAATGTGTGCATATACGAATGTGTAATAAGAACATATGCACATGTTCAAGTTAGACTTTTGATGGAGTTCAACCTATATTTTGGATCCGAGGAATGTAACAAGATATAATAATATGATGTCAAATGCATACCTCCATGATTTTCACCTTTTCATCCAATTGAGACTAAACAATAGGTATAACAATTAAAGTGTTAGTCTCACAAATAGATTTATCATTAATCACTAAAATACTCTATAACTCATAATGGTGGGTCTAGATTCTTCACTAGACTCAGGCGGTGAACATAACAGGCAGCAGCAAGGTGGGCCGGGACTAGGCTCAAGGAGGAGTTGATGTCCACACTAGGCTCAGGTTGGAGCTGAGGTCCTGAACGGTCATAGAAACCGGGTGCAGTCATGGTGAGACATGTATGCATGAGTGAACCCTGTTTGTGTGTGGCTTAACGGGTGCCCGTTTGGGATGTCTCTCTAGGCCTAGCCTCCACTATAAATAGTAAGGGTGCTGACTGTGCACCTCTCAACCCTTCCATCATGAAAACCCTAATTTGTGATTTATGGGAGAGGAGGAAACTGGAGAGACTAGGGTTCTTGAGAGATGGATTGATTGAGTACTCAAGTGTTAAGCTTTTGTCCTCCATGGTGGAGTAGCTATAAACCTACAGCCCCTCTAATAAATCCATGCAAGATTTGCTCAAAGATCTATTCTATATTGTTTTTGCTCTCTCTTTGACGCCTTTGGGATTTTTGGTGCTCCTTTGCTTTTTATTTGGGATCTTTTGTGATCCTGCTTGCTAGGAAGTGTGGGATCGGATCTAGGGTCGTATTGACCATCATCCACCCATGAGCAAGCTTTTAGATCAAAGTTTGATTTTTCTTAGGTTTTGGGCCCCCTTGCCCACATCCAAGAAATTCATGGAACCTTGGCCTTGATTTTCACGATTGATGACTGGAATAGGTTCCTAGTATCCTAGAGAAGGTGTGTGTAAAGTTTCAAGTAATTTGGAGCTATGGATTGAAAGTTACATCGATTCTTGGATTTTGAATCGGGTTGATTTTCCCGTTCACCCGGAGAGAGGTTAGACCTCCCGAGAGGAGAGGTCAGACTGCCAACTCCAGCGGTTAGATTGGTCGTGTGCCAGTTTGAGGATTTTTCCTCGGGGTTGGCAGGTTTCAATATAAGACTTCTGCTGTGCTTATGCTCTCTGATCTTCATAGCTTCTATAGCTACTGAGGAGAAGAAGTTGAAATCGGCCGGGGTCGAAAAAGAGCAGTGCACCTATTGACCTCCCCCTCTAGTTATCGTTCCGGTCCAACAATAACATATAGTACATTTGCATGGGAGGACATTTTTCAAAGCATTTGACGTAAGATAGGTCTTTTGAAAATTGCCAATTAGCAAGTTATTGATATGTTCACACATAGAGTTGCAAGGATACATGATACATATTTTGCTCGTCGTTAATGTGATATTCCCATTTAAGCTCGCAAAATCCAAAGCAAATAAGATTCAAATCTAAAAGCATTTAACAAGCAAAACATATATATATATATATATATATATATACACACACACACACATGTAAATATACTACAAGAAGTTAACAAGATCATGCAATGTTAGAGGCATATATGATATTGAATTCACTCCTTGACTTACAAAAGCATGCCTCGTCTAGTGGCTTGGTGAAATGTCCGCTAGTTGATCCTCAGTTTCTACATGGTTTAGCATAATGTAACCTTTTGCAACATGATCCCTAGAGAAATGACGTTGGATATTGTTTGCAATTTTCAACGCACTTTCATTGTCACACAACAGAGGCAAACTATTGAAGGAGATCTCATAGTTTAGAAGGGTTTGCTTCATGTACAAAATTTGTGCACAACAATTACTGGCGGCAATGTATCCCGCCCGCGTAAGAAAGTGCAACATAGTTTTGTTTCTTTGAAGCCCATGAGACTAAGGATTTATCTACCAACTGACATCCCACCGAACCGCTTTTACAATCAATTTTACACCCAGCATAATCAGAATACAAATAGCCAAGCAACTCGATTTTTGCACCATTGGGATACCAAAGTCCAATGCTACGGGGGTATTTTAAATATCCAAGAATTTTCTTAATGGCCACCAGATGCAATTCTTTAGGAGAAGCTTGAAACCTAGCACATAAGCATAAACTAAACATGACATTGGGCCCAGATGCAGTAAGATAAAGTAAGCTACCAATCATAGATCTGTAAATCTTTTGGTCCACCAGTTTACCTTCCATATCTAAGTCAAGATGTATGTTCGATGCCATGGGAGTCTTATAGTCTTGGCTTCTTCCATTCCAAAGCACTTGAGGAGGTCCTTGACATACTTCTCTTGACATATGAATGTGCCCTTCTTGAATTACTTGACTTAAAATCCAAGGAAGAATCTCAAGTCTTCAATCATGTACATCTTGAATTCCTTAGACCTTATGTCAACAAATTTCTTGCAAAAAAACTTGATTAGGAGAACCAAAGATTATATCAACATATATATGGCAAATAAAGAACTCTACATCAATGAGCTTAGTGAACAATGTAGAGTCCACCCTCCCGATTTTGGAACCCTTAGCAAGGAGAAAGTCCATATGGCGCTCATACCATACACTAGGAGCTTACCTAAGCCCATATAGCACCTTAGATACCCTGTAAATGTGGTTAGGGTGTTTAGAGTCTTCAAACCCAGGATGTCCCACAAACACTAACTCGTAGATCACACCATTAAGAAATGCACTCTTAACATCCATTTGATAAAGCTTGATATCAAAGTATGATGCAAAAGCTAGAAGGATACAGATAGCTTCAAATCTTGCCACATGAGTGAAGGTCACTCCAAAATCCAAGCCTTCAAGTTGAGAGCATCCTTGTGTCACTAACCTTGCCTTGTTGTGAACCACCACTCCATGTTCATCTTGCTTGTTCCAAAAAATCCACTTGGTTCCAATAATGTGATCACGGGGACTCTCCAAAAAGGTCCCAATAATGTGATCACGGGGACTCTCCAAAAAGGTCCATACATCATTGTGGGTGAAGTTATTGAGCTCTTTATGCATTGCATTCACCGAATTCGGATCACCTAGAGCATCATATACATGGGAAGGCTCCAAGCAATAGAAAAACGAGTAATGCTCACAACAAAAAGCATATAACATGAACGAGTTTGAACTTCCTTACTAACATCTCACAAAATTTGATAAATATTGTGATCTTTGGCGATTGTATGATGACTCTTGACTTGAGGTGGAAGAGGCGGTGTTGGACTTGCATAAACTTGAGGCGCCATGGATGATGAAGGTTGATCTTGAGCACCAACCTCTTAATTGTCCACCTATGGCTTGATCTCCCCAAGAGTTATGTTCCTCATTGCATTCCTTAATGCATCATTGCCTACATCATTGAGATTCTCTTGCTCTCCGTGAGAGCCATCAGATTCAACCTCACAAGTTTCTTCAACAAGCCCAATGTCATTGTTAAAGACATGATAATCCTTAGAGTTCATGGAGTATCCCAAGAGAAAACCAATGTCACAACGCCTTTGGAACTTGCCAACATAGAACGCTTCTTGTAGATGAAGCACTTGCATCCAAACACTCTATAGTAGGAGATATTGAGCTTTCTTCCTACCAAGAGCTCATAAGACGTCTTCTTCAAAAGACGATGGGGGTACAACCGGTTTATTGCATGGAAAGTGGTGTTGATGGCCTTCGCCCAAAATCTATCGGAGGTCCCATACTCATAAACATTGTCCTTGCCATCTCAATCAACGTCCCATTCTTCCGCTCAACAACTCCATTTTGTCGAGGTGTGTAGATAGCGGAGAGTTCATTCTTAATGTCTATCTCATCACAGTAGTCTTAAATATTAGTATTTCTAAACTCGGTTCCATTGTCACTTCAGATTTTCTTGATTTGGGTTTTAAATTTATTTTGGGCCCTCTTTTCAAACTTTTTTAAAATACACTTTCGATTTATCTTGTAGGAATAAAACCCAAGTAAACATTGACAAATCATCCACGACGACTAAACAATAAGATTTGTCGACCTAGATGTGGACATGAAAATTTTAGTGGGATGAGAGTTTGCCACTTGCTTATCGGTTTGACTAGCACTATACACAATTTATCATTCTCAAACCACACATCCTTCAAGCCCAAAACCAAATCTGACGAGAATATAATAATCCTAAATTAATTAAATTATTTATCTATAATATTCATTATAGATGATAATGTCTTTATACAACCTTCAAGGGTACCCCTCAGTACAACAAATGAGGGAGGCTATAAACACATAGTGGTCGTAAGCCATTCTACGACCACCTTATATGGTCATAAGTCATCCTACTAATACGTCACAGTCAAAAGTTCTTCTATGATCATATATTGATAATAAGTCCTACTACGATCACCTCATGGTCGTAAGCTTTACTACGACCAAGTCATTCACGACCACCCTATGTTCGATAAGAACCACAAACAAGTGGACCCAATTGACTAGGGACTCCATACACTGTGTCTAATTGTATAGTGTAGCTAATATGTGTCGTTGTTCTCTGATATAACTGCATTTATTAATCTCTGTCTCCGACATAAAACGTGGGGTGTTGTCTCTCTTACAATAACTGACATCAACGTGTGCATTTCATCAAACATTAGGGACCCTCATGGCATAGACAACTATCACCCCCTCAGCGCTATATAAGGGATAACGTCGGTGGACACAGACAAGGATAGGAGGAATAAGAAGAAGCCATTAGTCTTAGTTTTTGTTGACTTCTCTCTTGTTGTAAACACAATCAATACAAGAACACATGACTAGAGTTGTTATTCTCTCAGGAGAAGGACCGAATCTGTTTAAACTCCCTGTGTCTCATTCTTGTGTAGTCTCGAGCAAGGAGATCCCCCATTTAGCATTCATTTCATAAGTTTGATATTAAAACATCGATAAAACCATTTTTCAAAAGCCTTTTCAAAGTAAAGTAGACATCCCTATATGTCCAAGACAATGGTGCCAAAGCCAACCAAGTGAGACTTTAGCCAATAAGCAGGTCGAGATGCATGAAGCATTTCAGGACAAGTACACAAGAAACAAATTTCCAAGATGAAAGACTTTGAAAACAAGTTTTTGATCATTTTATTTAAAACCAAAACTTATTCCATAAATAGAAATGGAACCATACATCACATAATTGAGCAATTGAAAAGTGATTGAAGCTAAGAGATTCAACCTGTAAAATGTTGCAGATTGAATGGTCATTTGAGATTGCCAGCTTGCCGAGACCCATCACTCGTCCTTTGCTATAGTCACTAAATGTAATCTTGTTACTTGAGTCTACTTCTTCAAGAGAGGTGAACATTTGTGAATTTCCAGCCATGTGTTATGTGCATCCACTATCCAACAACCAATGCCAGCCTCCGGTCTTGTAGTTCACCTACAAAATAGAGATCATGTATTTGCTTTAGGTACCTGTCATAGCCCCAATTTCATTAAATTTAAGTTTAGATGCATCTCATAAGCATACATGTTAATTTTGGAGCACATGCACAAAATGTTGCATTTGAATAATTTGAACTCAAAATGAAACCTAGAGCTTGAATCAAAGCCACAAAACAAAATAGTGATAAATTCTCGTAAAAATATATGGATATTAATTTATTTAAATAATATAATAATTATCAAAATAAATATGATTTTTCTCAAAATTTTAGAGTCCAACTTAACCTTGAGAAAAATCTAAACTCAATTCATAATGATATGCTGTAAATAAATTTTAAATAAGCAATTAAGTCATTAAAAATGTGTTTATAAAATTTATATGGGTTCTATATCATCCCAGTAACCTCTCTGAATTGTTTTAGATTTTTATAAATTTATTTGCTATTTTATCTCACTCAGTCAAAGGAGAGAAGTTTTAAATCAAAATCAGTTTACTGTTTGACTAACCCGAACCAGTTTGACTTGACTTGTCAGACCACACCGTTCCAACCACATGGTTTCAGCCGTGCTACTGGCGGCCTGGTCCCACTTGTCAGGACCGCCTTCGTCTCCACACCGCTTCGCTTGCGCCACACCGCTCTAAGCACAGTAGGAGGTGGCGTTGCGCCGTGCGTTCCCGTCCATGAAAGAGGACGCCGTCTCACCACCACTTTCACCATCCAATCTAGTGACTCCACGAAGTGATGCTGTGCCATTTTCCATCGTGGAAGCTCCTCAAAACTCCATCGTCTCCCTCTCGGCCGAGTAGACAAGCTCGACATTTCTCTTTGCACCCTGAGGTTTAGCTTCTCGTTCTTGCACCGTTCCTCTCCTTATTCCATGCCATTTCCATCTTGCTAAGCTGAGCCTTTGATTTGTAGCGAATCAGCGGGAACATGAGCTTGTCTTTTTGCTTGTCCAGAGCTTGTCCGTGAGCGCCTCTGTGCTATCTCTCTCTCTCTCTCTCTCTCTCTCTTCGGTGAGTTCTATCCTTACTTAAGTGTGTCATATCATATTCTAGGGTATAAGAAGTAAAAACCCTCGGTCAATTTTATCAATCATTCACAAAGATCATCAGATTTTGGAGTTTCTCATTTTTCACCGAAAACACCTCCTTCATCTTCATCTCCGGTGTGCTGAGCCATTCTTCGATTCTTTGCTACACCACCATCTCTTGGGTATACCTAAACTATCCCGATCATTCTTCTTCTTTCTCTTTCACTAGGTCATCTTGTCCATGAAGAGCCCTTGTCTCCACCACTCGGACAATGTCGCCGGAGCACCACCACACTTCTATGGCCATCTCCTTGGCTCGGGTAGGTTCACTAAACCACAGGGATGCTTATGCGCTCATTTCTTTGCTTAATGCACGGTCGAGTAGACGTAGCCGCATGTACCGTAGTAGCGCCACCGCACCTCGATGTCGTGCCCCCGCTACGGCCATGCTCTGACCATGCTCTGGCCACCAGTCGATGCGCAAGGGCACAAGGATTCTATTTCGGGTCTTAGTCTGCACCGCCGTGGACCACCACGTTGGTGAGCCGCCGAGCAAAGTTGCGGCCGCGTGCTCCTCTGTTCCGACAATACTTGTAGCACCATCATTAGGCAAATCTCAGACATTTAGTGTTTAATTATTGATTACTATCAACAAAGCAATCATTAGGTGTTAAGTTAATGCCGTTTCGTTTCACTGATGAACAGGTCCCATGAACAGAAAACTAGGAAGTGAGAAAAACTGAATTTACTTAGAGTCGCTGACATGCGGGCCCGGTCCCTTAAGTGCACAGTGTGCGTAGCGGTGGACCGCACATAGCGCCTGTGGACCATCGGTCCATGCACTGTTGCCATGGACCGAGCCTCTGACATGCCGACCCCACATGTTAGTAGGATTTCTCCGGGATTTAAATGAAAAAAATATACTGTGCATTGGACCCCACATGTCAATGGCCGAGGCTAGATTCGCCTGGGTATAAAAAGTATTAAATACGTTTATAAATCCTGAAATGTATTGTTTTTGCACTAAAAATGGCTTAAACTTCAAAAATTGATAAGTATTTAATCTTAACCCCAAATTGAGTGAAATTAATTTTGTTAGTTTCCATTTTTTGTGCTTTAATTTGGAATAGGTTTTAAACATGTTAATATTATAAATAAAAATTTGATATTCAAAATATTTAAACACTACTACATTTAACCTTGAATTTTTTTTAGAAAATCAAAATGAATACCAATTGAACTAAAATTTTCACCTGAATTCATCTAAATTCATAATATCTGTATTGTGTAGTTCTCATGCATTTTTGAGTATTTTGGATTTTCTTATTTTTCTCGTTGTTTATTCAATAACGTGTTTTTCTATATCATGTTTGCCCGAGACGAACGGATATCCATCTGAGAGTGAACAAGTGGAATATTAGCAAGGCAAGAATCCACTAGCATCATTTTGATCCTAATTTTGGTTAATTTAGTATTTTTAAATGCAATGATATTTGCTTACATGCTATTTTGGTATATCGGTAATTTGTGAGTCTAGTTAGCTATGTACTAATCCTTGTGGTTTATCCTTAATAATTTAATATAGTTATGCTTAAGTTAGATATCATGTGATGGTATTTACTCTTTATATGAATGCTTAGCACTGCAAGTCATTAGATACGTTAGTTCGGTTGACGGGCTTATCTCGTCAGTTGTGGGAAACACTAAACATTTTACCTTTATGTTTCTGGTCCATATCATCGAATCTAGTTTGTGAGTCTAAAATTTGTTTATTCAAAACTGATTTTGGTCTTGACAAGTGGCTAGTAATGTGGGTACCTTTGTGCACGACAATCGGGTTCAGTGGAAAGACTTGTCTGGACTGTTAAGGACCGAACTTTGGGTTGTCAATCCGTGTATCATACGTATTTCCACACACGGTGTATGGGTGCCACTTGGTCAAGTAAGGGGAGGATTTTATTGATTTGAAGCACAGGTAGTGTGATGACATGGGTGTGCGATCCCATGTTCCGTAGGAATCCGATTGCAATTTATAATGTGCAAGGGAGCAGTATTCTTCTTTATGTTCATTAGATCGGCATCTCCAACACAACTTGCATGCCCGATTAGCAAGTTCTATTAGAAGCTTGTACTAAGCGGGGTTTCATCTCACATAGGGTGATTCAACTCAATAAGATTATCTTGCTAAAAAATACCGAGTCTCGATTTTCCCGGTCGGCATACCATAGGAAGTATGTCATTATCCGGAGGCTTACGGGCTGATCGAGTCGTGCGGGTAAACATGTACTCCCCTGCAGGGTTATTAATCTATTCGAATAGCCGTGTCCACAGTTACGGACGACACTTGGTTTTGAATGACATCATCGTTAGACTCATAATTAAAATTGACATGAAAACAACTTGGTATCGGCATGATCGGTTTGTCATGCATTTTACTTTACCAAAGTGGACTGCCACTTTGGTATTGTTTAATTTATGTCTATGTTTATGCCAATTATACTTCTTTTGATAAAATTGTGTTTGATAAATGGCATTTGCAAACTAATATGTGTAGGACTGAAAATTGGTGTGTTTTATGCAAAACTAAACCACTACAGCCTCTCTTTTGATTAACCTCTATCATGTATAATCTCCACTTCTTTAGACATCCTATAGCATACAATTTACTTTTATTTTGTGTAAGACTTGCAAATACCTTTTGTACTTAACCGGATTGTCCACTTGTTCAGGTGAGGATGATTTCACTGTCGATCCATTCGTTAGCGTCGATTATGGTGACGCTAACGAATAGTGTTGTTTCTAACCCCACTTAGTTGCCTCTGAGAGTTGGGCACACTTGGCTGGAATTTTTGGTTATGATACTTGTTTTTTCGCTACGTACTGTTGTTTATGTTTAAATTTGGCCGGTCGGCCACTTGTGTAAATTATGGACATGAGCCCTAGCTTGGATGTTGTTATGTAATATAATGTATGCCTTGTGTATGACTATGATCAATGTTGTTGAAGATATGTTTGTGTTAGCCATTGATCCTTGGGAGCTAACACAGGACACATAGCTCGAAGATTTGAAATGCTATTTGATTCATTTAAGCATGAGCTCGGACTGCTGAGAATCCACTTGGTGTATACGCCATCAAGTGGCATGCGGGTCGATTATCTAGTTGTTGTCAACCGGGTTTTCGTATTTACCTGGATAAATTGAATTTCAGATTTTGGAGACTTGGATTTTATTTCGTATGACCTGGAGGACATAGGTTATATGAAATTAACTCGGGGTCCCCATAGTACCCAAACTTATTTGGGTCCTTGTGAGTTAGTGCATAGAGACCTTGGCACCCAAATGACCCATAGTACCCAAACTTATTTGGGTCCTTGCAAGTTAGTGCATAGAGACCTTGGCACCCAAATGACCCTCTTCTCATTAAGCATCGGAACACCTATGAACGTAGCAACAACTCTACCATCCTTGTCTTTCCTAAACAAATAACAAGAATCATAAGTGACATTTATAGAAGAAGTATTCAAAGGACAAACATCCTCCTTGTGGCCCACATCATGTAACTGTTAGCAAAAGATATCATTTTCCCTCACGAATCGAGTATTAGATCTTATCCAACCGCCATCCTTGGGTCCATTCATAGGGGCGTATTCCAAACATTCCTTACCCAAGAAATACATTTTCTCTCCAAGAATATGACCGAGAGTGACACTTTCTTGACATAACTTTGCTAAGCCCTTGTTGAGTTTGTCCACTTTCGCCTTTAGCTCAACATTCTCCATCACAAGGTTAGCCGTACACATAGCAATATCACAAGAAGAACTCAAATCTACTTTAGAAGAGCATGACATAGCAAGTCATAACAAGAAGTGGAGGTATCAACCTTGATAGGAGTATTTCTTGCTTGAGTGGTAATGAATTGAGGTTCAAGATCACAAGTAATACCCCTATCAACCTTGGTCACAACAAATTGCTTGTTAATTATAGAATCATGTTCAATTTCAAGCTAATCATGCTTAATACTAAGTTCCTCGAGCTCAGTGCTAAGTGTGGTGTGTATCTTTTTTTAGCAACTTAACTTTTGCTTCTCTTTACCTAGAGCCGAATTGTGGTCCTCTATCATCTCAACTAGATCATCATACAAAGGAGTGAGATCTTTTACCTTCTCATCCTGTTTTGCCATAAGAAAAAAAAGGTGAGGTAGGAGGTGGTGGAGCGGACTCAATGAGGCCAAGTCCAACTAGACCTCTTGGTGGTGTAGGTCAATCATTTTGATCATCACTTGAGCCCTCCTTGGAGCTCTCCTCATCCATGATCCACTATCCAATGTAGGTTTTCTCCTTTTCATATCTAGTGAGCTTCTTGAACTTGAGCTTCTTGCGGTTTCCATCAAAGTTCATTTTGCTCATGTATGCGTCTTTTCCCTTCTTCTTGTTCTCACATCTTGAGGTAATGTGACCCTTCTCAATGCACTCATAGCAAATCACATTTGCAAATGGGTACTTCTTTCTTAAGGAGTAGATTGAGGATTATAACATTTCAAAATTTCATTTTTGTCAAAAAAAATTAATTTAATTTCCTTGAATTTTTTGGATTTTTAAGTTTTTCTCTATTTATTTTAAAGACAAAATAAATTATATAAAAATCTAAATACCAATTTTGAGTTGAAAATATTTTATTTAAGTTCAAAATAATTTAGGGGATTTCTGTGATTTTTTTTACTCTATTTGCTATTTTCCAAAAAGCTTATTTGATTTAACAAACTTCTGTCACTCGAAAATCAATTGAAAATCCGAATTTTGGAACTGGGCCAAATCTCACCGACCCATTTTCCTTTTTCCCCATGCCAGCCAATCACGCCTTCTCTCTCTTCTTGGCAAGTGGGGCCCACTTGTCATCCCCCACATTGCCTTCTCTTCCTCTCGCTGCGCCACCGCTCCCATGCGTTAAAGCCACCTTTTTTGCTCACGATCTTGTTCATTAACACCCACAATCTCCACTCCCCTCTCCACTTTTACTCAACCATTTTGTTTTTGCGTGAAAGCTCATTCCTGCTGCCGGCGACGTAACGCCCGCACACATTCTTCCCTCTGGCCATCCCCTCTCCCTATAGAAGGGAGCACCCCCTTCGCAATTCAACCTTCGTGCCATCCCCGAAGCCCTAGCCCCCTACTCCTCTCATGTCAAAGGAATTTGAAGATCTTCGCCGTGGTACCCTAGCCTCGCCGTCGTCGATTGTGCCACCGTCGTTGAAGCTCCGTCGTCTTCGTCTACACCTCGACCTTTGCCTCCTCATGTTCTACCCGGTGCGCGCACTTACTTCTTCAGAGAACCGCCAAAACGCCCTAGCCACCGTAGGACCGAACACCTCTGCCGCCTTCTTTCTCGCCGCTGGCAGCTTCGTCACGCCCTTTCACCGCAAACGAGTGCACCAGGTTCCTCGTGTCACCCTCTTTCTTTTGCGCACATCCACACCCGCCACCGTGACGTAGAACGTCGGCGACCGCTTTGGTCCTGAGCGCTGCCCCTCACCGGAATGACGTGGCAAACCACGTGGCGCCACCTAGCAACCACGTGTGCTCCACGTCAGCTCATTTGCCTAGTCATCGCCCATGTGGCGCTTGTGACAGCACATGTGTAAAACCCTACACTGTTTCATAAACCCAGTCCACCATGGACCTTAGCCATTTTGTGGACCTGGTCCATGGAACATAGGCCCACATGTAAGAGACTCGTTAGGTTTTCCTCTTGCGCAATATTTAGAATTTTCTTTAGAAAAATAATTCATTAATTGGGTAAATTGAATTTAGGGTAATTTCTTTACAATTCAATCTTCTGAGAACTCGTTCTCCTTCATACTAACTCCGACTCCAGTGAATCAAATTCCTAAATTCATTTAAAAATTAAAATCTAGCTAACTAAACCAAAATTATTTAATTTTGAGTTCATTTGAATTTGGCTTATTTTCGCATATCGACTTCCACGATTCCGGAGAGTTAGAATTCTTCGACGAGTCCGATCAACAACTATTTGAGCAAGGCAAGTTACATCTGATGATCATATTTGAATCCCAGTAATTTAAATTATTTAAATTATTATTGCATTGCTTATTTGTATTTAATTTAATTCAAATCCATGTTTTAAATTATTATAGTCATTCCTAATTCCTTCGTATGGCCAAATCTTGTCATTTGAATTAGTTATACCTTGTCACCTTAGATGAAAAACCTAGTTGGTACCATAGTATGAACTATGAATCATTTGAAAAATATTATGCAAATACATGCTTGACCAAAAGTGTTTAATTTTGAATTTTAGACAAATACTCAAATTAGTTTAAAACTGTGTCTATGGCATTGTTTTACCATAGAAATTTGCAAATGATTTGTGAAACAAATAAATTAAAAATTGGTTTAGACCTAGGCGAAATGGATAGTTGGTGGGTACAAGTTTATGCACAAGCTCATATTGAGGCCTAGGGGTTACCTTTGGATGTCATCCAGTCAATTAAGGACCGGTCTGTGAGTTCCGGGTTGTTAAGTCATAACCGTACTACCACAAGTCTGGTATGGGACAAACCTGGCTAACTAACTTGCAATGTTTCACAGTAGTTGTGTCATTTTGAGGTGTAGGTGTTGTGAAGACCTACTTTTAGTACCCACATGGCTCAAGAGGGGGTTACTGCTTGGCGTGAAATCTTATGGTACTGAAATCTTAGCAGGCATAACTACGTTAGGGTAGTGTAAAGTAAAGGCCTTGTGATAGTCGCATCCCTACGGAAGCGTATCTTGGCTAATATTTTAAGCAGGCTATCTCTTGTGGGTAAAGTCGTACAACCTCTACAGAGTGTAAAACTATTCGAATAGCGGTGTCCACAGTCATGGACATGCTAAGAAAAACCTTTCGCAGATTAAACTTTGGTTTTGATTTAAAAATGATTTAACACGAATGCTTTTGGATAGTTTATCCAAATTGGGCAATTGGGCAGACAGTCGGTGTTAAGGGGGTTATTCCTTCACTAATCTTGTAGGAGGTTCATCCTACACTCAAAATGATGATTAAAATTTTAGAAACCAATTTCTAGATATAGTATAATTGCCTTGAAACTTAGTAAATATATTTGAAATAAATTATTGCTTTATGCAAACTTAACCATATAAGTCATCCTTTGTTATACCATTATGCATTATAATATGTTGTTTGGGTGTAACTTGCGGAGTACGTTTCGTACTCACCTTGCTTAATAAATTGTTGATCAGAGGAGTACTACGTGGATGGTGAGGATTTGGATGGCTAGGCTGTGCCCCATATGATTGCATGTAGTGTATCGTGTGGCCTACTACTACTTTATGTTTCCATGGTACTTTTCTTTTAGTTTCGTGCCCTTTTGTAATAAACTCTAATAATATGAATAAAATGTGCGATATGGACTTGTTATTATTTTTGTTGAACTATATATACTAGTTGTTCCTGGACTAGTGTGGTACACAGAGAATCTGAAACCCTTCTACTCCCGGGTTCAGCAAGGATGATCTTCAATGCTTGTTGAAGTCAACCCCTTTGTCATTGATCTTCTTGAGGAGTCTTCTAGTCTTCTTCATGAGCAAAGCCATATCATCCCAGCTCGAGCCTTCATCATCACTATCTTGATTGTTCTCACAATACTTGTACTCATTTTTTTTGCCTTGAAAGTAATGTTCTTCTTATTTGCCTCATTGGCTTGGCATTCCACCAAGAAGAGCTCATGTGCGGTGCGCTTGCCCAAGAGTGAAGTTGGGGTCAATTGGTTCTAGTCTCCTTGAGTGAGCAACACCACAAGCATCTTGTATTCCTTTAGAAAGACCCTAATCATTCTTCTCACGATATCAAGGTTAGTAAGCGGTGCCTCGAGGCCCTTCAACCCGTTCACCATGCTATTCATATGAGAAAAAATATCATTTGCGTTTCGTGAGGTCACATAGTAAAGGAGTCGAATGACTCCTTTAGAACATACATTTTAGCTTCTTGTGTTCAAAGTTGGACCGAAAAGGCGACTAGAGGGGGGTGAATAGGAGCACGCTCACTTTTTCATAAATAATTGATTCAATAAAACTTAACTCCATTAGCTATAGAAGCTATGAAGATCAGTATATCAGTACAGCGGAAGACTAATATTGAATCTAATTTAAACCCCTAAGCAATACGACAAAAAAAAGCATGATTGCAATAATCAATACACTACCGTCCGACATTTGTCTAACCGTGGTCGGACCGATTTCTCGCTGGTCTGACTGGTGGGACACGACGGTCTGACCGTCGGGCTTCAGAACAGAAAAATAGCCCGATGACAAAGATGCAAATAGATGAAACTTTTGATATACTAATTCAAACTTGATGAAATTTGGAGCACACCTTCTCTATGATATCAGGAACCTATTCCAATTAAATATTATGATAATTCTTGGAAGAATAGCGATCCTTTTCGATTTGATTGAAGAGAGGTTCAAAACCAGGTCAAAACTCTTGCTTGTGGGTGATTGATGATCAAGATGACCCTAGATAGATTCCCACACGTCACAGCAAGCTAGATCACATGAAGAAATCAAGTAAAAACTCACGGATCAAAGAAAGACCCAAAATCATCAAATAGAGAGAAAGAACGCAATGAGATAAAACATTGATCAAACTATTCTTTGATTGATCGATATGATATGGGCTTACAGCCTCTCCATCAATGGAGGACAATGCTCAATCCAAGAGCACGAAAATCACATCAAACTATCAAGAACCCTAGCATCCACAAAAACACTCCCTAAGAAAATTAGGGTTTACAAGAATATCAAAAGAGACGAAGAGGAGGTGCAGCCACCTCCCTCTCCTATTTATAGTGGAGACTTAGACCTTCTAGAAGTTTGACTCTATTGGGCTCCCGTTAAGGCCCAAAACAAACGGGACAATTACGCACGTATTTTAATGCGCCGTCTTTAACACCCCTTGACCTAACTAGCTACACCTTGCGCCATATTACGCCTCGGATTAGCTAATAGGTCACCCTTGTCCATCTTGCACCACGCTTGAATATATTGACATCACCCGGCATCGTCGATCGTTCTGGACCTCATCTCTCCAAGCCTAGTCCCGATCATCCTCGTCGTTGACCACCAAGCAACCTGCACAACAATGGACAAGTAAACCGAATTTGAGAACAAGTTCTTCACAACTTGACCCATGTTAGTCAAAACATGCATCATGCAATATATATGCCCTGAAACTCATGACTTTGACCTAACAACCGAAAATTGTCGCCACGACGGGCGACGAACCAAGTGAAAACCGGTCAGACCGCCCCTAGGGCCGGTCTAACTGCCCTCCCTGGCCGGTCTGACCGCCAGCTATTGGCCGGTCTGACCGCCAGTAATGACTTAGCCGATTTTCAACCTCCGAAAACTGAAACCTACTGGAAATATCAAACCAGTAGAACTTTTGACTGGAGACTCCAAAAATTATAGGACCAAGTGCAATAGAATCCTCTCTCTTGCCTACACCCTCTATTTTTGGCCCAGCTCAATTCAACACTTTGATAATCGCCGGTCGACGCCCCGGGCGGTCCGGCCGGTCGAGAATCGGTCGATCAAGCCACCTGGCGCCGGCCGACGATTATAGCCTCGACAAACATGCCAACTTTGCCAAAAATACGTGAAACAACGAACCGTAAACGCCATTACCAATTATCACACCATCCTAAGATCTGGAGCATATCCCCCATGATATCCACAGGGGACATGAGACAACTGAATTTTTTTACCGAGGTCTCAGAGATTCGGTGATTTCCCTTAATCCTCGTTAGAGCACTCTCGCAAGAGTGTAGCTCCTACTTGAACCCATGCAAGGATCTAAGCAATCAACTCATGGTAGTCCTCCTTTTCGGATAGATGGATTCCAAACCTTCACTACCCTCTCGGTACCTTTCACAAGATCCTCCTTGGAAGGTCACCAAGAACATGCTACCAAGCCCTCATAGGAATCACCGAATTCCACGAGTAATAATCCCAAGGTTGCCACTTGAACGCAACAAGATCAAGCAACTAAGAGTGATGCACACAAAGGCCTAATCTACTCTCTGACACACTCAAAATCTCAACTTGAAGCACTTGAGTGCCATTGAACTCCTCAATACGTAAGCCATTGTTTTGGAGTCTTAAGAGAGCTTGAACGCCCATGGTCCACCTATATAGTCTCTCTATTCAAAAACTAGTTGTGTGACACATTTTCTAAAAACTATCTGCAGACTCTGATCATCCGCCTCAGCTTAATTTTCCTCAGCTCTAACGGTTCAAAAACTAGCCATTAGGCCTGCCCAGATCATATGCCTCAACTCGGATCATCCGCTTGAGCCTTATCATCCGCTTCAGTGAAAACAATCTATGGAACATCTCTGGAACAATGGTACGGGTTAATGATATGTCTTGACCCAGATCATCTGCCTCAATGCTTTGCTCAAATTGAAACCTTATGGACCAATGGTACGCCTCGGGATTTATCCAAAAACATCATCTCTGGAGAGATGATACGTCTCAACCCAGATGATATGCCTCGGTGTGAAAAACCATGGGCACCAAAAACACCCTTTTTGGACTAATGGTACTTCTCAATGGTACTGGTTGACCTGTATTATCAGCCTCTATGGAAATTTCCAAAAAAACACATAAAACACCCTCTTCGGACAAATGGTACACTTTGATGGTGTGTTTGACTCAGATAATCCGCCCATGATGATTTTTCCAACTTAGTTAAATTTTGATCCGAACATTGAAATAATTGTAACCAAAACTTGGTTTTTGGCACTATCTCACTAGAACTGAGCTGAAAAGACTTAGTGAAACCACATTTAGTTACCAACCTAACCAAGCTCAAGTTACTAGCCTTGAACTCCCTTTAATACTATGGTCAGAGAAAAAAGGAAAATCTATCAACTAAAATAATCCACACTCGACTCTTTGGATCATTTCTAGCCACAAAGCTCTTAATCTTCATGAAGAACATGCTTTACCATCATTTGCATACATGAGGATCTATGAAACTCCTAGACCAACCTATATCCATCATTAAGACCTAACTTATCTTAATCACACTCAAACTAAAGTTAATCTTAATGATTTAAGAGTTATTAATCACCAAAATCACATAATCAACGAATTAGGGCCTACATGCTTACTTTGTATTTCACCGAAATGACATACAAAGCCTGGTATATTTGTGTGCTCTCACCTAGTCACGTGTGGTTGCTTTGGTAGTTTGGTGGAAAAAAGGAAATTAGAATGCCTCCTACCGTTTTTGTCAGACCCCACCTCATAGAGGATGGGGGCAGCGCTCTCCCTCCCACCTAGAGGTGGGAGTCGGGCCGTGCCGTGTCGGCCCCTACTGGGCCACCGTGTGCTTCGGGTCGGTCGTGCGCACGGCCGGCCCGGTCACCCTACCGTGTCGTGCCGTGCCGACCCACTTCGCCTCTGGTCAGGCCCAAGCACGGCCCAAAGCCCATCGTGTTGGGGTCGTGCTGTCCCAGCCCAAGCCCAGCCCAAAATTACGTTTGAATCTATGCAAGGTTTGCTTGAGATAAGTCTCTTTTCGTTCTTACTTTCAATTTCGTGATTTTAGGGCTTTCTTTGATCCACGAGTTTTTGCTTGATATTGTCACATGGATTAGCTTGCTGTGTTGTGTGGGAACTCATCTAGGATCATCGTGATAATCAATCACCCACGAGCAAGCGATTGGATCTACTTTTCACTTTTGCTCGGTTTTTGACCCTTCTCCAATCAGATCGTAAAGGAGCTTTGTTTGTCCAAGAATTATCATAATTGTTGATTGGAATATGTCCTTATATCATAGAGAAGGTGTATACCAAGTTTCGCGAAGTTTGGAGTTGAGAATCAAAAGTTAGGTCTATTTGCAACTTCGTCATCGGGGTTGTTCTTAGTGTTCTGGAGCCCAGCGGTCCGACCGCCCGAGGGCACCGATCCGACCGATTTGGTCAGTGGTCCGACCGCCACTAACACATTGGTCAGACCGCTCATACTGATTTTTGTTTCAATCTTTGGCGATTTTGTCAAATTGTTTAGGGGGTTAAATTGGATTCAATACTAGTCTTCCGTTGTACTGGTATATTGATCTTCATAGCTTCCTCATAGCTATTGGAGTAAAATTGTGTTGAATTCATAATTTGTGAAAAAGTGAGTATGCTCCTATTCAGCCCCCCTGAGAGACCATGTGAGAGGTCCTCCACTCTGAGTGATGAGTATTTGACAAGTGTGTTGATTAGATTGAGAGTTGAGGTTTTCGGTTTGGACTGTTTCTGGGCTGAGTCAGGGAAATCGGAACTACCGCTGTGTATGGAGCGGAAGTTCCGATTAATCGGAACTACCGGTGTTGGAAAAAGGAACTTCCGATTTACCTGGGTTTTGGTTTCGGCTGAAGGAAATCGGAACTTCCGCACAAGGGGTAGCGGAGTGTCCGATAATACTGACATTGAGTGTTCTCTGAGATATCAAATCGGAATTAAATATCGGAAAGTCGGTTGTTCCGGATATCGGAAGACCCGCAGTGTTGAGCGCGGAACTTCCGATATTCCCGATAATGCGGATGTTTCAAAATCGAACTTCCGCCGTGGTAAGTGCGAACTTCCGATTGTGTCCGTAATCGTGCGTAGAAGGTTAAATTGTGATTTTGATTTTGTATGAGTTTGAGTCTTATACAAATATTGATGCTATGATATTGTGCAATGCTATGTGATGTGTTTTTGTGCGTGTTGATCGCAGGCATCAAGATGGAGTCGTGGCGAGACACGTGGACCGGACTAGGCGCAGGAGGCGTTGAGGTCGAACGGTCGGGATGTGTCAAGACGGCGTGAATCTTGAAGCGGTTGTAGTCGTGCACAACAAGGTGTACGGAGGCTTCGTAAGGTGCGCAAGGGGCGAAGGGTCTTTTCGCAAAGCGGCAAAAGTGGAGGCGGTTCCGTTCGGTGTAGCGGGCTTAATGGGTTGGAGGCCCATTAGCCAAGGCTATAAATAGGGAGAACCCCGGAGTTAGGGTTAGACTTTTGAGAGAAAATTAGGTTAGCTCTAGAAAAGATTTGTTTTGCTTTTGAGAGCTTGTTGAGAGGAGAGTATGATCTCAAATCTTATGTAATCTTTCCTCTGTGTTTCCATCTGAAACATTTGATATCTATCAATGAAACTCGAGTTTTGATTACTTGTTTATGTCCTCTTCTTTCTCTCTTCTCATGTTAAATATCTAGGGTTTTGGCATATCTTTTGATTCGCCTTATGAAATAGCATGAAACTTGATATCTAGATTCGCTTTGATATTGCTAATGTATCCTCAAAGTTTCATGAACTAGGAATCGAGAATCGTGTCTATTTCGGTTTTGGTCTTTCTTGCCCCTTCTTCAAGAAATCCGATTTTGGCTTGTTTGTTAAATCTTTGTTTGCGATTCTTCTCCATGAGGTCAAGATGTTGCTTAGGATGATGTCCTGTGAAACTTGACCGAGAAGAGCATTCAAGATTTAGCACTTTGGATTTTGGGAAAACCCGAGCGATTGTTCTTTGGTCAGACAATCGAACTTCCGATTGTCCACGGCGGAACTATCGCAGCGGAACTTCCGCACGCATCCCGAACCACGGAGTGCGGAATCATCACGGTAGAATCGACCTTCCGATTTTCGATGTAATCATCAAGTTTATTTTGATTCTCGATTTTGCTTCACTCTTCTTAAGAGATCCAGAGGGCTTTGTAGATTTGCTTTAAATACAAGAAAGGGAGTTCTTAATTTTATTGCACCATTCACCCCCTCTGCTGCCATTTCGGTCCTTCAATTGGTATCGAGCCTGTTAGCTCTTCTTGATAGATCTTAACCGGTCGGTTGAGCCATGGCAACGGACAAGTATTCCACCAAGCCTCCAGCTTTTGATGGTCCGATTACCCTTCCGAAGAGCCGAATGGAAACTTACATCCGTGCTCGTGGGTATGCCATCCGAGAAAGGTGAAGGTTAGATTTGTCGTTCTCGCCGATGAGAACATCAATGCCGGAAACATGGTCGATGTTGAGGCAAATGCTAAGGCAAGGAACATAATCATTCGTGGTTTAAGCGTATGAGTTTGATCGTATTTCTCATTTGATTTCGCTACGACATCCGGGTGACCTCGATGCATACCATGAGGGCACCACTCGATTAAGACGGTTCGACAAGACCAGTTCAAGCGTGAGTACAAGAAATTTGAAATGCTTGTCGGTGAATCTTTAGACGAGTGCTTTTGGCGCTTTCACAAGATCTTGAGCAACCTCCGAGCGGTCGGTCTTACATACCCCGACTCGGATAACGCCGATGATGCTTTCAGACTTGATCTTCGTGTTTGGGAGATGAAAGTGACTACCATCAAAGATAGCACGGACCTCTCGACTCGACTCTTGATGCGCTTTACTCGCCTCAAGACTCACGAGATTGACATTGTCTCTCAAGGTCAAGTCACAATGATGGCTTTAGTCACCGATCCCACTTCGGATCTTCTTCGAGTCGACACATGGGTTCTCCCTAGTCGCTCTCGTGACATAACCGATGATCGCTAGAGCACTTGAGGATGAACAAACTAGCCCTCCTAGCTCGGAAGTTTTCCCATGCTTACAAGAGGAGGAGGGATGGTAAAAGAGGAGGTCCTGTGATTTGTTTCGAGTGTGGTGGCCCCAACCACATCCGAGCAAACCGTCCCAAGCTTGGGAAGGGCAAAGGTGACTATGGCGGTCCAAGCAAGAACGACTACATCGACAAGAACCGCAACACGAAGCCCTCAAAGACTGATCAAGGCAAGAAGAAGTTCCGCAACTTTGGGAAGGCTAAGAAGTTGCTCCATCGCGCCCTCACCGCCTCGACGAACCGGACACCAACGAGGTGGAGGGGTGGAGGACGATGATGGGAAGGACGATCATGATCCCAAGGACGACGGCAACTTCTCCCAAGATGTGCTTCATGGCCCTCGGGCGAATCGAGCGACAATGAGTCAGACTCGACTCGATGAGGTTAGTCCCACTTATGACCAGCTTAATGATGCTTTTCTTAAGCTAGGTAGATTTCATGCTAAGTCTAGGCTAAGTGTTCGTGTTGGAGAAGGAAGTAGCTAGACTATCACGGAGCTTACTTTACTTACATCCGCTCCCTCCCGTGATGATTGTGACACTTGTCGTGCTTTGCTTGATGACATGGAAAACTAAGGACCTTGCATGATAGTGTGTCCTCCGAACTTGACATGATTAAGGTAGAGAACATTAGCCTTCTTGTTGAATTAGAGATGAGTAGGGTAGCACCTCCCGCATCCACTACTATTGAGGCTACCGCTTGCACCTCATGTGAGGTTAAGGACAATTCGCTTAGAGGTCTTTATACCATGTTGCTTGATCCGCTCAAACTTGTGAAAATTGTAATAATCTCAAGATGAACCTAAAACAGGCAGATCACAAAATTGTCAATTCCAAGTCGCGCTACTAGAGCCTATTGTTTCTTGTTTAAACTGCCCTAAGTTAATCACAACTAGAATCAGATCAAGCAGCTTCAAGAAATGATTGATCACAAGAATAAATTGGCTCAAGATGCTTCTAAGGATCTTGTTAGCTCACCATGCAAGCAATGTAATAAACTAAAATGTGATTTGATTGCTTTGGATGAAAAATGTGAAGCTAACTAAGGACCTTCTAGAGACACAATCATCCGCTTGTATTGTGTGTGCTGGGAAGAAGTCTAAGGGTTTGGTAGAGACGCCTAGCAACGTGAACCAATCATAGCAGAGGATCTGTCCCTCAAAGTCTACCGTATGCACAAGCCAATCTTTCCTCCGTTGTTGGTTCTTCTTCTCGCTCCCTTACCTTCATTGTCCCTTCTTCCCCTCGCTCTTCTTGCACCTCTCTCTTCGGGAGTGTCAAGATCTTATGAACACTCTCGAGAGGTTTGTAGGAGGCAAGAAGAAGCTCAATCTCATTCTAGACAAATCTAAAATTTGCAGATTTAATCGTGGTCTAGGATATGATATCCGTGAGGATATGAGGAAGCATCCACCGTCGTGCTCAAAACCATAGCACTGTGTGATCAAAACTAAGCCCGTGGATCGAGAAAGTCAATTTTAAGTCGCGGGTTTTGTTCAAAGGATTTCGACAAGAAGGTGATTCCACCGCAGCCTCGCCCTCAAAAGGCGAAGTATCATTGCACCTTCGCCGTAAAGATGGACATTTAGTTGATCATTGCTTCAGCGCGCAAGATCGCGCAGAGACCGTGTTGAGTCTCTTAGGCACATTCGTGGTCACCCTGGATCTTGAGTGCACCTAAGACCAACACGAGGTCTAGATTTGTTCCATCCGATGATTTTGGGCAAGATCGAGGACTTGGTTTTTCCGAGTTCTCTAAGTTTCGTCCTCATGCTCCCTTTGGTCGTAATCTCCGCCGCCCCGAGGGTAGATCTCATTTTCCTTTCGAGATAGCTACCATGGCGAGATCAAGATGTTATCGCACTTCGACTCGCTTCTTCCATAGCAATGGATCCAAAGAACAGTCGAGATCTTTTGACTTGTTGAGTGACAGAGAGCGAGGGTAGATAGAGGTCGGCCTTGCTTGACTACTTCATCTGCTCGCCGTGTTACTCAAGATTGGGTGCCAAAATCATCGCTGATTCACCCCAAGATCGAGACTTTACTGCTTGACTCGTGGTCGCCGGCCGGGAAGGGAAAGGTCGGATTGTAGACTCCGTTGTTCACGCCATATGACCGTGAGTCTCGTTGGTTTTCTTCCCTAGCCCGCGCTCCTGTGATGAGACGATCACCTTCTGAGATGCTTCATTTGGGCGCCATCGCTAAAGGTACTGTGAGCATTAATGATTCTTTTATTTTAAAAGATGTTGCCTTAGTAAGTAAGTCGCAGATAATCGCTTTCGCCTCTCACCACCGATGACGGTTTCGAGGTGAGCTTTAAGAAAACAATTGCAAAATTCTTGATTCTTCTGTAGTCTAGTTTATGGATTTCTCGTTATGGGAGGATCTTTCGTGCTGATTTTTCTCGATCTTCCGTGATCCTCTCCGATGTTTAATTGCTTCAATCCCGTGATTTGACTTTCTCGCATAGGAGACTTGGTCATATAGGATTTGATCATCGACGAAAGTTAGCGGCCACGATCTCATTCGTGGTTTGCCAAACTCAAAATGGTCAAGGATCTTGTTTGTGCTCCTTGCCGCACGGCAAAATGGTTGCCGCTTCACATCCTCCGCCATAAAGGACTATGACAGATGCACTGTGTCAATCGCCCATATGGACACGAGAGGACCGGCTAGAGTGCAACAAGAGGAGGGAAGTGGTACGCACTTGTCGTGGTCGATGACTTCTCGAGGTATTCTTGGGTGTTTTTCTTAGCCTCAAGGATGAGACGCTTACTCTTTTCGTGGTCTTTTAGTAGGCTTTCGTTGAGCTCCCTGTGCATTACGAGCAATTCGACCGATAATGGCACCGAGTTCAAGAATTCCTACTTTGAGAGTTTTGTGGTGAGACAGTGTAGAGCACCGCCTCGCCTCCATACGCCCTCAACAAAATGGCGCTGTGGAGAGGAAGAACTGCACCTTGGTCGAGATGGCTGTGACGATGCTTGATGAGTACTCTACACCTAGGAAGTTTTAATGAGGCAATTGCACGCTTGTCATGTTTCTAACAGAGTTTTTCTTCTGCACTCTTGCATCGCACTTCTTATGAGTTGAGATATGGGCGAAACCCAGGCCTCGCATTTTCATGTGTTTGGTTGCAAGTGTTTTATTCTCAAGTCCGGGAACCTAGATAAGTTCGAGTCACGATCTTGTGATGGGATCTTTCCGGTTACTCGACTTCTTCTCGTGCCTATAGAGTCCGGAATCGCGAGTCTAGTAAATTGTTAGAGACTCAGGAGGTGACCTTCGATGAGGCCACCCAGGACTAGGCCCGATATCTCGTGTTCCTTAGAGCACCGAGTCCATTTTTGTGGACGATGAGGAGGATGGAGATGAGGGTTGTTTACCGATCCAGCTTCCTTCTCTTCCTCTTGAGGTGCCTTCTTCCACCGCACTCGAGGAGATGAGCCCTTACCTTCTCGCTTCTTTTCAAGCTAGTGGCTCTGCTCCTATCTCATCTCGCTAATGAGGTAGAGGCCACTTCTTCATCTCACCCCGACCTCCAAGACACATTCAAAAGGACCATCCTTCAGAGCAGATCATTGAGACCTCTTTGAGCGTGTCACACGCTCTAAGGTCGGCTTGTCTTTCTTCTGTCTCCATTCTCGCCTTCGTCGCCTCATTTGAGCCCAAAGACGCTTGTCATGCTCTATCGATGAGTCTTGGACAAACGCTATGCATGAGGAGTTGGAAAACTTTGAAAGAAACAAGGTCCTGTCTCTTGTTGAGCCCCTCAAGGTCACAATATCATTGGGACCAAATGGGTGTTCAAGAACAAGCAAAGTGAAGATGGGTTAGTCATTCAAACAAGGCTAGGCCGGTAGCTGTGGTTACTCTCAAGTTGAGGGTCTAGATTTCAAGAGACCTTTGCCCTCAGAGCTAGACTTGAAGCCATTAGAACTCGCTTGCCTTTGCAACTTCTAAGGGTTTCAAGCTTTACCAGATGGATGTCAAGAGTGCCTTCCTCAATGGCCTTATTGAGGAAGAAGTCTATGTGAGATGACCTCCCGGTTTCGAGAACCCCAAATACCCTAACCATGTCTACAAAGCTTTCCAAAGCCTTGTATGGACTCAAGCAGCTCCCTGAGCTTGGTATGAAAGGCTTAAGTCCTATCTCACGAGCCATGGTTTTGAGATGGGTAAAATTGACAAAACCTTGTTCATCCGCCGCCTTGGCACCGATCTTCCGCTCGCTCGCATCTATGTGGATGACATTATCTTTGGCGGCTCCTCGCATGCTCGCTTTCCCGCTTTTCCGATGTCATGAGCTCTGAGTTTGAAATGAGCATGATGGGCGAGTTGAGTTTCTTCCTTGGCTTCCAAATCAAACAGACTGGAGGGTACCTTTCTTCATCAAGGCAAATACACTCGAGACCTCCCAAGCGCTTCGACATGAATGATGGAAAGCCAAGATCAACTCCGATGGCATCTACACCGCCTCGATCCGATGAAGACGGCGAACTCGCTGACCAAAAGGAGTTCAGAGCATGATTGGCTCTCTCTTGTACCTCACACCTCGAGACCGTATATACATTTTTCTCGTGTGTCTTTGTGCTCGGTTTCGAGCTTCTCCTCGCAGATCTCATCGACAAAGGTGAAGCGATCTTTCGCACCTTCGAGCTACCATTGACTATGGCATCCGTACTCTTCCTCTTCTTGTCTATCTCTTAGAGCCTTCTCCGATGCGCACTTTGTCGGTCAGAGGATAGATAGGAAGAGCACTTCCGCACTTGCCAATTCATTGGCACTTCTCTCGCCTCCGGTCGCCGAGGAAGCAATCCGGTGTTGCGCACCCACCGCAGAGGCCGAGCACGCTGTCGCAGCCCAGCTGTCGTAGTCAAGTGCTTTGATGGTCTCGACCGCAGGATTTCGGGCTATCTATCGATCACGCTCCACTCTTCTCGTGATAACACGTCGCGATTTGCATTGCCAAGAACCCAAAGGCAACATTCTCGACCAAGCATATAGATATCGATATCACTTTCTTCGAGACCATGTAGAGAAGGGTGACATTGTGCTCCGGGCCAGGAGAGTGAGCACCAGTTGGTGATATCTTCACTAAGCCTCCGGATGCCTTTTGCCACCATGGGAGAGCTTAGTGGTTTGTCCTTACGGATGCTTTGTGAGGGGGAGTTGCAGCTACCATCAGTATTATATTATATTATATTATATTATACGCTTACTCCTTTTCTCGTTTCATTTCTTTTAATATTTCGGTCAAGTCCTTCCAAAGATAGGTTAGAGTGTTTCTCTTGCCACATTGCTTTGACTGCTACTTCTTGTCTTGTGCTTCTAGGATGTCGCTTATTAGTCGCCTCTTCCTCTCTAAGTAGAGCTTACTCACTTCTTATAGGTTCTAGCAGGGTCGGGCCACCCTTGGGTAGACAGGATGTTGTTTGCTCCTTAGTGTTTGTATAGATCACCGATAGTCCTAGAATCATATGGGGTAGATAAGAACCCGTCTGAGCGATAGTGTTTCTATATCTTTTCTATGCTCTAAAGGACCGCTTTTTCGTTTACTTATCGATTCTCGCTTTTGTTCCTTTGGTTCGTGGGGAGTTATTCTTGGTTATTCCATACTCTTAATTTTGTCATAACTCAACCTCAATTAAAAGATGCATCTCATTCAAGGGAATCGATTTTTGTACTTTTCATCAAGCATTGCATGATAATCAAATGGAGCCTTGTTTATTATCCCTTATGATCTGCTTTCACTATTTTACATCTTGCCATGATTTATGCTAAACCGCTAGATCTATCATGACTTTTATGTGTAGTTTAGTCTTTGCCATGCTAAGGTAATTAAAAATGCTAAACTTGAATTAAAATTTTGTCATGATAGCTCTTGAGACTAGTCCGTTGAAACTATCCTTTTATGATATTCGCCATGTCAAGTAGGTCGAGTTGAGTCCTGAATCTCATTTGAACTTTTGAGTAAGCTATGTCGTATGTTAAGAAACATGACTTATCTCTAATCACCGGTCTAAAACTTCAAAAGCAAAATGATCTCTTTTGTGCGAAAAACCGATCTCACCAAATCTTTCTCATGAGACGGCTTGCCATTGCACTAGGCATGAACTCGTGGGGAGCCTTGATGACCTAAGATCACCTCCTTAAGTCTGTTGTTTGGAGTGGTCGATAAGGCTTGGGATCTAGCACATGGCTAAAAAAATGGTTGAAGCTCAGAGGCGCTTGTGGATGGCACCTAGTTCAGAGCTTGCTTTATCGAGATAAAACCATAAAAGTCTTCTAAAAAGAAAATGTGCTAAAATTGCTTATTATCAAAGAGACCAAGTCCTGGATAAAATGAGTCCTTCTTCAACTGGTAGCTCTCTAAACTGTTCAGTACGAGTCTTCTTGGTTCAACTTAGATTATTTGACATGGCTTGTATCATCCTTGGATATCTTTAGCTAGACTTCAATCTTGACTTATTTGACCTGCTAAAGAATTGGATCATTAATCAGATTATGGACCTTCTGTCTTAGCTCTTCTATACATCGATTGTCATGATCTTGATAGCATTCTTCTGTGTTATGGCTTGGTGTAATACTCAAATAGTCATTTTGGATAATCTACATGGCTCCTAATGCTTAAAATGAACATCATATAGTCTTTTCCTCCCTTTTCTACATATTGATGATTTTATTGCCAAAGGGGAGAATGTGTGAGAAAAAGCCTTCAAGAAAAGCCTTGAGTTTTGTGCTAAAATTGCGCCTTCATCTCATCTCAAGTCTTTTTCTTTTGTCAACTTGGTCTTGAGCTTAATTCTCTTGTTTAGACCTTGGTTGACTGTAATCTCAAACTCATCTTATGCTTTTTTGTGATTGTCAATATACTCATCAAGGGGAGATTGAGAGACCATGTGAGAGGTCCTCCACTGAGTGATGAGTATTTGACAAGTGTGTTGATTAGATTGAGAGTTGAGGTTTTCGGTTTGGACTGTTTCTGGGCTGAGTCAGGGAAATCGGAACTACCGCTGTGTATGGAGCGGAAGTTCCGATTAATCGGAACTACCGGTGTTGGAAAAAGGAACTTCCGATTTATCCGGTTTTGGTTTCTATTGAAGGAAATCGGAACTTCCGCACAATGGGTAGCGGAGTGTCCGATAATACCGACATTGAGTGTTCTCTCGAGATATCAAATCGAATTAAATATCCGAAAGTCGGTTGTTCGGATATCGAAGTACCGCAGTTGTTGAGCGCGAACTTCCGATATTCCCGACAAATGCGGATGTTCGAAATCGGAACTTCCGCCGTGGTAAGCGCGAACTTCCGATTGTGTCCGAATCGTGCGTAGAAGGTTAAATTGTGATTTTGATTTTGTATGAGTTTGAGTCTTATACAAATATTGATGCTATGATATTGTGCAATGCTATGTGATGTGTTTTTGTCTGTGTTGATCGCAGGCATCAAGATGGAGTCGTGGCGAGACACGTGGACCGGACTAGGCGCAGGAGGCGTTGAGGTCGAACGGCGGGATGTGTCAAGACGGCGTGAATCTTGAAGCGGTTGCAGTCGTCGGCACAACAAGGTGTACGGAGGCTTCGTAAGGTGCGCAAGGGGCGAAGGGTCTTTTCGCAGCGGCAAAAGTGGAGGCGGTTCCGTTCGGGTGTAGCGGGCTTAATGGGTTGGAGGCCCATTAGCCAAGGCTATAAATAGGGAGAACCTCGGAGTTAGGGTTAGACTTTTGAGAGAAAATTAGGTTAGCTCTAGAAAAGATTTGTTTTGCTTTTTGAGAGCTTGTTGAGAGGGAGAGTATGATCTCAAATCTTATGTAATCTTTCCTCTGTGTTTCCATCTGTAAACATTTGATATCTATCAATGAAACTCGAGTTTTGATTACTTGTTTATGTCCTCTTCTTTCTCTCTGCTCTCATGTTAAATATCTAGGGTTTTGGCATATCTTTTGATTCGCCTTATGAAATAGCATGAAACTTGATATCTAGATTCGTTTTGATATTGCTAATGTATCCTCAAAGTTTCATGAACTAGGAATCGAGAATCGTGTCTATTTCGGTTTTGGTCTTTCTTGCCCCTTCTTCAAGAAATCCGATTTTGGCTTGTTTGTTAAATCTTTGTTTGCGATTCTTCTCCATGAGGTCAAGATGTTGCTTAGGATGATGTCCTCGTGAAACTTGACCAGAGAAGAGCATTCAAGATTTAGCACTTTGGATTTTGGGAAAACCCGAGCGATCGTCTTGGTCAGACAATCGAACTTCCGATTGTCCAAGGCGAATTATCGCAGCGGAACTTCCGCATGCATCCCGGAATCACGGAGTGCGGAACTATCACGGTAGAATCGACCTTCCGATTTCGATGTAATATCCAAGTTTATTTTGATTCTCCGATTTTGCTTCACTCTTCTTAAGAGATCCAGAGGGCTTTGTAGATTTGCTTTAAATACAGTAAAGGGGAGTTCTTAATTTTTATTGCACCATTCACCCCCCCTCTGTTGCCATTTCGGTCCTTCACCCCCCTCTAGTCGCCTTTTCGGTCCAACAAGTGGTATCAGAGCCCGGTTAGTTCAATCTTGATCTTAACCGGTCACTGAACTTAGGCGATGGATACGTTCTCCACTAAACCGCATATATTCGATGGGCACGACTATGCCTATTGGAAGAATCGTATGCGAGTATTTCTTGAGAGCGGGGACAAGCTATATGGGACGTTGTTCAATCCCCGCTCATTATTCCCGAGGTTGCAACGCCTGTTTCTGCAGTTCTTTTGGCTAACAACAACAAGGCCAAGAACCTTTTATATGGTGCGCTTGGTAGATAAGAATATGATCGGATTTGCAATCTTGCAACTGCGCACGAGATTTGGAACACTCTCGAAACCTATCATGAGGGTTCGTCCCAAATCAAGTGCGTCAAACAGTCTATAAGCGCGAATACAACAAATTCGAGATGCGTCCTGGAGAGAGCATCGATGACATTTCCAGTCGCTTTAATAAAGTGATTAATCAGATGAAAGCCGATGATATTGAATACTCTCAATCTAAAAATGCCACCCATCTCTTGGCTGCAATCAACACCAAGGAGTGGGAGATGAAAGCTACTGCTATAGAGGAGAATGTTGATTTTTCGAGTCTTACATTGGAGTTGCTTTATAGCAAACTTAAGACCCATGAAATTAAAAGAGTTGATCATCCTAAGAAAGACAACATGACATTGGTAGGAGATCCTCTCAAAAGAGCTTCTGATGGTTCTCTTGAATCTTTTTATGGTTCTTCATTTGCTTGTTTATCTGCTATTCATGAAGTGGAGCTTGAGAGTATCCCTGAGTTTGAGTTAGCCCTCCTTGCTAAAAAATTCACACGGGCCTACAATAATGTGAGAAACAAAAAGAGAGGTGGTCCGGTGACATGCTACGAGTGTGGTGAGCTAAATCATATCCGGGCAAATTGCCCCAAGCTGAAAGGTAAGAGCAATCATAAGGAGGGAAAGCCAGCTTGGAAGAAGCCTCCATTCAACAAATCAAGGTATGAGGCTAGTAAGCTTGTGAAGGCCGCTCACCGGGTTCTTGCGGCTTTTGAGGATCAATACTTGAGCGATGTGGACTCCGGGAGCGAGGAGGATAAGGAGGAGGAGATCCCTCAAGACAAAAAGAAGGGGAAGACCTGTAACACCCTGACTATAAGGAAGTCAAGATGTCACCTACAATCACTAATCTTTAGACAATTTGCAACAATAAGTATTACTAGAATTGGCGTACCACAAGGATATACGTGAACAGGAAATCATCAACAGTTTAATCAACGGATTGGAAATAAACATTTCAGGGAGATTTGGTAAATACTGCCAAGTTGGCTTATTACAATTCAACACCAGGTATAAATCGAAGACAATATTAATTTCTCAAATGTTTTGGATTATGGTAGTGAGTGCATCATGTTGTTCTACCCACTATGAAAACCGTTCTTCCTTGTCATTTACCTAAATAAAACAACAAAGCAAGAATGAGCCAAAGACTCAGCAAGTACTTGTATGTGACAATCAAACATACCATGAACAAAATATCACAATCATAACTTGAACATTAATTGCAAACAACTTTATGAATGGATGAAATGGAATGATGCATTGAAGGAATTGGACATATTGCAAAGATATACGCAGATAGCGAGTGAAACACCGTCGGTGTTCACTTAAAGTAACCGTATGAAGAACGTTTCATACGGTCGTCCAACGTGGCCCACATTGGAATGGTGGACTCACGTAACGTGGCCCACATTGGAATGGTGGACTCACGCACCCATTCGGAATTGATGGGATTTTCAAGTGCCCATTTGGAATTGATGGGTCTTACAAAGATAACTTATGCATGTCATGATGTGATTCCATGGCAAGATTGAATAGTACTCATAAATGAAAAGGTACACATGGCATTCATATACAAATACGAACAATTATAATCATTCATTCACACATCACATAATGCATCAATCATAGTATACAAGTTACTTGCTCGTCTACACATGACGCAGGTTGGGAGGTAATTGAGATACCCTCCACTCACCGCTTCACCGCCTACAATATATAATAATCAAATGAGGACAAACGAGTAAGGTATTGCTACACGTGTCCTCCTACAATCTCTAGCCAAACCAACCGAACAAAGGTTCAATTTGATCAATTTACCCAAACATTCCAAATATCCCTAATCTGGCAGTTTTACTAGAAAATTCACCAATAAATAACCGTAAGTCCAAAAGACCTGAAACCAGTGCTCAACTTCTCTTAACATAACTGGCTACGAAACTCTAGTTGATGGTAAACTCTAATTCGGCCAAAACAGAGGTCTAAACATCCAATGAAAAACTATAACTGCAGTCTGCCCAGAATTCAGAACAGCCCTAAAGAAAAGGCTCTAACTTTTAAACCACTGATCCAAATGAAGTGATCTTTATCAGCCTGGAAACATGGTGAAATTATCTTCATAAATCTAGTTGGGTGGCCGACCTGGTTCTGACTCTAACTAGATCAAAACCTAGGTGCAACCGACTATACCCAGAATTTCTGACAGACAGAGCAGTACGTGGTAAAACAGTCATAACTTTTAAACTACTGGGTGAAAATTTGTGATCCAGGTGCCAAACGAAATCTAACGAAACCAGGAACATATATTTAGGAGAGGTCAACCCGAGATTCGGCCTCTAAAGGGTCGCAACTGGTCGCAAGAACGAGACGGATGCGTTCTGGAATCTCCAGGACAGAACCCGATTTAGATCTAATCCACCATTAATCAATAAAACCGAATCAAACTACCACTAAAAACCTTCGTTACCCTTGTAGACCCGTGGGACGATGATGATCCGCTGCCCGAAGATCCCCCTCTCTTCTCCTCCCTTCTTTCTCCAAAGAGCAGCCACCCGAGGGCTATTTAACGACCGGATACGCCGGCGGGAGAAGGAGATTGCGGAGGGAGTCTTGAGACAACGCGTCGGGGATCGCCGGAGCTACCACCACAGGGGAAGGCCGGCAGCAAAGGACCAGCAAGGCGCAGGGGAGAGGGCAGGGGAGGTGGCGGCCACAAGGGGGAGGGAGAGGGGAAGTGGGGGAGGCGGCTAGGGTTGGGGTGCCTTCCTCCCTTGGCCGCCACCCTTGGGTGGTCTCCCCTCTTGGGCCTCTGGGTGGCACCCACACCCCAGTTGGCGAAGAAAAGGTAAAACCCCACTGAACTGGAAATTCCGAGTTTGCATTTGTCTTTTACCCCTCCAGCTTCGTTCTATTTACCGAATTCTATTTCGGAGTATTACATTCTACCCCCCTTAACAGATTCGACTCGAATCTAAACACGATCTTATTCAAAGAAAGCTGCGATCGAATTTATTAACGAAAAACACGTACCATAAACGAACAGTCCGATACTTATCGCGCACGAGGGTCTCTAGCTCTCAAGCGGCCTCTCTTTCGGACTAGAGGAAACCACCACCCAAAGACCCAAAACGACGCCTGACCTAACACTCAACCTGAACTTTCTAGGTACCCTCATCAGAAGAGGATCGAAGGTAAGACCATACTCAATGGTCAACGTCTTAAACTATGACTCGAATCGTGAATGGTTCAGCTGCCCACTCAGCACCAGAACACACCCGACGATGCGTACTTCGCGCATGTACCCGAGACGGTCAAAACGAAATACCAACTTTCTAATTTCTGCAACTTTCGAAAACGAAAATAATCCAATTAAAAATAGAGAGTCCTCATCGCGTCCACTCAATGCTAACTCTCCACCAAAAGATTAAATTCCAAATTTGACAATTCATCTCAAAACAAATCCATTTTCTAAATAGGCAGTTTACAAATGAACACCACTACAACCAAAGGAGAAATTACTGGAACGCCCAAACCAAACACTGGCAGTTTGTCTGAATTGGAAAGAATCTACATACCAACACAGCCTCAACTCAAATTGCAGAAAACACCGGTCAACAATACCAAACTCAAACGAGAATCAAGAAAACATCTAATTATCCGATGAACATTTCTTTCCACAGTTTCTCTCTTCTAGGGATAAAATTTCTCTCGAACCTTGGAATTTGACCTCATCGCATACCACACGAGCTTAAACCTCTTTGTTAAATATCCTCAAATCATGCTCAAACTGAATTAAATCATCCACACCATTGTGAAGAGACTCTATGAAATCTACCGGATACTCTAGGTAATACAAAATCGATTTGATTAATGGCATCCATAACACCACAATAGTAGGCACCACGCAATCACATTACCTTCAATTTCCAATAACAACAATTCAAGATCCTTAGCACGCATGTACATGTATTACATCGTAAGAGTTCTATCAATGACCATTCATTGCTCAGGAAACTCTATTATCCCACTTCCTCTACGCACAATCATCGTGTAACCAATGGTCTAGCATAACAATGCAAACCCAAATTTAACCTCCAAGATCTCTACCACAAATTTCAATTATAACATATAGGAAATCAATGATTGACTCTCCAACATTTTCCCAATTCTAACATACTCACTCAATTGCATACTTAGAAATTTCTCACCTAATCTCGCATCATTATCCAATTGCGTTGCTCTATAGAAGTAATCAAGGTTTTCATACCTTCGATAATCACCGACCATTCAATCATGAACTGAAGTTCTGAAGTTTCACTATACCATAGGTTCTACTCAACGTAACACTTTTCAAACTTACTTCGAAACCAAACATTCCATGTGAATTAATTTTTTTCCCCCAAGAGATACAGATCAAAACCATTCTACATTCTACTACTCCTCCAATAACTTGGTAGCAAAATATCACCGCAACGATTACTCATCTACCACCAAACAATTGACAAACTTACCCTTTGCAAACACTTTGCCACTCAAAACTGTGATCCTTTCTCAAAAGGAAAAGGCGAACAAAGATAAGTTTATTCACACCGAAAGACGTTGCTCATCACGGCGAGCAGGAAACCAAAAGAAATATTCGATAAAAGTGATCTTGGAAACGAAATCGAGTTCATAATTGAGGCACACATCCTCAAAAGAGAATAGCAAATAACAAATGACACTAAAGAAAGATATTACGCTTGAAATTCGCCATCTCTTGAGCGGAAAGAGCAACAAATTTAGGGACGCCTCAAATAACCACAAGATTTAATTAAGAATCGATAAGATCCTTCAACAGCCAACTTGCTCAAATAGTTCATCTACTTGGGAAACACGAGATCCAAATGTTCTCACCACAAAACTCAAACATTTCCTTTACAGATTTCACTAAAGCAAACGGATTAACTTTGTCTCAAGAGATCAACGAAAATATTCTTTTATTGCAACCTCATTTTGCGAACTCAAACCAAGGAACCTTTCGGACTAAATCACACAAAATCTTTAAGGAACAATAGGTTAATCCAATTCCTCAAGTTACCCAAAATAATTTCTGTTACCAGTTGATTCACGAGCTCCAAGGTACCGTGAAAGCTAAACTTGAAATATTCTTATTTGAACGATGTCACCAAAGGCGATCAATTTACTACAGGTATTAACATCAAGCCCATAACAACACTTAGAAAATATTTCGGAAGACCCACGTGGAATGCATGGGTTGATTCCATCTCGAAAGAAGAGGCAAATAGAAACGATCTTCACCAACTGAAAAATCACTTACCACTCGCAAGGAACACGTAACTCGTGGAAAACCAATTAGGCAACGAACTCAGAAAACATATGGGAAGTCCACAGTTGAAAACATAGGCCTCATAAAAATAGAATATCCGACCTTAACCGTTAGGAACATACGGGTATTCAAGATCAAAACACCCGCATCATGGAAGAACTATTATAATTTTTTTCAACATATCGCTTTACTCGACAAACTATGTTTACCACAAAGAACTTGAATTCCCCAAAAGAGCATGAACACAAAACTGGAAATTTGATCATTTTAGAAATATTACGAAAGGCGAACAACTCTTTTTCTTTATAAAGGAATCAACATTGCCATCACATTACTGATCATGTCAATAAACCTTCTAAAGGAACATGGCAAATTGTGTTATAGAATTTTTTTTTCTTTTTTTTTCAGCATCAAATGGAATGGTAATAACAACTTATTCTAGAAATGAAACTTAGTACGAAAACCACAAAGCTGAAACAAACCTCTCACACAACTCCACCATAACATTAGAAAAGGGTCTCGACATTTTTTTTTTCAAAAGAGGTTCTAAACTCCAACATTCCAACTACTCCAAAAGAAACGAGTAGAGTCAAGACTTTCTTCGACAAACTTTGTAAAAGCTAATTCCCGCTCCCCAAAATACCAAACAGTTAACTGTGTCCCTTAATCAACAAGTGAGATAGGACCCTTACAAAAGAATGATCTTGTCAATAATATCGTGTACAAGTAGCAAAGAAAGCTCAAGAATCGTAAAGACAAGAATTGTTTTGAAAACATCTAGGGACCAATAGGAACCCGTAGCCAACCAATTTGTTTGATTACCATCTCCGACTTAATCACCACAAGGCACCCCAAAAAGGGTTTTAACACTAATCCTCATAAAAGAGATGCGTTAAACTTCAAGACGCGGAATGATCCAAAGCAATACATGGAGCCAATGCTTCCTCGTGTTAACGAACTTACAACAGAAAACTCTCATTATACAAACTATCAAACGAGTAAACGAGTCGCTATTTTCCAATGAGAAGGAAGGAACAAACATGGAAATATCCATATTGCCAACTGTGAAGATCATTTAAAATAAAAGAAATTCAACAACTGAAAAACAATAATATTTTCAGAGAACCATTAAAGACCTATTGGATCTCATCAACTACCATGAATCATGAACCTAAGAGAAATTCATCAATTACCACCGGACAAGAATTTGTCAAAATCAGAAATCAAAGAAGAGAACCACCGTCTAAAGCACCCCAAAAAGAAATATGCAAGATCATTGTGCACTTGATAAAGAACTTGCAAAAGAAATATGCCAATGCCCGAAACTCCAAGCGAACACACGGGTTGAATTTTCCAACAAGGGTAAAACAGAACTTCCGTGAAAAGATAAATCTTACAATTTAACTACGCTCACGTAGAGCAGAAATATCACAATAGTAGAAATAACAATAATTGTTTCAAAGAACGATCAGAAATCTACTAGAGATTGCCCACTTCATTATAACCTCCATTCAAAAGAAATTCACGAACTATCGAAACCACAACCGTAAAAACCGATACAAACTTGAGAAGGACAACAACTTCATCAATGAGCTCAGCTCAACACGTAACTATGGAACAGGTAAGAACTTCTCTACTATTACAACACGAACAATGGTGTAGCCCGCAAAACCTGTGACGACAACCACGAACTCAAATTGCCGACGTCCGCTACCGATACGCATAACTAATGCAATCAATTATGAATATATAGGATCATCTCATGACAATCATAGAATAATTCATAGATATATAGGATATCGCATCACGTCATAGATTATTAACAAGAAAGATAGTACAGAAGCAATTCTATACCATACATCATAATGAACAACATCACTAGAAATGCGGAAACAATGGATTTCCCAAACCCCACCCATCAGGTACAAGTGTGTCATTTTAATAACTTAATTACCACGGACCTAAAGCCCGCTCGATACCAATCTGTAACACCCTGACTATAAGGAAGTCAAGATGTCACCTACAATCACTAATCTTTAGACAATTTGCAACAATAAGTATTACTAGAATTGGCGTACCACAAGGATATACGTGAACAGAAAATCATCAACAGTTTAATCAACGGATTGGAAATAACCATTTCGTGGAGATTTGGTAACATCGCCAAGTTGGCTTATTACAATTCAACACTGTATAAATCAAGACAATATTAATTTCTCAAATGTTTTGGATTATGGTTGTGAGTGCATCATGTTGTTCTACCCACCATGAAAACCGTTCTTCCTTGTCATTTACCTAAATAAAACAACAAAGCAAGAATGAGCCAAAGACTCAGCAAGTACTTGTATGTGACAATCAAACATACCATGAACAAAATATCACAATCATAACTTGAACATTAATTGGAAACAACTTTATGAATGGATGAAATGGAATGATGCATTGAAGGAATTGGACATATTGCAGCATATATCGGTATAGCGAGTGAAACACCCGTCGGTGTTCACTTAAAGTAACCGTATGAAGAACGTTTCATACGGTCGTCCAACGTGGCCCACATTGGAATGGTGGACTCACGTAACGTGGCCCACATTGGAATGGTGGACTCACGTACCCATTCTGGAATTGATGGGATTTTCAAGTGCCCATACTGGAATTGATGGGTCTTACAAAGATAACTTATGCATGTCATGATGTGATTCCATGGCAAGATTGAATAGTACTCATAAATGAAAAGGTACACATGGCATTCATATACAAATACGAACAATTATAATCATTCATTCACACATCACATAATGCATCAATCATAGTATACAAGTTATTTGCTTCTGTACAACATGACGGGTTGGGAGGTAATTGAGATACCCCTCCACTCACCGCTTCACCGCCTACAATATATAATAATCGAAATAAGGACAAACGAGTAAGTTATTGCTACACGTGTCCTCCTACAATCTCTAGCCAAACCAACCGAACAAAAGGTTCAATTTGATCAATTTACCCAAACATTCCAAATATCCCTAATCTGGCAGTTTTACTAGAAAATTCACCAATAAATAACCGTAAGTCCAAAAGACCTGAAACCAGTGCTCAACTTCTCTTAACATAACTGGCTACGAAACTCTAGTTGATGGTAAACTCTAATTCGGCCAAAACAGAGGTCTAAACATCCAATGAAAAACTATAACTGCAGTCTGCCCAGAATTCAGAACAGCCCTAAAGAAAAGGCTCTAACTTTTAAACCACTGATCCAAATGAAGTGATCTTTATCAGCCTGGAAACATGGTGAAATTATCTTCATAAATCTAGTTGGGTGGCCGACCTGGTTCTGACTCTAACTAGATCAAAACCTAGGTGCAACCGACTATACCCAGAATTTCTGACAGACAGAGCAGTACGTGGTAAAACAGTCATAACTTTTAAACTACTGGGTGAAAATTTGTGATCCAGGTGCCAAACGAAATCTAACGAAACCAGGAACATATATTTAGGAGAGGTCAACCCGAGATTCGGCCTCTAAAGGGTCGCAACTGGCCGCGCAACGAGACGGATGCGTTCTGGAATCTCCAGGACAGAACCCGATTTAGATCTAATCCACCATTAATCAATAAAACCGAATCAAACTACCACTAAAAACCTTCGTTACCCTTGTAGACCCGTGGGACGATGATGATCCGCTGCCCGAAGATCCCCCTCTCTTCTCCTCCCTTCTTTCTCCAAAGAGCAGCCACCCGAGGACGACGAACGACCGGATACGCCGGCGGGAGAAGGAGATTGCGGAGGGAGTCTTGAGACAACGCGTCGGGGATCGCCGGAGCTACCACCACAGGGGAAGGCCGGCAGCAAAGGACCAGCAAGGCGCAGGGAGAGGGCAGGGGAGGTGGCGGCCACAAGGGGGAGGGAGAGGGGAAGTGGGGGAGGCGGCTAGGGTTGGGGGTGCCTTCCTCCCTTGGCCGCCCCCTTGGGCTGGTCTCCCCTCTTGGGCCTCTGGGTGGCAGCCCACGCCCAAAGTTGGCGAAGAAAAGCGTAAAACCCCATTGAATCGAAATTCGAGTTTGCATTTGTCTTTTACCCCTCCAGCTTCGTTCTATTTACCGAATTCTATTCCGGAGTATTACAAGACCAATGACTTCACTGGCATGTGCTTCATGGCCGACACTGATGACATTGATGACAATGAGATACCTCTCTTATGAATTCCTTTCTGCTAAATATGATTCCATATATGAGCAACTGCTTAGTCAAGATGAAGCGCTAGAATTTGTCATGACTAAAAATAAGAAACTAAAGTCAAAAATTGGTAAACTGAAATTAGAACTTGCAAATGTTAAGACTCTTGAACCTGATGAATGTTTATCTTGTCATGTTATACACTCAGAATTGCCTAAACTGCAATCTGCTCACAATATTGCTTTGCAACAACTTGAAAATGCTAGAACCGAGCTAATTGAAATTAAATCTGCTCCTTATAAAAAAATACTTAGATTCTAGCAAATTAGTTGCTTCTGGTGCTGTTGATTCTAGTCTTTGCACTTTTTGTTTAGAACGCGAATATGAAGTTAAAGATATCTTAGAAGCAGCTAGAGCTAAATATGCTGAGCTTAAGGACAGTATCGAGTCTTTTACATGTGCTTCATGTTCTGCTCTTAAACTTGAAACTACTTTATATAAGGAAAAATATGCTAGAGCTATTAAATGTAAAACTTGTGAGTCATGTGCTAATTTTGAAAAAGAAAATGCTTATCTTAAGGATACCTTAGAAAAATTCTCTAAAGGTAAGAAACAATTAAACATGATTCTGGACAAGTTTAAAACTCCTTATAAGAAGCAAGGATTAGGATACAATTATTTTCAAGACAATTCAAAGCCAAAAGTCACTCAAGTCTTAGAAAAAGGTTTAGTTGAATTTAAAACTCAACCTGCAAAAATTATCTTTAAATCTGCAGGGATTGCCCAACCATCTGTTAATTCAAATAGTGCTTCTCCTAGTGGTATTAAGTATCATTGCACCATTGTAAAAAAGAGTGGACATTTAATTGAGTTCTGTTGGCGTAGGTTGAAAAACGACAAGAAAAATTTTACTAGAATTTCATCCATTCAACCTAGAGCTTTTATGAGACATGGTAACATAGAAAAGAAGAAACCAGGTTTAGGATTTGTATCTCATGTTCATCATACCGGCGGTCTGACCGCCGTAGGTAACCGGTCTGACCGCCAGGGTCACCGGTCTGACCGCCGTTACTACACCGGTCTGACCGCTAGCATTGTTCATCATCATGTTCCTAGACATGATAACTCTCATGCTAATCTAACCATTGCTCATGATAGAACGTTAAATAAAATCAAGGATAGTACTTCTGCTTTGCATACTACTCGCAGACGTGTGTCTCAATACTGGGTTCCTAAATCTTGTTTAACTAACCCCAGTATTGAGACATATCGTTCTTCTGTGCCTTAATTTTCAGGATTACCGCGGAAGGGGGAAGAACACGTGGTTCGTCGACTCCGGTTGTTCACGCCACATGACCGGAGATTCAAGATGGTTCACCTCTTTCACGCGGGTGACAGGTGATGACTTTATCACCTTTGGAGATGATACACAAGGGCGAATTGAAGGAACATGATTGATCAGGGTAAACGATAAATTCATCCTGAAGGACGTCGCTCTTGTGGACAAGCTTAGGTATAATCTGCTTTCTGTCTCACAGCTTCTTGATGATGGCTATGAGACTAGATTTAAGAAAAATGCTTGTCGGATGCTTGATTCTGCTGGTGAGTTTGTTTTGGGATTTCTAGAGTTGGTAGAATTTTTGGAGCTGATTTTTCTGAATCTCTTGCTGGATCTCTCAAATGTTTGCTTATATCTTCTTCTGATTTCTGGCTTTGGCACCAACGTTTGGGGCACATTGGTTTTGATCATCTGACGCGAGTTAGCAACCTTGAGCTCATGAGAGGTTTGCCCAAACTCAAAGCTGTCAAGGATGATGTATGTGCACCTTGTAGGCATGACAAGCAAGTTGCCGTCTCACACCCATCAGTGACTATGGTCATGACTGACGGACCGGGATAATTACTTCATATGGATACTGTTGGTCCTGCTAGGGTTCGGTCAGTCGGTGGTAAATGGTATATTCTGGTCATAGTCGATGATTTTTCGAGATACACTTGGGTGTTCTTTCTTGCTTCGAAGGATGAAGCTTTTGATCATTATCATGATCTTGTTCTTCGTTTGGCTTCTGAACTTCCTGGTGCCTTGAGAGCGATCCGCAGTGACAATGGCACAGAGTTCAAGAATGCCTCGTTTGCCTCTTTTTGTGCTGAGCGCGGTATTGAGCATCTGTTCTCTTCTCCACACGTACCTCAACAAAATGGCGTGGTGGAAAGGAAGAACAGGACCTTAGTCGAGATGGTTAGGACGATGCTAGATGAGTATAGCACACCGAGGAGATTTTGGGCTGAAGCTGTTGCTACTGCTTGCCACATTGCAAATCGTGTCTTCCTAAGACCCTCTTTGGGCAAGACTCCTTATGAGCTTCGATTTGGTAGAAAACCTTCTGTCTCGCACTTTCGAGTCTTTGGTTCCAAATACTTTATTCTCAAGACAGGAAATCTAGATAAATTTGAGTCAAGAACTTTTGATGGTTTATTTCTGGGTTATCCTGCACATTCGAGGGGTTTTCGGGTCTTTAATGTTGAAACTAACATTATCCAGGAGACATGCAATGTCACTTTTGATGAGACTAGCCCTAGAGCTAGATCCAATATTTCAGATGATTCACAGGTGACAAAGACCATTTTTATGGAGGAAGATGAGGACGAAGCTGATATTTGTCTTCCACCTGCCGCTGTTGACGCTCCTGTTTCAGCGCAAGAACCTGTTGTGACTATTTCGCCTTCAGATGAGGTTCCTACTGCATCTTCATCATCAGCAGTACCTGCGGAGGTTGAAGATATGCTTTCCTCTCCGGGTGCACCACTTCATATTCAAAGGCAGCACCCTCCGGATCAGATAATAGCTTTTCTGAGACTATGTCCAGAGAATTTGAGATGAGTATGATGGGAGAGCTCAATTACTTTTTAGGGCTTCAAATAAAGCAATGCAAGGAAGGAACTTTTATCCATCAGACGAAGTACACTAAAGATCTACTCAAACGTTTCGACATGGGTGATTGCAAGCCAATCTCTACTCCCATGGCAACTTCGACTGTTTTAGATCCAGATGAGGAAGGAGAAGCCGTAGATCAACGCGAGTACCGCAGCATGATCGGCTCCCTTCTGTATATGACGGCCTCGAGACCGGACATTCACTTCACGGTATGCCTTTGTGCAAGGTTTCAGGCGTCTCTAAGGACTTCCCATCGCCAAGTCGTTAAGCGCATATTCAGGTATTTACACTCTACCCTTTTATATGGCATTTGGTACTCCTGCTGTTCAGCTTTGTCCATTAGGGGTTTTTCATATTCTGATTTTGCGGGTTGTCGGTTAGATAGGAAGAGTACCTCAGGCACCTGTCACTTCCTAGGCACTTCACTTGTATCTTGGTCTTTTAGGAAGTAGTCCTCTGTTGCACAATCCACTGCTGAAGTTGAATATGTAGCTGCTGCTAGTTGCTGTAGTTAGATTTTATGGATGGTAACCACTCTTAAGGATTATGGGTTAAATTTTGCTAGTGTTCCTTTTTTCTGTGATAACACTTCTGCTATTAACATTGCTAAGAACCCTGTGCAACACTCTAGGACTAAGCACATAGACATTCGCTGTCACTTCCTTAGAGACCATGTCGAAAAAGATGATATTCTGCTATACTTTGTGGAATCCGAGGCTCAACTGGCTGATATCATCACCAAGCCGTTAGACCCAACTAGGTTTGCCACCTTGAGAAGTGAGTTAGGGGTAATTTATCCCTTTGGGATGATTTGAGGGGGAGTTCGATCTTTTCTGATCTTACCATGTTCTTTTGATCTTTTCTTGTTCTTTTATGAACTTTTTGATCTTTTCGAACTTTTTAGGTTTTTATGCTTTTATTGCATCTCATTGTATCATATTGCATTCATATGAAAAATTCAACAAATGGTATGAAAAATCCAAGTCATACTAAAAAGATGCATTGTAATATAAGTTTTTCTGCTTATCTTTCAAGATTGATGAAGCTTTGTCTATTACCCTTTGGAGCTTTAGTATTTCAATTCTTGCTCAATGTCATGTCTAGTTCCTTGACTTGCTAGAATTATCATGCTTTTACATGTGTAGCTAAGTCTTTGCTATATGAACTAGAACTTTAAAATAACTCGAACTAAAAATTGCAATTTGTGGATGTTTTAGCTAGTTGCGCAATTAGTGCTCCTTTTGTGACATTGGCCCTGTCAAAATTGCTTTGTTAGCTCTTGAATCTAAAATTGACCATTATTTGAGCTTTTTGTGTTCTTGAGATTCTAAAACTGCTCCTGTGAAAAATAAAAATAAAGATTATTTTATGCTTAAAATGTGCCAAACTACTCTTACGAGACTGCTTGTCAAAGACATAAACTTGGAGATAGTTTGATGATCCAGACGATCTCATGAGGACTGCTTGTCAGAAATGACATGAACCTCAAGATTTGTCGCCCAGGTAGAAGCTTAGAAAGAGTTTGTGGATGGCTCCTAGTCCAGGATCTTCTTTACTAAGATATACCGTTAATCAACTTATGGTCGAAGCTTAGGATGATTTTGTGGATGGCTCCTAGTCCAGGATCTTGTCACTAAGTTAGATCATTAGTCAACTTCAATATTCAGTGCAAATGAAAATTTGTTGAAAAATGGGCATTTGAGAAAAATTGAGCAAAATGATTCAATATAGGACCTGATTGTCTCTTAATTGGTCTTTGTTAGCTTTTTGATCTTACATTGACATTTTGACATGGCCAATTTCATTTTAGGATCCATGTTGATGAACTTGCTAAATTTGAAGTTTTGCTTAAATTGATCAAATATATTACTTTACTTTTGGGCCTTTGTGCTTAGCTTTGATATATATGTCTTACCATGATCTTGCAAGCGCTGTCAGGCTTGATATGATGTTTGTGCAATATTAGAGATGCTAGCTTGCTCTCTTGGGTAATCTCCAAAGCTTCTTGTAATCAAAAATGAAAAATACAAAAATAAAGTCACTCCATTGCACTTCATGCATACTCCTTCTTATGCTTCTTATGTTTTGCTTCTTTCTTCATTCTGCATTTGTTATCTCTGGATGAGAGAAAGACGTGATTCCTTAATGACTCCATTGTCAAAGGGGGAGAAGATGTGTTAAAATGTATTAATGCTATGCATGGGGGGGGAGATTTTTGGAGAAGATGGATCTTTCAATGTTATATATCATTGTTGTACAAAGAGGGAAAAGTTATATAAAAATGATAAAAGGGGGAGAAATTGAAAATTTGAAAGTTTCTGAAATTTGAGGATCATAGTGAGGGGGAGTTCTTGAGTTGCATTCTTATTGTCTTATTGAATATTCTGAACTTGAATTGCATTCATTTATCCTCACAATGATCATAGGTCAATTGAACAATTGTTCTTTCATATGGACCTCAAGTGAGAATTTTGACTCTTTTATGGAAATCAAAGTTTTTATGCTTTCTTTTGCCTTATCTCACATGCCTATACTATTCTGATGCCAGCTTGGTCATTTACATTGTTTTTTCTTGCTTATGGACCAAGTTGTGCCTTTGTGCGAAAACGAAAGTATTTTACTTTTCAAACCTCCAAATTATATTTTCTGAATTATTGCCAATGTGTTCATCATGGGGGAGATTGTGGATATCATGGGGATATGCTCCAGATCTTAGGATGATGTGACAATTGGCAATGGCATTTATGGTTTGTCATTTCACGTGTTTTCGACAAAGTTTCAGAACTGTCAGGTGACAGGCGGTCTGACCGGCCATAGCATGGCGGTCCGACCGGTCCCAAATCGGTCGGACCGGCCATGAGCGGCGGTCGGACCGGCCGTGACCAAATAGTGTCAAAATGAGCTGGGCCAAAAATAGAGGGTGTAGGCAAGTGAAGGATTCTATTGCACTTGGTCCCATAATTTTTGGAGTCTCCAGTCAAAAGTTCTATTCGTTTTAAATCTCCAGAAGGTTTCGGAATTTCAGGGCTTGAAATTCGGCTAAATCCTTTTAGGCGCTCTGACCGCCTATAGTCAAGGTCCGACCGGCAGCAAGTTGATGTCCGACCGGCCCTGAGGGGCGGTCGGACCGGTTGTCACTTAAACGCCGGCCTTCGTGGCAGCGTTGTTCGTTGGTTAGGTCAAAGTCATGAGTTTCAGGGCATATGTATTGCATGATGCATGTTTTGACTAAGATGGGTCAAGTTGTGAAGAACTTATTCTCAAAATCGGTTTACTTGTCTATGGTTGTGCAGGTTGCTTGGTGGTCAACGGCGAGGATGATCGGGACTAGGCTTGGAGAGCTGAGGTCCAGAACGATCGACGATGCTGGGTGAGGTCAATGACTCAAGCGTGACGCAAGATGGACAAGGGTGACCTATGAGTAAATCCGAGGCGCAAGATGGCGCTAGGTGAAGCTGTTTAGGTCAAAAGGTTAAAGACGGCGCTTTGCGAAGCGTGCGTGTGTGACCCGTTTGTTAGTGGGCCTTAACGGGAGCCCAATAGGATCAAACTTCTAAAAGGTCTAAGCCTCCACTATAAATAGGAGAGGATGGTGGCTGCACCACCTCTTAACCCCCTTTATATTAGAAAAACCTAAATAGGAGAGCTAGGCGTGGAGGCTAGGGTTCTTGAAGGTTGATTGGATTTTCGTGCTCTTGGATTGACCACTGATCCTTGATGGAGTGGGTGTAATCCAGCATCAATCACGTTTGAATCTATGCAAGGCTTGCTTGAGATAAGTCTATTTTCGTTCTTGCTTTCAATTTTGTGATTTTATGGCTTTCTTTGATCCACGAGTTTTTGCTTGATATAGTCACGTGGATTAGCTTGCTGTGTTGTGTGGGAACTCATCTAGGATCATCGTGATCATCAATCACCCACGAGCAAGCGATTGGATCTAGTTTTCACTTTTACTTGGTTTTAGACCGTTCTCCAATCAGATCGTAAAGGATCTTTATTTGTGCAAGAATTATCATAATTATTGATTGGAATAGGTCCTTAATATCATAGAGAAGGTGTATACCAAGTTTTGTAAAGTTTGGAGGTGAGAATCAAAAGTTAAGTCTATTTGCAACTTCATCATCGGGGCTGTTCTTACTGTTCTGGAGCTCAGCGGTCCGACCGCCCAAGGGCACCGGTCCGACCGATTTGGTCAACGGTCCGACCGCCACTAACACATCGGTCAGACCGCCCGTACTGATTTTTATTTCAATCTTTGGTGATTTTGTCATATTGCTTAGGGGGTTAAATTGGATTCAATACTAGTCTTCCGCTGTACTGGTATATTGATCTTCATAGCTTCCTCATAGCTATTGGAGTGAAATTGTGTTGAATTCAAAACTTATGAAAAAGTGAGCGTGCTCCTATTCACAACCCTCTAGTCGCCCTTTCGGTCCAACACATGTTCATACCCTTGTAACTTCTTTAACATGATATAGGTCGAGTTCCACCTCGCCTTCATGTCAAGACCGAATTTTCTTGGCTCCTTTCCATTGGCCGCGAAGTACTCCGCGAACCTGGCTACCACTTGTGGGGAATTTGTGAGGTAGCGAACGGCGTTGCGTATATTGTTCAAAAATCTACCAATCGCTTGCATACCATCTTGAACAACAAGGTTCAAGCTATGGCATACGCATCTCTTATTATCTATCTTAAAATCATCAAGTATGTGTAGTATACGATCAGCAATAGCCTCTCCCGTGTGTGATTCGTTAATTACCTTAAACCCTAGGACTCTCTTGTTTAGCTTGTAATTGTCGTCTAAATAATGGGCTACAATACTAAGGTAGGCACTTCTCTTGTGTGATGATGTCCAAATATCTGAAGTTATAGCAAAAGAGAACTGAACTTGTAGGAATAGTTCTTTTAGCTCTGCTAGTTCCTTATGATACATCCATAAAATATCAGATGTAGTTGTTCTCCTACTAACATGTTGGTACTGTGGGCAAAAGCCGCGTTGGATTATTTTTTTCGAACGTGCGACTTGCACCCATCCTAATCGATTGATCTTCTGCAACAATATATCTAGCAATTTCCTCACGAGCAGAAAGCGAGTTGTATACCCAAGTACTTACAGAGCCATCTGCCTCGAAGTTTAGCTGCGTTTGTACTCCTCCCCCTCGGCTCTGCGCTCCGGTCTTGCGCAAGCATGCTTTGTAGTGTCGGTTCAAGTGTCCTGTCCCTGCAGCTGCACGAGTAGATAATTTAGCTTAGCAATAATTACAGGTTGTGATATCTACCGTTTGACCATCTTGGATTTCTGGCCTGTGTCATGTGCTTGCAAAGATTCGCCTTCTTCGCCGGACCGCCAATGTTGCCGTCCGTGGACGCGGGAGCGAACTCTGGAGGCCCCATTGGCTCCGGACCGCCCTGGTACTCCTCATAGCCCTCCGTACTGTCCATATGATGGTCATCCATGCCGTAGTCTCCCATGCTTGGCGAGAATTGGCGAGCATCAACGGGAGTCGGAGCCGGAGGAGGACCAGGAGCGCGGCAGAGCTACACTAAGTTGCCTCTTTGTCCTTTTGTGCTCCGACTCCTCGGTAGCATACTGCCCGGGCGCTCCTTGGTGCTCCGACTCCTTGGTAGCATAATGGATGGATAGATTGTGAATAAATGAGGGAGAGTAGATGGATGTTGAAGAAATGAGGAGAGTGGATGGATGATGAATAAATGAAAGTTGATTTTTGTATGGTGAAGAAATGAGGTCAGTGAGTCGATTTTCGTATCCACGGTGAGCACTGAGCACGGCGAATGCTTAGTGATTTTATAGACTCGGTGAGTTGCCTAACGTTGAATTTCTAAACGTTAGCTTCCGAACGTTGCAAAACAATGAACTGTACTTGCCCGTTTGAAAGCTAAACTGATTTAAAAGAAAGCAAAGCATATTTTGATTCCTCCGCTCCCCCCTCTCCCCGGTTTCTATCTCTCTCTCTCTCTCTCTCTCTCTTCGCACGTCCGACCGGATTCCCTGCCCCCCTTCTCTCTTCCCTACCCACACGGCCCCCCAGCCCCACTCGCCCCCCGTCTCCCACTCGCCCTCACCTCCCTCGCCCCCTCCGCCCCTCACCTCCCCCCCCCGTGGCCCCGTAGCCTCCCTCCCCCCCTGTGGCCCCTATCACCCCCTCCCCGGCCGGCGTGGCCTTCGGCCACGGGCCTTACGTGAGGCGGCCGATCACGGAGGCACGAGGCCCACGGAGAGTGGAGGGTCGGAGGCGGGACATCGACGACGACGTGTCGTTCTTCGACCGAGTTCGCGGTGCTCGGCGACGAGAGCGTCGCGTCGACGCGAGGGCGAGGAGACGGATGTCGAGCCCGACCCTCGCCCCTTCCCATCACCTCCCCGCCCTTCCTAGCCTCCTCCCGCGGCGGCCTGCGTCGCAGCCGGCCATCGCCGCGGCGGCTGCGCGCTGCTCGCGTCGCCGTCCGACCGGATCGCTGGAGGCGTGACGCGAGGCGGCGGGAGGCATGCCGACCGTGCCCAACCGTGCCGCTGCCGCCCGACAGGCCGGCTTGCGCAGCCCGGCACGACCCACCATTCGAGCTGGGCCAGCTCGGCCTGCCACGTGTCGGGCCAGGCTATGCTTCGGCCGTGCCAGGCTAGCCGAGTTTTGGGCTGATCTGGAAAAGCACGGACCGACTCCCACCTCTACTCCCACCCTCGCGCTGCAGTTTAACACGCCACTGGCCGCACGCCCTGGCCCACAATAAGAACTTCACCGCACCACGCTACGCTCCTGCGAAATGACTCACTGCGCGTTGGGCCCCGTTCTCCCTTCTCCTTGATGGACCAACCAGTCAGAGACTTCTACGGATTTGGTTTTGATCACTCCCGCGAGCGGGGGCGGGCAAATCTGCCCCGAATCCCGCGCCCAGAGATCTCGCGCTGCACGTGGGACCGTATGTTGGTGGCCCCGTGCCATTTGGGGCGAGAATTTACCAGGGCGGGGCCCACCTGTTTTTCGAATTACTAATGCTCGGTTTATATTTCTCTGCTCGTGCTATTTAGACGCGGCGCGCACGTTGGCTCCGTTCCCTAGCCCGCAATTTAAGGGAGCACGAGAGAAGGAGAGAGAGAGAGAAACTGGGAGAGGGGAGAGGGGAGAGGGGAGAGGAGAGAGGTGGGACCGCTGTGATCCCTTCCTCTTCCTCCCCGGTGGTGGTGCTGTCTTCTTCGCCGTGCCTGTGCGTGCGTGTGGTGGAGACGAGGAGAATTAAGAAGCCAAGGTATAGAAGAGAGGGAGGGAGAGAGAGGAAGAGGAGAGAAGGAAATGGCGGCGGCGTTGTCCTCGGTGAGGCTGGTGACGGTGGCCTCGCTGGTGGTGGGCATCGCAATGTCGGCCTCCGCCGCCGCGCAGCCGTCTGCGCCCGCGCCCGCGCCCACCAGCGACGGTGAGAACCCAACACCGCATTCCTCGTCTCCCTCGTGAATTTATTTCACCCGTTTCCCGTGCCGCCTCGAGTTCCGTGCCGCCCGTTCTCCTCCTCTGTCGGTACCACGCCTTCCTTTAAAAAAAGAAAAAAAATCGTCTGCGGGCATGAATTATGCAGTGGGAATCCTCTCGTAGCTGTGGGTTACTCTTTTTTTTTCCTCCCAACTTGATTACAGTGATGAATAAAAACAGCCAAAATTTTCCATCTTAAATTGCGTTAAGATAAAATTAATTTGCTCTTGCAATTTAATTTGTTCTTTTACGTTTCCTTAGGAGCTTCTTGTAATGTAATTTGCTCTTTATAAAACGTGTTTTTTTTTTTGCAAAATAGAGGGATGGAGATGATCGACAATTTTTCATCTTCCCAGCTAGTTGTTACGCTACCCTTCAAAGCTGCAGCTTTGATCATATGGAAGGTTTTCTGTGATTAGATCCTTGACACCTCTGACTTGTGCACGTCGATTTGGTAGGCCTAGATGGAGACCCATACTTGCAATTGCAAATTGCGATACTGCTTGCTCGTTGATTGTGTTGAACAACTCAATAAGTAGTATTAGTCTGCAAATCTTGATAAACTATCAAGGTTCTAGAATCAAATCACGTCGCAACTAATACGCTGTATCCGTTGATTTATAGCGCTTCTTTAATTATACAAAACTAATGTGACATGTGCAATAATTGACTCAGAAAGTTCAGTTTTATCATGATCTTATGACGGGGAGATCTCTGTCAGGTTTTTTCTGGGCCAACGTTTTGTTATTTCCAGCTGTGTTCTGCATGTTCGTTGCCACATATTTTGAGTAATATTGATGAAAATGAATATTTAGGAGATTCTTCATAAAAGATTAGTGTGTGAATGGGCATTTCACTGATGGGCACAGATGCTGTGATACGATAATCACACTGGAAGGGTGCTTGCTGTCCATCCGTCAAGAATCCTGTTTTTTTTTTCTTTTGCTGTACTAGTTCTGTTGGTTTGAACTTCCCTTTCTTCGGTAGTATTCGTGGTTCTTTGAGTAGCTTCCACTGAACACATGATACCTGGCAGCTGCCCTTTTATACTTGTATCTGAAGGATGTCGAGAACTTTGCTTGCTTGAAAGTGACTTCAAATTCTAGAAGTTAATATGCCTACAACTCTACTGTCGCTGAATTTTATTCCCTGTATTAGTCCACATAAAGATTTGGTTCTTAGTGCAAGATGTAAAATGCAAAATTTCCTGTTATCGTGCTGCCCACCACATCAACGAAGAATTATAGACATTTAGTTGAATTGTTGTTGTTGTGGATGAATTGGCAGATGACAGTTCAACTCAATTATATGATTCTTCAGAAAAATCGTTTGGAATCTCAAACCTTAGGGATGCTGCGCTGGAAACTTTGGTCTTCCAATTTCATACAGCCTCAATTATTTATTCCTTTTGCGTTATTTTTCACCCGAAGCATATAGATGTTTGTGAAATGAAACTGTTATTTGTAAACCTGTCGTTTTCAAGTCGACCAAATCGAAGCGAGAGAAATTGCAACATGACAGTCAAGGATCCGAGCATCTCTAATTTTTTTCCCCTAGAGCACACGCAAGAGAATTACGGGCATTTCTGTTTTGTCTCCTTACGTTGTCGATTATGGTTTCTTCTGATAAATTAGACTAATCCCTGCGATCTATATTGTTAATCTATTCACGCAGGCACATCGATTGACCAGGGGATCGCATATGTGCTGATGCTGGTGGCCCTCGTGCTCACCTACCTCATCCATCCATTGGACGCTTCCTCTCCATACAAGCTCTTCTAGGCCTAATCTCCGGTGTATCTTTCGAGCTAGTTATGTGAGGGTAATCAGGATTTGGGTGAAGGTGGGGTGTTCTATTTTTGTATGTGCGGCAGATGGCTATGAACATGTTTGGTGGTGGCTTGATGAGGTTTTTTTTTTACTTAAATGTCATTGTTTGTGTTCGAAATGGCAAATATACTCAGCTAGAGAACAAAGCTAATAATAACTCCGTAGATTCGTCGACGCACAATATGTGCTGCCTCTCATCCGTGCACTTCAATCCCGGATTCCCCTAGTCCGCCCGTCGTAGCCCGGATACCGCCTATACCTCCCAACCAAGAATCAAACCCAAAACAGAGAACATTAATTGCGTTCATTGAGGGTATTTTCAATAGTATATTTATTGTTATTTCTTAGCTATATTACGTTAACAAAATTCTACGTGAAAAAGAGAACATATGTCGTTTCTTCCTAAAAAGACTGCTATGCACGCGAAACAAGATAGGATAACGCAAAATAAGACATGATATATTAATTTACTCTAATTGACATGTATACTCATTTTAAAAGAAAATTATAAAATATAAATATTAAAGAGTATGTTAAAGAATATATATTAAAGATATTGTTTTAAAAATGATATAGTATATATTATAACCAAAATTATATCTAAATATCCTGAAAGAAAGGCAGAGCAAGGAGCCAAGTCGCGTCAAAGAAAGAAAAAACAAACAAACGTCACACACGGAAGTGCTTCGCGTACAAGTTTTTTTTTGTCGTACAGTTACAACGCACGTGTCCTTGGAGCACCTGTGCACTATGATGCTCCCGATCCGATGCTACAGAGACACGTCAACCTTTTCTCGCTCCATCGTAGCGCTATCGTATTTAACATACGTACAGCAGCTCTCCGTCACAGAAAGGCGAACTTTGGACTTATTTAGCTGTATTGAGCATGAAAATTTTAAAAATGACCTTTGTAATCTTAAAATTCTAAATCTAGCCCTCCGTATCCACCTGCTGCGGTCGGAGATAGCAGCAGGCAACCTACTGCCATGCAGGACGGCAGCAGGTACCTGCTACCGTCGCCGACGGCAACAGGTAGACCCACGGTTGTTTTTTTAAAAAAAAAATCTATTTAATAATATTTATTTGATGAATTTTTAAATATATTAAATGAGCTCAAAAAATTATAAATTTTTTTGTGGAGCCTCCTGGCATAGTGTTCTTGCTTGTGTAATTTTTTTAAAATTTTATCCATTTTTTTCTATGCAAAATTCTTTTAGGTATAATGTTTGTATGAATTTTGTAATATAGAAACTGAGATCCAAAAATTATGAAATTTTTTTGTCAGACTCCCTACATAAATGACTTGATTGTGTAAATTTTATATAGTTTTATATGCTCCAAAATTATCTCGACAAATTCAGGGTTTAGGTCTGAAAAATTAGGACGAGACGTTTAGAAAATTAGGATTTTATGATTTCATGTGACATGAAATGTGTGAAGTTTAGTACCACATGACTACTTTTGGTCGCTATAGTTCTTGATCACATTTTTGAAGATGCTGGGAACTTAACTGAAGGGGCTGAGAACGTTGTGATTATAAAGATGGTCTAAAACATAGAAGAATCGATGTCAATATGAATGGTTATTTCTGGAATTCCATCTGAAGACGCATACTTGCAATATAGTATTGGCTCAGTGGAGGTACAGAACCAGAACTACATTGCAGTCCACGGACAGAAGCACGTTACATGTGGTCACATGGCATGATGGTTTGGCTAATTGCTTTAGTCATGCATGCTACTACTACGGTACATTGCGACACAAGCCTCTGGACCATGTAAGTACACATGCCTTTAGGGGATAGTAAAAAAATATAGCGAGTAAGAGGGGACTACTACGGAATGACCCGACCTACTGCGTGGACCGGGGCCATTTGTCCTTCCTTCCGAGCTCGGCGTTATACTCCTCGCTGGCTGCCCTGGCCTCGGCCGTCATTTCCCACTTTTTCTAGCGCTCCCTCTCACGTGCCTCACGCTCCCTGCGCCTGCACGCCTCGAGATGGGCCTGCGTCTCCCGGCAGATACGCTCGTTGTGCTCTTCAGTTCGACGCTCCTCCTCCCGGATCTCGCGTCCTCTTTCGGCATTCCACTCCTCGAAGTCGAGCTGCCACTGGTCGTGTGGGTGGATCTCTAGGTCGATCCACTTGCAGAAGCCACATAGCGGTTCTGGGGACTACGGGCAGTCGGGAGAGATTGTTAGTGCGTATTCTAAAAGAGAATTGGTAGGAGAACTTACTGTAAGAACTCCTTACCGGCTGTCGATAGCTTCTCGTATCCCAACGACGGTCGGGATAGGATAGTCAGAGGAGTTGTTGGGACAACCCCAGTAACGCATGCCAAGGCTGAGCCAGTGCTTGGATTTGAAGAATTTGCATGTGTCCCTGCACCAACAGAGGTGCGGCGTCTCCCCCTCTGGCGGGTGTTGCGGCGAACGCTCAGTTGGGACGTTCTGGCAGGGGTTGCTGATACGGGGGGATTCATTACGGAGAGCTGCCATCCTGGTAAGCTGCTCTTGCCGGACCCGAGCCGCAGCATCCCTAGCTTGTTCGCCCCGTGCCGTAGAAGCCCGTGCTAGCTCGCGGATCTCGTCCCATTGTTTCTTCCTCTTGTCCATCCCGGCGTGGCGAAGCAAGCTCTGGTGTAGCGTTGGGTTTGGTTGTGTAGTAGATGTCTTCCACCTCCTTTTATTGGCCACAGGGTTGGCACGGTGTGGTTAAATCGACATGAGTAGCTGGCGTGGCAGAGTGTTGTCTTATCTTTTTGCATAGTATTGTCACATCCTACTTTGCAGCGTGATGTCATTTCGGTCTGAAAAGCTGGCGAGGCAGAGTGTTGTAACCGCATACTTTGTAGAGTGCGGTCAATTCAGTCTGAAAAGCTGGCGAGGCAGAGTGTTGTCACGTCCTACTTTGCAGAGTGCGGTCATTTCGGTCTGAAAAGCTGGCGAGGCAGAGTGTTGTCACGTCCTACTTTGCAGAGTGCGGTCATTTCGGTCTGAAAAGCTGGCGAGGCAGAGTGTTGTTACGTTCTACTTTGCATAGTGCGATCATTTCGCGCTGAAAAGCTGGCGAGGCAGAGTGTTGTCACGTCCTACTTTGCAGAGTGCGGTCATTTCGGTCTGAAAAGCTGGCGAGGCAAAGTGTTGTCACGTCCTACTTTGCAGAGTGCAATCATTTCGGTCTGAAAAGCTGGCGAGGCAGAGTGTTGTCACGTCCTACTTTGTATAGTGCGATCATTTCGGTCTGAAAAGCTGACGAGGCAGAGTGTTGTCACGTCCTACTTTACAGAGTTTGGTCATTTCGGTCTGAAAAGCTGGCGAGACAGAGTGTTGTCACGTCCTACTTTACAGAGTTTGGTCATTGCGTGGGTGTAAGTATTATGAAATTGTGTGCAACTGGACAGATTTAGGTCTCTAAAATTTGGAATGTAGGATTTCCAAATTAGGGTTTGATTAAGTCGCACACAAAGTATTCATAACGGAATTAGACACATGCATACATCATCACAAAGGAGTACAACAACGTCGCAAAGGCATGCATCATGTAGTGCAGGGATGCATAGATAAAGAGTAGATATTACAATCTACTTGGCAAGAACAAGAAATAATAGAAGCAAAACAAAAACTAGCTATATTAACTAATTTATGAAGCGATTTCTCAACCCTTTCCATCTTTTCATCCAGTCTTTTAAGAACATTATCTTTATTTTTCATCGGTTGATCCGATGGTCGAGGCACTTGACGAAATGCAGCCACACGACGGGTGTCCTCTTGCAAGGCTGCAATTTGCATTGCAATGTCTCGAACCTCCGGCACTGCTTCATCAGCCCACAGCCAGAACCGATATGTTGTGTTCTGTAAAAAGAATTACAACTGCAAATGAAAAAATATACTGTCTAGAAAGAAGTTCATTGGGGACGATCAGGCACAAGTTACCGTAAGATTTGAACACTTCATGAACACTCGGGATGGATTGGTTGGCGTTTGGGAGGTGAACACATTCACCGGATCCGTGCAACGAGGGCAAACCAAGTGCTACCGTAGTGTTTCTAATTGTCTGCTCACTCGGAAGTTTGACGAGGTCGTAGACATCCCGTGTATAGGCAAACGATAGCAAACCAAGACTGCAAGAAAGGAGAAGAGTAAGTGAAGAGTGAGGGAAATCGTAGCCAAAACATCCATATATATAGCCTACGAGTAAATCATAGCCGAAATGGACACATCTGAAGTGACGAGGTGGCTTATCAGGCTGGCAACATACGAGGAGGTCATGTTGCGGTGTCTGTGAAGCGGCTCAGCTAACTCGCATGTGTGGTCCTTTAGCACCGTTATCCAGAAATCCATGCCAGCAGCCATGAACCGCAGCGCACGGACCTTGCCAGCGCAGGATTCATCAACACACCTGACGATGTAGGTGTCGGGGCTGGACCTCTACACCCGATACATCCGACCGATGTTAACAGCGTATTTAGCAATAGCATGCTGGGCGGCGCTCTTGTCAGGGAAGCGCTGCCTTAAGAGTAGAGTGTCATCATTGAACCCCCACTCAGCCCCCTCCCGATGTGGCAGAACCAGCGATGTCGTTGCAACGTCGTCCAATCGTGAGGGGACGTAAGCAATGTCAGTGGTCACAAAACTACCAACTGCATCTCCTCCCGTACCAGCTTATCCGTCTTCATCGTCTTCCAAACTAGTTGTTTCCACGTCCTCCACGCTTTCCACCTCATCCACCTGGTCGGCTAGGTACTCGTGACAATCATTACGGGCTGCCCACCATCTCTCCGCTCCTTCGTTGGGCTCAAAATTGACGGTACGGCTCCTCAGGTCTCCATCGCCCACATCTTTGCCAGCGTCTCCTCTGACACCGGAGACCAACGCAGGCTCCTCCCCACCAGCAGCTTCATCGGAACCACCCACGCCGGATGTCCCCGTCCTCTCCACGAACTGAACGTAGACCATCGGCCACGCATATATCGCAGCAGCGGGGTTGCAAACAACCCCCATGTAATTGACCCATGAAGCGTCACATGTGACCTTCATAAGTTGCCAAACAGTCTCTCCTGCACCACCCGCCACCGAGGCATGCACTGCCTCGATGCGCAGCTTCTTCTTTCCAGTGACGCGATCGAGCGCGGAACGTACGCACCGCCTTAGCTCCGAGAGGCCCATGTCCTTCAGAGACGGCGCCCGGATCACGGTGCGGTCGCAACTTGATAGGTCCGCACCGTACGGTCCGTCACGTACGAGACCGTCCCCGTGGAACACGAACAGATCTTGAATCTCCGCCATGAAGTACCTAACACAGGAGCAACTTCCTGACACTTCTGTAATTTCTTTGTAATTCAACGTACTACTGAACACAAAAATTACATGGTTGCAGGTTCAGTCGAATTTGTGTTTAAATATTTCGTGAAAAATTGCACAATACTACTGGACCAAAAAATTACGTGGTTTGCAAGGGAATAAAATTTCGAGATCAATGTAAATTTATTCATTCCAAATGGAGTTCATATGATTTTTCTATCCATGAAAGGTTGAAGTTAATTTCATTTCTAGTATAAAAAAATTTCAAAATTTCCTGGGGTACTACAAAGTGTCAAACCTATTACAAGTTAAAGTAAAAAAACAAAATTGATTTCACTAAATTTGGAGTTCACTTAAAATATTTATGAATTTTTTTAACTAATTCGAATTTACAGTACGAAAATAAATCACTTCATATTTTCCCAAGGCATTTTTAAGTTTCCATACCCGAGTTATACCTAGCCTATAGCAATGATATGCGAGGTCTACTACATAGAATTCTTTATCATTTAATTTCTGAAATAAAAACTTACTGACAGGTGGGGCACGTTTGTCATTGGCGCCGTCTACTGCATAGTGCATGGACCAAAGGTCAATATACCCAGTTAAGAGTACATAGACAACGCGCTTCGTGGGTCCCGACCGTCGGCGACTCTATTTCAATTCTACTCTTACTTCGCCGAACGACCTCTGAATATTTTGATATTTTATGATCAGGTCCGTGACAGTACGAAATTTTATTACCGACATAAAATTGACAACACTAACAACAATAAGTCTGCTAAGTCAACTAATTACGGCCTAATCGCATTGCTAACTACTGAGCCTTCTAATTACGTGCTAATCACACTGTCTTTCAATTTTGCGTCCGAACACTAAATCAAAATATACCCACTATAGAATTATAACTACTCAGTTGCTATAATTTATCTAATTACATCATAATCACATTGCTAAAACTAACTACAACTACAGCTGGATGCGAATGCCACTTACCTTTTCTACGAGCTCGCTTCTCCCTCCTCTTCCGGGAACTGTTTGCTTCTCTCGCTCGCTAGCTCTAACCTGCTCACTCCCTTCGAATGAGCTTCTGCGGCCTTCTTATGGACGCAAGCAAAGATGCGCTGGGATTCGCACGCACGCTGCTGCGCAGGAGGTCAAGTCGGGCTCGGTGACACGGCGGCCGCGTGCATGGCGCGTGGCGAGTGGGATCAACTGCTGCCGTCGTCTGGGACGGCAGCAGTTGCTCCCATCAGAAGCCGGTCGGACCGACTTCGCCCCCCAGTGGCGTGGCGGGTCAGCCACTCGCCGCCCCCGACGGCAGGCAGCCGCCCACGCCGCGCGGTCCGAGGCGGTCCCGGGCGGTGTCCGGCGGCCGCCACGTGGCGTGGGCAAGACTGTTGCCGCCCCGACGGCAGCAGTGCCTGGGAGGTTTGGCACTGTTGCCGTCGCCGACGGCAGCAGGTATTTGCTGCGGTCCCGCACGGCAGCAGGTTGCCTGCTGCCGTCCCCGGTCGCAGCAGGTGGGTACGTAGTGCTAGATTTGAAATTTTGAGATTACGGAGATCATTTTTGGAATTTTCGTGCGTAATACAGCCAAATCAGTCCAAAATTCCAGAAAGGCAAACTGTAGTATGTAGAGTGTACGACATACATGCCCAATTCAATATTTCCTTTTTGGCAAAACAAATCTCTACAAGGTGGCGGGAATGGGGGAGCCGCAAATATTTAATGTACTCTAATAATAATGAAAATTGAACAGAAACATCATGTTGCTAAAAACAATACAAAATATATACGATACCATATATGCATAGTATCAGGCACCAGATTTGTATGTTATTTGTATCATAGTATCAGGCACACTTGGTTAGAGTTTACAGTATGTAGCTGTTTGTTGTGGGGTTCCTATGTCCCAATGACCACACAACTACACCGGCTCTTTGCTTTGCTTCAAGCTTGAACATGAGCAGCAAAGCCAATGATGCTTAAAGCATTTCATCTCCATTTAATCCAATTCGCGTCCGGAGTTTTGACCATCGAAAACATAATTGACACATCAGCATAGGCAGTCAAGATCAACTAACCTTGCCAATTGTTGTTGATTGGGGATGTTGCAATTTGACATGTAGTACCAATTTAGGCGATGACTAATCAAAGACAGTAGTAGCAAGGCTTCTGCAGTACACTGTAGTGGAATACTATAGCAGTGGTGAAATATGTACGGCAACGATGTTATTGTTGTGAAAAACACGGTGGAAAAACTGTATCGATGGATCTGAACCTTCGATATTCGATCGGACGGTGGAGATCACTCGTAATAGGGGTGAAAACGGATCGGATATGGACGGGTAATGGCTCTGCCATATTTGTTTTCATATTTTTTTTTCCGGATCCGGATACGAATACGAATACTTCGGATATGAATACGGATACAAATAATATCGAACACGAATACAGAGCGAATACAAATTGAAACGAATATGGTAGCGGATATTTTTTTCAGAACATGAAAACCCCTTGAATTGTATGCCAGAAATTAACGAAAACATATAATTAGTTTATTTGATACAAATATTCATGAATTGTTCATATTTTCAGGAACCACACATAACATTGGCACTAGCAAGTTGCATTAACTAGTTCATCATAAACATAATACTTAGTTTACCATATTTAGCTTATAAGTCATAACTCAAAAAGTCACAAGTTATCACACATTCACACTTAGTTCATCACATACATAAAACTTAGTTCACACTAATATTGATCAGGCTAGATGATTAATCTATACACAAATGATTGTAACATCCCAAAGTATCTTACCAAAAATAAAATTAATAAAGTTATTATTTTATTAGATTTTCTGAGATTTAAAAGAGTTTTCTTGGTTGAAAAGAAAAAATAATAAAATAAATTCAATTATTTAATTTCCTAGTTTTCAATTGCAAAAAAAATATTGAGATTTCTGGAATTTTATTGTATTTAAAGTGAAAATAAAATAATAATAATTAATTTCTTGAATTTTCTAGATTTTAAAAAGGTTGTTCCTATTTTTCAGGAATTAAAAATAATTTATGTGCAAAAATAAAAACCAACTTTAACTTGCAATTAATTTTATTTAGTTCAAAATAATTTAAGGATTTTTTGTTTATTGTTGAATATTCAGTTTCGAAATAAAAACCAACTTTAACTTGCAAAAATAATTTTATTTATTCAGTTTCGACAATAAAGTGAGTAGAGACTGCCCAGATATTCTTTTAGTTTATTGTTGAATATAAACTTACCTTAATATGATCATACGAAAGCAGTTTAGTCATCTCTTTGTTTACTCCGCCTAGCATACCTACTATATGTGGGTGACCATCTTAGCAATCCCATCTATTCACGCACCGTACTAATCGTCTCTCTTTCATGACTAAATGCCTAAGATTAACTCAAGTGTAATGCGATACGTAGCTTATAGGTCTACAATAATTAACAATATGAGTGTAAATCCACAATGCTAACGTAACTGTCACACTTCTTACACGCGCGCCAACGCGCGCGCCGGCCTCTAGTAATTTATTAATGCCTAACTTAGTAGAAGTTCTAGGTTCAGCAGAGACACGAGAAAATGACATCGAGCCCAACAAAAGGAAACAAGCATGGGGAATAACCGGTTGCAAGATATTAACACTTCCGTATGATACATATTGGATTTATTCATTTTTTTAAATAATATGTTAAATATAATCTCTCTTTAACTTTATTTTTCAATTCTGACCCCTTTGACCATACCAGAACGCGCAGCACGGAAAAAACACTCTATCACGTTATAGACCTTGGTGTGGCTAAAACTACCACGATAACCCTCCGAGCCAGTGTGGGCAGATTGCCTTGACATGCCAGTATACATAGTGTGACAAGCCTTGTCATGCCAACGCTCGTGGTGTGATAGTGGCCGACTTAAGTGTCGTGTGCAGCTGGCACACCCAGTTCTCCCTTTTTCCCATCTTCTTCCTCTCGCGCCTCCTCTCTCCTCCCCGCCCCCAACCTCGTCAAATCCAACGATTTCGACCCGATTTGAAGCCCATGAACTCGTGAAGATTATCCCCCAAGGTAATCTCACCCATTCCCTCCCCTTATGTTCGATCAATTCGGTCTAGATTTGTGGATTTAGGGTTTGGCCCGAGTTGCATGTTTGACTCGAATCGGTTGGAATCGTTGCACTTCGGAGTGAATAAGATAGAATTAGTATGCAAAGGAAGTTGAATGTGTGCATATTTTATTTTACTGATGCGATTTATAGTGATTTGTAGATGGAATTTGGTGTTGTGGCTAGAGTTTGCTTGGGGAAACCCAAAAAGGATATGTTGATGTAGTTTTATGTAGTTGTGATGGAAATGTGGCTAGTAAATCATGATTTCGTTATTTGTGTGAGAAAATTTTATTTGGGTTGCCACGCCCTGGGTGGTAGCGTGGCCAAAAGGGTCAGTTTTTTAAAATAAAGTTAACGAGGGGTTAGTAATAAAATTTTCTTCAACAAAGGCTTATTTAGTACAAAAAATTAATTGCCATCTTGTAGGTCCTTTTGGCATTCGTATTGGTAGTAGTCTAAGAAAATTGTGTTTGTTCTATATCAGTCAGCATTAGTCATATATGGAATGGTTAGTACTATTTTGAAATGTTTTATGCATGATTTTTAGGATTCATAGTTGTTCATCAGTAGTATGTGTGGTAGTTCGTAGTTATGGCTTGCAATACTGATGATGCAATATTTTGTTCGGATTGTTGGATGTAGATGGATAAAGTTGTACGTGTATTCACTGATGGGACAGTTAGCCAAACGGGAAGTGGTGTCGAGTCTGTTGGCATTACAAATATCCAACTAGTTGATTAGAAGGATGTCAAATTGTTGGTCCAATCTTTCACGGTACACACAAAGATTAGTAATGCATCGTCTTCTTCTCTTTGCTTTGGACGAGCAGTACCATGTATGTGAATAGTACCTACATGAATAGTATTGAATAGGATGCCTTGAGGGGAGAATAACAATCTCACAAACCAATTGTGTAAATTGAATTGAAAGAAAATCAACACACTCACAAACCAATCTAATAGATTGAATTGCAAGTAGTAGTAGTAGCCTCTGTGAATACTATCCATGTGTGAACAGTAATCGCTCATGAACAGTGCCAAACTCTTGATCTCTCTCTCTCTCTCAATTTCTCAAGAACAACAAGCCTCTCATATCCCAAACACAAGAACACACAATATGCGCAAAGTGACTTTATTATTTTTATTTAACTAAATCATAACTTTTCTTTACATAGTGCGGCCATGGGGCTTAAATAGTCTCCCACGCAAGCACAATTGCGCTCAGATGAACAGTGACCATGTGAACAATATGCATGAATAGTGTTCAAAACTAACTCAACCTCCTACTCTAACTCAAACTCTAAACTGAAAACTAGCTCAATTGCTTATATCTGGTTAGGACTCTTTAATTTAAAAGGAAATACATGAAATTCAGAATTGATGCTTTGGGCTGAAATTCAGATTGAACTTGGATCCCAATTCGAACTCTTTGCATTTGTTAGATTTTGTGAACTATCCGAATACCACCTTGCCTTGACCCACCAGTCCTGCTTGGGCCGAGTGCCTCCCCATCTTGGGCCCATATGCCCCCATGACTTGGCTTTGGGCCTCCCCTCAGTTTCCTTCCTCTTGGGCGACGCCCATGTTTGGCCCCCCTTTAGCTCATGCGGTTTCTCTCTCTTGGCCCACGAACCCTTGGCTGACCCATTCACCTTGGCTTCTTTCGGCTTATTTCTGGCCCATGTGGTAACCTCCTTCTTTGGCTATGGCACCTAGGACGGTGCGTGGAGAAAGCTCTCCTCTTTGTGGGAACAACATATCTCTCTCCTTGGCTAGCTTCCCTTTCCTCCATCTCGTTCGTCTTGTTGCTTCTTGTTGCAAAACAGTACCCCATTGAGAATTAGCACAAGAATGCAATTTAGAAACACTTACCAAGGTGATAGATGCTCCTATGGCCGTATCATCCTTCCTTGCTTCAAGAAAAGACGTCCTCGTCTTTTGTGTAACCTTAGGAATCTTCATTGGGGTAGTCTTCGCAATCGCCTTTTTAGTGATGATCTCCTTAGTATAAATAATACTCTCTGGCATTGGACACATGGTATATGATCTTTCCCGATGCACCAAAGAGTACTTGTTGGACTTCCCGTGGTGTGTAGTGTTGTGGTCGAACTTCCATGGATGTTCCAACAGCAAATGACATGCGTGCATGGGCACGACATCACAATCCACCTTATCTTCAAAATCACCCACTAAAAACAAAATTGTGACACGTTGAGTTAACTTCAGCTACCAGCATTATGCAACCATTGCACATAGTACGGTTGAGGATGCTACCAAGTTGACAACCCCAAAACTTGCACCAAGTGCTTGCTGATGACACTATTGTAGTTGCCACCATCAATGGTAGGCTTGCAAACCTTCTCTTTGATCTTGCATTTAGATTTAAACACGTTTGCTTCATTGCCCTTTATAGACAATAGCCATGTCATCAATCCGAGCCATCTTGGTCAGCATACAAAGACCGTCTTGTGGTGTCTCGTCGTCAGTTTTACCATCATGAGAATATGACTCCTCTTGCTGTTTTTGGGTAGAAAGAAGGGCCACCATCGCTGTTTTCTTCTTTGGCTAACCTTTCTTCTTCCTGTTTCTTCGCATTTAGCTTTCGTCGTTGCTCTTCAATGGCATCTTGGACCTTATGACACCACTGTCTATCTTCAAGGTACCTTGACAATGACCAAGATGTAATCTCCCTTCGTGTCTCTCTACAAGGGAAAGAGAGACGCATACGAGACATGATGCAACTCAGTGTATGTGATGATCGGCTGACCAATATGCACCACTCACCAACGACATGCTTGCATATGCATAGGAATCACATCACAAGTAACAATAGTAGTATACCCGTTCAAAGAAAATTTTACCTCCACTTGTTTTGTGATCAGAATGCGCTTGAACCTCCAAAGCAACAGATATGGCTCCGGATGTGGCTTTGTGACCAGCTTTAATTTGTCCACAAGTGTTTGGCTTGCAGCGTTTGTCAAGCTTCTCGTATCAATCATCACAACACATTCTATGTTCCCTACTCGTCACCGACTGAAGAATGTGTAGCTCCGATCGTGGAGTAGATCCTTCTCACATTGATATATAGTATAGTTGAATTGCATGACCAACTTCATCTCCTTCATGTCAGCCATGTCGATCCTTGATCTTGGCAGCAACAAAGTATCGTGAGCAACTGAAGCTCTGATACCACCTGATAAAGATCCAACTAGTTGATTAGAAGGATCCCGAATTGTTGGCCCAATCTTTCACGGTACAAACGAAGATTAGCAATACGTCGTCTTCTCCTCCTTGCTTCGGATGAACACTACCATGCACATGAATAGTACATGCATGAACAGTGCCAAATTGGATGACTTGAGGGGAGAATAGCAATCTCATATAACCAATTCGAGTGAATTAAATTTAATAAAAATCGACACACTCACAAACCAATGTAATATATTGAATTACAAGTAGTAGTAGCCTTGGTGAATAGTGTTCATGCATGAACAGTGCCAACTCTTAATCTCTCTCAACCTCTCAAGAACAACATGCCTCTCATCTCCCAAACACAAGAATAAACAATATGCGCCAAATGGCTTTTCTGATTTTTATTAATCTAAATCATAACTTTTCTTTACATGGTGCGGCCATGTGGCTTAAATAGCCTCCTACGCAAGCACAATTGCTCCCAGATGAACAGTTACTATTCAGGATAGTGTCCGAAACTAACTCAACTTCCTAAATGCACACAACTCAAACTCTCCTATTTTCGGAATTAAAGATCAGCAAAAAGGAATTTTGGATTTAAAGGTCCGAAACAAACTCTAAACTGAAACTAGCTCAATTGCTTATATCTGATTAGGACTCTTTAATTTAAAAGGAAATACATGAAATTCGGACTTGATGCTTTGGGTTGAAATTTGGATTGAACTTGGAGCCCAATTCGAACTCTTTGCATTTGTTAGATTTTGTGAACTATCCGAATACCACCTTGCCTTGGCCCACCTCTCTTGCTTGGGTCGAGTTCCTCCCTAGCTTAGGCCCATGCGCCCCCTTGACTTGGCTTTGGGCCTCCACTCGATTTCCTTCCTCTGGGGCGATGCCCATGTTTGGCCCTCCCTTTAGCTCAAACGATTCTCTCTCTTAGCCCACGCACCCTTGGCTGGCCCATTCACCTTGGCTTCCTTCGATTAACTTTTGGCCCATGTGGTAACCTCCTTGCTTTAGCTATGGCACCTAGAACGGCATGTGGAGAAAGCTCTCCTCGTTGCGAGAAAACATATATCTCTGCTCAGCTAGTTGCCTCTCCCCCCTCTCCTCCCTCTTGGCCAAAGCTAGGTGCACTTTTGCTTCTTGTTGCAAAACAATACCCCATTAAGAATTTGCACAAGAATGCAATTTAGAGATAGTTACTAAGGCTCATGGCATGGAAGTGAATGTACTTGTGTTTCAAGAATCTCCAAACTTTCGCTCTCTTGTGACAAGGATTAAGTCGACCCTTGGATAGGATGAGCCCGGCTTCATTGTCAAAATAGAGGGGCAGTATGATGGTGGGCTGGGTTCAAAGGTGCATACTTTGTTGATGCTAATCTTGTGTGACGATGATTGGAGGTTGCGGTGGAGAGGAGAATCGTCGGTGATGACATAGAAAAGAGTGTAGATGTGGTGAATGACACCATGGAGGAAGTTGAATCCACTGTGAAACTTTTGCAAGGCCTCCAATTGAGGAGCAACTATCCCAAGAGGGCATTGGTGTCGGTCTTAACAACAATGCCCCTGCATTAGTGGATTTATCATCAATACTTGTTTTTGCATCCAACCATCTTAGTGACCTCATGACTAATTTCAATGGTGTTGTACTAAACAACGAGCTTGACAATGAGGTGTACCAATATGGAACAATTCATGATATTTAGTCCGATGAAGGTTAGAGTTCGACTGAAAACGAAGTGCCCACTCTGCTTTTATCCTCGGAGGAAGGGTGGGTCCTTCAAAGTATAATGGGTGAGATCCCATCGGTGCATGCATTCGAGGATGTTAGAATGGCTGGTAACACGGTGTGTGCAAATGGGTTGAAGAGTAGGGATGACATTCTGGACCCGAATAATGATGTCATACGAAAGAACATGCTATTTTCAAGCATGGAGGATGTGAAGCTTTGGCTGCAAGAATACTCAATGAGGCACCATCGCCGTGTCTCTGATGTCTTGCTTGGTTCTTGGGCATTGTTGTAGCACCTAAGTATTCAAATGATGGCAAAGCCATAGTTATCATAAAGATTAAGAACCTTGGGGCTAGAAATGATTCAAGGAGTTGCGTATGGATCATTTTAGTGTTAGGTTTTTGTTTTTTACAATGGTCGTACTATTAAGGGACTTCAACGGTAGTAGATTGAGTTTAGTTAGGTTGGGAAACTAGTTGTGGTGCAGACTAGATCTTTCTAGCTCAATTCTAGTCAGAGAGTGCCAAGGATCAAGGTTTGGTTGTGACGATCTCGAAGTTTGGATTAAATTGAGCCAATTATGAAAAAATAGCATTGAGGCATATAATTCGGCCCCGATGTATCATAGGGGCATACCATTGGTCCAGAGGGGGATTTCACTGTGTCCCCCCCCCCAAAACTTCAACAGAGGGAGATTATCTGGGTCACCCGTACCATTGAGGCATACCATTAGATCAGAAGGTTTCCAACATTTGAGGAGTTGGAGGCGGATGATCCAGTAGACTTGTACCATTGAGGCGTATCATTGGTAAAGAAGGTTTCAATCTTTGAAAAGTGTTGAGACAGATGATCTGGGTGAGGCGTATCGTCTAGGCACACCATTGGATCAGTAGGTTTACATACTGAGTGAAATGTGGGGGTGGATGATCCGGGTGGGCCGTAACTTTGACACGCATCATTTATCCAAAAGGGTTCCAAGGTATGGACATACAGAGGCAGATGATACGGCCCATGCAGATAATTCAGGTCAAGTGGATGATCCGACTTGAGGCGTATGATCCAGGTACATGTAACAACTATCTTTTCGACTGTTGGAGCCAAGGAAAATTGAACTAAGGTGAATAATACAGATCTGCACTAACTTTTCAAGAATAGTGTAAAATGACTATTTTTTGAATGGAGAGGCTATATAGGTGGACCATGACGTTCCAAATAGCTCTCTTGAGACCCCAAAATAGTAGCTCGCATATTAGGGAGTTCCAGGGCACTCATGAACATCAAGTTGAGGTCTTGAGAGTGTTTGAGTTATTGAGAGTGGTTTAGGCCTAGTTGTGTGCATGACTCCTAATTGCTTGATCATGTTAGGTTAAAGTAATCTCATTGGGCTTATTACTCTTGAAACTCTGTGTTTCCTAGGCGGCTCATAGGCATGCTCTTGTGACCTTCCAAGGAGGATCTTCTAGGGTTACAGGTAGGCTACGATAACAACAATTCAAAATTTCTACCACGTTAACCAGGAAGCCAAGCAAGTAGATGATCACATATCGTTACCACCAGACGCGCAGTAAGGTGGAAGAAGACTTGGAGCAGCCTAGTCCAACGTAGAGCGCATCAATTGATATGGATCAACGTGTGTTGATGTGTAATGTAGTCCAATCTTTCACGGTACTTGTACTTCAATCTTATTTGAAGCAAAACCCCAGCTTTCCTCCTTATTGAATCGGCAAAAAAGAGAAGAACATGTGTATCTCCAAAGCAAGTAATACTTGGTTGATGTTGAATCAATACAAAGAGAAACAAAATCAAACTAGAAGAACAACACCAAATCGTAAGCAATTGAGGATGCTATGAATTGATGAGATGATCCACAAGGAATCACGGATCTTGGAAGAACAACCTCCCTCCAATATTCACGCAATCACAAAACCCTAGATGGGAATTTCTGAAACGCATGTATTCATTTTGCGCCACATAAGCCTGTGACTTTTCTGTATTTTCTTCAACTCTAACTTGCTTACAATGGGGCTCTACCCCTAAATATATAGCCTAATGAACAGTAATTAGCTCGGAACTGTAGTAATGAATAGTAATCCGATCCGTGAACAGTAATCTGCGTCAAAATAGTAACCGTCAACAGTAATCAGAATAGTAATCCTATTTGCAAACTCCTTTAATTCAAAATTTAAACTACTCTAATTGCTGAAAATAAATTTAAACTATCCTATTACAAGTTATTTATAATTAACTTCTTTTAAAGAAAGATCTGAATTGGAATTGCTCCAATCCAAACTCATTTAGGATTCTTAGGCTGAAAATGTATTGATTTCGAAATTGAGTTTGAATTTGGTTCTTTTGTCCTTTCTTGGCCGAATTATCTTGTAAACATTGCAACATGCATAGCCCTTGATTCTTGTGTCTTCCCATGTCCGCTCAAGCTCCCCGTTCGGCCTACCTCCCTCTCCTTGCTCTTTGCCGAACCTAGTTCTTGTTTCTTTCTCAATTGATGCATAATAGGCTCAACTTGAGGTTTAGTACACACTTGCAACTTAGGGATATTGACTACCATAGTAGATGCACCTAGGGCCTCATCATCCTCCCCTTCTTGAAGCAAAACCGTCCTCAGTTTTAGTGTAGTCTTTATGGCCTTCTTCTTGCTAACCACAACCAAATCACTCGTGATTTCTTTATCGGTCTTTGACAGCAAAGCATGTAATTCTGCCTTATGCATGAAAGTATATCGGTTGGACCGTCCTTGATGTGTAGCATTCATATCAAATTGCCATAGACGTCCCAATAGAATATGACCAACATGCATTGGTACAACATCACACTCCACTTTATCGACATAGCCATCAATAGTAAGTGGCACTCTCACCTTGTGTGTGATCTTGACTTTGCCGACGTTATTGAGCCATTGAATGTAATGTGGGTTAGGATGCCTCCATGTGGACAATGAGAGTGATTCCACTACATTCTTGCCAATTATGTTGGTTGAACTCTCGTTATCAATAATCAACTTACACACCTTTTCTTTGATCTTACAACTGCTTGAAAGATATGATGTCATTGTCCCTTCCTCACAATAACGGTGTTATCACATTTGCACCGCTTGAGCCATCAAGCTAATACCTTGTTCGATAACAAATGATTGGCTCTAGCTTCTCGATTCATCGAAGGTTCAGATTTATCGTTGTCGCCTCCGCTTGATAGCCATCACGTAAGCAACACCGCCTTCATGTTTGGACAATCCTTCTTCATATGACCTCGGCCCTTGCACTTGAAGCATTCAATGTTGCTAGTTCTAGCTGTAGAGAATGCGCTAAAATCAGCATATGAGGATTCTTTACCTGCAGCACTCATAGGCTTAGAAGCTTCTTTGAATCTACTCCGAACCAGTATAGTGGATGCAACCGGTTTAGGAGTTGATCCCGCATCTCCGTCATGCGGTTGCACGCCTCCAAGTGCTATGAGTGGTTCGGTCACCCTTGCTTGAGTGTCCTTCACCCATTGTTCAAGACGCCCGCTTGATGAAGTAATTCTTGCACAGTATTGTATTGCATCAAATCAACACGGTTCCGCACATCTTCATTCAGCCCCTCGAAGAAACGTGTCATAGTTGCCTCTGCCGACTCACGCACACTTGTATGGATCATGAGCGCTTGCATCTCTTGATAGTACTCACTCACCGTCTTAGCACTCTGAGTAAGTCGTCGTAGGTTTGTTTGCAGTGTCCTTGTATAGTATGCCGGCACGAATCGTTCTCGCATAGCTTGTTTCATTACTTCCCAAGTGTTAGGACGTTCCCCTGCATGATTCAATTGATCCCACCAAATAATAGCATATTGGGTGAACTCAATCGAGGCAACACGAACCTTCTTCTCTTCGGAGTAGTGGTGGTTGTCAAAAAATTGATTGACACACATCTCCCACTCCAAATAAGCCTCCGGATCAGATCTGCCCTTGAACTCCGGTATGGTGATTCTGATTCTCTCGACACCGTCATCGTCACGTTCATCATCTCCAGTATGATGTCCACCATGCCTAGCACCTCGGCGATCAAAGTAATCACGTCGTGGACGTCGTTGATGTCTTGCACGATCATCGGAAATAGCCTCCACCGAATCAGCAGCATAGAAATCATCTCCATCTCGGCGTACAACACGTTGTGCACGTCCATGTTGTGGTTGGGGAGCACCGGTACATTAGCTCCTCGTGGCGGTGGTAGCCTCTCCTCCAAGCAAAGGATAGCAAGATTCATACGGTCAAAACCTTCCACCATACGCTGTGCATTCGCGTTGAGACGATCGTTTAGCGTGCCTTGCACCCCTTAGATTTGAGCTTGAAGTTGATGGCGTAAAACATTCTTGTGACGAAGAAAATAACCGATAGTAGCATCAAATTGAGCACGTACGTCTGGTAATAGTGTATCACCGTACATAGGCTCCTCGTCTGACCCACTATTAGAACCACACTGGCTAGTTTTTGACATGATGATCAACCTCAATGTATCAAGAAAAAAAATCCATGTACCGTGATCAACCACGCTCTGATACCAAGATGATACGGATCAACGTGTGTTGATGTGTAATGTGGCCCAATCTTTCACGTTACTTGTACTTCAATCTTATTTGAAGCAAAACCCCAGCTTTCCTCCTTGATTCGACAAAAAAGAGAAGAACACATATATCTCCAAAGCAAGTAATACTTGGTTGATGTTGAATCAATCCGAAGAGAAACAAAATCAAACCAGAAGAACAACATCAAACCGTAAGCAATTGAGGATGCTACGAATTGATGAGATGATCCACAAGGAATCACGGAACTTGGAAGAACAACCTCCCTCCAATTTTCATGCAATCACAAAACCCTAGATGGGAATTTCCGAAACGCATGTATTCATTTCGCGCCACATAAGCCTGTAACTTTTTTGTATTTTCTTCAACTCTAACTTGCTTACAATGGGGCTCTACCCCTAAATATATAGCCTAATGAACAGTAACCAGCTCAAAACTGTAGCGATGAACAGTAATTCGATCCGTGAACAGTAATTCGAGTCAGAATAGTAACCGTGAACAGTAATCCAAATAGTAATCCTATTTTCAAACTCCTTTAATTCGAAATTTAAACTACTCTAATTGCTGAAAATATATTTAAACTATCCTATTACAAGTTATTTATAACTAACTTCTTTTAAAGAAAGATCTGAATTGGAATTGCTCCAATCCAAACCCATTTAGGATTCTTAGGCTGAAAATGTATTGATTTCGAAATTGAGTTTGAATTTGGTTCTTTTGTCCTTTCTTGGCTGAATTCTCTTGTAAACTTTACAACATGCATAGACCTTGGTTCTTGTGTGTTCCCATGTCCGCTCAAGCTCCCCGTTCGGCCTACCTCCCTCTCCTTGCTCTTTGCCGAATCTGGTTCTTGTTTCTTTCTCTGTTGATGCATAATAGGCCCAACTTGAGATTTAGTACACACTTGCAACTCAGGGATATTGACTATCATAGGCTCATTAGCGAACTCTTGGCTAATGGGAAACCAAGCTTTTCCAAGCTCTCAATGAGACCAGTCATTTTGATCACATGAGGACTGACCAGGTTACCTTTTGACAGCCTACAAGAAAACAATGTCTTAGAGGTGTTAAACCTCTCTGCCCTTGCTTGATCCTGAAACATACCCTTCAGACTCACAATCATATTGTAAGCATCTGTGGTCTCATATTGCTTCTGAAGCTCAGAGTTCATAGTTGCAAGCATTAGGCAGTGCACATCAACTGCTTCATTGTAATGCTTCTCATAAGCATTCTTTTCAGCAAAAGGAGCATCAACACTCGGTTCCTCGGGATAGGAACCCTCTAGAATATATCCCTTCTTTTCTTGTTTGAGAATAATTATCAGATTATGAAACCAGTCAATGCAGTTTGTACCATTTAGTTTTTCTTTCTCAATAATAGATCGCAAATTAAAGGTAGGTGCAGAAGAAGTAGTAGGTGCCATGATCTATAATAGAATAATATGCAAAGGTTTAGCACTATATTTATGTAAGATCTTCTATTAGACACTCATATTGGTGGTTATGTCCGACGGCCATTTACGACCAGCTCGTATCATCATACGACTAGTCTGGACTTGGTCACATCACCATATGACCAGTCTGGACCTGGTCGTATCACCACACGACCAGTGGTCAAACTCAATCAATAATAGATAATAAAAGATACCCCCACTATATGTTCTAAACCATGCTTCCCTCTAACATCATATAATGAGTTCAAGATCCAGAAATTATTAAGTCCTAGTGAGCTTTGGCATTATTGCTAGAAACCTAATGATTTAAGGTAAGCAACCCTTTGCCAGTCATATCACATATGACTCTTGTTTGTTGGGTGGCATCTCTATACCCTGGCGACCAACACTATGCCACAAGGTTCAAAACTATTTTGATGGCCTTGTCAAGTTAAACCAACATTATGCATATGGGTGTCCGACACCCACCCTATCTTATTAAGATAGTTAGTGGCATTCTACTTTGGTAGACCTGCCAATTAATGATCAAAATTATGATAGGCGTAGCAATTGGAAAGACATCAATTTTACTTAATATTTCTTGAGGGATACTAGTTTATCATGTCAAAATATATAATGATAGAACATGATCAAATAGCATAACATGAATAAACACAAACATTCACAGATAATCATATTAAATTGTGAAATAGTATAGCCTTTAACATGTCGATCTCTATCAAGATGCTTCTGTTCTCCGACCACCATGCTTAACGTCTCCGACCGTATTCATCTACTAGCTAGGCATTTACTCCTAAAAGCTAGTAATGAATTACATAGGATAATTTCAAGCATCACATGTCGGCACGCAAACCGTTATACAATAATATTCGGCTCGATGGCTATCTCACAGCATGACATGCCGGCCATGAAAATCCATTCATGCATCACATGCACAATGAGCTATACTATTCACATCAAACCCCGCAAAAATGAGTTATGCATAAAATCCAATTCTATCAAGCGACATGAACACATACTATCTATAACGTATGGATGCGAATACCCAAAGACGGCTATCCCACTAGCCGGTTAGCGGGCGGGTTCAAGGGCAACCATGGAAATCATCGGATTAATCATATTAATCCTATTTCAGATTAATCGATCATTGCCGTGATACGACCACGCGATCGCGGCATACCCGATGGCGGAATTTCGACCGGTAAAAGTATTATGCATTGTGGTCGTGAACAAGCGCAATAAACCACCTGACCCTTTTAGCTCATACCTCCTCCTAAACCCATCTACTACCACTGAGAACCGATCGATCTTATCAACCAGTGCCTAGACCGTTCAATCGACATGAACCGATCTAGGTTACTGCATCAAACCAAGAATAGATCCAATCTACTACTACCACATATCAAGTATATGCGATCGATCCAGATCAAAAACTATACAGGATGGCTCTAATACCACTGTAGGGATACGGGTAGGTTACGATAGCAACAATTTAAAATTTCTACCACCCAAACCAGGAAGTCAAGCAAGTAGATGATCACAGATCGTTATCACCGACGCCGCAAAGGCAAGAGAAGAAGAGTTGGAGTAGCTCGTCCAACGTAAAGCGTGTTGATGTAGTGGTCGAGTCGATCGTCCAATGTCCTCGTAGTCGATCGTCTAACGCAAAGAACCGCTGTCGCACCTCTACAAGATCCACACGCCTAGGAAGGAACATCGACGCGGTGTGCTATCACCAACTCGCACTCAGAGAGCTCTATCTCAAGAAGATGACGCCTAGGGTTTTCGAGAGCAACTCAAATCACAACTTTCGTGTCTATCATCTATCCCATGTGTCACATCTCAATAGTCTCAAGCATCTCCTTATATAGTGCCCATGTTTTGTTCTAACCCGTTAAGTGTGTGGCCCATTAGGTTTATGTGTAGTCCATTGTGACTCAAAAACCCTTTCCGACCACGAGTCGTTAGCGGTTGCTAGTAGGACATAATGATTCCCGAACACACACAAATTATATCGGACAAACATTAATGCAATATGATCTATGATCAGGTCCTCGTCACTTATGACCAGGTCCTATCTCTATATGACCAATTCATATTTAGTCATGATCGATTCAGAACTCCTTACGACTGTGTTTCGACTAGTTCAGGATTACGTTCGACCAGCCTACTACCACCAGATTCCATACGACCAAATCAGTAATTGTTCGAACTAAGCGACCTACTCGTGTATTCTCCCTTTGCCTCACGATATCTAGTTGAACTCCAGATGAGATTTATGTCATCCATGGACTGTTCAATACTTTCTCGATCGAGTGTCCGATAACCTTATGTGGTCGAACTCTTCGACCACCAGTGGTATGACCATGCACTTTCTTTATCCGACCACTTCGAGGGGCCCACAGATATCTCTCCTGTTATGTTAGGAGGGGCAAATCCATATCCGACCAGTCACATTCCTTTGTATGTTTCATAGCATACCTGAAAGCTACCTTTATAACTACCCAGTTACGAGTAGCATTTGGCAATCACTAAGAGTGCTATTACATATATAGGGAACTATACTTATCTCAGGTCTAAGGATTATACATCATTATTGCTTGAGACCAACTAATGCCACATATAATCATAAAAATCTCAATGGTATCTCAAGGTAGGTCAATCCAACCCCGTGTTCTCTAATATGTGTTCACAATATTGATTCGATATCCATATATCCTTGACCGGTGAAACATGGTCATCAATCAATACATGTGCTGGTTGTAGAATCACTGGTGTTCCGACCAATGACATTCGACTAGGGATAATTTTAGAACGACATCATATAAGTTAAAGAGTTTCACCAACAAGTCATATACTTGTTGACATCATATAAGTTAAAGAGTTTCACAAACAAGTCACATACTTGTTGATCTATATAACTGATGATTCATTGAATGAACATAATAGCATTTATTCAATAACTCATAAATATAGATATGCATGATACAATCATATCTATGATTGCCTATAGGACATATCACCAACAGATCTTGTGGAAGGCACCGAGAGGGTTGTAAAGGTTCAAAGCCCGCCTATCCAGAGTGGAGAAGGACTACCACGAGTTGAGAGCATGAATTCTTTTGCGGGTTCAAGTGGGAGCAATCCTCTTGCGAGAGTTGTAACATTCCAAAATTTGGCTTTTCAAAAATCTTTTGAGTAGTTTAGGCCCCTGGAAAATTTTACCAATTTTATTTGAATTAATAAAGCTTAATTGGATTTTTTTCTCAATTAAAATATTTAATTTGACTAATCTAAACATAAATTTAATCAAAATCTATTTTATTTGGCTTCCTTTTATTCCCAGGAATTGTTTGGTATTTTTAAAGATTTTTCTAGATTTATTTGCTATTTATTTGATCTCCTTGATTTGTTGCCTTTTTACTTAATTCCGAAAAATCAGCAATTTCTCCTCCGCCGCATGAACAAAGATTATATGGTATCGCTCACATCGGTTTGAACCGCGGGCCCAATTAACGCGCAGTCGTGATTTCCGAGTCCAGTACGCGATAGGTTTCCTATTTGAATTTCAAACTTCAGTATCTTTCTCCTCGGTGCATATAAAAGCGAGCCGTCTACGCCCACGCGTCCGTCTCAACGTCCTCTTCCAATCTCCTGATTTGGTTTCTCCTAATCAATCTATTTTTGTCGCAGCTTGCGTATCACGGTTCCTCCCAAAGGTCTTCCAATGAAGTTTCTCCTCCATCCGACGTCCGCACGCCAACCGCTCTGCGGCGTTGGCTTTGCGTCGTCGTGTTTCTACATCATAGTGCTAGCCCTTCGCACGAAGATCACCGAGTTCTCCGTCCATTGCACCAACCGTATTCTTCGCGCTTTCGCTTCCTCGGTGAGTATTTCCAAAATCGACCGCACCATCGTGATCCGCTCATCGCTTTCTTTCCGCTTTACCCTTTGTCGCTTCGCGCCGCCGCCATCCGCCGGCCGTTTTGCGCCAAAACCATCCTGTAATCGCTCGTATGTGTACAATATACATGAGTGCATGTGTCCATATCGTTGCCGTCCTGCATGTTTCTGCACTACCGAGACCTATTCTTCGGGAGCATTAGCGCATACTCGCCATCGATGTGTAGTCGTTGTTGCTTCATACAACCGATGTACTCTATATATCTCAGAATAATGGAATGCAATATGCGTGTGCTTTTGCCATATGCAGAAATTAGCAGTTCCTCTTCATGTCTAACATGGATGCTGACTTCTTCTTTGGAGATCTCCTTCCACCAGGCACCATGTTCGGCTGTGACTCTGTGCACTGTTCATGCTGATATCAGTACGTGTTTTCCTTCGGTTCTGGCTTCCTTCGTGGTTGCATCTCTGGTATCTCATGTCTTCCCTTCCCTTGATAAGGTCTTGCCGATTGTATCTCAAGCCACCAAGCTGCCATCTCACAGACGCTTATAACCGCCATGCACTCTGTACTATTCGCCAGGCTCGTGTCCGAGTCCGTAACGCTGTGATGTTCTCTGTTTCGTTGATCCGTCTCTTCTCAGTTGTATGGTTCACTTGTTGTCCAACTCATCCAAAATTCAAGTGCAAGTATATCTCTATGGATCCTTCTGTTATATCTTTCTCTATTATTTTTGCTTACCAATTCCATGCCGGAGGATCAGCTATGAAGCTCTCTGTTCTTCTATGCGTTCAATTCTTATATGGATCTTTGTTTGCTGCTTCCCTAGGTTCATCTCTCTCTCTCTCTCTGTTCATCTCCTTCTCTGATGATTGATCCCACTTGTCATCCACACCATCCATGCCTATATATATTCTCTCACTTACATGTTGACCCCACGTGTCACCAACTCAATTAAAATCCTAATTATTTATCTATCTTACATGCGGATCCCGCATGTCAGTCAACTTTGGTCAACCCTCCTCCATAAGCTTGGTCCACCGTGGACTAGCATATCTCCGTGGAATGGTCCATAGACTAGTGGCCCACATGTCACTCTCTCTACATTATTTCTGTAATTATTTTAATTCTAGAAATCTATAAATAATCAGTAGGTCCCACATGTCATTCCCTCATACATTTTCTAATATTTTCGGAATAGAATATTATGAGAATATTCTGTAGACCCCAATTGTCATTTCCTGTGAATCGCAAACTTCTAAAAGTCATATCTTCTTCATCCAAACTCCGATTGAACCCATTCAAGTTTCTAAATTCATCTAAATTCAATATCTATCTTCCAGTACTATTCAATTTCAATTTGGAGTTTATTTTATTTGTTTTTTTGTCTTTTGTTTGTTTTGCATTTTTTTATCGTTAGACGTTGAAGTACCAGAATCGTCTGAAGGAGTTGAAGATCAAAGAAGTAGAAGATGGAAGATAAATAAGACCATCATTGCTATAGCAAGGCAAGTTATACCTTTGATCATATTGAACCCAGTTTTCAAAATACTTTGTTTCAATATATTGCATTATATTTCAAGTATTTATTTAAATGCTTTTGGGTTAGTTGTTAATCTAATTTGTTATATCCACCTTGTCTATTGTATGCCATGATCTTTTGTCACCCTAGGATTGGTTAATTATTAGTTTGTATTATTGTAACACCAACGTGGGTTGGTTAGATACGAGTAGATTGCTTAGCCATGACACGAGTCATCATTTCATATGAGTTGCAAATATAAATTTGACTAAGTGATTATGGAACTGTGTGATGAAACTGTGTGTGCTGTGTGCTATTACTCGTTGATGGCATGTGTTGCACTTAATCAACATGGCGGAAAAAGATTTAGACTGAGGCAAGTGGTGGATTCTGTGTGATTGGTGGAGCTGTGTGCTGGGAATATTGTCTGTGTGACACTTAGTAGAAATTGAAAGTCTTGCCTTAGTCAATTAAGAACTTCACTTTGTGCGCCATTGAACCGAGCCTTCTTTGCACAACCACATGGTCGGTATGAGACGGTCTAACTTAGTAAGTTATGGAGTCTTGACATTGACAACTCAAAGTTGTAGGTTGTCGTGTGATGGGTCGGAGGTGTGATATGTCACATCGCGGACGGTTCGTCGCGATCCTCGCCTAACGATGTATGTCGTAACCAAGCGCCAGTGTATCGGTTGGGCGGCAGTAAAGCACATCGGGAGTGTCAATGCTTGAGATGAAGTTTCGGAAGGTTTTGTTGTAATTAGCTCGATCCAGCTTGATTGTATCTTGTGGGTAAAGTGTACAATATCTCGCAGAGTGTTTAATCAATCTATTCGAATAGCCGTGTCCTCGGTCATGGACATGCTCGGTGATTTCACACGAGGGGTAGATTTTAATAAAACAATTGGGAAGGGTCAGCTGTGTGAGGTAACTTGTTCAGCTGTGTGAAAGAACTTGATTAGGCTTTGTGTCCTTTGTGAAACCAAATGATAAATTATTATTGTTTATTTATTTTGAATTATGTTTTCAATCTATTATTTGTATTCAACTGCAAATGTTGTATTTCTGCAAAAGAACCACAGAAGTCATTCTTTTGAAATAAGCCATCATCTATAAATTGCATTCTGTGGTATGACTTGCGAGTACGGTTGTGTACTCATACTTGCTATAAACAATCAACAGAAGTGGAAGAATCGTCAGTCAACAAGGTTTACTTCAAGGATCGTGGAGAACTAGGTCGCGCTACCCCACCGACACTGTGGGCATATGTATGAGCTTCACTGAAGTTATTCCACTACGTTCCGCTGCAACTTTATTGAGCTATTTGTCTTCTGAGACATTAATTGTAAGCTTTGACCTTAAGGTCTTTACTACGATAATTGTTGTTATTTGTCTATTTATTAGTCATCTTTGTATATGGAATTGATATTTCATCGATGTTGCCACTGTGTGCACTAGCGTGATCCTGGACTAGTGCAGTATACACAGAGGGTCCAGATATGCATATTTAGATCCCGACAAGAGTGCTCCAACGAGTAGTAGGGGAGATCGCCGAATCTCTGAGACCTCAGTAAAAAAATCGGTTGTCACTTGTCCCTTTTAATTTTCCGCATTTCAATTCTTGTTTTTTTTTCAATTTTTAGAGTACTAGACTTGTGTAGGGTTATAACTTATGTTGCAAAACTTCACTAGACTTGTATAAACACTCTATCAAACCTTAGACACATAGGTTGGATTAGAGACTAGGGAATTAATTCTTTATATTGGCCATAGTTCAAAAAGATTATCATTTCATATCCCCCTACTGGGTATCCAATCAACAACACACCTGGTCGGTTTAGCTACACCTCTGTCATGCTCTATCGTCAAAGGTTGCATTCAACACTGGTTTGGTTACTTATCTTAAAATCATAGAAAAAATATGCAGAAGTTGAAGAAAATCTTAATATAGAAAATCTTAATATATATATTAAGATTTTAGGATATATATATATATAGAACGGAAAAAATGCATATTTTTCCGGTTCTAGAATGATTTCCCCACTCCCATGACAACATCATCGCCACAGGACACCCCAGGATTGGAATGAAAAGAATATTTCTTTTCTCAACAGAATAGGGAGAAGAGGAGCTCCACCCACCACATCGTGCGCTGGGTGCCCGCCTCAACTCCCAACTCTCTCTCTCTCTCTCTCTCTCTCTCCCCACCCACACACACTCACTCTAACGGCGACGAGCGAATCGTGTGAATGAGATGAGATGGGAGACGGCGGAGGCGGAGGCGTTGCAGGAGCGCATCTGGGACCTCCACGATAAACTCGGCCACGCCATCCTCTCCTTCTCCGCCTGCGCCCGGCGCCGCGCTGCCCCGGGCTGTCGCTGCTGCGCCCCCAACGGGTGCGTGGTCGTCAAGGGGCGGTGGCCGCTGGGAGGAGGAGATGGCGACTTGACGTCTACAGCGGCGGCAGACATTGCGGACGCGCGGAGCCTGCACGCCATCCGCGCCGCGCTCGAGGACCTCGAGGGGCACCTCCACTTCCTCAATGTCAGCACAATTCAAACCCTTGCCTAGTCGCCTCCTTCTCCTCCTCCCCTCTGAGTTAATGATTCTTGCTAGCACGTACAAGAACCATTTCCATATAATATTACAATCAACACAACAAATTATTATTAGTTCCTGGCATCGGATTGTTTGGTAGGGTAATCCATGGCTTTGTTTGCTCGCATGATTACACATTCTTCTTCTTTGGGATCTAACTACACTGCCCTGATCCCGCTGCACAGATCCATATATCCAGAATCCAATGAACAACCCCTAATTTTGCCTATATTAATACACCCCATCACTCCCTTTTAATTCAACGAGACAAGTAGACTAGTGGATGGGTATGTGTTCGATCCACAGATGTTGCTTGTTTGACGGTTCATCGTGGTTCCTCGGGTGGAAAGGATCCACAAATGCTGCTTGCTGCCACATCATTGTGGGTTGATGCTGCCTTTTGTCTGTTAGCTCGCGTTGTTTGTCTCCCTTATGTCTCATTATTGCCGGTCTTCGTGTTTTCTCTAGCCATTTTGTCCTCCTGTGGTTTGTAGGTCCAAACAGGTTGGAATCTCTAAGCCAAATTCACTGTAGAATGTAGATGTCCGTTGGCACGTCTGTTGGCATGTGTCTTCACTCTACGGTTCTATCAGATGTCGAATTGCGTGGGGGGATCTCTTATCTCTTGAATAGGGACCTCTCGTTCGCTTGTAGCCAATAATGCTATGAAAGACACGCAATTGGTACAGGTGGTTAGCCATGTAGCTTGCTGTCTTCTGGCTTATGCTAGTTACCTATGCAACCTGCTGTCTTCTGTCTAATGGTAATTGCCTGTGTAACTTGTCCTCTGATTCAAACTCTTAATTGTTAAAATTGTCTTTTTGTACTTCATTTTCTTCTAAGGCATAAGATGTACATTTTTCTATCATACCAGATTGAGTTTTAGCCGAATGAGCTCAGAAAAGGTTGCTGCTTTATGTAGCAATGATCACAAGTTTCAGATAAGAACGCTTGAGCTACCTTATTTCTACATTGGTAGAATTGAACATTTCATAATTATTTATGTCAAAAGATGCAGCTTCTGAGCTTTCAGATAATTTAGCTAGTTCTCTGGCTCCAAATAATTATTTATCAGAAAACAACATATTGCTAATTTGTGTCACATTGGCTTGCAGAATGTTCAGTTACAACAGCGGGCGGAACGAGATGTCATGTCGCTAGGCTGCAGCAAAGTCGTATTCTCCTTGCTACGAGATTGGCTGAACATAGAGGGAAGAGGCATGGAGTCATTGAGGAGGCCTTGGCTTTTGTGGGTGATGTGCTTGACAACAGCCGATTTGTCTCGCCAGAAGATGTCTATGGGACGCACAGCCAATTAGGGGAGAATGAGGAGGACCCCAAGGGACATGGTTCAAATATGGTGGTGCGTGTGGTATCCTGTAGTTTTGCTTTAGCCAAGACTTTTTTAAGATTGGAGAGGATTGGTGGTGTTCTGGGTAATACTACTGTGTTTGCAGTCAGTATGCTCGCTTTCTTGCAGCTGCATCAAGTGGCCTTTGGTAGACAAACTCCAGCAGTCCAATATAGGAGAATCGATAATCGTTATCATTCTGGAAGGTCAAGAAAGAACGGTAAAGAAAAGCATCTTGAAGTGTTATTAGCTAGAGGTTGAGGAATCATCAGACTGTTTCTTGTACAGGAAGTTTTGTTCTGTTCTCAGTTTCGTTGGTTTTGTTAGTGTGCTAATCATTACATTCTTTTGGACGGGCTGGTATACAGTCTACCGTCTTCGTTAAAAAATTGTATCACACAAGTTGTAAATGGTTTGAGCTTGGCAATAGATGGACTGGCAGAGTTTGTAAGCCGGTTTCCTATTGTTCAACTAACCCACAATCTCTGTTTGAGGACTACAGTTTTGTAATCTTTATGTTTATATGGTACCAGGGCGACAGATTTAATTATTTGTTTGCCACATATTTGAATTTCTTGGTTGGGGGTGCTGTGACAGAAATCATGGTGCAAATATGGACATGGCTTAACAACTTTGATGGTATGAGCTTGGTGAAGAACCATGAGCCAATGTTCCTCACCAGCAGCTGGACATGCAAATCAAGCTGGACCTTTTTGACATTATGCCTCATTCTGTGCTTCTGCGACGAGTTTCAAGGACCGAAGGTTCCTTGCTGAACTGATAAGTTCATTTTAAGATTTGTATATAATGAAGGCACAGTGCAAGTACATTAGTACAACGTGATACACGTGTCAAGTCTTTAATGGTTTTGAGTTGGGTACTGCTCTTTCTTGTGTCTTGTTGTTCACATCATTTTGGTAGCAATTTTTCTTTGCATATGTTCGCCTCTCTTTGGAGATGTTGGTCACTTTGTCACTTGATGATGCAGGGGTCCTTTTCTTTGAGATCAATCATAATGAAGATCTAGATCGATGATGTTCTTGTCTGAAATTTAGCTCAACTTTTGGAAAAGAGGGATTCCATGCTTTGTCTTGGTAGAAGGTAGGTACGTCTCTTTTTTCTTGAAATTTTAAATTCGCTCTTTTACTAATCAAGAATGAAGAAAGAACCTACTTTGTAAAATAAAGAAAACAAACAAATATGATTTTGAGCATCTGCTGGTCTGCACAGGAAGGAGTTCAGCTTCCTGTAATATTCAAATAGAGCTGTTCATGTTATTTACTTTTCAGTTCAGTATTCTACCTGTACTTTAGAGACTTCTTGTTATATCAATCGTTGATTACAAAAAAAAAAAACAGCCAGGTCGATTTGAAAAAGGGAATTGATTTCTCTCCCAATTCTTCGTTAACAATTGCAAATTAGGATGTCTCATTCGCGTCCAGCCTAGCGAGTATAAACATGAAAGCTACTGTTGTTCATGTTAACGTCGCCAGTGGCGGATCCAGAACCTATACCCTACTGAGCGTCACCGTCATGGCCCAACAACATCCCTTGTCATTTATAGTAGCATCCTGTGGTTGACATCGATGGCACCATCTCAGATTTGTGTGAGTTCATGGCACATCTCATAATTCTTATGGCTGTCAGACAAATCATGGAGGCTGTAAACTGTAAAGGCAGAGCAGGCAACCAATGTTTCCAAAATATTTCGCTGCTTTTTCTCCAAATCTCATTGCTGCTTGGGGTCGGTGAGAAAAAGCAATTGCCACGACTCAAAAGACCTTATTGGCTTATTGCCTCCTTTTCTTTTTAACTTTACCTTATTTAGCCTTTATCTTTCTGGGGTTCACAATCAAATCACAAAGCATTCAACTTTCTCCAATTCATCATCTAATAGTAGTGGCTAGAACAACGTAATCTTAAACATTACCCCAAGTGCTTAGTTTAAAAAACCGAAGTAAAAAATGCATTGGAAGGGAAGGGAGAACAACTCAACAAGCAAGGGGCCAACTAGGCAAATAGGTCCCTGGTTATCTGGGCCTGAGCCTGGATGTGGTTGCAACTTGTCAATAATAGGTGACTACAATGACGATGTTTTGTAGGTACCCCTGGTTGATTCAGCAATAAGCTGTGACATATTTGTAATGTAGAACCGTTTTTTTGGGGGGCATCAGGAGCTCATTCATAAGATAGACAACTACGAAGAAAATCTGGTGCTTCCGTGCTTGATTCAACCACGTGAACAGTTGGTTAGCCTTGCGGTGTATTCTGAAAATTCAGACAAAACCCGCTAATATCCTATTAGGCATACTGCAATAAAAATACTTATATTACTTAATCAAATTCGAATACAAATATAAATATTTCGGATAAAATTACAATTCGGATGAGAAAATTCCATGCCATATTCAGATCTGCTTTTTTATGCGAATTTGAATACAAACATGAATATCAAAATATGAGATAAATTGTTAATCGGATGGAAAAAAAAGTATATACCGTATTAGTATCCTATTAAACATGGTAGTCAGATAATACAGATAGTTCATATACGTTTTTCATCCCTATGTCTAGCACCTAGGCCAGGAAATTTTTGCTGACTCCTTCACACAGTTACCTGTACACACAACAAGAACAAATAGTATTAAAACACGATACTAGTATAATATAAGTTGTACACTAATTAATATTTACATAACTTGACTGATACGTCTACTCGAGGGCCCTCTTGGGGTGTACCCCCATTGTGGCCTCTAGCCTAGTCCGAGGGGGCTGCGGGCGTTGGTGCGAGTACGTCAAAGGCTCTGGCGGCCAAGATAACCTACCGACGCCGTCGGCTGGCTCGCACCGGGTGCGCTGTATAGCTGTGAAGCCCCAACGGAGACCTGGCTGCTCTCGCAGTGCGAAGGCCCACCGCTCTATCTGTAACATCCTAAATTTGGAATGTTTTTGAAGTATTTAGAAATAAAAATAACCATTTGAATTTTCTTACTTAAGTCAAAGCTTAATTTGAATTTTTAGAAATGAAAATCATTTAATGTGATTAATATAAACCTCAATTAAATTCAAAACCATTTTATTTGGCTTCCTTGAGTTCCAGAGTATTTTCTAGAATTTTATAGGAATTTTTGGAGTTTATTTGTTATTTCTTTGAGCCCGGTTTGCATTAATCTAATTTCTGAAATTTAGAAATCAATTTAAATTCTGGATTTTCCCTTCGAGCCGCATTTCTTTTCTTCCCAACCCGTTTTCCTTTTTCCCTGGCCTAAATGAGCCGGCCCGCTTTATTTCTCCCCACGAGCCAGCCCAGCCCACCTCCTTCCCTCCTTTCCTCTCACTATCGAGCAGGCCCTACCTGTCAACACCCCAGCCTTCGTCTTCCTCCTAGACTCCAAGCTCATTTGCTGCACGCCAACCTTGCCACCATCATGCTCAACTCCAATCCTCCTGACCTGATGAGGACATCACTTCTACTGATATGAATACTCCTCATGTGCAAGGTCCAATTACTCGGGCACGTGCTCGTCAACTCATTTATCAGGTAAATTCGTTTCTAGGGCTGAGTGTATTATTTGAGAACTCTATGATGCTGCCTAACGGAGATGATTTACTTGTACTTAGGAATCTAGGACTACGACCAGTTCAAGAAGGTCTACGACCACTTCAAGAAGGCTTACGATCAGCTTCACCAAGACTCGGCGAACCCAAAGACTGCTGGACACAATCTACGACAGAGATAGCATGGACTCCTCAAGACCCCCAGGACCAGTCCTACGACCAGGTCTTTGAGCAGAGATACGCGACCTGAATATTGAATAAGGTGATGTGTCACCGTTTTGGCCTAATAGGGTCTTGTAAGCGTGTCGAGGTCGGAGTCCAGGTTGTGTACGCCTCTTCCCACGATCGCACAACCCTAGGTCGACCTCCTCACGCCCCCTATATATAAACAAGAGTCAGCCATAGTTTACATGGGTTTTTCTTTGAGATTATTCTCGCTTAGCGCCTCGCCAAGACGCTCGGTTGAGGAATCCCACATTGTGAGCTTCATCTATATTCGCAATACAATATCAGATTGCATCTTCTACTTTCTTGCTTGTGTTCTTGATTCGCATGCAGGAGATAGCCTTCTTGGCGAGGTCAATCGTTCGCATGGTTGATAACCATCTGAGCAAAGGTGTAGTGATTGCAGGGGTTTGATCTGCTTTGGCCTGAGCCTTCGGATCATCAACGCCGAGTTCTCCACAATCGACTTATCGCATCTTCGTAAGATCGCCATCGTCACATCGTTGGTATCGAGCAAAGTTGCCCGTTAGGTAATCACAATTTTCCCCGTTAGATTAGTTGTTTTCCATCGCCCTAAAGCTCCAGAAAATTACCCCACAAAATATTTTTGTTTGTTGTGTTCTTCCACTGTCCCATCACCCATTGTGCTTTTGCAATTTCCGTTCTTTGTTTTGCGTTGTTGAATTGGTGTCCTTTGTTTAAGTCGTGTTGCTGGTTTAGAGTCGTGTTCTTGGTTTCTAGTCAACAGCGTCGCCCGCCGTGCCACCATCCATCCTGGCCGCGCCACCACCTATTCGAACAACCCCCCTTATTTTTTACCACCTCCTCGTGTTCGACCACCTACTCAGGTTCGACCATCCGCTCATTTCGCCTGACCACCCTTTTGTTTCTTGTTGCTCTTGACACCCTACATACTCATCATATCGTGCCTGCCACACAAAGTCTGAGAAGAATTTCCATAGCCAAGTTCAGAGAGAGATAGAGTATCTTTTAATTACCTGTATAGTCCTGCCTTCTACAAAAAGTTTGTGACCCATATATATCCATAGACCCAGAAGAGGGTTTTTGAGGAGTTTGAGTCAAGGTCACATTCACACAAAAAAGGAACCCTAGGTTGGGTTTTGTGGATATCGTGAGGATATGTGCACGATCTCAGGATGATGAGTCAACTGGCAATGGCGTTGTTGGTTTGCAAAATCTCACGTTTTGGATTTGTTCTCAGTCGTCGCACCACAAAGCGGTCCGATCGGTTGTGTGTTTGGGCGGTCGACCGCCTGTGGAGGAGTCCGACCGGCCATGGTGGCCGGTCCGACCGCCATATTGAAAGTTGGTTTTTGGAGCTGAGCCAAAAATAGGTTGTGTAGGCAAGTGAGGTGAGTCTCCTGGATGTGGTCCCATCATTTTTGGAGCTCCTAGTCAAAAGTTCTATTGAGTTGAAAATTCCAGAAGGTTTCGAATTTCGCGCTTGAATTTTGCTTGTCTTGACCGTCCGACCGCTGCTGTGGGAGCGGTCCGACCGGCTGAATCGGCCTGACCGCCTTGTGGGGCGGGCCGACCAAGATTGACTTGGAGTTGAGCCAAGTTGGCTTTGATGTGATTTGAATGTGTTTTGTGTATGAACTTCAATGCTTTATTGATGTATATTGCATCATGGAGCTAACGTGGGTCAAGTTGTGAAGAACTTGTTCCTAAACGGTTTGTTTGTCTATTGTCATGTGTGGCTTGCGTGTCAACGACGCCAACGGTGAGTGGATCGACTACGCTTGGAGAGCTGAGGTCCAGAACGATCATGGATACCGGGTGAGGTCGTGTGATTCAAGCATGGTGCAGGATGGGCAAGATGGATCGAACGGGTGGTTCGGTGCAGCTGGTTGGATCAGGTGGTGCGGATATCAGTGCGAGTCTCTGGGAGGTTCCGATGGGATTCGGACAAGAGAGGCTTGGCGACGTGATGAGGACCATTGATCAACATACACGTGGTGAAGCAGGCGATTGCTTCAGTAGTTATGTGTGTGTGGGTCCCATGTGTTTTTGGGTCCCAAAAGTGAAACCCTAGGTCTCTAGTATAAATAGAAAGGGGGGAGATGGAAAATCCCTTGAAGCACTCATTTGGCATTCTTCCTCATTTTCTAGGGTTTGGAGGAGAGGAGAGGAGAACTAGGGTTTGGAGTGTGCTCCTTATGTGAGATCTTGCCCTCTTTGTTGGAGAGGCTTTGTGAGCATCTAGTGTGATCAAACAATCTTGTGATGCTTAATTGAAAGATCATTTGCTCCCTTTGTGTTCTTCTCCCTTTTTGGATGATTTTGGTGCTTCCTTGATTCAGAGGTTTATGCTTGGTCTGTTGGACTATTTTATCTTGCTTGGATGTGTGGGGATACTCCTAGAGTCTTCTAGATCATCAACCCCCCACGAGCAAGTCTTGAATCAAGATTTTCATATTTCTAGGGTTTGTGCACTTCTTTGTTAAATCCTTGAGAGATCGATTCGCAAGTGGATCCAAGGATCGCCGCTAGAAATAGGTCTCTAATATCATTAGGAGGTGTGCTCAAATTTGGTCAAGTTTCATTGGTTGAATCAAAAGTTGGATCAAATTTCGTTTTGGATTTGGGTTGAGTTTTTCGCTTCGATCGAACCGGTCGATCGGTGTTGCAACGGCGGTCCGACCGCCCGTATTCGCATCATCAGATCGCCGGTCGAATCGCCGCCCACCGTCCGACCGCCATTAGTTGCCGGCCGATCACTGGTTGACCGCTCGGTCCGATCGCTTGTGGTAGCTTGGCCGACCGCCAAGACTCAGCCTGTAATAAGTGAGTTCTTTTCTCCATTTGTGTCGTGGTTGAGGGGTTTATCAAATCCAACACAAGGCTTCCATCGCGGCGCTTATCGATCTTCTTAGCTTTCATAGCTAAAGGGTAAAGTTCGTGTTGTATTTGATTTAGGTGAGAAAGTTTTGAAAGCGCCTATTCACCCCCTAGTCGCCTTTACGGTCCTACAAGTGGTATCGAGCCTGCTAGCTCTTCTCATAGATCTTAACCGGTCTTTGGAGCCATGACGACCGACAAGTACTCAACCAAACCACACATTTTTGAGGGAGTTGACTTTGCATACTTGAAGGCTCGTATACAAGCATATATCGAGGCTCAAGGGCACGCTATTTGTCTTAAGGTGAAAACCCTTATGTCGTGCCACCGATGACGATATGATCACTCCGCATGTGGAGGCCAACAAAGAAGGCTCGAATTACTTGATCCAAGGCCTTAGTCGATCCGAGTTTGAGCGTGTTGCTCACTTGCGGTCCGCTTCATGAGATCTAGAGGACTCTTTGTGACTATCACGAAGGGTCCATCGCGATCAAGGAAGTGAGATGTAACCACCAAAAAGGTTTACTCTAAGATCGAGCAAAGGCCCGTGAGTCTTTGGATGAGTGTGGGAATATTCTCTAGGATTCTTCATGATCTCCGCGCTGTTGACTTGGTATTTTCTGAGTCTGAAAATGCACGCCAGCTTCTGGGTGCTCTTGATGTGAAGGTCTGGGGAATGAAGATCACTTCCATCAATAACAACACTGTCATGAGTGAGCTTACCATGGATAAGTTTTACTCGAGGTTGAAGAAGCATGAGATTGATTTTATCTCGCGTCTCCCCAAGACAGAGTCGATGGCATTAGTGGTCGATAAATCCAAGGGTTGTTCTTCTGAGTCTCTTGATTGCAGCTCATCTGGTTTTTCATTATCTGCTTTACATTCTTTAAGCGATGAGCAACTTGAGAAACTGCCCGAGGATGACTTGGCCCTCCTATCCACCAAATTCACAAGAGCGTATAACAAGGTGAGGAATAGGAGGAGAAGTGGACCTATCACGTGCTTCGAATGTGGTGAGCCAAACCACATTCGTTCGAGATGCCCCAAGCTAAAGGGCAACGAGGAGAAGGAGACACGAAGACATCCCTGTGAGAGGGATGCTAAACCCAAGAAGACAAACTATCGCAGTTTGTCACCGGTCCTGCCGCCTAGAGAATGTCAATATGAGCGATGTGGACTCTAAACGGGGACGATGAGAGTGACTCGTGGCAAGAAGAAGGCACATGACTTCACGTGCATGTGTTTCATGGCCAAGAACAACCACGACAAATGACTTCTCCAACGATGAGGATCCCTTTAGTGATCCCGATGAGGTATGCCCTTCTAGTGCCGACATGAAAAGGGCTTTGGTGCTTGTCGAATGTAAATTGCATAAGCAAGTAAAAATGATTAAGAAGGTGACATCATGATTGATAATTTGAACCTAGAAGTTGTTAGGCTTAAATCTATTAATCCTGACGATATTTGTGATTCCTGCACTAGCTTGCTTAAAGATTTGACAAGCTTGAAATCTGCTCATTCCTCTGTTACAAATCAACTAAAAGATGCTCTCGATGAACTAGAATCTCTCAAGTCTAGTTCTGCTTGCTTAGATGTCATTTCACTTGATGTGATCGCCATGGAAGCTATCCCTTTAACTTGCTCAAATTGTGCTTTGCTAGAATTAAACCGGATAGCTCCTTAAAAGAATTGCAAAAGTTTGATGCTAGTCACACATGCTCTCATTGTAAGAATAATAGGATTAAGATGCAAGAGATGACAGAAATGCTGATTTACTCTAGAGTTGCATCTTGTGAAAATTGCCCCAAGCTTACAATTGAGATTGAAGCCTTAAACAAGACTCTTGAAGAAAAGGCTAAAATTAAAAGATCCATGTCTTTTACTGCTTCTAAGAAAGTTATTGATTCTAACTCTTGTGTTTTGAATGCTGAAGTTGAAACCATGATTAATCAGATTCAAGAGGCATTTAGAGTCAAGTTTAAGGAGCAGTTGAATAGGATTCAGGAATCCTATTGTGTGTCTTGTGAGGCTTTCAAAGTGGAAGTGACCCTTCTTAAGAGTAAGAGCAATGAGGTAATCAAGTCTAGCAAGTGCACTAGATGTGAGGGTTTAATGAAAGAGAATGATTACCTCAAGATGACTCTTGAGAAGTTTTCAAGTGGGAAAAAGAAACTCAACATGATTCTTGATCAATCCAAAGTGGGCGTGAAAAATAGTGGTCTAGGTTTCAATCCTCTAGAGCATTCCAAGAAAAACCCACCTAGGATTGCTAGAGTTATGACGAATGGTCTGTTTGAGCTAGAACCTCCTAAGCCATCCGGGGTTGTTTTCAAATCCGCTGGTTTTGCTCAAACTCTTTCTGGCAAGAAAGGTGCTTTCACTCATTCTGCATGCACTTCTCAAAAGGTTCAAGCACCATTGCACCTTCTGCAAGAAAGAAGGCCATACTGTTGAGTTCTGCTTCCGGAGAGCAAAACTTGAGAGAAAAGAGAGGATGAGCGTCTTGAAATCCATTAGAGGAGTCCCTTCTCCAGCTGTAGTCTCTAGAGCTAGGCAGCCTGTTTATCGCAACACATATAGGCCTAGATTTGTAGAGAACTTTGTAGACTCCTTTGGTGGGTCTAGGCAGCATGTTGGATTAGGACATCGTGAGGAGAGACACCTGTAGCATCTAGACAGGGGAGTATCGATCTTTTGGTAGATCGTTTTGAGAGGTCTAGGTGGTTCTCATGTGCATCCTTATGATTTTATTCCCGATCATGGTTCTCGCTTATTTCTATCGCCGCTCCCTGCACATCGTGCTTCTCAAGATTGGATTCCTAGATCATTTATCACTAACCCCGCATCGAGGCACGGATGTTTTCTCGATTGTGCTTTTAGGTCCGCTGTGCGAGGAAGGAGGACATATGGCTTGTTGACTCCGGTGTTCTCGACATATGACCGAGATTCTAGATGGTTCTCCTCCTCACACGGGCATCCGCAACGAATTGATTACCTTTGGGGATGCTTCTACCGGACCGTGGATCGCAAAGGGCACTGCTTGGCGCCAACGACAAGTTCATGCTTAAAGACGCCGCTTGGTAAGTAAGTCGAGGTATAATCTTCTATCTGCTTTCACCGCTTGATGAGGGTCTAGAAGTGAGGTTTAAGCGTGGTGAGTGTAGAGTTCTAGATTCCTGTGAGCTTGTTTTTGAGATCTCCGTGTTTGAGAAGATCTTCGTGCAAATTTCAAGATTTCTTCACTTCCATCCTAGGTGTCTTGTAGCCTCCGATTCTCATGATCTTGTTTTGTGGCATCGAGACTTGGGCATATAGGCTTTGATCATTTGTCTAGAGTCACTTGCAAGGACTTGATTAGAGGTTTGCCTAGGTCAAGGTCGTTAGAGACCTTGTGCTGCTCACCTGTAGACATGGTAAGATGGTGTCCGCTTCCCACCCACCTCTTACTTTGGTAATGACTAATGGACAGATGCCTTCTTCACTTAGACACGCTTGGTCCTTCTAGAGTTCACCACCGGTGGGAAATGGTATGTGCCGGTGGTTGTGGATGATTACTCCTGTATTCATGGGTTTATTTTCTGCTTCTAAGGACGAAGTATTTGGATTCTTTAGAGATTTGGTCCTTAGAATTGTTGTTGATATACCCGAGCTTTGAGAGCCATTAGGAGTGACAATGGGATGTAATTCAAGAATTCTTCTTTTCTACCTTCAGACCGATAGGGAATTGAGCATCGCTTTCTTCTCCGAGAGTTCCCAACAGAATGGTGTGGTAGAAAGGAAGAATGTAACCCTTGTAGAGATGGCTCTGACCATGCTAGATGAGCATTCTACTCCTAGGAGATTTTAATGAGGCGATCTCTATCGCTTGTTATATCTCCAATAGGGTTTTCTTGAGATCCGTGGTTGGGAAGACCTCTTATGAACTTAGATTTGGTCATTCTCCCAAAGTCTCTCATTTCAAAATTTTTGTTGCAAGTGCTTCATTCTTAAACATGGCAACCTGGATAAATTTGAGTCTAGATGCTTTGATGGCATATTTCTTGGATATTCCGCTCATTCTCGTGGCTATCGTGTTTTTAATGTTGATACTAACAAAATTGTTGAGACTTCATGAAGTCACTTTGATGAGGCTAGTCCCGTACTAGACCCGATGCTTCGTGCACACGTGTTCCTCGAAATTCAAGGAAGCATCTTCGTCGATGATGACTCGAGGATGAAGAACCAAACCATCCCTCGCTACCTCGAGAGGGGTGGAGAGGTCGCTACTACTACTTCAAAGGTCACCAGAGCAAACCTTCTCCTATCCCCACCGACGATCCGAGTGGCTCTGCTCCTACCTCCACAACTCATGAGGTAGAGGCCACTCGCACCAGAGCACCTCTTCGATTCAAATGACAACATCCACCGAAAGGATGATTGGGGACCTTCAAGAGCGAGTCACTCGCTCCAGGTTTATTTCTCCTGATTCTCATGAACATTTTGCTTTTGTCGCTTCTTTTGAACCCCGAGATATCACCCATGCTTTATCTGATGCCTCTTGGGTCAATGCCATGCATGAAGAGCTTGAGAATTTTGAAAGAAACAAAGTCTGGACTTTAGTTGAGCGACCTTCTGATTCTCATGTTATTGGAACAAAATGGGTTTTTAAAAATAAGCAAAGTGAGGATGGATTGGTTGTTCGCAATAAGGCTACACTTGTAGCTCAAGGTTTTTCCCAAGTAGAGGGCTTAGACTTTGAAGAAACCTTTGCTCCAGTAGCTAGATTGGAGGCCATTCGCATTCTTTTAGCATTTGCAACATCCAAGGGTTTCAAGCATTTTCAAATGGATGTTAAAAGTACTTTCTTGAATGGTTTCATAGAAGAAGAGGTCTTTGTCAAGCAACCTCCTGGTTTTGAAAATCAAAAATTCCCAAACCATGTTTTTAAACTCTAAAGCCTCAGATGGATTGAAACAAACTCCTAGAGCTTGGTATGACAGGCTTAAGAGTTTCTTGCTTGAAAATGATTTTAAAATGGGAATGGTTGATAAAACCTTGTTCACTCTCAGGCATGGCAGTGATTTCTTGTTGGTTCAGATTTATGTGGATGATATTATTTTCGGTGGTTCTTCTCATGCTTTGGTGTCCAAATTTTCAGATTCGATGAGCAAGTGAGTTCGAGATGAGCATGATGGGAGAGTCGACATTCTTCCTTGGCCTACAAATCAAGCAATGAAAGAAGGCACCTTCGCTCACCGTAGTAAGTATACAAAGGACCTTCTTTGGCGCTTCAATATGGGAAGCAGAGGCCAATGTCTACTCCCATTGCTACAACCACCGTGGCCGGACCCCGATGAGGATGGAGAGTCCGTGGACCGTAAGGAGTTCCGCAAAGATGATTGGCTCCTCCTCTATCTTACAAATACGAGGCCGGACATACACCCGCCGATGTCCAGGCGCTCTTTCGTGCTTCCTCGTGCTTCTCATCGCAAGCAAGACGTCGATATTCGTGTACCTTCAAGATACGCTTGACTTTGGACTCGTATTCTTCTTCTTCGCTTCTCTCAATTCGAGCATTTTCTCGATGTCGACTTTATGGGTGTAGAGTGGATAGGAAGAGTACTTCCGCACTTGTCATTTCTTGGGCACATCTCTTGTTTCTTGGTCTTCTAGAAAATGCCTTCTGTATACACATACCGAGGCCGAGTATGTAGTCGCCGCTAGTGGTCGCCTCGTGTTCTCTCGATTTTATCCACGCATGGACTATGGGTTATCTTTGGGAAGTGTTCCTCTTTTCTGTGACAACACTTCTGCAATTAATATTGCCAAAAACCTAGTGCAACATTCCAGGACTAAACATATTGATATTCGATTTCATTTTCTAAGAGACCATGTTGAGAAAGGTGATGTTGTGCTTCACTTTGTAGAGTCTGAGCAACAATTATGTGATATTTTCACTAAAGCTCTTGATTCCTCTCGCTTTGTCGCTTATGGGAGAGTTAGGGTTATTAGTCCTTTGGGCTGTTTTAAGGGGGAAGTTGTTCTTTTGCATTCATTGTATCATAATGCATGTTTCAATTCATTTGTCTTGCATTGTTTGATAAAAGTTTTGGAGCTTTGATCTTTATCCTTGTATGACTTGATTTCATATTCTATACCTTGTCATATCAAGTGTTAGTCTGCTAGACTTCTTTTATGGCTCTTCTTGTTCAGCTTAGCTTTTGTCTTGCTAGCTTTGTATCTCGTGAGAAATTGAATCAAATCATGTCTTGTTGGATCTTGTGACTAGTTTTGCTCTAGTGATCCTCTTATGATTCTTGCCATGTCAAATAGGTTGAATTGAGTCTTGAACTTATTCTGAGATGAAAATGAGCTTTTATCTTATAAAGTCAAGCAAATGAAAATGAGAGGTTCTGCATAAAAACCGATCTCACCAATCATTTCTCATGAGACGGCTTGCCATTGCACTAGGCATGAACTCGGGGAGTTTTGGATGACCTAGATCATTTTTTAAGCTTATCGCTTGAGATGGTCGCGCAAGGCTTGAGATCTAGCACAAGAAAAAAATCCTTTTAAGAAAATGCTCAAAAGGCTAAGTGCTTGAGTTTTGCTTCAAAAATATTATCTTAATGCTCAAAATGCCTCAGCTCTTGTCTTGAGTCTCTTTTACTTATAGACATGGCTTGACTCATTTGTAGTTGCTAGTTGTGAAACTATGATATTGAGCAACCTTTCATGGTTTTAATTCGTTAATCTCACCAATCGCTATCTTGGTTTTAGCTTTATAAAGATATGATTTGCCATGGTTGAATATAGCGCCTACTCTTTTATGGCTTGGTATAATACTTGTTCTGTCAACATGTATAATGGTTATGGCTCCTTTTACTAATGTTCAAAATAAAGTCATTCTCTGATGCTCCTTCTTTTCCCATGCATCTTGATGAATTCATTGTCAAAGGGGAGAAAGATTGTGAAGAAAATGCTTTTGGAGCTTTTGGTTTCGTACTTAAGGTTTAATATAAAAGAACTTCATAAAATTAAAAATTGAACCTTTTGAAAATTTGTGATCATAGTGAGTTAAGTCTTTGGTTCTATTGCCTTTTCCCGATTTCATTTGCAATTGAAGAAGACTCACAATGATCAAAGGTCAAATAGAACAATTGTCTTTCATTTGGACCTAAGTGAGATTTTTGGCTACTTTCAAAATTGAACTGCTTGTGCGCTCATTGCTTTATCTCACTTGCTTATACTATTCTCAAGCCACTTGGTCGGGCCTTAGGCTTTTTCTTGCTTATGGACCAAGTTGTGCCTTTATGCTAAAACGGCTAAGTTTTTACTTTTCATTTCAAAACCACATTTTCTTGATAATTGCCAATGTGTTCATCAAGGGGAGATTGTGGATATCGTGAGGATATGTGCACGATCTCGTGATGATGAGTCAATTGGCAATGGCGTTGTTGGTTTGCAAAATCTCGCTTTGGATTTGTTTCAGTCGTCGCACCACAAAGCGGTCCGATCGCTTTGTTCGGCGGTCGATCGCTGTGGAGGAGTCCGACCGCCATGGTGGCCGGTCCGACCGCCATATTGAAAGTTGGTTTTGAGCCGAGCCAAAAATAGGTTGTGTAGGCAAGTGAGGGAGTCTCCGGATGTGGTCCCATCATTTTGGAGCTCCCAACAAAAGTTCTATTGAGTTGAAAATTCCGAAGGTTTCGAATTTCGCACTTGAATTTTGGTTGTCTTGACCGGTCCGACCGCCAGGGAGCGGTCCGATCTGCTCGAATCGGCTTTGACCGCCTTGTGGGGCGGCCGACCGCATTGACTTGGAGTTGAGCCAAGTTGGCTTTGATGTGATTTGAATGTGTTTTATGTATGAACTTCAATGCTTTATTGATGTATATTGCATCATGGAGCTAACGTGGGTCAAGTTGTGAAGAACTTGTTCCTAAACGGTTTGTTTGTCTATTGTCGCGGTGTGGCTTGCGTGTCAACGACGCCAACGGTGAGTGGATCGACTACGCTTGAGAGCCGAGGTCCGTAACGATCATGGATACCGGGTGAGGTCGTGTGATTCATGCATGGTGCAGATGGGCAAGATAGATCGAACGGTGGTTCGGCATTGGTTGGATCGGTGGAAAGTGATATCGCGGCGAAGTCTCGGGAGGTTCCGATGGGATTCTGACAAGAGAGGCTTGGTGACGGATGAGGACCACCGATCAACCTACACGTGGTGAAGCAAAGCGATTGCTTCAAGAGTTATGTGTGTGGGTCCCATGTGTTTTGGGTCCCAAAAGTGAAACCCTAGGTCTCTAGTATAAATAGAAAGGGGGGAGATGGAAAATCCCTTGAAGCACTCATTTGGCATTCTTCCTCATTTTCTAGGGTTTGGAGGAGAGGAGAGGAGAACTAGGGTTTGGAGTGTGCTCCTTATGTGAGATCTTGCCTCTTTGTTGGAGAGGCTTTGTGAGCATCTAGTGTGATCAAACAATCATGTGATGCTTAATTGAAAGATCATTTGCTCCCTTTGTGTTCTTCTCCCTTTTTGGATGATTTTGGTGCTTCCTTGATTCAGAGGTTTATGCTTGGTCTGTTGGACTATTTTATCTTGCTTGGATGTGTGGGGATACTCCTAGAGTCTTCTAGATCATCAACCCCCCACGAGCAAGTCTTGAATCAAGATTTTCATATTTCTAGGGTTTGTGCACTTCTTTGTTAAATCCTTGAGAGATCGATTCTCGAAGTGGATCCAAGGATCGCCGCTAGAAATAGGTATCTAATATCATTAGGAGGTGTGCTCAAATTTGGTCAAGTTTCATTGGTTGAATCAAAAGTTGGATCAAATTTTGTTTTGGATTTGGGTTGAGTTTTTCGCCTCGATCGAACAGTCGATCGGTGTTGCAACGGCGTCCGACCGCCGTATTCGCATCACAGATCGCCGGGTCGAATCGCCGCCCACCGGTCCGACCGCCGCTAGTTTCGTCGATCATTGGTTGACCGTCGGTCCGATCGCCTGTGGTAGCCGGTCGACCGCCAGCATCTAGCCTGTATAAAGGAGTTCTTTTCTCCATTTGTGTCGTGTGGTTGAGGGGTTTATCAAATCCAACACAAGGCTTCCACTATGCGCTTACTGATCTTCTTAGCTTTCATAGCTAAAGGGGTAAAGTTCGTGTTGTATTTGATTTAGGCGAGAAAGTTTTGAAAGCGCCTATTCACCCCCCCTAGTCGCCTTTACGGTCCTACAGGTTTCGATAGTCAAAAAAAGAGAGAAGAAGAAGAAGCAAAACGACCACCCCCAGTGAAGAAGAATCAAATCGACCACCCCTAGTTGGTCTACGACCACTTGCAGCCTTGCATCCTTTGAATCCTTTGTATCTAGTCCTTGTTATCGATCAGTGTTGTGCTAGGGCTAGGGACACTTTTTAGACTAGCAACCGTGACAGGTACTTTGGACCCTTCTTCAACTTTGCTAATCAGGTTACGGTTTTTACTACTCCTTGCTACATATTGTGCCTTCCGAGCTCCACCTACTCTTGATCAGAACAGGTCCCCTCTTGCGATCATACCCACTCTCAACACGGTATCACGAACCAGCCACCGGTCGTACCACCTGCTGCGTTGGTAAGAACACTTGTAAGAGTGTGGTAAGACGCTTGAGAGTGTGTGTTTCTACCTTCCATCACCTAGTAGTTGATAGGGATAATACCTTTGTGTTATTTTTAATTTTCTGCTAACCATGACAGGTGAGGTGTCTGATGAGAAAGAGTGTGTTGTAAAGGGAGAGCTCATGACGCTCTTTGATGAACAACACACTACCATTAATGAGGACATCGATAGGAGGCTTCAACCTACCACGATAACATTTTAGCACTCAATCAACGATAGTATTGCAGCGCTCACTACACGCCTTGAAAGAATGGTGAACCGGCCACCAAACATTGGACGTGAGTATGATCACGATGCAGCCCAAGATCTTGAGGAGGGAGATGATAATGAGAGGAGAAACCGTGATACCGGTGTTGTATTTGCTGACCAAGATGCACGTCAACGACACCGCCTACATCACAACCGTCATGGTATGGGAGGTAATAATTTTCAGCACCACAATGCTCGTGCTAATGATGACCCATTTGCTAAAGTTAAATTTACCATACCATCTTTTACGGGTGTTTATGTTGCTGAAATTTATCTAGATTGGGAGATGACAGTTGAACAAAAATTTAATGCCCATATAGTTCCTGAAGTGCATAGAGTCAGACAAGCTACTAGTGAATTTAAAGATTTTGCTATCATTTGGTGGAATCAAGTGGTTAATTCTGGCTTAACATCTGACAGATGGGATAGATTTAAGGTAGCTATGCGTGCTAGATTTGTTCCTCCTGCTTATAAACGTGATATGCGTAAGAAATTACAGCGCTTAGACCAAGGTAATAAATCTGTCGAGGAATATTATCAAGAACAACAAATAGGCATGCTGCGTTGTAATGTTGTTGAGGATGAGGAGGATAAGATGGCTCATTTTTATGGTGGTTTAAGGCGTGAGATTCAGGACATAGTTGATTACAAAGACTATAATGATATTAATAGGTTGTTTCAGCTTGCTTGTTTGGTAGAAAAGGAATTGCAGGGTAAACAACAAAAGACTAGGAGCAACTTTGGCAGTACGTCTACATCGAGATCAACGTCGGGACAAGCCAAGACAGCCCCACCTCATGCTTTTCGGTTTGCTGCCCCCTCTATGAGTAGGGCGCGTTCAGCTGCACCATCTCCACCGTCACGCGCACCCGAGACGAGTAAATCTACTAGTGTGCAGGCACCAGCGCAAAGCTCTTCATCGGTTGCTTCCACAGGTCGTAAAACAGAAATTGTGTGCCACCGTTGTAAAGGAATGTACCACTTCATGAGAGATTGCCCAAGTCAGCGAGCGTACATTGCGACATAAGACGGTGGTTACGTAAGTGCTAGTGATATTGAGGATGAATACGTTCTTGCAGCTAACTGTAACACCCCAGCCCAACACTGAGCCTAGAATGCCACCACACTACACTTTAAACTAATAATTATCGACACACTATAAAAATTGCAGCAAGGAAACAATGATAATCATATTCATAAATCACAAAAGAACATACATAAATATGGTTCAAACGTTAATAAATAATCAAGTGGAATAAAACCAGGTAAACAGTCCAAAATAGCATCAACCAATGAATCCAAATTAATAAAGCAAATAGTCTAGTCCAAATGATGTCCTAAACTTTATTCAACCTAACATGTCCGAGTGTAAAGCAATATTGAATGAAAAGATTATGAAGGTAAATGATCATAAGTGGTCCATGTGCTCTACTCGCTCTCAGTTACGGCGTCCTCGAAGATCACCTAAAGACAATAATAGAGCAAGGGTGAGTCCACGACTCAGCAAATACATCCATAAACAACGAACAATAATAAATCAACAGCATTCAATAACTTCATTAACATCACAGGTACTTCTATTTGATTCACATCCATTAATCTCATGTATCAATGCAACTCTATTCTACATGTCCACATGCACTTCTTTCACAGATATCAGATAGCATGAGTGAATGCTCGCGACAACATTCACTCTCAAGCCCGCTCCTCCTCAAGGATCGGGGACCTCCTCCACTCCCGTGGAGTTGTGATCAATCATGATCACCTTCTCATATGCAAAGATGCTTATGTGTGCAAAATATGCAAAACTCCATCATAAACATCATATCCAACTTTCCATCATGCTTGTCAACAAATATATAAACATACCAATTCATTGTTTGCAATTAAATAAAATAAAAGCACAACAATAATGGTAATAGAAGATAAAGAAAACAGTGATCAATCATTGATCGCTGTCTACCATGCACTTGCCTTTACTAGTTGCGACGCACAATTTGACTAGCAGATGGCAACAAGTACGACGTCTCTCCTACATTAAATACACAAATCTCAATACAAGCTACAGCATCATAAGAATAGCAATCAATATACTTCGCTCCTACCCGTCCCCAATTATACCACGTTACTCCGGTACCGAATAGTTACCCGTAGCGGTCTTTGTACTAAAACGAACGTAACTTTTGACTCGAAAGTCCGATCACCACAAACCACCCCATTCTGGATTCTTTATAAAATTATCCACATTTTCTTAGATTACAAAGTCTCCTAATTAAATCATCTAACCCTCCGTATTTAGCCCAGAAAGCCGATCTGTCCGCTTCGGAACAGCAGTCTTACTAAATTCATAACTTTTGTTTTATTCAATCAAAATGCGCGTTCTCAGATCCTACAGAACCATTGGACAATTATCTACAACTTTCATGTAGATCAAAAACTCTAATTAGTCTATTTACTATTTTTAATCCGCAGTCTACCAAAACAGCGCCGGAAGACGATAACCCTAAAAACAGCAGTCTTCCGAAAATCATAACTCGAATTATACTTGTCCGATTGACATGAATAAATATGCTATAGAAATATGTCGAAATTATCTACAATTAACTAGTAGATGATATTTCCAAAATTTGCCATTAGGGTATCCGAACAAATCGTTCAGCAGGCTATTTACTCAGTCGCTTTTGTACTAATCTTTCTTGATACATTACCTTGTTTCGGTGGTACAAACAGCGGCCACACACACACATGTAGCAGCAGTCCACATAACCAAAATAGCTAACTATTAAATTCCCACCGATTGCACTACTAAATTAATTACCACCACTAGTTGTTGCATGTCGACTGCTACGCCTAAAATTCACGAGTTTCCAATAGATTAACCTTAGCAATCTACTAACAAATAACCAGCTACTAACTAATCTATTGCTAACCGCACTCTCTTAATCCATTTGCTAACGTTAGCATCCGCACTAATAAAAGGGAGATCAGAAAAGCACAAGAGATAACCTGGCGCTACGCGACGCATCGGCGACACGCAAAGAAGAACCGCAGGTTCGGCGCGCCAAGGAAAATCATTTGCAAGAAGACTTCGCCCGCGCCAAGGAAAATCACAGAAATTGCAAAGCAAAGACTTGGACTCGGCCGAAAGGAATCCATGCACTTGCACACCAATCCGGTGGCAAGAAGCAGTAGCGCAAAGAATCGGCAAAGAAGAAAGCACGCACAAGAAGACAAAGAATCCAAATACAGAGCGCCACGCCAGAGAGAAAAATTGGTTGGCGGCGGATGGAAAATGCAAAAGACAAAGTAGAGAATTGTCGGTGGTGGCGGCTAGCGTAAGAAAACAAAGAAACGATTGGCGCGCGGTGAGGAAAGAAAACAAAGAAAAGCTAGGGTTTCTAGAAAATCCAAGATCTATTTATATAGCTCTTAAAAAAAATCCTGAAATTCTATTTCTCACAAACTCTTTTTATTTAATTACGCGCAAGCCCTTAAGACGATTTTATGTATACTATTCGATTAATTACGCTCCAACCCTTAAGACGTGATTATTAATATTATTATTATTTTCGTAGTATTACATTATACTCTTAATGTAATTCGACTTCAATTCTACATCGCCGCTCTACTCAAAGAAAATCGCATACCTGAAATTAAACAACAAAATAAAACGTGCCGACGTGAACAACTCCGTATTGCTCGCGCATGCGAGACTCCAACTCCCAAGTCGCCTCTCTCGGATCGATGCGCCCACAAAGACCTTGACGATACCAACGCCTTGTGCCTCAAAGACTCGCCCGACCTTCCGTATCGCGCTACGGACGCGACTCAACCGTAAGGTCTTACTCAATAGTCGCGCTCTAATGAAATCTTATGCTCGATCTCTCAAAAATTTTCTCAAAGATCGAGACGTGAAACACATTATGAACTCCACGCATGGACTCAGCAGTCCAGCGGTAGGCTAACTTCCCAATTCTTGCAATAATCGAACGGTCCAACGCACTCGGGCTAAGCTTTCCTTTGGTACCGAACCGAACAATACCTTTAGTAGGAGACACTCAAGAGCACCGTCACCCACCGCAAACCCAAGTCACGCCTCAAATCAAGATAACTTTTCTCGTTTACTCGAGCCGCTAATGATTCGCCTCACCATGGCCACCGCCAACGGTCTCTCAATCCATCCGACCTAAAACCGCTTTCTCTCCAATCGCATCCCAACAAAGCGGCGATCCGCACTTCCGCCATAGAGAACCTCAAATGGCGCAGCTCTAATACTGGAATGGTAACTATTATTATAAGCAACCTCTGCAAGTGGCAACTGGTCCTCCCAACTACCCTTCCAAGATAGAACACAAGATCGCAACATGTCCTCCAAAGTCTGAATAGTACGCTCTGACTGACCATCTGTCTGTGGGTGAAACGCTGTACTAAGGCGGAGCTGGGTGCCCAATGCACTCGCAGACTCTCCCGTAACTTGGAGACAAACCTGATCCTCGCTCGTAAATGATGGTCTTTGGCACACCATGCAGTCTCACTATTTCACGCACATAAATAGGGCTAGATCACTCGCTGAATTTGTTGTGCGAATAGGAATGAAGTGCGCAGATTTGCTGAATCGATCCACCACTACCCAAACTGCATCCTTCCCTCGTGGCGTACGAGGTAGCACCACCACAAAGTCCATAGAGATATCATCCCAAGGCCACTGGGAACCTCCAAAGGTTGCAACAACCTGCGCAGACGCTTGTGCTCACTTTCACTTGCCGACAAACACCACAAGAAGCCACATAATTAGCAATGTCCACCTTCATTCTTTTCCACCAAAATTTGCATTTTAGATCTCGATACATCTTAGTCTCACCAGATGAATAAGGTACGGAGTGCGATGTGCCTCCTCAAAATATCATCCTTGACCTCCGCTTTTGTGGCACGCAAAGGCGGCCTTTAAACCTCAAAGTACCGTAATCATCCATGCTAAAATCACCTCTTTGCCTTCATCCGCACGCTTCCTAACCTCCCGTAATAACCGGTCACTCACAGCTTCCAGACACGGTCCGAATAGCCGACTCAAGAATCAATCGTGTCTCAACATGTGTTGTGCCCGCGATAACAATAAGATATTCCCATGCGATCAAAATCAGCAATGAGGCAATCTAGAGTAGCGGAGTCGCCTTGCGACTAAGAGCATCCGCAACAACATTGGTCTTGCTCGATGATACCAATAGTAAGATCATAGTCCTTGATCAATTCCAACCACCTCCTTTGCCTCAAATTCAGATCCTTCGAGTGAAGATATACTTGAGACTCTTGTGATCCGTGAAAATATCACAAGGCTCGCCAGATAGATAATGCCTCCAAATCTTGAGAGCAAAACAACCGCAGCCTAACTCCAAATCATGAGTGGGATAATTTCGCTCGTGCTTCTTTAATCGCCTCGACGCATAAGCAATCACCTTACCGCCTTGCATGAGAACACAGCCAAGACCCACTCGAGACGATCTGAAAAGATCAGAACCGCTTCCGGCTCGGAAGAGTGAGAATAGGAGAGGTCACCAACCTGTCCTTCAAAATGCGTAAATCAAGGCCACACTCATTAGTCCACCGAATCTCACACCTTTTGAGTAAGCCGAGACATCGGTTTGGCGATGATAGAGAAATCCGCACAAAACGCCGATAATAACCACCAATCCCAAGAAACTCCTCACCTCCTTCACATTAGTCGGCCTCTTCCAATCCACCACCGTGGAGACCTTGCTAGGATCAACAAAGAATGCCCCGAGGGTTAATCACATGACCCGTAAAACCCACTTCAAATCCGTAACTCACACTTCTTCAATTTAGCATAGAACTTGTGCTCTCTCAAGGTATCTAAAACCACCTCAAATGACGCCATGATCCTCATTGGTCTTGGAATAGATAAGAATATCATCAATGAACACCACCACGAAATCATCTAGATACTCGTGCAACATGTTGTTCATGGTTTCCATAAAATGGCAGTGCATTAATCAATCCAAAAGACATAACTTTATACTCATAATGCCCATACCGTGGAGAAAGGCCTTTCTACATCCTCGCCACGCACACGGATTTGATTATACCCGATCGAGATCAATCTTGAGAACACTTGAGCTCCATTCAACCGATCAAACAAGTCCTCAATACGGGCAATGGATATTTGTTCTTGATTGTGACCGCATTAAGCGCACGGTAATCAATACACATACGCCAACTCCCATCCTTCTTCTCGATGAACAGACAGAGCTCCCTGCATGATACACTACGCCGATCAAACCTTTAGCCAACAAATCATCCAATCGCTTCTTCAACTCATCCCGAAACGGACGTGTTAATCGATATGGAGACATCGAGATGGGACGAGTACCGAACAAGATCAATACGAAACTCCACGCCTCGCGCAGTGGCAATCCCTAAGCTCACCGGGAACACATCCGATAATCACTAACCACCGAATCTCCTCAATCTGCGGCCACGCTTTCTCAAAGAAGAGCTAAAAGAAGCCTGGCCATCGCACGACCCGGAACAATCCGCCAATATCGAAAGAGAGCGCGAGGCGCACTCGAAAGATCAAAGTCTCCTGCACGAGGTCCGCGCAGAGATCGTTTCTACGTAAACAAGATATCACGGCTCGATAAGAGTGCAACCAATCCATACCCAAGATAACATCGAACGGCTCCATTTGAATAACTATCAAATTCGCCGTGAACTCCTCTCCATCAATGACAATAGAACACCCAGACAAACAAGAGAACTAGCAATAATACCCCTGTGAGAACTAACCAACACCGATCGAGAAATCCATCAGATACTCAAGTTCGCTCTCCTAGCAAACGCCGACGAAACAAACGAAAAGGTAGCCCCGAATCAAAAGGACTAAAGCATCAAACAAATCCACAAGCAAAGTACTGTCACCACGCCAGACGACCCACGGACTCACTGTGGGCATGGCGACACTCTGTGGCGCCATGGCGAAGAAGACGATGCCGGGCGGCGAGAGCCCCAACAATCATTGTGGCGGTGCGGTAAAGCCGCCAGGTAACCCGAGGCGGTGCCGGGTGGCGGCCGCCGAGTAGTACCTACCGAGGCGCCCAAGTCAAGGAAATGGCATCGCTGGAGGAGCAGCCATCATCCGAAAGATCCTCGAGCAGACCCATCAAGAAGAAGATGGCACAGCTCCCACTTGATCACGCTTAGCGGGTTCTCGCGACACACCCGCTCCTTGTGACCCGGCCGCCACACCGACGGCAATCACCCGCCCAAGTGCATTTCAAGCAGCGCGTGTCCATCACCGCACTTAAAGCAAAGCATGCCCCGCCTCGGGACAGACGAAGAGCCGAGTACTCGCAAAAGAACGAGGCGCCAAGAAGGAACGCCTCGATCGCTAGACCTGAAAGATCGCGGTCCTCCTTGAATTTCTTGAAAGGTGTCAATAGATCCACTTCCTCACTAGAGCCCCTCTTCCGTCACCACCGGTTACCACCCACCGAGGCTTGTCGCCTTTGTGAGTCGATCTCCAACTCCATGCCCCTAGCTTGCTCCACAACAGAGTCAGAGTCACAGAGTGGAGTAGCTCCCAACACATGCTCAGACTCGTAATTGAGACCCCGACGGAACCTCTTGGCCTTCGAAGATCATCGTTCACATCAAGGGACGGTTAACCAAGTTGTTGAACTCACTCATACTCAAGAATAGACCTCTTCCCCGAGCAAAGGCCGTCAAGGCAACCTCCATCTTCTCTACAAAAGAGTAGGGGTAGAACTTCCCTTGAACTCGATCAACAAAGTCCTCCCAAGTGATCGCCCTTGAGTGGCGGTCCTCAAGACAACACGCCTCCCACCAAATATCCGCCTTTGTTGACGAAGAGCACGGATCTCTCCCACCAACTCTCTCAACAAAGCGGGGTTTCATCCTAGACCCCAACCGAGGCGGGTCAACAAAGAACCCCTCACCATCGACTCTCTCACATGGAGGTGGCTCCACGGAACCTCGCCCGCGACCACGACCTCCACGCATCGCGCCACCACGACCACGCCCTCTACCCCCAAGATAGCTATCAACCACAATCAACAATACACAATGAGCTCAAAGCTCAAAATAAACTCATCCATCAATGAACAACATAACTAAGCGTAAAACTATATTCGTACTCTCTCTAACCTCATCATTCCACTAGTGTGTCAAATTTTAGGTTAGTTAACCATTAGCAAATTTTAGTTGATTTACTAATACTAAAACAAATTTTAACAATTTTAGTTTGCCTAAGTTGTTAATCTATTCACCACGGACCTAAAGCCCGCCTCGATACCAATCAGAACACCTCAAATTTCAACACTGAGCCTAGAATGCCACCACACTACACTTTAAACTAATAATTATCGACACACTATAAAAATTGCAGCAAGGAAACAATGATAATCATATTCATAAATCACAAAAGAACATACATAAATATGGTTCAAACGTTAATAAATAATCAAGTGGAATAAAACCAGGTAAACAGTCCAAAATAGCATCAACCAATGAATCCAAATTAATAAAGCAAATAGTCTAGTCCAAATGATGTCCTAAACTTTATTCAACCTAACATGTCCGAGTGTAAAGCAATATTGAATGAAAAGATTATGAAGGTAAATGATCATAAGTGGTCCATGTGCTCTACTCGCTCTCAGTTACGGCGTCCTCGAAGATCACCTAAAGACAATAATAGAGCAAGGGTGAGTCCACGACTCAGCAAATACATCCATAAACAACGAACAATAATAAATCAACAGCATTCAATAACTTCATTAACATCACAGGTACTTCTATTTGATTCACATCCATTAATCTCATGTATCAATGCAACTCTATTCTACATGTCCACATGCACTTCTTTCACAGATATCAGATAGCATGAGTGAATGCTCGCGACAACATTCACTCTCAAGCCCGCTCCTCCTCAAGGATCGGGACCTCCTCCACTCCGCGGAGTTGTGATCAATCATGATCACCTTCTCATATGCAAAGATGCTTATGTGTGCAAAATATGCAAACTCCATCATAAACATCATATCCAACTTTCCATCATGCTTGTCAACAAAGATATAAACATACCAATTCATTGTTTGCAATTAAATAAAATAAAAGCACAACAATAATGGTAATAGAAGATAAAGAAAACAGTGATCAATCATTGATCGCTGTCTACCATGCACTTGCCTTTACTAGTTGCGACGCACAATTTGACTAGCAGATGGCAACAAGTACGACGTCCCTCCTACATTAAATACACAAATCTCAATACAAGCTACAGCATCATAAGAATAGCAATCAATATACTTCGCTCCTACCCGTCCCCAATTATACCACGTTACTCCGGTACCGAATAGTTACCCGTAGCGGTCTTTGTACTAAAACGAACGTAACTTTTGACTCGAAAGTCCGATCACCACAAACCACCCCATTCTGGATTCTTTATAAAATTATCCACATTTTCTTAGATTACAAAGTCTCCTAATTAAATCATCTAACCCTCCGTATTTAGCCCAGAAAGCCGATCTGTCCGCTTCGGAACAGCAGTCTTACTAAATTCATAACTTTTGTTTTATTCAACCAAAATGCGCGTTCTCAGATCCTACAGAACCATTGGACAATTATCTACAACTTTCATGTAGATCAAAAACTCTAATTAGTCTATTTACTATTTTTAATCCGCAGTCTACCAAAACAGCGCCGGAAGACGATAACCCTAAAAACAGCAGTCTTCCGAAAATCATAACTCGAATTATACTTGTCCGATTGACATGAATAAATATGCTATAGAAAGATGTCGAAATTATCTACAATTAACTAGTAGATGATATTTCCAAAATTTGCCATTAGGGTATCCGAACAAATCGCTCAAAGAAGCTATTTACTCAGTCGCTTTTGTACTAATCTTTCTTGATACATTACCTTGTTTCGGTGGTACAAACAGCGGCCACACACACACATGTAGCAGCAGTCCACATAACCAAAATAGCTAACTATTAAATTCCCACCGATTGCACTACTAAATTAATTACCACCACTAGTTGTTGCATGTCGACTGCTACGCCTAAAATTCACGAAGTTTCCAATAGATTAACCTTAGCAATCTACTAACAAATAACCAGCTACTAACTAATCTATTGCTAACCGCACTCTCTTAATCCATTTGCTAAAGTTAGCATCCGCACTAATAAAAGGGAGATCAGAAAAGCACAAGAGATAACCTGGCGCTACGCACGCACGGCGACACGCAGAAGAACCGCAGGTTCGCCGCGTCAAGGAAAATCATTTGCAGCAGCACTCGCTCCGCGCCAAGGAAAATCAGCAGCCGCAGCAGCACTTGGACTCGGCCGAAAGGAATCCATGCACTTGCACACCAATCCGGCCGGCAAGAAAGCAGAGCGCAAAGAATCGGCAAGAGCAAAGCACAACACAAGAAGACAAAGAATCCAAATACAGAGCGCCACGCGCAGGAGAAAAATTGGTTGGCGGCGGATGGAAAATGCACAAGACAAAGTAGAGAATTGTCGGTGGCGGCAGCGTAAGAAAACAAAGAAACGATTGGCGGCGCGGCTGAGGGAAAGAAAAACAAAGAAAAGCTAGGGTTTCTAGAAAATCCAAGATCTATTTATATAGCTCTTAAAAAAAATCCTGAAATTCTATTTCTCACAAACTCTTTTTATTTAATTACGCGCAAGCCCTTAAGACGATTTTATGTATACTATTCGATTAATTACGCTCCGACCCTTAAGACGTGATTATTAATATTATTATTATTTTCAGAGTATTACACTAACCTTGCCGGTAATGATGATGAACATGATGCATATAGCGATGGTGAGGAAATTTTAGGTGCCGCTGCTACGGAGAATTATAGAACTATAATTGTGCAGCTAGTATTGAGCACTCAAAGAGAGCAAGAGGAGACACTACAACGTCATAATTTGTTTTAGATGTTTCTCATCGTTAAGGATTGCCGTGTTCGTGTTATAATTGATGGCGGAAGATGCAATAACTTGGTGAATTCAGGATTGGTCAAGAAGATTGGCTTGACCACACGTGCGCATCCTCACCCATACCACATTCAGTTGTTCAACAACAGCGGTAAGGTGAAGGTAACACAATCTGCGAGAGTACATTTTTCCATTGGTTCCTATCATAATGTTGCTGATTTCGACATGGTACCTATGCAAGCCTGCTCTCTTTTATTAGGTCGTCCATGGGAATTTGATACCGATGCAACTCATCATGGCGTATAATAAATACTTTTTATGCACAAAGGAAAGAAAATAACCTTGCTACCTTTGACGCCATCAAATTGTGAATTGTGATAAAGAGCTAGTGAAAATGAGAAGAAAGAACTTGAACATGAATATGAAAATCAGCAAGTAGTGAAGAGTGTTTTCCCACCTAAGAAAGAGCGGTTGTCACCTAGTTCTAGCACCGAGGGAATTAAATTAAAGGGTTGTGTCATGCTTGCAACCAAATATGATCTTGCTGAAATTTTTCATCATGATATGCCATGCTATGCTTTGATATGTAAAGATGCTTTATTTTCACTAGAAGATATATCTAGCTCTTTGCCGTCTCACGTCACTAACCTTTGCAGCATATGAGGATGTGTTTCAAATAAATACCCCGGACTGCCACCTATTAGAGGGATTGAACACCAAATTGATTTAATTCGGAGCGATTTTGCCAAACCGTATGGGCGATAGGACTAATCCAAGAGACAAAGGAAATTCAACGACAAGTCCAAGACCTTTTGGACCGAGGGTACGTACGGGAGAGCCTTAGTCCTTGTGTTGTTCCTGTTCTTTTGGTTCAAAAGAAAGACGGTAGTTGGCGTATGTGTGTTGACTGTGGAGCTATTAATAATATCACAATACAATATCGTCATCTCATTCCTATGTTAGACGATATGCTTGATGAGTTGAGTGTTTCTATTCTTTTCACAAAGATTGACTTATGAGTGTAGCACCGCATTAGAATGAAATTAGAGATGAATGGAAAACAATATTTAAAACTAAGTTCTGACTATATGGGTGGTTAGTGATGCCTTTTGGTTTAATCTAATGCACCTAGCACTTTCACACGCTTGATGAACGGTTTTGCGTGCTTTCATTGGAAAATTTGTGGTGGTTTATTTTGATGATATTCGATCTATAACAAGTCATATGAAGAACACATGGATCATTTACGTGCTGTTTTTAATGTTTTGAGAGATGCACGCTTGTTTGGTAACCTTGAGAAGTGCACCTTTGCACGGATCGAGTCTCTTTCTTGGCTATGTGGTTACTCCACAGGCATCGGTTGATCAAGCCAAGATTATGAATGCTAAATATAAAGTTGCTGGTAGTCAGGGACGCAAGCATGTTTCTTTTGAACCTGGTGATCTTGTGTGGTTACACTTGCGTAAAGAACGATTTCCTAAATTGAGAAAGTCTAAACTCATGCCACGTGCAGATGGTCCTTTTAAAGTTCTTGAACGTATTAATGATAATGCATATAAGTTAGATTTGCCTGCAGATTTCGGGGTTAGCTCCAGCTTTAACATTGCAGATTTGCGGCCTTTTTTGGGCGCGGAGGATGATCTTGAGTCGAGGACGACTCCAATTCAAGAAGGGGAGGATGATGAGGACATCACTTCTACTGATATGAACACTCCTCATGTGCAAGGTCCAATTACTCGGGCACGTGCTCGTCAACTCAATTATCAGGTAAATTCGTTTCTATGGCTGAGTGTATTATTTGAGAACTCTATGATGCTGCCTAACGGAGATGATTTACTTGTACTTAGGAATTTAGGACTATGACTAGTTCAAGAAGGTCTACGACCAGTTCCGCAGGGTCTACGACCACTTCAAGAAGGCTTACGACCAGTTTCACCAGTACTTGAAGAGCCCAGTAATCGTTGGACACAATCTATGACCAGGGATAGTATGGACTCCTCAAGACCCCCAGGACCAGTCCTACGACCAGGTCTTCGACCAGAGATACGTGGCCTACATATTGAATAAGGTGTTGCGTCACTGTTTTGGCCTAATAGGGTCTTGTAAGCGTGTCGAGGTCGCAGTCCAGATTGTGTACACCTCTTCCCACGGCCGCACAACCCTAGGTCGACCTCCTCACGTCCCCCTATATATAAACAGTAGACGTCATAGTTTAACGTGAGTTTTTCTTTGAGATTATTCTGTTTAGCGCCTCGCCGACGCTCGTTGAGGAACTCCACATTGTGAGCTTCATCTATATTCGCAATACAATATCAGATTGCATGTTCTACTTTCTTGCTTGTGTTATCGATTCGCAAGCAGGAGATAGCCTTCTTGGCGAGGTCAACTGCGTTCGGCACGATTGATAACCATCGGAGTAGTGGTGTAGTGATTGCGAGGGGTTTGATCTGTTTTGGTCGGAGCCTTCGGATAATCAACGTCGAGTTCTCCACAATTGACTTATCAAGCACCTTTCAAAGATCGCCACCGCCACATCACGCCCCAAGCCATTTTAAGCACATCCGCCCTTGTCGAAACTTCCGCCTCATTCTCTTCTCTCGTTTGCCCTAGTCGCTAACCTCAATTTTGTCCTCATTGCACCGAATTTTGTCAAAGAAGCTGCCGTCGCTACAAACATCTCGTCACCGATTGTGTCATCGTCCGTGCCTCTCCTTCCGCGTAGTCGCCACTGTTGGATTCACCTTATTGCATTCTCCATTATGCTCACTTCCTCGTTGACCGAGCAACCCCAAGTGTCGTCTCCTTCATCCTCTCCAATTTCGGCTGCCACCTCCGTTGTTAATCTCGCCGCCGGGGATTCTCCCCGCCTTCCCGTACGTGTCACCCCGCGTTCCAAGTCTTCCTCTTCTGATCCCCCACTTTCTCGACACCTCTCGGTCACCGTGTTGTGCTGCCGTCGTTGATCCTCTCCGTCACGGGTTATCCCCGTCGCGCTACCGCTCCCGTCTCTCTCCACCCACCCCAAGATGCCCATCATGTTCCTTGTGCCGTCATCAACCTCTGCACACCTTATTTCCCTGCGCCTGCTTCGCAAAGCCGCCGTGAGCTCGAGATTCTTCTCCGCCGTCATCGCCGTTGCCGCCACCTCGTTGCCATTCTTGTCGCGCTGCGCGCCGCCCATGCCTTCCTCTTCTCGTTGGGGTTCTGTTTTGCCCATTCCCCACCACCCTCTCACCGCCGTGCGCAAATCACCGCCAGTGCCTCCTTTGTTCTTCCTCTCTATAGCTTTCTCTTTCTCTCTCTTATATGTGGGTCTCACATGTTAGCTTCCTCTCACTCTCTCTCTCTATTAGCCTGGTCCCACATGTCAATCTATCTCTCTTTCTCTTTCACTTACGAGTGGGTCCCACATCTCAATTCTTTTCTTTTTCTTTTTCATCCGAAGGAATATTTCTTGGAATATTCTTTTTTCTCTCTTTTTTCCTTTTCGAGCAAATCTTCCGAGAGTTTGTTCTCCTTTGTCCGAACTCAGATTCAGTCCGTTCAAGTTCCTAAATTCATCTAAAATCGAGCTCTTTCTTTTAGAGTTGCTTTTGCTATTTTGGATTTTTATTTGAACTTCTTTTGTATTTATTTGTGCTCTGCATGTTGTTTTGCCACTCGTTTCGACGATCTATTTTAAGGAGCAGTAGCAGAATCAAGTTTTGAATATCCAAGTGTGGTAACCGAGCAAACCCAATGCCCCAGGCATATCTCGAACCCGGTGACACACATCGGACAGGGTGCGGTATGTCACGCACAACACCACCTGGCCCTAGGCATATGGTTGGATCGCCTCCACCTCTAGCTCCGCTTAGCCCCGCGGCGTAGTGTATCATGTGCTTATCGATGTCGCCACCATGGGACTCGAGGATCATGACCCATCCAAACAGCCATAACATGTAGGCTCAAGTGCCTTCTCACAAGATCCTCTGTGCATCTTGTACCACACTGGCCGCAAGATGATAGAGACACATCACTAAGTTGAACAAAGCAATCAAGCGAAACACAATAGTTATAAATGCTTACGAGACTCGCGTAACCACTTAAACGCCACCCCATGCATACCATCAACTCCATATAGCCGCCCGGCCGCAAAGACCCCAAGGAACTCTCGAGGAACTCCGTGCCACGGTCCGGACGCCATACACCTCTAGGGGAAGCCGCGACGGCAACCCGGCCGAAGCCCATGTGCTGAAGTGCCGATGCCATCTCCCCATACGAAAGATGGAATGTGCGCGCTCGCCTCCAACGGTCAACTAACGCCGCCAAGAGGCACCTATCGCACAAATCGCCGACGTACGACCACCACCCGCGGCGTTCTAGTCATCCTCACAACATCGCTTCCACCATCCTTACTAGCTAAGGAGTCTTATCGCCTCAACCTACGCTGAAAGGATTAAGAATGTACGTGAGTCCACCCATACAAGTCGATCAAATTGAGTACACGAAAGTCACAACCTACATGTACTTGGAGACCCAACATGGGTCGACCCTCCATGCCCTCACTTGAGTGCGCGGCCACAGCGTGCTTAACTCAATGGGCGCCTCGCCCTACTAGGGGAGGATGGTATTGAGGCGGCTATGGTGACCCGTGTCAATGACCGAGTCAAGCAAAGTCGTACTACCACTTCGCAGTCATCACTGGGGTCAAGATAACTAAAAATTCAATACATACATTATAAATACTACGCACAATTATAATGATGTACTGCATGACTCTACAACACAGAGCAATTGTAACGTCCCAAAATTTGGATTTTCAAAAATCTTTTGAGTAGTTTAGGTTCTCGAAAATTTCACCAATTTTATTTGAATTAATAAAGTTTAATTGGAATTTTTTAAATAAAAAATATTTAAATTGACTAATCTAAATATCAATTTAATTAAAATATATTTTTTTGTCTTCCTTGTGTTCTCAAGAATTTTATGGTATTTTTGGAGATTTTTCTGGATTTATTTCCTATTTATTTGATTTACTGGATTTTTGGGCTATATATTTAATTTCAAAAATCAGATTTTCTCTCCTATTCGTTGTTACAAAGGCCGTGGCATCGTTTCACCCACGTAAAAATCACGCTATTGCTCACGTCCGGATTTTGTCGCTGATGGGTTCCTACTAACCGCCAACCGATTTTCTGTTCAGTTTTTAATTCAAAATTCAAATCTCCATTTCTTTCTTCACGGTGCATATAAATGCGAATCGTCTGCGCCCACGCGTCCGTCTCGATGTCCTCTTCCAATCCCCTGATTTGGTTTGCCCCGAATCCATCTATTTTCGTCGCCGTTCACAGAATACCGAGTTGCACCAAAAGTCTTCTCGGTGAGTTTCTCCTCCATCCGACGTCCACGGCCGAACTGCTCGCAGCTGGGTTCGTGTCGTCATGCTCTATGACATGGTGCCAGCCCCTTCACCCGAAGTTCGCCGAACTTCCACCGTCCACGACACACCAACCGTATTCTTCGTGTTTCAGCCTTCCTCGTGAGTATTTCCAAAATTTGACCGCACCATCGTGTCCGCCGTCTGTTTTTTTTCCGCTTTGACCCTTCACCGCTGTTGCATCGCGATCCGCTTCCGCCACCCAATGCGCCACTGCTTGTATGTATGTGCAAAGACGAGGTGCATGCCGTCTCGTGTGCTCTTGCTCGGCTGGTTTGATGGCCTCCTCGTTAGCTATCTCTCTCCTACTGCTTCCACTTTGTTATTTGATCGCTACATGCATGTGCACCGGTCTTGCCGCACTCATCACCAAAGACACTCGCATCACGGCCACCGATTCGGATCATGGGCTCGCCATGAACAACCGATCCGATTCTCACGCTAGTTTCTGTTGCTTCTTGTTTACTTGTACTCAACAACCGATGTGCTTATTTATATACTTGAGAATGCAATGGTAAACAAGTGTGTCGTGATTATACTATCTTACACACGCCACCACCTTCGCTTGTCTCCACTCCTCCTCTCCTCCACCAACTCGCCGCAAAACCCAACTCGCCGCTAAACCCCGCGCCCTACCTGTCCGTTGGAGCCATCTCCCTCACGCGCTCACGGCCGCACCCGAGTTAGTCCAGGACGTTGCCGCGCCGCCGCCTTGGTGTCCGGGTCGAGCACGACTCCCAGTGCTATAAATAGCCCACCTTCGTGCCCTAGCTCCGCCTTGTCGCGCCGACCATGCTGTGTGCATGCCATCCGTATATATTGTTCACATACATCTAGCATCCAGTACGAGTAATTATCTGGTACCTTCTCTCTTCCATGTTTATTTTCCTAATCCTCACTTTGTGTCTGGTGCTAATCCTTGCCATGCCAATTAATATCCCATACCATGTGCGCCATGAACCCTGTGTACTGTTCATGTGTACATATTGTACATGTACATGGCCATCATTGGTTTCAGTTTCTACAATATACGTTTTCTCTTCTGTTGCTTTGTCCAGTTCGGTTTCCTCACTGGTTGCCATTGCCCTCTGTAACATGGGTCCCTATGTCATGCAATCCAATCCCATATATATATATGTATGTATGTATGTATGTATGTATGTATGTATACATAAATATATATCTCCTCTCACTTCCATGTTGACCCCTCCTGCCATCCACTCAATTAAAAACCCTAATTGTTTATCTCTCTTACATGCGAGTCCCGCGTGTTAGTCAACCTTGGTCAACCCTCCTCCATGAGCTTGGTCCACTGTGGACTAGCATATCTCCGTGGACCTGGTCCATAGACCAGTAGCCCACATGTCATTCATCTAAATTCAATATCTATCTTCTAGTACCTTTCAATTTCAATATGGAGTTTATTTGATTTGTCTTTTTGAATTTAGTTTGTTTTTGTGCTTTCTTTATCGTTAGACGTTGAAGTTCCAGAATCGTCTAAAGGAGCTGAAGATCAAGAAAGTAGAAGATTGAAGATAAATAAGACCATCATTGCTATAGCAAGGTAAGTTATACCTTTGATCATCTTGCACCCAGTTTTCAAAATACTTTGTTTCAATGTATTGCATTCTAATTCAAGTATTTATTTAAATACTTTTGGGATAGTTATTAATCCAATTTGTTATATCCACCTTGTCTATTGTATGCCATGATCTTTTGTCACCCTAGGTTGGTTCATTATTAGTTGGTATTATCGTAGCACCCTTGTCTATTGTATGCCATGCCACGAATCATCATTTCATGTGAGTTACAATTATAAACTTGACTAAGTGATTATGGGCGTGTGATGAAACCAGTATGTGCTTGATTAGGCTTTGTGTCCTTTGTGAAAGAAAATGTTAAACTATTATTGTTTATTTGTTTTGAATTATGTTTTTCAATCTATTATTTGTATTTAATTGCAAATGTTGCATTTCTGCAAAATAACCACAGAAGCCATTCCTTTGGAATAAACCATCATCTATAAATTGCATTCTCACCCGCGCCCACTTCAGATTCAGAGACAAAGATCCTCCGGATCGATAATAGGTAATCTACACGAGCGAGTCACTCGCCTGTATAATGATCCAAATCTCTACTCTCATTCTCGCTTTTCTTGCTTTTTGAACCCCGCGATATATCACATGCTTTATCTCGATTCTAGCCGGGTAAATGCCATGCATGAGGAGTTAGAGAATTTTGAAAGAAACAAGGTTTGGAACCTAGTAGAACCTCCTAGTGGTCATAATGTTATAGGAACCCGTTGGGTGTTCAAGAATAAACAAGGTGAGGATGGTTCTGTGGTTAGAAACAAGGCCAGATTGGTAGCTCAGGGTTTCAGTCCAGTTGAGGGGTTAGATTTTGATGAGACATTTGCTCCTGTTGCTAGACTAGAAGACATTCGCATTTTGCTCGCATTTGCTGCATCAAAAGGTTTTAAATTATATCAAATGGATGTTAAAAGTGCTTTTCTAAATGGTTTCATAGAGGAGGAAGTATATGTTAAGCAACCCCCGGGTTTTGAGGATCCCAAGTATCCAAATCGTGTGTTCAAGTTATCCAAAGCCTTGTATGGTCTTAAACAAGCCCCTAGAGCCTGGTATGATAGACTTAAGACCTTCTTACTTAAAAATAACTTTGAGATGGGTAAAATGGATAAAACTCTATTCATTCTTAGGCGTGGAAATGATTTTTTGCTTGCTCAAATCTACGTGGATGATATTATTTTTGGTGGTTCTTCTAATGCTCTTGTTTCCAGTTTTTCTGAGACTATGTCCAGGGAATTTGAGATAAGTATGATGGGAGAGCTTAATTACTTTTTGGGACTTCAAATTAAGCAATGCAAGGAAGGAACTTTCATCCATCAGACAAAGTACACCAAAGATCTACTCAAACGCTTCAACATAGGTGACTGCAAGCCAATTTCCACTCCCATGACAACTTCAACTGTTTTGGATCCAGATGACGAAGGAGAAGTCGTGGATCAACGCGAGTACCGCAAAGATGATCGGTTCCTTCAGATCCGACGGCCTCGAGACCGACATTCACTTCACTGTATGCCTTTGTGCAAGATTTCAGCGCCTCCGAGAACTTCCCATCGCCAAGCCGTTAAGCGTTTATATTCGTGTATTTACATTCTACCCTCTTATATGGCATTTGGTATTCCGCTCTTCACTTTGTCCATTAGGGTTTTTCAGATTCGATTTTGCGGTCAGTTTGTTAGATAGGAAGAGTACCTCGTGCACTGTCACTTCCTAGGCACTTCTCTTGTATCTTGGCCTTCTAGGAAGCGGTCTTACATTGCACAATCCACTCACAAGCGAGTATGTAGTCATTGCTAGTTGTTGTAGCCGATTTTATGGATGACGCCCACTCAAAGATTATGGGTTAAACTTTGCTAGTGTTCCTCTTTTCTCGTGATAACACTTCGCTATTAATATTGCTAAAAACCCGATTGCAACATTCTAGGACTAAGCACATAGACATTCGCTTTCACTTCCTTAAAGATCATGTTGAAAAAGGATATTGTGACGCACTTCGGAGTCCAAGCTCAATTGGCGGATATTCTCACCAAGCCTTTAGATCAAACCAGTTTGCCACCTTGAGAAGTGAGTTAGGGTAATTTATCCCTATGGGTTGGTTTGAGGGGGAGTTTGATCTTTTCTGATCTTTCCTTGTTCTTTTGATCTTTTAGTGTTCTTTTTCTGAACTTAGTGATCTTTTTGAAAAAAAAATAGGCTTTTAGGCTTTTTATTGCATCTCATTGTATCATATTGCATTCATATGAAAAATACAACAAGTGGTATGAAAAATCCAAAAAGATGCATTGTAATATAAGATTTTCTGCTTATCTTTTAAAATTGATGAAGTTTTGCCTATTACCCTTTGGAGCTTTAGTACTTCAATTCGTGCTCAATGTCATGTCCAGTTCTTTGACTTGCTAGAATTATCATGCTTTTACATGTGTAGCTAAGTCTTTGCTATATGAGCTAGAACTTTAAAACAACTCGAACTAAGAAATTGCAATTTGTGGATGTTTTAGCGAGTTGCGCAATTAGTGCTCCTCTTGTGACATTGGCCTGTGTAATTGCTTTGTTAGCTCTTTGATCTAAAATTGACAATTACTTGAGCTTTTGTGTTCTTGAGATTCTAAAGCGCTCATGTGAAAATGAAAATCAAGATTGTCTTATACTTAAATTGTGCCAAACTATTCTTACGAGGCGCTTGTCAAATGACATGAACTTGGAGATAGTTTGATGAACTGAGACGATCTCATGGGGATCGCTTGTCGAAATGACATGAACCTCAAGATTTGTCGCCTCGGTAGAAGCTTAGAAAGAGTTTGTGGATGGCTCCTAGTCCGGGATCTTCTTTGCTAAGATATACCTTTAATCAACTTCGGTCGAAGCTTAGGATGAGTTTGTGGATGGCTCCTAGTCCAGATCTTGTCACTAAGTTAGATCATTAGTCAACTTCAATATTCAATGCATATGAGAAAATGTTAACAAATGGGCTTTTACAAAATATTGAGCAAAATGATTCAATACAGGACCTGATTGACTCTTAATGTGGTCTTTGTTAGATTTTTGATCTCACTTTGACATTTTGACATGGCCAATTTCACTTTAGGATCCCTGTTGATGAACTTGCTGAATTTGAAGCGTTGCTTAAATTGATCAAATCTACTGCTTTACTTTTGAGCCTTTGTGCTTAGCTTTGATATACATGTCTTACCATGATCTTGCTAGCGCTATCACAGCTTGATATGCTGTTTGTGCAATATTAGAAATACTGGCTAGCTCTTTTGGGTAATCTCCAAAGCTTCTTGTAATCAAAAATTGAAAAATACAAAAATGAAGCCACTCCATTGCATTTCATGCATTCTCCTCTTTACATTTCTTTTGTTTCTGCTTCCTTCTTTATTCTATATTTGTTATCTCTGGATGAGTGGAAGGCGTGATTCCTTGATGAATCCATTGTCAAAGGGGGAGAAGATGTGTTAATGAGAAGATATTTCATTGTTGGGGGAGAAGATTATTCAAAGGGAGAAAGTTAAAAATTTGGAAGTTTCTGAAATTTAAGGATCATAGTGAGGGGGAGTTCTTGAGTTGCATTCTTATTGTCTTATTGAATATTCTGAACTTGAATTGCATTCGTTTATCCTCACAATGATCATAGGTCAAGTGAACAATTGTTCTTTCATATGGACCTCATGTGAGAATTTTTACCCTTTTCTGGAAATCAAAGTTTTTATACTTTCTTTTGCCTTATCTCACATGCCTATACTATTCTGATGCCAGCTTGGTCATTTACATTGCTTTTTCTTGCTTATGGACCAAGTTGTGCCTTTGTGCGAAAACTGCGAGTAAACTCGTTTTCAAACCTCTTACTTACATTTTCTGGATAATTGTCAATGTGTTCATCAAGGGGGAGATTGTGGATATCATGGGGATATGCTCCAGATCTTAGGATGATGTGACAATTGGCAATGGTGTTACGGCTTGTCGTTTCACGAAGTTTTCGACAAAGCTTCGAGCATTCGACAGGGCGGTCCGACCGCCATAGCAGGCGGTCCGATCGTCCCAATCGGTCGGACCGGCCATGTGCGGCGGTCGGACCGGCTGTGACCTAAAAGTGGTCAAAACGAGCTGGGCCAAAAATAGGTGTTGTAGGCAAGTGAGGGGATCCCAATGCACTTGGTCTCATGATTTTTGGAGTCTCCAGTAAGAAGTTCTATTCGTTTTAAGTTTCCAGAAGGTTTGAATTTGTGGCATGAATTTCGGCTAAGTCCCTAGGGGCGGTCCGACCGGCTCACAGGGAGCGGTCCGACCGGCCAGAGGGGCGGTCCGACCGGCTCACATGGAGCGGTCAGACCGGTATTGACTTGAACGTCCGCCAACTTCGTGGCGATATTGTTTTGTTAGGTCAAAGTCATTGGTATCGTGGCATATGGTTTGCATGATGCATGTTTTGACTAACATGGGTCAAGTTGTGAAGAACTTGTTCCCGAATTCGTGTTTGCTTGTCTATGGTTGTGCAGGTTGCTTGGTGGTCAACGACGGTCAACGGCGAGGAGGATCGGGACTAGACTTGGAGAGTTGAGGTCCAGAACGATCGACGATGCCGGGTGAGGTCAATGACTCAAGCGTGACACAAGATGGACAAGGGTGACCTATTGGCAAATCCATGGTGCATGGTGAAGCGGTTTAGGTCAAAAGTTAAAGACGGCGCTTTGCGAAGCGTGCGTGTGTGACCCGTTTGTTAGTGGGCCTTAACGGGAGCCCAATTGAGTCAAACCCTAGAGAGTTCTAGGCCTCCACTATAAATAGGAGGAGGTGGTGGCTGCACCTCTCTCTCTGTTTTTTCACCTCTTTTGTTGTTTTCAAACCCTAATTGGCTTAGGGGGAGTTAAGGTGGAGGCTAGGGCTTTTCATGGTTTGAGGAGAATTTCGTGATCTTGGATTGACCACTGATCCATGATGGTGTGGGTGTAATCCAACAACGATCACGTTCTTAATCTATGCAAGGTTTCCTTGAGATAAGTCTCTTTTCGTTCTTGCTTTCAATTTCATGATTTTATGGCTTTCTTTGATCCGTGAGTTTGTGATTGATTCTTTCACGTGGATTAGTTTGCTGTGATGTGTGAGAATCAATCGAGGATCAATTTGATCATCAATCACCCACGGGCAAGCGATTGGATCTAGTTTTCACTTTTGCCCGGTTTTGCACCCTTCTTCAATTCGATCATAAAAGATCTTTGTTCGTCCAAGAATTATCATAATTGTTGATCGGAATAGGTCCTTAATATCATAGAGAAGGTGTGTGCAAAGTTTCGTGAAGTTTGGAGTTGAGAATCAAAAGTTAGACCTAATTGCAACTTCGTCATCTGGCCGCTTTATTGTTCTAGAGCTCCGCCGGCCGATCGTTTATCAAGACCGGTCGATCGATTTTGAGCGGTCCGACCGCCAAGACAACAATGTCGTCGACCGCCGCAATCGGTCCAACCAGCTGGGTCCAAAGGTCAGACCGCCCGTGCTTTGTGATTCTGTAATCTTAGTTGTTTTTGTTATTTTTCTTAGGGGATTTAATTGGATTCAATACTAGTCTTCCGCTGTACTGGTATATTGATCTTCATAGCTTCCTAATAGCTATTGGAGTGAAATTGTGTTGAATTCATTATTTGGGAAAAAGTGAGCGTGCTCCTATTCACCCCCCCCTCTAGTCGCCTTTTCGGTCCAACACTTTGACCTTAAGGTCTTACTCTGATAAAAATTGTTATTTGTTTATTTATTAGTCATTTGTGCATATGGAATTGATATTTCATCGATGTTGTCACTGTGTGCACTAGTGTGATCCTGGACTAGTGCAGTATACATAGAGGGTCCAGATTTGCATATTTGGGTCCCGACAGAGGTGGTATCAGAGCCATATCGACTGTAGGTCGTGACCTTAGTTAGAATATCCGTGTTTTAGGAAAACTTCAAAACTTATTTTACAAATGGAAAACCTTAATGATGTGCTATTCTCATCTTGTCTAAATTCTATTGTCTTCCACTCTATTCATTTCTCATCTATATTCTTCCTCACCATTTTGAGTATTAAATTGGACCTTCTTTCCTCATAACTTCTATAGTTGTCGTTATCGGTGCCAAATGTCTTGGTGGATGCCCAAGAGCTGTTTTGAGCAACTCTTCGAAGACCATGCAACCAACAACGCGTCGATATCTCCCCATGTGTTCAAGACAAGTTCATCGTAAGAATTGAAGACCAAGAAGATGTTGTACATCGCACCTGTCTCTCTCCAAGATTTGCCTGCAAGGATCGCAAGCAGTCAACGTTTGTTAAAGACCGTAATTAGTTCAAGTTTCTTCAGACCAACCATATAGGATAAATCAGTGTTGGTTCCTCCCGTGTGTTGAGCCAAGTCGCCTAGTTAAGTTAGAGTTTAATCGACTAGACGATTAGACTGTTATTTTCCTTTTTCTATGTGTAGTTTGGCTATGAGTTTTATGCTTCTTAATAGCTTTCCGGCTATTTGTGTGTTCCTTGGTGTTCCTCGGGTTAAACCTGCTCCCTTAGTAGATTGTCTTTTTCTTACCTTGTGCTTTTCCCTCTCATCTATTAGCCCTGGTCAGTTAGCAGATGAAGAGCCCTAGTGAAGCTAACCTTGTTAGTAATCTTGAGACAGTCTGTGTCAGCTTAGATCTTGTCAATCCCAATGCATAGTTGTCAGTACCATGAGTAGCAGACCCAGTCATGGGACAATTCTTGGTAGCTCAAACTCAACTCATGAACACGATGATGCGGAACATGAACAGCAGGATGACCCAGCAGAATCAGACCACCGTCACTTTAGTCAATTTGTGGAATCAGAATAATCAAGCAGGCCGCCGTTCCATCACCAGTGTCAGTACGAGAGCAGACATTAATTAACCAGCAGTCATCTCCAGTGCCCCATGTATTCAGTGTTGACTTTCGCAATACAATGTCAGTGAGAAATTTTCAAGTCGAAGCCAGGGCATTAGCAAAAGAAGGCAGACCATTGTCAGTGTAAGATATGTCAACTGAAGGATCATAAAAGCAGAATGTTGACTTTGGTAACCTGCCTCAAGATAGAAGCCAGTCAGTAGTGTGTTTTTGAGTGTGGTAAGCAAGACCACTATGCCAAGAGATGCCCTGCAAAGCGACAAGCTTCAGCCCTCAAGGAGGATAGTCGTTCTGCCATAGCTCTGTCAGAAAAGTCACAAGATTCGACATGTTTATGTTACAACTGTCATGGAAAAGGCCACAACATGAGCCAGTATCCTCGGAAGAACCAGTCACTCACTCCAGATGCCAGAATGTCAAAAGTCGTTTCAGTCAAGATGGTAACACCCAGAGCAGGTGGTAATACAGCAGGATCCTTTTGCCCAACGAAGCAGTTAAAGAAGAGACGTTTGAATGATGATGTTATCAAGAAAGCCTAGATTAAAGATACCAGATTATGCAATTGTCATTGTAAGTGATCTATGCAGCATGCAACCAGATCAGAAGTCAAGTTTGACTTTGACTTGTACCCAGGATCAGTCAATTCCAGAAGGATTTACATCAGAGATAATATATGGCAAAAAGTCGTTCAATAAGTTTGCAGAAATGATACAATAGAGCAGATGACTTTCTCAGATAAAGGCAGTGTTAAATCAAATTCGCCAGCTTGGCAAGCACCAATGTTGATTGTAAAGTAAATTGTTAGCACAAGGATGTGCAAAAATTTTAGTTTATTCAAGAGCTAATCCTCAGAATATCAGAATCAGCTTGTTTGAGTTCTGAGAAAGGACTGTAGTTTCTCCAAGCTCATCCGTTAACTAGATAGTGTCATTTGAATACTCGTGAGACAGTCGTTTCGAGTCAGTGTCAACTGAAGATCAGCAAGACAGTCGTTTCAAGATAGTCAAGACCCTTATTGTTGTAAAAGAACAAGTTCACCCAGATCGCCAGAAGTGAGCTAAGTCAGTGGGAATTTCAGAAAAGATCATTCACTTCTCCAGTGTTCATTCTACCAGCTACCAAAAAGAAACTTGATAGCTTTTGTCACGGAACATCTAAGAATTTGTGTGTTACGAAGTTTCGCCAACACTTACTAACAACTAAAGTTTCAAGTAGTGAATTATGCTAGTCATAATTCAGAGTTGCTATCATAGAGCATTAAAGATGGTTTTATTGGATTAAGAACCATGAGGTTGGAGTCTGTTCCCTCAGTCCAGATCAGTATAGTGGCAGATGCTTTGAGTCAGAAGAACTTCCGCAAGAACTGGTTGATCAAGTGAAGAGTCAGCTAAAGTTACTTGTGAAACCCAGAAGTTGAATCTTGAGTTAGTGCAAGAGTATATTTGTTGAACATTAGAGTTCAAGCCGATGCTAAGAATTTTTTGTTGAGAAGACAATAAGATGATAGTTTTGTCAAGGGAATCAGTCCACACGTGAAGTAAGGTAAAGTGTGAGAACCAGCTGAAGGCAAACCAAATGATCCACGAATCAATGAGCATGTCTGCATTTTGCTCAGAAGAAATTTAAGTTGTTGATGTTCAAACCAACATTTGAGTGCAAGCATTCCATTTTCCCCTGAAAGTACCAAGGTGTACAAGGATCTCAAAGTTGAATTGTGATGATATAATATAAGGAAAAATGTCACAGAATGTGTTACCATGTGTTTGGTATATCAGAAAGTTGGCTAGTATGTCAAAGGCCAGTCAGAGTACTCCTATCTTTGAGAATTCAAGCATGGGTTTTCCCAGGACCTAATCGAGATGTAATTTCTTGAAAAGTGATTGTTGATCGTTTGATAGAAATGTGCCGCTTCAAACCTGTCAATATCACCTTGTTTGGAGACTGTCTAGCAGAGTAGTATACGACCGAAGTTGTATACGACAGAGATGGTATTCGACAGAGTTGGTATAGTGTCAGATGGACAGAGGTGGTCAGTTTGCACGATGTGCCAGAAGGAGTCAGTGTCAGACCAACGATCCTAGTGTACCTCGTGTTAGTGACAGAGTGTGTATGCAGCCTTGGATGCTCGCTTAAATATCAGTATTGTGTATAACCCTGAATCAGTGGACAGATTGAAAGAAATAGTGAGTTTGTGCTTTAACTCATAGTACCAAGTCGAGCAAGTAAGTGTGGTGTTCAGAATTCCCCTACAGCACCAGATGCAAGCCAGTTCGCAGTGGTCACCATTTGAAGTTCGCAGTGGTTGATCATGTGAGTCATCGCTCATCTATAAGCAGATCAGATCACAAAGTACGTGGATTTTGCATTTATCATGAAGCAGAAGGCCAAATGTCTTTAGTCATAAAGGGATTGTAAGTAGCTCAGTTCAAGTAGAAAAGCTATATTGTGTATGCAGATTTTGTCCCTCACGGTCATGTTTATCTTCAAGGCACCTGTTGAAGTTCTGTGTTAAGAAGTTGCGACATAGGTAATAGAGGTGTGTCGATCAGTTTAAGATTCCAAGGCTCAGAAGAAGAGTTAGCTTGTTAACCTAAATCACCAGTTGGCAGCAAAATTTCCACAACTCTAGAATTGTCTTCGAGCACCAATCAAGCAGATACTATCAGAAGCAATTGAGTTGCTAGAAGTCTTTTCCTACCAAGAGTCCGCTTGTCAAGTTTTTGTTGAAGCAAGAAGTTCAGCAAGAAGCAAGATGTTTATGCCGCAGGTGTTCGGAAGAGCAATTCCGTCAGAGTCAAAGCTGCTCGAAAGAAAGAAGAGAACCCAAAGGCTGAGTTCCGTAACCTTTTATATAGCCTGCCTGAATCTCGGGGACGAGATTCCTTTAAGGGGGAGGTTTGTAATGTCCCAAAATTTGGCTTTTCAAAATTTTTTTGAGTAGTTTAGGTCTCTGGAAAATTTCACCAATTTTATTTGAATTAATAAAGTTTAATTAGAATTTTTCTAAATTAAAAATATTTAATTTGACTAATATAAATATCAATTTAATTAAAATCTATTTTTTGGCTTCCTTGTGTTCTCAAGAATTTTCTGGTATTTTTGGAGATTTTTCTGGATTTATTTCCTATTTATTTGATCTACTGGATTTTTGGGCTATTTATTTAATTCCGAAAATCAGATTTTCTCTCTCCTGTTCGGTTGCTACAGTGCCACATGGCACTGTTCACCCATAGAAAATCACGCACTGTTCACGTCCGGATTTTGCTGCCGACGGTTCGGTAGAACTCGAACCGATTTTACATTCGTTTTCAATTCAAAATTCAAATCTCCATATCTTTCTCCTCGGTGCATATAAATGCAAACTGTCTGCGCCCACGCGTCCGTCTCGACGTCCTCTTCCAATCCCCTGATTTGGTTTACCCCGAATCCATCTATTTTCGTCGCCGTTCACAGAATACCGAGTTACACCCAAAAGTCTTCTCCAGCGAGTTTCTCCTCCATCCGACGTCCGCCGGCCGAACCGTCTACGGCGTTGGGTTTGCGTCATCATGTTTCACGACATGGTGCCAGCCCTTCGCCTCGGTTCGCGGACTTCACGCCCACGATGTACCAACCGTATTCTTCGTGTTTCCGCTTCCTCGGTGAGTATTTCCAAAATATGACCACACCATCGTGTCCGCTCGTCGTTTTCTTTCCGTTTTAACCCTTCGCATTGTCAGATCACATCCAGTGCCGCCACCCAATGCGCCTTGTTTGTATGTATGTGCGAGACGAGGTGCATCTTTGTCTGTGTGCTCTCGGTTCAGCTTGGTTTGATGGCCTCCACGTTAGCTATGTCTCTTTCGCCGTTTCCACTTTGTTAGTTGATCGAGCTACATGCATGTGCACCGGTCTTGTGGCACCTCATCTCCAAAGACACTCGCATCATGGGCCACGTATTCGGATCATGGGCTCGGCCATGAACAACCGATCCTTCTCGCCGCTAGTTTCGTTGCTTCGCTTACTTGTACTCAACAAGCGATGTGCTTATTTATATACTTGAGAATGCAATGGTAAGCAAGATGTCGCATTATACTATCTTACACCGCCCCATTGACCTTCGCTTGTCTCCACTCCTCTCCTTTCACCTAACTCGCCGCCCCCAACAGAGCGGCTAAACCTCGCGCTCTACGTCCGTTGGAGCCATCTCCCTCACGTGCTCGCGGTGGCACCCGAGTTAGTCCAGGACGTTGCCGTGCCGCCGCCTTGGCGTCCGGGTCGAGCACGACTCCCGTGTGAGGGTCGTACGGTGAAGGTAACTGCCCCCCGACGCGATCTAAAGACGGAGTGTTGCCTCCGCTTCGTCTGGCTGTTGCAGCTGTGCTATCATGGCATGGTGTACCACAGCACAAAGTGGCAGCGGTGGCACTTGGCGAACCTGGAGGGTACAATGGCGGAGTTATGATTGTTTCGCCAGCGCAAGGCCGCCTTGGCGCGTGACGAGATCGCTCGTTTCTTGGAGCAGCGAGGTTGTGCAACCTTAGCAGAGGGCCTCTCATCCTCGTGCGTCGAATTCGCGGCTCTGACCCCTGCTGCCACTTGCGAAGCGTCGCTCGCGGCGAGGTGCAATGGGTCCACAGAGGGAGACCTCCTGAAGTTCACGGAGACCGGGTTGTCCGATGAGGAGCTGCGTGAGTGGCTGCTGTGCTCGGACGTGTTGTATGCAGAGGCCCCATAGCTGTTGGTCGCGCTTATCGTGTACTTGTGTGTTGCGGTTGATTAAGATTTTATTTTATTTTATTTTTTTATTGGGGCAAGCCTCCATTGTATGTACTTTGTGTACTTGGAACTTGTGATGAATAAAGCTTAGTTTGTTAGTATATGTGCACGTTTGTCGTGGTTTGACTCTTCTTCGCTTCGCGTCTACACCAGAGTCTGAGCTTCTTTTTTTATGAGAGGGGAGGCGAAGCTTAGCGTCATCCCCTGTACTTTTTTAGATAGGGCGTGGCCTAACTTTTCTTCTTTTTTTGCGAGGAGGAAGCGAAGACTAGGGCCATCCCCCTAACTTTTATTTGCGAGGGGCAGGCGAACCCTAGCGTCATCCCTCATACCTTTTTAGATAGGGCTCCGGGGGAGCCCTAACTTTTTTACGAGGGGGAGGCGGAGCCTAGGGTCGTCCCCCATACTTTTTTTAGATTGGGCTCCAGGGGATCGCTAACATTTTTTTGCGGGGGAGGTGAAGCCTAGCGCCATCCCCCATACTTTTTTAGATAGGGCTCCAGAGGAGCCCTAACTTTTTTGCGAAGGGAAGGCAAACCCTAGCGTCGTCCCCCATACTTTTTTAGATATGGCACTTTTTTTGCTAGGGGGGCGAAGCCTAGCACCGTCCGCCATACTTTTTTAGTTAGGGCTCGGGGGGAGTCCTAACCTTTTCTGTGAGGAGGAGACGAAGCCTAGCGTCATCTCCCATACTTTTTTAGATAGGGCTCTCGGGGAGCCCTGACTTCTTATTTTGCGAGGGGTGAGGTAGCACCTAGCGCCACCCCTGTACTTTTTTAGATAAGGCCCTAACCTTTTTTGGCGAGGGGGAGGCGAAGCCTAACGCCGCCCATACTTTTTTAGATAGGACTCTGGAGAACCTAACTTTTTTTGTGAGGGGGAGACGAAGACTAGCTCCATCTCCTATATTTTTTTTAGATAGGGTTCCGGGGGAGCTCTAACTTTTTTGCGAGGGGGAGGCGGAGCCTAGCGTCGTCCCCCATACCTTTTTAGATAGGGTTTCGTGGGAGCCCTAACTTTGTTTTGTGAGGGGGAGGCAAAGCCTAGAGTTGTCCCCCATACTTTTTTAGATTGGGATCCGGGGGAGCTTTAAATTTTTTTGCGATGGGGAGGCGAAGTCTAGCACCGTCCCCCATACTTTTTTAGATATGACTCATCCGGATCCCTAACCCTTTTTTGTGAGGGGGGAGACGAAGCCTAGCGTTGTCTCCCATACTTTTTTAGATAGGGCTCCGGGGGAGCTTTAACCTTTTGTTGGGAGGGAGGGGGCAAAGCCTAGTGTCATCCCCTATACTTTTTTAGATAGGGCTCTGTGGGATCCCTAACTTTTTTACGAGGGGGAGGCAAAGCCTAACGCCGTCCCCCATACTTTTTTAGATAGGACTCGGTGGAGCCCTAACTTTTTGCAAGGGAGGAGACAAAGACGGCGTTGTCCCCTCCCCATGGATCCTGGTGCTCGGGGCCAGGTATGGTGCGCCGGGCCTTGATACACTTCACACTCGCGGGAGTGAGTTAGTGTGCACATGGGTGTTTGTTTTATTACTAGGGAGCGAAGTTCCCAAAAGGCGTACATGTGCTTTTGTACATGCCTTCATTGTTCAAGCACAGCTGGTGGTGATTGTTCGGGCGCAGCCAGGTTTTTACATGGGCGACCCTAAGGATAGAACTCACAGAGGCTTTTGGTGTTCCATGTGTGGTCCAGTTGTTGTCCCTCTGGTGTTTCAATGTAGTAGGAGTCCGCCCTTGTTGCATGGGTGATTATGTACGGCCCCTCCCATTTGGAGCCTAGTTTGCCTGCGATTGTGGGGTTCGTGATGCGTTTGAGGACCATGTCGCCTAGCGCTAGCAGGCGGGCCCTGACCTTCTTGTTGTACATCGCCACGATGCATGCGGCATATTTGGCCATGGTTGTGATGGTATGTATGCGGTTTTTCTCGAGGAGGTCCAAGGAGACCTCCTATCCTACGGGCTCTCCCTTCGCCCTGGTGTGCAGGGACTTTGTCGCGAGCTCTCCTGGGGTTATTGCTTCGTTGCCGATGAGGAGCTTGAACGGTGAGAAGCCGGTGGGCTGGCTGGGTGAGGTGCAGAGTGCCGACAGAGCTTTGAGGAGCTCTTCGGGCTAAAGGCCCTTTGGCATGCCAACGAGGTGCTTCGTCAGTCCCTCCAGTAGGCTAGCGTTGGCTCGCTCGACCTCCCTATTGGACTTTGGATGCCCTACCGATGTGAAGCATATGTTTGTTCCAATGCCTTCGCAGAATGTTTTGAAGCACGTGGAGTCAACTGGGTGATGTTGTGGGTGATGATGTTGGTCGGCACCCCGTATCTACTAATGATGTTTTTCCACACGAACCGTTGGGCTGCTGCGGCGGTGATTTTTGATACGAGATCTTCCTCTATCCATCTTGAGAAGAATTCAATGGTGACAAAGGTGAAGATAATGTTGCCCTTTGTCGCTGGGAATGGACCAATGATGTCGAGGCCCCACCGCATGAAGGGCCATACTAGGGGCAGATGCAGTAATGGAACCATCGGTGCCTTTGTGCTTTGGTCAGCCCATTGGCATCGTGCTTAACATCGACGAGGTCTTGCACGCTGCGCAACGTTGTTGGCAAGATAGGCCTTGGAGGAAGGCCTTTGCAACGAGGCCCCTTGGCGCTTGGTGCGCGCCGTAGGGGCCCTCGTGGATGTACCGTGAGAGGGATTGGCCCTTTGCCTGTGACAAGCACCGCAATAGAGGAGCACAGATGCCTCCTTTGTAAAGAAGTCCTTTTATGATGTGGTAGTTCTGGGCGCGGTGTTGGAGGCGTTTCACTTCGGCGGGTCCTCGGGCTCTTCACCCGTTAGGTATTTGGTGATATCGTCCTATCAGTCAGCTTCGTTGATAAAAAAGTATGGGGTTCACTTTGCACACGGTGTCCTGCGCGTCGGGTCTAGCCCTTGATGCTCCGAACATAGCCCCTTATGCTGCGGGCGCAGCCGAGTGCGTGTGTTGTACCTCGTAGAAGATGTTTGGTGGAGGACACTCAGTCGAGTGGGCCAGTTTTGCGAGCTTGTCCGCTGCCTCATTGTTTCCCAGGATGGTGCGAATGGTGATCTTTGAGGAAAGCCACGCCAGCGGACCGTGGCGAGTTTACGCCATCTCGTGGTCTCTAGCAATGAATGATTTGTCAAAGTGGCCCACCATGTGGTGGGACTCGCTTTTGATTACTATGTGTTTGGCCACTAGAGTCTTGGCCTTTTGGAGGCCTAGCGGAGAAGCTTTATATTCGGGCGTTATTTGTTGTCGAAAAGTTGAGGCGGGCGGTGTGCGACACGCCGCCTATCCAGGTGACCAAGATGGCGCCATATTGGCCCCCGCGATGCACCAAGAACTGTCAGTGTAGATTGTCCACGGGGCCTCGATCTGGCTTGGGGGTTGTTCCACGAATTGGGAAGTCCACTCAGCGACGAAGTCAGCGAGAGCCTGCAATTTGATGGTCGTAAGTGCCTCGAAGGTGAGGTCAAAGGGCACCAACTCAGCGGCCCACTTGCTTATTTGACCCGCGGTGTCCTTGTTTCGCAGCATTAGTGCGAGTGGGTAAGAAGTTGGGACCATGGTGGCGTGCACTAGAAAGTAGTGTGTAGCTTGTGCGAAGCGATGAGTAAGGCGTATGCCAACTTTTCCAGTTCTGTGTATATGATCTTGGCCCCTTGCAGGGCCTCCAATACATAATACACAGGACGGTGCCCATTGTGTTCTTGGACGAGGACTGCTCTCACCACTGAGCAGGAGGCGGTGAGATATAACAAGTCCGCGTTGGGTTTCAAGCTGACTAGCCTTGGCTATTGGGTGAGGTATTCCTTGAGCTCTTCGAATGCCTTTTGGCAATCTTTTGTCCACTGGAACAACTCTGCTCCTCTAAGCGTCTTGAAAAAGGGAAGGCTCGCTCCGCGAAGTGTGATAAGAATCGACTAAGGGCTGCGAGGCGCCCCGTTAGTCTTTGCACCTCCTTAGCGCTGCGAGGGTGCCCTATTTCTTGGATGGCCTTTATTTTCTCGGGATTGGCCTCAATGCCCCTTTCGGACATGAAGAATCCCAGGAGCTTGCCCGCCTTTACCCCGAAGACACGCTTTTTTGGGTTTAGTTTGACCCCCTCCGCCCGGAGGCTAGCAAAGGTTTCTTGCAGGTCCGTTGTGTGGGAGCTTGCGAGCGTGCTTTTGACCACAATGTTGTCGACGCACGCTTCTACGTTGCAGCTGAGTTGCTTGGCCAACACCATCGTGATGATCCGGGTGAAGGTCGCCCCACATTCTTGAGGCCGAAGGGCATCCTGGTGAAGCAATTGGTGCCGACGAGGGTGATAAGGCGGTCTTCGATTCATCCTCTTTGGCCATGAATATCTAATGATAGCGGAGCAGGTGTCGAGGAAGCTCGTCAGCTCGCAGCCCGATGTGGCGTCCACTAGTTGGTCAATGCGGAGTGGGGGGAAATCATCCTTCGGGGATGCTTTACTGAGGTTGGTGAAGTCGACGTACATGCGCCATTTGTCAGTGTTCTTTTGAACCAGAACGGGATTGGCTAGCCATTCGGAGTGCTTGATCTCCTGAATGACCCCCGCCCTTAGTAGCTTGGCTATTTCTTTTTTGGCCACCTCAAGCCATTCTGCCAACATGCGACACAGTTTCTGCTTCTTGGGGGAGGCGTTGCTCTTGATGGCCAGGCAGTACTCGATGGTCTCCCGAGTTACCCCAGGGATGTCCTCAGGAACCCATGCGAAGATATCTGTGTCGCTGCAGAGTACCTCGAGGATGGCTTCATGTGCCTCCGCCTGGAGCTCCGGCCCGAGGGCCATCGTATTTTTTGGGTACGCTTCTCTTAGAGGGACCCTTCGGAGCTGCCGCTCTAGTTTGGCCTTCGGCGCCCATTTTGTCGAAGGGGTGTCCTCCCGGGTGCTGACATCTGCTTCGACCGCGTGAACGTGACAGGCTGGTGTGATTGTCTCGAGCTTCGTTTGCCTTGCCATGTTCTGGTCCCTGTGCACTGTAATTATACCCTCGGGCGCGGGGATATTCATGCATAGGTAGTTGTGGTGCGCTATCGCACCGAAGGTATTTAGTGTGGCTCGACCAAGGATGGTGTTGTATTGGTAGGGCATCTGGATGACGTCGAATGTGACGACCTCGGTCCGTGACGTGAAGTCGTCACTGAACGTGACGGCCTGGTCGATTTGACCTAGGGCCGTCAGAGGCCTCCCCCCGAAGCCTATTAGAGGTATACCCTAGGGGCGATAGATGATCCCTTGGGATCATCATCTTGTTGATGGCGTCCATGAAAAGCAGGTCCGCGGAGCTTCCTCTATCTATGAGCACATGCCTGACCTCGAAATCTGCGAAGTTGGCAGAGATGACAAGAGGGTCTTGATGCGAAAATACATGCCCCTGACATCGTTGGGATCGAAGGTGATCGGTATCTCAGCGTAGCGAGGTGTGCTTGTGGCAGGGTACGTCGCGACGTGGTGTATCTATCGGGCATATGCACACTACTGCCTCTTTGATGTCATGCCTAGCGAGGACCCCTGATGATCATGTTTATGATCCTTTGGTTGTGCTCCCTGCGGCCTCCTATGCGGGGCCTCGGCGATGGAGCAGTGCGGAGTTGCCCGACCTCTGCCCGTCCTCGCTCGGTCGTTGGTCGTGGTTCATGTAGTCCTGAATGTCCACGATGGTGCAACACTCCCTGGTTGTGTGCGATCCTTCGCCGTGGAGATTGCAAAATAGCGGGGGGCCTCTGGCATCGGCCCGAGTGTCCGGCTACCACCCCTCATTACGCTCGCGGCCTCCTCGCCTCCCACCTTCAGGGAGCTATCCACCATCTACGTGATACACGCCATGCCCTTTTCGGCGGTAGTTGTTGGCCCGTGGCTTGGCAACCGTTCCTGCGGCGGTCCATCCTTCCTGGGCAGCCAGCTTGGCAGTGTTGTCGGGGCGGCTGGCGCGTGGACCTCCGCCTGTGCGTAGTCCTCTATTTTGTCGAAAAGCTCTGCCACGGTGCAGATGGGCTTGCGAGCCAATTTTTCCGAGAAGGGGCCCTTTGGAAGTCCACATGTGGCCACATTTATGACAGTGGTTTCATTAACCCCCTTGACTTGGTACTTCACCTCCGCGAATTTCTTGAAGAAGCTGGGTAAGGACTCGCCCAGGGCTTGCTTTATTGTGAACAGGTACCCCGCATCATTTGGTTCTCCGTGGTTTCCTTGGAAGTTGTTGCGCACAAGGTCCGCAATTGCTCCCACGCTTATATGGGTGAGGCGGGATGGTGAAGAACAAGTTAGCACCACATCCCAGGGCGAGGTGATGCTTTTTGCCTTGGTGGTGTCATCTCCTCCGGCTACCTCGATGGTGGTTTCGTACACTCATAGGAACTCCGAGTGGTCCGTGCACCCTCGAAGGGTCGGCGTCGACATTTTGAACCCGAAGGCCACGGCGCCTCTCGATCTGAGTGCTCAATATGGGGAATTAGGATCCCGAGTAGCGATGCACGGAGGTGTGGCTTTAGGTGTCGGGGCGGCCTCGCCCCCCCGCGCCCCGTGATTTCCCCTTGAGCGAGGACCGAGGCGGGGTGGGCTGCGAGACCACCTCTGCCGGTCAAAGAGCTCAGCATCTCCAAGTGGAGGCCCACCAACTCTCGCTGGAGGGCTTTATAGGCTTCCTGGGTTACCCGCTCTACCCTAGGTGGGGGCGGGCTCGCCTGATGGTTCTCGGGAAGAGATGCCTCGGTGGGTTGAGTGTCGCTTCCGACGATGTCTCCATGTGTAGAGTTGTTGGCTTCCTCTTCCACGCCTTGACCTTGTTGATCGACGCCATGGAGAATACGCTTTGTTTGGCCCTCAGGGTGCTTAAAGCCATAGCCGCTGGGCAGCTTCAGTTGCCGAGACCTTGGGTGTGACCTTCTTTCGAGGGGTCATGCTGATGCTTCGGAGCTATGCTTCGTGACTCGTGCCGCTCCCCACGGACGGCACCAACTGTCGTGGCAAGAAGGGCTAGATAGTAGAAAAGGGGACCCCTGGAATCTGCGAGGGGGCCAAGGATCCTTGGAGAGCAGACCGATTGTCAGGAGAAGTAAATGTGTATTAATTGTCCCAAAAAAGGGTCTTGTTTATTACATGAGGGAGGCGGCTATTTATAGTCTTCCGACAGGGTACATGAGATTACAGATCTACCCTAAAAATATCCTACACCCATAAGGGTTGCAGGACTTTTCCTTCCCCTATACGTAGCCTTCGTCTTATGGTGGACCTCCCTGGTCTTAGTCTATCCGATTGGTACGCTTGGTCCACTGGTGTTCTCTACCCTTCGTCATGTGCGTGGTGTCTCCGCACGAGAGCGCCCAAACACCTTCGACATCCCGAGGTGGCCAGGGGACTCCTAAGTTCATGGTGCCTCGGTGATCCTTCAGAAGCTTTCGCACCACCTTCGAAGCCTCCCCGAGGGTATACCTGGTACCCTCGGGGAGGCCCCCGACCGCGCCTCCGGCCTATTGGCCCATGTGGGCCTCATGGTGGCCTCCGGGCGAGCTCTAGGACCCTCCTGAAGGTGTTATTGGCACCCCTCGGGGGTCCCAGGCCGCGCCTCTAGCCGCAGGGCCTGCAAGGGATGCTTTGTGGTCTTCGCCGGGTCGTTGGGGCCGGTGGAATTTGTGGTCTTCGCCGGGTCGTTGGGGCCGGTGGAGCCGCCTCTACGACAATATTATTTAAAAAAAACATTTTGTGGTATGAACACTAATAGTCAAATTCGTTCAGTATGAATGTCTATCTAGACTAGGGAAAACATCGGCGATAACGGCTGTACCGTTCAGGACCGGTAAAAAATATCGGCCTCAAAGCCTGTGAAGCAAGTTCTAAAGATAGTTTGAAAGCTCACTGCGGAAGGGTTTTGACCACCGAAAAGTTTTAAATTTAAAATTGTAGGAAAAAGTGTTACTGTATGATTGTGCTAAAGTGTTACTATCATTGTCATGGTTATAATGAAGTGTTAATACCGAGGCTAGTGTACATAAATTATGTGTGCTATCAAGTATATTACCGCCAATGGGTTGAGTAATATTCCATGATTATTTGCCACTAACACAAACAGATGGTACTTCAGTACCAAAGTATTTTCATTATCAACGATGTCGGTGACATCTAACTGCCTCCTTGGCGCTCATCCGCTATATAAGTAGTTAAATTTTATCATGTTGTAATGTTGTGATTGCTAACTTGAAAAATTATGTCAAATAGTTTTTTTTTCCTTGTTCACTCCAACCGGTGGCGAGCGAAGAATTCTAATATTCGTTTGACAAAAATTATTTAGCCGATTTAAAACTTATAACCAATTCGTCCGATGTTTTGTTTTTAAATCCTTTTTCTAGACAGAACACGCTCCATTGCTAGCGCGTAACAGACACAGTGAAACTCGCATTGCAGTGCTGATCCACATCGGAGCTCATGCCGCCCAAGTATTTTAGTCAGATTGATGTTAGGGTGAGGCTAACACTAACATCAAACAGTCTTAACGTGTACCAAATTGAACATCGGATGGGTACTGAAGAACAGCAAATTATCTACGTTTACCGGAAGAAGTTAGAATCTAAGGTTATGTTTGGTACAGCTTCCACTTCCAACTTCTCAATCAATTCTCGTAGAACCGTACCAAACACTCTAATTTTCAAAACCACTAAATTCTGTTTTTCGCAAAGAGCTGTCTCAAAAATGAACTAACAACGAGAAGCAGTCTCCTGGCAGATTCTCATGAGAATCCAACCTCCAGAAATGAAAATACCCTCTAAAGTTGAAGATTTTTACCCGCAAATGCCACTAAGTTACACAAATACAAATAAAGTATTACATCCAGAAGTGATATGGTCTATTTACCTCTAATCCTCCATCATATGGTTTTTAGAGTCAACCTACCAGCCAAACGGTTTCAACAGACAACTCCAGATTCTCAGATAATCAAGAGCAGAATCTGAAAAATGAGAATTTAAAGCTGTACCAAACAGGACCTAAATAAATCATCCACAACTTTAGCATCATCTACGACAAAACACATGCTAGAGCAGGATTCCAAGAAACAATAAAGAAGTTCCCGACAGAAAAAACACATCAGGCCCAGGAAGGAAACAATTGAAGTTTCAGCTTTCCATTTTTGCTTAATTTGTTGGATAGGTTCTATAGGCCTGTCGTTAATTAGTTGACAATTCGACATTGGAACTCAGTCAAAGAGGGCAATACATTCCAGATAGCAGAACAGGAACAATGACACACTAGTTATAACAAGAGAAAATATATAGGACATCTTTCCCTGTGGCCTGCAATGTCAGCCCATCGCATATTTCTGGGTCCAGCTCCTCGAAGTGGACTCGTATTTTGCCCGATCATGCTTGTACATGTGTGCAATTTCCGGAACCAATGGGTCGTCAGGGTTTGGGTCCGTCAGTAGAGAACAAATAGAAAGGAGTACCTGAAAATATCGGCATGTGAGATAAAGGTGTGAAACTAAGCAAAGTTGGCTAAGCTGAACAGACTGCTAGACCTCCTCCTAGACAGGCTAAGTAGGCTATATCACTGTGTGCGTGTCCCAGTTGGCTTGAATACAAAAGCATGAGAAGAAGGATCCAGTTACCTTCGAAACTGTCAATGCAGGGCTCCATTGCTCCTTCAGGATATCAAGACAGATACTTCCATTACTGTTGATATTTGGATGGAAAACCTTTGTCTTGAATGCAACCTGCGAAATTACTTTTATCAGAACTTGGCTACAGTGATTGACGATCTCAAGACAAGCATTTCATATTTACTTGGATTAGTAACATTGATTTGCCCAAGTAGATAATAAGCTTTGCAAATAACAGGTTAGTGCTCCAACCTGTTTGGTGTACAAAAGAACACATTAAGCACTAACCAATGTTATCCCTAATAAAGAACATGTGCTGGCATGGATCAGAACACAAACCAAAGTGCCATAAACCTTTTAACTTGTGTTCTAATTCTGAAGTAGTTATGTATTAGTTGACAAGAAGCACAAATATATAGCTCCATTGATCTCAATAAGCACCATTCGATCATCACAATTTTTACGAGGACATACATTGTGCAAAACAATTTTGTAATGCCAAACATACATGAGCTGTGATATTACTAGCTTGTGGCACACGAGTCCAGTGATTAACGCAGTGTTTTCTTAATGAACATAAGGAAAGGAAAAGTGCTTAAAATTGAACCATCTCTGACTCTCTAGCGTAGACAACTTTACAGTTTGCCTGAAAGACTGATAGTGATAGGTGTGATTAAATTAGTATGAAGATACAGCAGAATAATGTATGCAAGTGTGTTGATACCCAAGTATCTTATATCATTGCTCTTATATGCTCCTAACAATAATGTTAGGAACAATGCGTGCAATGGAAATGTCAGTGACTCCAGACCTTGGGTGGTTTAAACGGATAGTCCGGTGGAAAGTGAATAGTAACCAAAAAGACGCCACCAGCATACGGGCTATCTGTTGGACCCATGATTGTTGCTTGCCAGTGGAACATATCTTCTGCCACAGGTCCTATTTGGTGTACAAAAGAACACATTTTAGTCATACATTGGTATTCGTCCAATATCAATTCTCAGAGTGATACTGTACACAATAGAGTAAGAAACTGATATGTGCAATGCAGTTGCAAACTGCGTTACTTGACAAAAGCATGCTAACAGAACATTGCAAGTGAATGCTAGCACAAGTAAGCACTTCGATGTTAGGATGTTTAAAATACTTGACTAAGGCCGCAGCACCGCGCATCTTCTTCATGGGTACCCTACGCATCTAGGCAGGAGCAGTGCTCATCATAGCTAATTGCTGGTGTTCTATTCCATCAGTACACAATGATTGGTTACTTGCGCATAGCAAAACAGAACCAGTTTGTTAAACCAGGCGTCCAGATGTTTAGGCATGTAGAATTGTACATCATCAAAACAGTCCCGATCAATTTTAGTGCTTATCAGCAGGCAGAGGAAACTGGAAACGATAGCTTTCGTCATCTAATTAAAGATGAGTTTTGGAACAGGTAAAAAAAAATTCTGGCTGAAAACAGGCTGCAATCTGTAGCTTCCATGTCATCTTCCATGTCCTACAAGGCTACAAGAGAAGGTGAGGTGCCCTCCCCATCAGATCCTTACAAAGCAATGTAATTTCCCCCAGTTTTTTACACTGAAATTTCCAAGAATCATTCACCGCAGCAAGATGTACAAGCGATGATCAATACCTAGGGTAAGGACCCTTCCCAATCGATCGGTAGATCTAGCATCGTCCCAAGAAAACCACACATCATACATACATACATAACATAAAGGCGGGAACAAGCGCGCATATTTCACCATGGAATCATCAAGAAAAGTCGGGGCAAGAACTAACAAGAAGAAGAGAGAAAATAGCAATTAAATCTTGATGCGATTACCGGCGCTGCAGGAGGTGGGGGGGTCCTTCTGCAGGTCCTTGAGCTCCTTGAGGATCCGCTTCGACGCCATGGGGACGAGACCGACTAGTCCAATCCAATCGAAAGGTCGGAAGGAAGGGGAAGGAAGAATCGAGGAGGGAGGAACGGGTCGGGGGCGGGTATAAATAGAGAGGTGACGTGCCGCGGGCGAAGAGGAGATTGGATGGGAATGGAAAGAAGGATGGTCACGGGGTTGGGTTCTGGAAGATTCTCGGCGCACGCGGTTTTTTTGGCTTGGACTCGGAGGAGAGCACGGCGAGCTAACGTTGCCGCGGATACCGCCTGACTTCTTCTATTGTCTGTCTGCCGATTTTTTTTTCCCTGAATAGCATCGTTGGCGATGAATTATACATAATAATAGTAAATTGAATACAGTGATATATAAGAGTTCTTTCTTTCTTTTAATTTTTCTTCTCAAAATGTACGTACAATAATTAGGGATCTACTCCTATATATAGTCTACTAGTGAATAAGGTTATATATAGTCTACTAGTGAATAAGGAGCTCACTGGTGAGCTAGACCTGCAAGGCTCAAACTTTTCTAACACTCTCCCTTAGGCACTCATTCGATATGTTCATATCTTGTCAAAACTTCATTAAAATCCACTAAAAAAATATAGAGAAAGAGTGCATAATACGCGTTCTATTGTGTTGTACGAATTGTCTTATTAAAACTTTAACCGAGAAACTTCAGAAAAACTCATCAAAAAAAAAAAGAGTACAATTCACCCAATTTTATTTAATCTCCAAGATTTATTTTTTGGGTACTCGATCTTCGTGATCAAGTTTCAGTAATGAGTTCGTGAAGATTCTCCTCCTGAGTTCTGCACTTCTCTAATTCTCATCATTCCAATTCCACGTATGAATCTTTCAAAGCTAGATGCTGAAAGTGTCTTAGTGAATAAATCTGTAAGATTTTCACATGACTTAGTATGCAGGACTTTAATTTGGTCCATCTTTTACAATTCATGGCATAGAAAAACTTGGAGTTGATATGCTTTGTGAGATGACTCTTCACATAACATATCTGTACTTATGTAACACAAGCTGCATTATCTTCATATATTATAGTGGGAGTTTGCGTGGTATTCAATCCACACGACAACTGGATGTGGTGGATCATCTGCCGAAGCCAAGCACATTCTCGTGAGGCTTTGTACAGTGCTATAGTTTCTGAGTGGTTTGTCGAAGTCGATACAAGATATTGCTTAGATGATTTCCATGAAAATGTTGCTCCACCACACAGAAAAATATAGCCTATTTGCGACTTGGTTGTATGCGTGTTCGACAGGTACCCAGAATCTGCATAGCTAGTCATGGTCAGGTCCTGATTCTTTCTGTAGAACAGACTAAGGTCTTTGCTTCCTTGAGGTATCGGAAGATGTCCTTTATTCCACACCAATGCCTTTTGGTAGGTTCTGCACTATACCTTGCTAATAGACTTACGGCAAATTCAATGTCCGGTCTAGTACAGTTTTCTAAATACATGAGTGCTCGATTGCACTTAAGTATAGGAATTACGGTCCCGGACTTCCTCCCTTATTCTTTAGATCTATCATGGTCCTTGTCTTCTGCAAAGATCTTGACCATCGGTACTTTCGAAAGATATGCCTTTTCAAATCCAAACATTTCTAACACCTTTTGAGTGTAGGCTGACTGATGCACTAATATCCCTTCAGGGGCATGCCCAAGCTGCAAGCCTATGCAATATTTGGTTTTACCCAAATATTTCATTTCGAACTCCGACTCCAGGTAAGAGCTTGCTTCCTTAATATATTCCAAGGTTCCGATGTTATTCAAATCATCTACACATACCGAGATTATACAAAATCTATTATGTGGTCGTCGTATAAATACAGGGGACAATCTTCATTATTCATGTAGCCTTTCTTGCATAGTAAGTCGCCTCAGCGATTATACCACATCCTGCATGATTGCTTAAGTTCGTACAGTGACTTTCTGAGTTTTACACTGTACATATTTCTATTTGCTTTATTTTGGTTCAGGATAGGGATACCTTTATATAAATGTCGAATCAAGTTTCTATAAAGGTATATAGTTACCATATCCATTAATTTTATTTCTAAATTCAAGTTCACTACCATTGAGATTAAATATCTAAAGATAACACCGCCTATGATGGGAGAATATATTTCTTCATAATTAACTTCGGGAATTGAGTGAAACCTTGTGCAACGAGCCTTACTTTATATCTTACAACTTTATTATTTTCATTTCTCTTTCGAACAAATACCCACTTATAACCTACGGGGTGCACATAGGGAGGCGAACGACTTACAGGCCCAAACATCTCTCTTTTATTCAGAGATAATAATTTAGTTTCCATTGTCTTCTTTCAATTTTCCCAATTTGATCTTTGCTTACATTCAACGAGCGATGCAGGCTCTGAATCAAGATCGATGATTGTGATAATTTTCTTAGCAAAATATATGTGGACATTAGCTGTTGTCATATTCATAGATTCTCCCGTTGTCACATAGTTTATAACTATTTCTACATGGGGGAATTATTCTAATATTTGTACTTGCTCACTGTTGCTTCCAATTACGGGAGCAAGTCCCTTTAAATTTTTAACTCCGATGTGCGCACACACATTCAGGCTAGTATCTCCCTCCGTGGGAATGTTCAAATCTTGTATGCCTTTTTCTAAAGGTTTCATACTGGTGTCTGGTCTCAACTGGCTCCCCTTCTGATTCTAGGGAACTTCAGTGATCGGCTGTGTCAAGTCCTTATCTTTTTTTTTCACTAGGCGTCCCCGGCTACTGGGATTCGAGGGACCGGAATTCTCGTCCTTTTATTCTGAGACCTCTGAACGGGATTAGGGGCACAAGAATTTAATGTTTTGCTCTTCTAGAGCTTACAACCATTATTCAAAGAAAATAATTCAATGTTCCATCTCAACCACAAACTGCAAATGACTATAAAAAGATCTAAGTGCAATGCGTGTACTAGATCGAATCAGCGAAGTACTTAGAAACTTATGCCTGAATCTGCTCCATGGCGATATTCTCCTCTTGGGCAACTATGGTTGCGGCCGCTGCGATGTCCAAAGAAGGGGTGATGGGGGCAGCTACTGGGCTGTCCACATCCATGAGTGCAACTAATGGCTGTGAATCCTTCGTGCCTATAATGGTGAGGTGTGTCTCATGCTGTCCTTTGCCCTTTTTCTTAGACCGGAAAGCAACAATAACGTGTTGCGGCTCACGGAAAATCCGTGACTAATGCCCCCATATGCCACATTTGTAGCATCCTTGGTCAAACTGACCATAGGGTTTCTCATCGCGCTTCCTTTATCCGCCCTTCTTGGCTTGAGCATTTGGCTTGACCTTGCGACCCACGATCTTACCCTTCTTGCTCCTCTCCTTTGTGAGAGGCTTCCGGACCTTGTAGCTGCTAGCATTGGCTTCATGGCCAACATTGCTACTAGGAAGCTGTGAGATATAGTTCTTCCCTAGAACATCATCTTGAGCTTCCGCAACTTGCATGATGTTAATTAATTCGGCATACTACTTGTAGTCGTCTTGACGATAGTTGCGTGCGGATTGCACCGCATTCGGGTGAAAGGTAGAGAGAGTCTTCTCAATCTTCTGCTCATCCGTGATTACCTTACCACAAAGTTAAAGACTGGTACAAATTCTGTGCAAGTCAGAATTGTACTCTCCCACGGTCCTGAAATCAACAAAATGCAATCGAGTCCATTCCTACTCTGCAAAGGAAGAATGGTGTACTTAGCTTCTCGAACTGCTTCTTCTGTGAAGTCCACAAAGCGAATGCATTCTTCTCCACCATATACTCATTCTTGAGCGTTAGGCAGAGATGGTGTCTGAGAAAGTGAAGTGTTTGATCATTTTCCTTAACAGTGGGATTGACATCCTTTGAGGTGCCAAACCCGATAGCAATACAAAGCTTCTAGGCCCCAAGTGCAATCTCGACGTCGGAGGCCAAAGTCAAGTAATTTTGGCCATGTTGGGCAAGCTCTTGAACTCTTGGTCCATGATGCGATCATATATATATTTATGAAAAGTTCATAAGATTATTGTTGGTAATTTGCATAAAATGGTTACAAATAATTGTACAAAATTCTCATAATGTTATCATATTTTTCTATGTATTTTTCATGATTTACTCTTATTTTCCATGATTAAAGTAATATTAACAATCAAAGATAATTAAAATAGTAAATACAATATATAAATTGCATTGAAATAATAATAATAGAGTTAAACATGCTTCAAATGCTAAAAAGGATTCAAAATTTGAATTCCCGAAGCCCTTTGCTGCAGGAACATGAATTTTTGGGGAATTCTGCATTTTCCAAGGGCTAAAGCGCTAATTTTTAGTTATGAGAAAATTTTATGTGCAATTTCAGAAAACCCTTCCTTTTTCTCTCGATATTTTTCTTTCGAACTTTCTTGGTCGGGCCCATTTTCTTGGCCCATCAAGGCCCAAAACCGGCGTCGTCAAAAATGGGCATTAGGGTTTCCCCAGTGCCACGTTGGCTGGTGGCGGCGCGCAGCGTGGTGCACGGCGGCTTGGCGTGCAGCCAACAGGGCCGTCGTGGTGTAGCGGTGCGGCGCTTGCGGTCGACGGAGACGGCGGCGCGCGCCGAAGCAATCTGCGGCACCGGCACTACAGTGGCGCGGCCAGGCGAGTGCGTTGTGAAGCGCGACCGCTTGCGGGCAGCGCAATGGCGCGCCCATATGGGGCAGCGGCAGAACGCATTTAGGCGGGCGAGCACGGCCGGCCGGCACGCAAGCGGAGACAACCAGTGCACCGCGCGTATGCCGGCGTTAGGCGGCGTGAGGATGGTGCGTGCGCAACACGCGTCCGCAGCGGCCGAGCGGTGGCATCGGGTGTGCGACTTCGGCAGGCGACATGAGGCCGTGGCGTGCGGCAAAGACGTAATGCGGCCAGTGGCGGCATCGGGTGCGCGGCTTCGGCGGCGGTGTCGCGGCGGCGAGCTTCGGCATGGCGGCGGCGGTTAGCGCGTGTCGCGGCGCCAAAGGTTGTAGCGTGATGGCGGCGCCCGTCTGCAATCGGTCGTGTCGGCGGCGATAGATTTTTCTTTTTAAGTGTTGATGTAATCTACAATCTGATTCAATCGATATCTACTCCTTCATGCATCCTACCGATCGGCTTGGCCGCGACTTCAAGTCGGTTCGCGGTGGATTAGAGTGGATTTTCAACGTAGAAAAATATTCTAGATAGCAAAATCTGCGAATTAAAAGCGATCTAGGAGCGATTCAATCTCGATTGGCGCCGATAATTACCTCTTCAATCCATAGAGCATAGTCGTGTTGCTAACATGTTGAGAAGCTGTCATTTGGCGAGTCAATCGATAGGAAACTCGTAGGAGAATCACACACAATAATGCAACAATTGTAGATTGAACACATAGATATGGGGAGTTCTTTCTTTCTCTTTATTCCTCTTCTCGAAAGGTGCATTACAATGATTGGGAACTCCTTCTATATATAGTCTACTAGTGGATGAGGAGCCCACCATATGCTAGGTGATGAGATAATGGGTCCCGATCTTTCGATAGGATGATAACTTCGATTTGGAGAAGAACAACTTTGATGATGCAGGCTTCTAACCAGTTACGACCAGAACACCAAACAATCGCTAAACCACACCCCGAGTCATTATCAACCGTGCCAAGAACGCGGTTGACCTGAACACGAGGTTCAATTCCTATGAGCAATCGAAGAACAAGCAAGGACAAGATAATAAGCAATCTGAAATTACAAATAGGAAATAGTTTCGTATTGATAAGTGGGGTTCCAAAGAATAATGTTGTTGTTGTTCTCGTCGTACAAGAGGGCAAAGTATAAAGTAGCAATGGCTAAACTTTAATCCAACAAAATCGTAAGGGTGGCGGCAACTATGTATAGTTGGAAGAGAAAGGGATAGTGGTACTGTTCATGCGTGAACAGTAACCACATGAACAGTATGGACCTAGGGTTTCTATCCGAATTACAAGGCACAAGGCCCAAATAGGTGAAGCAACATCTTCTTTCGATGATTTCAAAGTTATCTGAACGAATTTGGAGGTGTGGCCGAATTTGTTGGAAAGGCCTCATTTTTAAGCTTTCGATCAAGCACTCGTGGACCTCAAACAGACTCCGTATGTGAAAATTATGCACATTTGAAGTCAGTGCTGTCTCCAGAAGCCGATTTGGATTCTAGAACGTGTCTAGCTTGAACTCTTGCAAATCAGTCACTCTCTTCTTTTATTCCTAAAATTAAAAATACATTTATTAGGCAATATCATATATTTTATGTAATATAAAGGCACTCCTAAAAACGAGCTCACCTGATAATTTAAGTGAAGTGTACGGGCTCTTGTAATTGGAACAACAAGCATAGCAAATATGGTTGTATCCATAGGGGTCATGTCCTCATCATCCTCCCCTTCTTGAAAACAAAGTCGTCCTCGGCTTTTGATAAGCGGAAAATAGGGTAACAAAGAAGCCAAGGTGTATACATGGTATATGTATATGTCATCTGTTTTAATGGTTCTTTGTTGTTGCACAATTAATGTTATAAAACAGTAGTGATCATAAAAGCTCATTGTATTATCTCCCCAAAAATAATCATATATGTTAATGTGCAAAATAAAATTTCTCACACAGCAATTATTGCAACTAGTTTTGCAAATGTAAGTAAAGCATTTATGCAATTCAAACCTCTAAAGTTGTAAACTAGCAGTGGTAGCACATATGGGCAAGTCTTCAACTTTTGGAATCAAACAAAGTTCATCCATATAATTATATTTCAATCGAGCAATAGCAAATTCATCGAGTAAAGGTGAAAAGATTTATAACTTCTTCTATACTTGAAGATCATTATTCAGATTATCCACACTAAATGGTGTAATAAGAGATGAACATTTAAGGATTGAATGATCACTAAATTTTATTTTCCTCTCATAATGAACAAGATTCAGTACTCAAGAATTATTGTTCAATACAGCAAGCTTCAATTCATCCTTGTGATCACAAGTTATGCATATTCGATATACAAAAAATTGATTGTCTACACCATAATCTCTAATTAATTTAAAGCAGTAGGTGTAGGTGCTAGATAGAGAATTTAGAGATAAAATTTTAAAACTTTCTCCATAGCACATTCCAAACTAACGGGCCCTTTAAGCATGATATAGCACAATGCATCATCAGGGGATATTCTATCAAGTACTTCCTTATGTGTAATTAATTCGACGTGTGCAAAATTATGTGAATGCACATCAGCACATGGTTCATTCAAGTCAACACAAGGAATATCAAAAGATTGCACTACAATAGGTATATACTCACAAGGTTGCTCTAAGTCTTGTTGTAGATCAAATCAGTACCTTTGTCATTATCGTCCTCATCAGATACGGTAGATACCTCAAACTTCTCCTCTAATGACATAAGATGCTCAAGATCATCCTTCGTCTCTTCAAGCGTCTTGGTGGTATCTGTAGATGGAATAGGAGCCAAAATAATGTCAGCATTTTCAGTTACCTTAGGTTGCACTTGGCTTGCGGTTGTGGGTGGTGGAGGTACAAAACGACATCGTAATTTCTTATTCATCTCCTCCTATATGTACATCGCTAATTTCTTATTCAGTGTTGCTCTTGCCATGCCCATCTTCTCATCAGGATCAAGTTCCTGTCTTTCAAAGTAGCTATCCAACATAGTAACCCATAGTAAGTAGTCCGTGATGTACTCTCAAATGATAAGTGGCAAGATGTATGCTAGGTAGTTGTTTCCCTTTGAGTTCAAATCGCTTGCGATGTCATCGTAATCTTCCCACTTCCTTAAACATGTCATTGTTAGTAGAAAATAAGGAAAATAAATCACAAGTACATGTTCCAATTAACTACTAGGATCTTGTAACATCCCAATTTTCTAAGCTTTAAAAATCTTTTGAATAGTTACTAGATTGGAAAATTCACCATTTGGAATTTTTATTGAATTTTATTTAAAGCTTAATATGAACTTTCAATATCAAAACAATTTAATATGGTTAATCCCAACATTAACAATTGTCAAAACTATTTTATTTGGATTCTATATGCTTGGATATATTTTCTAGATTTTTCTCGAATTTTTCTGAGTTCATTTTCTATTGTCTAATTGCTATTTGGAGTTTCTTGTATTTTCTAAAAATAAAAATTAATAAAAATCCTCGGAAGCGGTAATGGTGACACCCACTACTATTTTCAGTAGGCATGGCCTTTGTGCGACCCTAGTTCGCGCGATTCGCTGTGCCTCGCCTCGTGATAGGTGGGCGATCGCCGTCGCGTCCGTCCCTCGCGTGCGTGTCTCCCTCTTCCACGCCAGTGGGCCCGACCTCCATCGTCTTTACCACGTCGTCGTCTTCCTCGCGCCGTCGCGCGCCCGCCATGGCTCGAGCTCGAGCTCGTCGGCAAAGGAGATTTTCCAACAGAATCGCCGGATTTTCGCATCAAAACTTGGCCATTATCTCCCCGCATCCGAATCTGGCCAAATCAGATCTCCAATTGGTTTCAAACTCCCAGATTTCTAGATTTCATTTTTGTTTTCAAACCGGACTCGATTTGGGGATTCCTTATCCCGGCACGCTCGAGCCCTATAAATAGTCCCCTAGGATCGCTGGTCCTCCGCAACCCAAAGCCCCAACTCTTATCCACCCGAAACCTTAGCGCGCGCAATCCGCGAATTAGGGTTTCGGCCGAGCTACTTCTTTTGCGGTGCGCCGCCACGTCGTCATTGTTGAGCATGACATCGGGTCCGCCATCGCTAGAGCTACCCAATGCACCCCTCCCCGCCGCCGGAGCATTGCCGGAGCCTCCGTCCAACAATACCCGATCATCGCCGCCACTTCGATCTCGTCGTCGCCCACAGCTGTGGGTTCCGAGCATCGGTAAGGGCGTCACCTGACTCGCAATAACCTCAGCTACCCGCTGGTGCCCTCCGCCACCGGGGAGCTGCCGCCGTCGACCCTCGGTTCCCGAGCGTCGCTGCCTCTAGTCTGACGTGGACGTCCACGTGTGCAACCACATCACACTCCGTGTCGGTGTGTCGCTTGAGTGTCTGCTTCGTCAACGTTTGCGTGTCTGGTCCACCAAACCCAGATTCATCTGGCTCAGTAAACTCGGTCCACTATAAGCCGTGAGACTGATATGTGGGTCCCACATGTCAGTAATTTCTTTTTATTTATCTTTTTTTGAAAATCCTTCGCTAATGTCAGCATTGCGTAATAATCCAATTTTTCAATAGAAAAAATAATTCCGAAATTCTATTAAATCCAAAATTAGGGTTTTTCTTTAGATTCAATCGTCCAAAGGTCATATCTTTTGCATCCGAACTCCAATTGAGCCCATTCAAATTTATAAATTCATATAAATTTGAGATCTATTTATTTATTATTATTATTTAATTTTTGAAGTTTGTTTTGGCTCTGTTATTTATTTATTTTGTTTATCTATTTCGTTTACGAGTATACGTTAATTCTTCGAGGACTTTTGAAGAAGGAGTGCCTTAAGATCAAGATAGTACCTAGACCTATTTCAAGGTAAGTTATACCTTTGATCATGTTGAACTCAATTTTAAAAATACTTTGGTTCAAATTATTCATTCTATTTCAAGTATTTATTTAAATGCTTTTGGGTTTAGTTATTAATCCAATTTGTTACATCCACCTTGTCTATTATTATGTCACATTCTTTTGTCACCTTCGGTTGGTTCATTATTAGTTGGTATTATTGTAGCACCAACGTGGGTTGGTTAGATACGAGTAGATTGCTTAGCCATGCTACGAGTCAAAATCTCATGTGAGTTGCAAACATAAACTTGACTACATGATTATGAAACTGTGTGATAAAACTATGTGTGATGTGTGCTACGTGCTATGACTCGTTGATGGCATGTGTTGCACTTAACCAACAGGGTGGGAAAAAATTTAGACTGAGGCAAGTGGTGGATACTGTGTGATATGGTGAAAACTGTGTCAATGGGAATATTGGTCTGTGTGACATTTAGTTAGAAATTGAAAGTCTTGCCTTGGTCAATTAAGGACTTAACTTTGTGCGCCATTGAGGCGAGCCTTCTTGTCGACCACATGCTTGGTATGGAACGGGCCTAACTAAGTAAGTTATGGAGTCTTGACATTGGCTACTCAAGCAGATAGGTTAGGCTATGTGCCAGGGTGGAAGGTGTGTACTGCTGTGTTTGGATTACATCTATGAGCGGTTCGCCGTCTTCAGATCCAACGGTGTGTGTTGTACCAAGGGCTGTGTGTACAAATTGGACGGCGGCAAAGCACATCGGGAGTGTCAATACTCGAGATGAAGTTACCGAAAGGTTTTGCTATGGTCGGTGCTAGCTACATTGATTGTATCTTGTAGGTAAAGTGTGCAACCTCTACAGAGTGTTTAATCAATCTATTCGAATAGCCGCGTCCGCAGTCATGGATATGCTCGGGAATTTCACACGATGGGTAGATTTTCATAAAACAATTGGGAATGGTCAGCTGTGTGAGATAACTTATGCAGCTGTGTGAATAATTTGTTTAGACTGTGTGTCTTTGTGAAATCAAATGATAAATTAATATTGTTTATTTGTTTGAATTATGTTTCAAATCTATTATTTGTATTCAATTGCAAATGTTGCATATATGCAAAATAACCACAGAAACCATTCCTTTGGAATAAGACATCATCTATAAATTGCATTCTGTGGTATGACTTGCGAGTACGGTTGTGTACTCATGCTTGCTTCAAACAATCAACAGAAGTGGAGGAATCTTGGCCTGCATTTGAGGAGGAGTTCTACGAAGGTAATGATCGTTAGGGTCTTGATCCTAGTCAGTTGCCTGTGGTGAATTGATGGGATTCCGCAGGAGTTTAATTTCGTTCCACTGTTGCTATTTATTTATTGTCAGCCCTGTGTAGCTTAATAAATATAAACTCGACCATAAGGTCAAAACCATTATTTGCTAATCAAATTAGTCATTTATTCTATTAATCGTCTTGTGTGGATCGATATTCATCTATGTTGATATTGTATGCACTAGCGTGATCCTGGACTAGTGCAGAATACATAGAGGGTCCAGAATTGTATTTTTTAGTCCCGACAGATATTGAGGCTCAAAGTCACTCACACTCAAGCTATTACCAAGTTCTTACAAGTGCTTACCAAGCAAAGCAGTGATGCAACCAATGGCTAGTTCGTGGTAACTTGACTCAAATGACGAGTAAAGCGATTGCAAGGGCGGTTCGGCGTGATCCGCTTGGTTAGTAGAAAGTGTAGCTCGGAAGGCTAGATATGTAGCAACAGTTACAATCAACTATTTTCGAAATTGCACGAATTGAATTATAGTACGTCTCTAGCTCTTAGCCTATCTTGTTGATCAACGAAGGATGGAAGAAGGCTAACACAAGTGTATAACAATGTATAGGAGCGGTAGACACAAGATAATTCAATAGAATGTAATCTACAATTGAAAAACACAAGGATTGACCCAAATCTGAAAGCGAAGATTTACATCGTTATTTTGGCGTAAATTTTTGTCAGTGCCTCTTTATCGATAATTATTTTTATTTATGTTTCTGATGGCTTGTTCTACAATTTTTCTTTTAGGGCCACGTTATGAAAACCGACCAAAAAATCGCACAAAAACCACAATAGCTAACTATGGCGATTCAAACTAGAAATGTGGGTCAACTTTCCTTTGTAGATATCTTTTAACTTCTGACCGGAATGAATCAAAACTTTACGGGAAGATGGATAATGAAGTTATGAATCTAATGGGGTGGTTTCACTCAAAAATAATAAAGGAAACAAAAGTTCTGAGTATGTTTTGTGGCGGCGAAAAAGAGAGTCTTCCGGCGAAAATTGAAAATTAGGGTTTGGTGTGCTCTAGATGGTTTTGGACGTGGTATTTTTTTTTTTGGAGTTTATGGAAAAGGGATATGACCAGCAACTAGACAAAGCTAAAGCGAATGCAAAATCAATTTAGCAAACCAAAACTACAGTTGAAAAGCACAAAGCGGGGTTTGGATAATGAAATTAACTCTTTTGTAGGGCAATTTTTACGGTCTATAGGAAATAAAAATAATTCTACTAACTAGGGATACAAGAAATCCTACCGGTCAACCTAAGCTCGATACTACGATAAGATAATGGATCTCGATCTTCCAATAGGATGATAACCGATTTGGAGGAGAAGGACTTTGACAATACAAGCTTCTAACCGGTCATGACCAGAACACCACATAATCGCTAAACCACACTACGAGTCATTGTCAACTGTGCCAAGAACGCGGTTGACCTGAACACGAGGTTCAATTCCTACGAGCAATAGAAGAACAAGCAAGAACAAGATAATGAGATATCTAAAATTGCGAATAGGAAATAGTTTCGTATTGATAAGTGGGGTTCCGAAGAACAATGTCGCTATTGTACTCGTTGTACAAGAGGACAAAGTATAACGTAGCAAAGGCTAAACTTTAATCCAACAAAACCCTAAGGGTGGCGGCCACTATGTATAGGAGGAAGAGGGAGGGGCAGTAGTACTATTCACAAATGAACAGTAACCACATGAACAGTGTGGGCCTAGGATTTTTATCCGAATTAGAAGGCCCACGGCCCAAACAGGTAGTGCAGCATCTTCTTTCGACGATTCTGAAGTGCTCCGGATGAATTTAGAGGTGGGACCAGACCCGTTGGAAAGACCTCATTATAAGCTTTTCATCAAGTACACGTGGACCTCAAACGAACTCTGTATGTGAAAGTTATGCACGTTTGAAGTCGGTGTTATCTCTGAGATGCCGAATTGGATTCCAGAACGTGTCCGGCTTGAACTCTTGCAAATTGACCACTCTCTTTCTTTTATTCCTAAAAATAGCAATACATTTATTAGGCAATATCATATAGTTCATGTAATATAAAGGCACTCCTAAAAACGAGCTCACATAATAATTTAAGTGAAGTATATGGGCTCTTGTAATTGGAACAAGTATAGTAAATATGATTGTATCCATAGGGGTCATGTCCTCATCACCAAGCCTGCAAGGCCCAGGCCTAGGTTTCCTAACAGTTATTAATAAAAATAGTCGTTCACTTTATACCTACATATGTTGTTCTAACATCAATCCTTCTCGAATGCAGGCAATTGAGGGTGGGCCGACATGCTGAGGAATGGTGTGTAGTCCAACACGAGTGGGTTACAGCTTGGACGAAGAATACGCACAACAGGATCCTATATGAGCAGCGACCGTATGACATACGAACATACCATCAGTACATCGAGTGGTACGCACTACGGTCATGCACCAAACTCACCTGTCCTCCACCAGAGCGTCTAGAGTAGGTCACACACCAGGAGAGGCTCTATCACTCGTTTGATCATCTGGCAACCGCAACTTGCGGCGTTGTATAACCGAAAACATCTACTCGTTTTATTAATGATATTTCTATTGTTTGTTACTAAACAAGTGTTATCATCACTTGATTCAGTGGCTATAGCGGATCACAAGCGCATCAGGAGCCGACATACATAGCCCGAACATACCGCACGGGCTTCTCGGCACTATGAAGTACATCTTCGCGAGTCCAAGAATATAATAAACAACATGAGCTGCGGTCGCTCGAGAGATGTCGTCCTACATCTTTGTGCACCGAGTGGGTGACCGTGCTCACCGCTAGGTCGGCGCGGCCTAGTCGAACCGACAGAGCATCGTGGCGCTACCGTCGGTCATCCACACCGGATCGGCGGGTGGTATGTTATATACAAATTTATATCCTATTTTTTTATTACTACTTAGGTTGTGCTAACATCATGTCGTCTTCTATTTGCACGTCCATTGGGATACATCACTTTTGTCATCCATACCACGTACTTATCTTGGCGCTCCCCTTGGTCGTCTACAATGCACATCCGGGAGGTACGAGATGTTCAACTTAGGTCTTGAATCTGATTTTGCCTAACATTATTCCATCTTACAGACCTTCAATTGACCATGGGGATGGTCATCTGTTTGCAGTTGAAATTTAAAATTTGCGCCTGAGTGATGCATGATGTGTGTGCTTTGTTAGAAATTTAAAATTTGCGCCTCAGTGATGCATGATGTGTGTGCTTTGTTACTTTTTTGACCTCTCATTACGTATAGTACAAACAAAAAGATAATTTGCTTTTTTGGGGGGATCTTACATACAGCTAACATGCTTGTTCCAGAATATACCTTTTTTGGAGGTCTTTAATCCAGATGCTTCTCACATATGGCAGATCTAGAGCTCCAAGGCCTTGCCCTACTGAAAATGTTGACTTGGACACAAAAACAACTGGACAAAAAGGCCATATATATCCAAGCATCAGCTGCTTCTCCACTGCCACACTGGAAGATATAACAATATCAGGTACTTTCCTGCTGCTGAGATGTAATTGATGTTTTAACGGACAGTACAACTGCTTTTGTGATAGATAGCTCTAAGGGACTGTTTCCCTCGAATTATTCTTTGTTTACATAGAGGATGGGATTTAGAGAATATTTCATTTCATACTCATTCTATAGATATGTGTTCATCTCAGGCTTTGGATATTTTTTGCCTGATTGTATTCATCCATGACAATAAGTTTTACCACTTCGTCTTACTTCTAGGCCAATCAGTTATACAAATCAAAAAAGATTTTATGTATATATACAACATAGACGCTCTCTGCCATCGAACTTTGGACTAATTTGGCCGTATACCGCAGGAAAATTCCAAAACTGGCCCTTATATCTCCGAAATTCCCGTTTTAGCCCCCCGTACCCACCTGCTGCCGTCGGTGGCGCGGTAACAACCTTTGCCGTCTTGAGGCTGCGTGAGCACTTTCTTACCGCCGTCATGGCCGTAGCATTGGCGGACCTCATGACCTTGTTCAAAAAAATTCTGCAAAATCTATTTAATAATATTAGTTTGGGGAATTTTTAAATATACTACATTAGCTCCAAAAATTATGAAATTTTTTTGAAGCCTCCTGGCATAGTTTGCTTGCTTGTTTAATTATTTCGAAATTTTATCCATTTTTATTTTCTCTGTAAAATTCTTTTAAGTATAATATTTGTAGGAATTTTCTAATATAGAAACTTAGGTCCAAACATTATGAAATTTTTTTGTCAGACTCCCTACACAGAGGACTTGATTGTGTAAATTTAATATAATTTTTTATGCTCCGAAATTATCTCGACAAATTCAGGGTTTAGGTTTGGAAAATTAGGACGAGACGTTTCAGAAATTAGGGTTTCATGATTCCATGTGACTTGAAATGTGTGAAGTTTACTACCACATGACTACTCTTGGTCGCTATAATTCTTGATCACATTTTCGAAGATGCTGTGAACTTAACTGAAGGGGCTGAGAATGTTATGATTACGAAGATGCCCTAAAACATAGTATTATTTTGATGGTAGCGAAGAAATTTGTGAATGGTTATTTACGAGATTCCACGGAAGAGGCATACTTGCAATATAGTATTGTTTTGATGGCTAAGCGGAGCCACGAACCGAACTACATTGCGATCATGGATGAGCACGTTACATGTGGTCACATGGCATAATGGTTCGGCTAATTGCTTTAGTCACGCATGCTACTACTACGGTACATTGCCTTTAAGGGATAGTAAAAAACATGGCGAGTAGGAGGGGGACTACTGTTGGAAATATGCCCTAGAGGCAATCATAGAGATGATGATATTTCATTATATTCATGTCTAGAGCACATGTTAGAGAACATGGTGTTGGATAGACCCATCATTGAGACACTATTGAGATTGTTATGAATCTTTGTGTTATTAGTTGGTCTCAAGTAATGATGATGTATAATCCTTAGACCTGAGATCAGCATGGTTCCCTACATGTGTAATAGCACTCTTAGGGGTTGCCAAGCGCTACTAAATGGCTTGGGTAGTTATAAAGGTAGCTTTGGGTACTCTATGAAACATGTGGAGGGATGTGAGTGATCGAGATGGAATTTGCCCCTCCTATCATAACATGAGAGATGTTTCTGGGCCCCTCATGGTGATCGGATAAAGAAAGTGCATGGCCATGCCACTAGTGGTCGAAGTGTCGACCACATGATGTTATCGACACTCGATCGAAAGTTTTGAGCAGTCCATGGATGACACGACATCTCACAGAGTTCAACTAGACATCGTGAGGCAAAGGGAGAATCCAACGGACTAATCATATGGAGATACAAGTGGTCGTAGATTGATCGAGCGTAATCACAGAATGGTAAGTACACGGTCGTAAGGAGTTCTGGTAGTGGTGACCAATGCAACACAGTGCGTATAGAATCTGGCTGGTCATAAGTGATGAGGGCACAGTCATAGATCATATTACATCAAGGTTCGTCAGATATATTCTATGTGTATTTGGGAATCGTTATGTCTTGCTAGGTACCGCTAACGACTAGTGATCGGAAAAGAGTTTAGAGTCATAACCGATTACACATGAACACGTGAAGTCGCACACTTAAAGGGCAAGGATACATTTTGGATGGTGATCAAATTCGTATAGGCCACGAGTTCCTAATGGGCCTCGGTTGAGACCCATCATGGATGCCTATATAAAGAGGCGGTGGCATGGGGTGAGGTGGAGAGGATGATCTTTGGAAGAACTCCTAAAACCCTAATAGCCACGCCTTCTCAACCACTGCTGCCAGGTGCTAGCACTCTAGCACGTGGTGATCTGCCCGTCACGTGTGGATACCTCGGAGGTGTTGTTGCGAAGCATCGGCCTTTGGGACGATCCGCAACTTGTGGCGTTCACCGGAGTCGGAGGAGAAGTCTCACGGCAATGCGACCACTCGGAGGAAGCGAGGCGCCGAGTACAACCACTCGAAGGAGAGACACGTCGTGAAATGCGACTACGATTGCACGAACTTCGCTACGCGACTCTACTTCCACTAAGAGTCGGCGCGTCTAGCGGTAATCTCATGATCTATTACTTGCGGTGGTTCCTTGGTTGCGTGGTAAAATTTTGTTTGTGCTATCGTAGCCTTGCCGCGTTTCCTACAAGCGCTCACGGAATGGTCCGACCTCTGCGTCGGCCGGGCCATTTGCCCTTCATTTCGATCTCGGCGTTGTACTCCTCGCCGGCCGCCCTGGCCTCGACCGCCATTTCCCGCTTTTTCTCGCGCTCTCTCTCGCGTGCCTCGTGCTCCCTACGCCTACACGCCTCGAGATGGGCTGTGTCTCTGCGGGATACACTCGTTGTGCTCTTGATCAAGCGCTCCTCCTCCGGATCTCGCGTCCCCTTTGGGCATTCCACTCCTCGAAGTCAAGCGCCCTTTGGTCGTGTGGGTGGATCTCTAGGTCCATCCACTTGTGGAAGCCACATAGCGACTCCGGGGACTACGGGTAGCGGAGAGATTATTAGTGCGTACTCTAAAAGAGAATTGGTATGGGAACTTCTTTGTAAGTACTCCGTGCCATTTGCGATATGTTGCTCGTATCCCAGCGGTTGGGATAGTCGGAGAGTAGTTCGAATAACTTGATGCATGCGAGGCTGATCACGGTGCTTGGATTTGAAGAACTTGCATGTGTCGCTGCACCAACAGAGGCGGCGTCTCTCCCTGGTGGTGTTGCGCGGCGCTTCGGTTGGGAGCGTTCTAGCGGGGTTGCTCCTACGGGGCTTCATTGCGGAGAGCTGCCACCAGACAAGCTCCTCTTGCGAACCGGTCGCTTGATAGCCCTAGCTTGTTCGGCCCGTCTTAGTAGAAGCCGTGCTAGCTCGGATCTCATCCCATTGCTTACGCACATTGTCCATCCGGTGTGGTGAAGCAAGGTGCAGTGTAGCATTGGGTTTTGTGTTGTAGATGTTTTCACCTCCTTTTATAGGTCACGTCCTACTTTGCATAGTGCGGTCATTTGGTACGAAAAGTTGGCGGCGAGTGTTATCACGTCCTACTTTGTAGAGTCACGGTCATTTATCACGAAAAAGTGGCGGCGAGTGTTGTCA